>CM031235.1:385092553-385842553 GCA_018340775.1 Taxus wallichiana var. yunnanensis | reverse complement strand
AAGGTGGAGATGACACAGATGAAGAAGAAGTTTGTGAAGAGGAGGAAACGCAAGCACCACCATTAGCTTTTGAAGAAAGGATGCTTTGAGCATTAGAAGGAAAGAATGATGGGATAAGAGTTAATGTTTCAGAGTATGGTGGTAGTCTAAAACCAGAGGAGCTGATAGACTAGTTGACTAGCATGGGGAAATTTTTTTGAGTGGAAGGCTATGTCAGAAGAAAAGAAGGTAAAATTTACATGCACGAAATTGAAAGGTCATGCTATGTTATGGTGGGATCACCTACAGAAAGGGCGGTCAAGAAAGGGGAAAGAAATAATTAGGACGTGGAGTAAGATGGAGAAGAAGTGAAAGATAAATTTCTCCTGTGGATTATGCACAAACCCTTTACAGGAGGTTTCAAAATCTTAGCTAGAACTTACAAACAATGCAAGAATACACAAATGAGTTCTATAAGTTGTCCATTCATGTAGAGCATGAAGAAATTGAGGAACAAATGGTTACAAGGTATGTTAATGGATTAAAATTTTCTATTCAAGATGAGATAAGTATGCATAGGATTAAAAGCATGGAGGATGCCTATCAATTAGCCTTAAAGGCTGAGGAAAAACAAAATCATCAAAGTTTTAGGAGATCACCTGGAATGAATAGGGGGGCCTCAACTTCCTTTCGGGGACGAGCTGGTTTCAGCCAAGGTAGGGAAGAATCATCTCGTGGATTGGAAAAACAAGAGGATACGAGACAAGATTTCCAAAATCAACAAAGAGGTAGAGGATTTCCTAGGGGCAGAGGATATGTTGGCGATAGAGGATGGGAGGCTCCATGAAGACCATTTGTTTTTTATAGATGTGGTGAAGAAGGGCATCGATCTTTTGAATGCCCACATACTTATACACATGACAAAAGGCAAGGAGATGCTCCAAGAGTAAATCTTGTTGAAGCTGAGCAAGTAGAAGATGAACAGGACCTAGAAATTCCACCAGATGTTGGAGAAACTCTGATGATCAAGAGGATGATGATTGCTCCAAGAAAGGAGGTCAAGGGGGATGCATGGCTGCGTACAAATATTTTAGAACAAGATGCACTTCAAGAGGAAAGGTATGTAATGTTATTATTGATGGTGGTAGTTGTGAGAACATGGTTTCAAATGAGATGGTCGATAAATTGGGTCTGCATTGTGAGAATAATCCTAACCCTTATCATATTGCATGGTTTAAGAAGGGTAATGAAGTTACTGTTGATAAGAGATGTTTAATAAGCTTTTCTATTAGGAACAGTTATAAGGATGAGATTTGGTGTGATGTTATCCCTATGGATGCATGTCATATGCTACTAGGAAGACCATGGCAATTTGATAGAAAAGTTATTCATGATGGGGAAAGAATACTTATACTTTCTAGAAGGATGGCACAAAAATAGTTTTCTTTACCTCTTAAGGAAGAGGGGAAGGCTGAAAATATGCTTTCTACAAAGGAATTTGTGAAGGAGGCAAAGGCAACCAGTTTTTGTTATGCACTAGTTGCAAATAAGGATGAACTTGTAAGTGCACAAATACCAATAGAAACAACATAATTAATAGAAGAATTTTCAGATGTTATTCCTGATGAGCTACTAGATGGATTACCACCCAAAAGAGATATTCAACACCATATTGATTTGATTCTAGGGTCTTCACTCCCAAATCAAGTGGCTTATAGGATGAGCCCGACATTGCATGCAGAGTTGAATAGGCAAGTGGCAGAGCTTGTGTGAAAGGGGTTGTAAGGGAGAGCATGATTCCATGTGCAACACCAGCTTTATTAACACCAAAGAAAGACGGAACATGGAGAATGTGCACATGGATAGCAGAGCGATCAATAAAATTACAATCAAGTATAGGTTCCCAATACCTTGCCTTAATGATATGATGGATGTGCTTGTTGGATCTAAGTATTTCACCAAGATTGATCTTCAAAGTGGTTATCATCAGATTCGGATCAGATAAGGAGATGAGTGGAAAATAGCATTCAAGATAGGTAATGGACTATATGAGTGGTTGTTGATGCCATTCGGGTTATCCAATGCACCTAGTAATTTTATGAGATTGATGAACACCGTGCTACGGGAGTATAATGGTAAGTTTGTTATGGTTTATTTTGATGATATCTTGATATTTAGTAAAACTAAAGAAGAGCATTTGAGGCATCTAAGGTTGGTATTTGAAGTGTTAAGGAAAGAGAAACTCTATGCAAATATGAAGAAGTGCACATTCATGCAAGAGAGTTTGGTATTCTTGGGCTTTATTATTTCAGCAAATGGGGTACAGATGGACTCAGAAAAGATAAAGGCAATTATTGAATGGCCTACTCCACGGAGTATAATAGAGGTAAGGAGCTTTCATGGTCTAGCAACATTTTACAGAAAATTTATTAAAAATTTCAGCAGTATTGTAGCTCCTATAATAGATTGCACAAAAGGAAGGGAGTTTTTGTGGACAAAGGTAGCCAACTGAGGATAGTTTTCAACTTCTTGAAGAAGAAGGTGACAGAGGCACCCATTTTGGCACTACCAGATTTTGATAAAGTGTTTGAGGTTGATTGTGACGCCTCACATGTGGGTATTGGGGCTGTTCTAAGTCAAGGAGGAAAGCTAGTAGCTTTCTTTAGTGAGAAACTGAATGACGTAAGAAAGAACTACTCTACTTATGATGTGGAATTTTATGCAATTGTACAAGCATTAAGGCATTAGAGGCATTACTTAGTGCCTAAGGAGTTTGTGTTATTTACAGACCACATAGCCTTGAAGTATGTGGATACCCAAAAGAATTTGAATAGTAGGCATGCAAAGTGGGTATAATTTTTGTAGGGATATACTTTTTCTCTAAAACATAAATCTGGAAAACATAATCAAGTTGCAAATGTATTGAGTAGGCGTGTGACTTTGTTTACCACTATGGAAAATGAGGTGGTAGGTTTTGAAGCAATAATGGCTTTGTATTCTTCGATTCGATTTCAAGGATATTTTGAAAGACTAATTAGTCCATTAAAGAGACAATGCGGGGAGATGTCCCTGGATGAGTACATTTTATAGGATGGCTACCTATTCAAGGGACGCCAACTATGTATTCCAGTTGGGTCTATGAGAGAGAATATAGTGAAAGAGTTGCATAGCAGAGGATTGGCTGGGCATTTTGGTAAAGATAAGACGATAGCCTTGGTAGCAGAGAAATACTATTGGCCAAATTTGAAAAGAGATGTGGTAAGATATGTGGAGAGATGTCAAATTTTCCAAGTCTCGAAAGGCCATGCACAGAATATAGGGTTGTATATGTCGTTGCCTGTTCCTAAAGGGTCATGGACAGATCTGAGTATGGATTTTGTTTTGGGATTACCAAAAACACAACAAGGTAATGACTCAATTTTTGTGGTTGTTGATAGGTTTTCTAAGATGGTTCATTTTATTACTGCAAGAAAACAAGTGATGCAACAGGCATAGCAGATTTGTTTTTCAGAGAAGTTGTTCATTTGCATGGTGTTCCAAAAACCATTACTTCAGATAGGGACACAAGGTTCTTAAGTCACTTCTAGCGGACTTTATGGAAGAAATTTGGAACTCAACTATAGTTCAAATAGTGCCTATCATCCAAAACTGATGGGAAAACAGAGGTGGTAAATAGGAGTTTGGGAAACCTGTTAAGGTGCATTGTTGGGGAAAATCCGAAACAATGGGACTTAGCATTACCACAAGTTGAGTTTGCATATAACAGTTCCATAAACAGATCCATGGGAAAGTCTCCATTTTCAATTGTGTATGGGAGTAATCTAAATGGGGTGTTAGATTTGGTACAACTACCAATTGATGGCAGAGTCAGTGATGATGCAGAAGCATTTTCCGAACATATACAACAATTACAGGAAGAAGTGCGGAAGAAGCTACATAATAGTAATGATAAGTATAAAGAAATAGCAGATGTGCACAGACAGAGAAAGGTATTTACAATTGGTGAGTTGGTTATGGTATATCTGTGGAAGGAAAGGTTTCCAAGAGGAACCTATAACAAGTTGAAGTACAAGAAGATTGGTCCCTGTAAAATTGTGAAAAAAATAAATGATAATGCTTATGAGGTAGAATTGCAGGGAATTTTGATATTTCTCCAGTGTTTAATGTTTCAGATTTGTATTCTTTTCATGGGGATGGTGTAGAAGGGGATGTTATTGATGAAGTAGTAGATTGGAGGCAGCAAGTTTCAGTGAAGAAGAAAGAAGAAGTGGATCAGATTCTAGATAAGAAAACAATGGACACGCGACATGGGAAATACAACAAATATTTGGTACATTGGAAAGGAATGGAACAAGAGGACAATACTTGGGTCATAGAGTGGGAGATTAAGAAGTTGGATGCTAGATAAATGGAAGAATTTTGAAGAAGACAACTTGCAGGAGCTGCATTTTTTCAAGCAAGGGAGAATGATGCGCCAAAATTAGCAAGAACTTGACAAGGTCATAACTTGAGCTCCGGGTGTCCGTTTGAGTCCATTTTTTTTTTTTTTTTTTTTAAACCACGCGTTTCGATGAGACGAACACGGTAGTAACCTACCCTACTAGTTGGGGCAAGTTTTCGACACATTTTCGGGCCATAAATCCACCATCTTGAGGCCGAAAATTAGGATTTAAGTTATAGTTCGTTTTTTTCTATTTTTGAGCATTAGTTAATTTTAGTCTATTAATTGCGTTATGAGTTAGAAAGTCGACAATTCCTCTAATTTAGGGATGTAGAAGATGCGTGGCAATTTACGTGCTGTAGGAATAAGCATGCGAACTTACTAAGAATAGCAAGTTCTAGTAAACTACTAAAAATAGTAATTTCCGCCACCTAGAGTAGATTTAGTCAGAGTTAGCTAGAGTTTACTTGGCAACTCGAGTTGGGAGTTGTTTTCCTATTTAGGAAACATTGTAATTCATTATTTGATAACAAAGAAGGAGATCTATTTTATTTTGGAGTTCATATTATTTGCAGTATATCTGGTTTGTTCTTAATTTGGCTACATTAATGAGTGGTAGCGCTTTGTTGTCAATTTAATTTATAGTAAACATGTTACATGAAGACTTTAACATACATGTGCATATTTTATATCATGAGTGGTAGCCTTTTGTGGCCATCACTAAATATGAATAAATTTGATATTTTTTGGATAGTTAATTACTTTTATAGTTGATGTGGTTTGTAATTATCTAGGGGAAATTATGTTAGTGTTACATCAGTTGTTTGGTTGGTCTTTTGTTGAAAAAACTTTTTGTATAGTCGATAACGGGTGGGATTGATAGTGGTAGTGTAATAATATAGATGAAACATTACATTGATTTGTTCGATGTGTACATTTAAATTTGTTACAAATTCATACATGTACGTTTCAAATCTTATATCACGACATTTGAACTAAACATGTATACATGAAGACCTTTGTACATTTGCAGATTTTATATCATGAATGGTATCCTTTTGTGTTCAATTTTATTTTCACTAAACATGAATACATTTTATACCCCTTGAACGACACTGCCGCTTTGGATACAAGAAGTGTTGAGTAAAGTAGTAGTGGAGGTGTTATCAAAGTAGAGGGTAGTATTTACGATGGGTTGAGTGATAGTAGTCTTGACTCCTCCTTTCTTCTTGCTCCAAGTGTTGTTACGTACACCATTTTTGAGTACCTTTTGAATGAAAAAGGAGGTGAAATCCAAAAATTTGCAAGTGAGGGAACTCTAGAGAAAGGTGTGAATGTCAGACCTTGGCTTTCAGTGGTTCCAATGTCAACAATTTCTCTATGCAAAGTAAGTCCCTGGGACTTATGGATAGTTAATCCCCATGCCATTTTAATTAGAAATTGTCTTTGATTCCCTCTCAAAATAGGGGGTATGGGAATATGTAATGGGTTGGAGGGATCCCAACATGGGTCATTGTATCAATCAAATTTGACAACAACAAATAAAGGTAATGTTGGTGGTGGCATTGATGCGTCGTAGACATTGTCGGTGATTTTTCCTATAGAACCATTTACGAGGCCTATGTCAACCCAAAAATTTACAATGTGGAGGCCTGCCTAGATTGTGGATGCGGAGATGTTGAATGTTGAAACACTGGTAGGGGCAGCAGAAGGAGAGGTGAGGGAGATGTGGTTGATGTTGTTGTGAATGAATTCCATATTTTATTTATCAGAAATTATTTTCCTGTGCCATTTGTTCCTTGAATTATCAATCTTAGTGGAGGTAGAAGGGATTTGTTTGCTAAATGGTGTAGTATGGTATCAAGAGCTATTCGTTGTTATGAAGACAAAGGTAATGTGGAAGATGGTGATGTGGCCTCTATGTTGGTGTTAATTATGTTTGACTTTTCTCTCTTGATGAATGATGAACTAGTTATATGCAAATCATGTGGAACGTCAGGTATGTTACAATTATTTTATATGTCGAAATCTCATTTCCCCAACATTTCAAGACTGTCAAGACCCGTGTTGTTTCCCAAAATATTTTTTTACGAAGACCTGTCATTCATGCAATGGTTCATGTTGAATACTGCATTCGACCTCAAAGTAAGAACTAACATATGTAGCATGTCATGTGTCTGCGGTAGTGCATAAAACATGCCACGGTCTGTAGTTGTGCTTGAATAGGTCCCAAGTGCCATTGATGTCATGTGGGGTTGAGCCAAATTTGGAGGCAATATTTCTGAAAGGCTTGTATAAAAGGAGTTATGACCAATAGAAAAGGTCATAGGATGTTGAATCTTGAGTTGGGACATCCACAAATCTTGGGTGGACCCGAACAATTGCTTGACTTGATCACGTTTCCATTTATCACCTTTACGGTTCTTGTTGTAGCTCCAATCTCGAGCAACCTGAATAAGAGGTAGGTGTTCCATGGTTGCAAGGTGAACTCTATATGCATCCAAGAAAGCGGTTATTTCTTGTACATCGGTGTCACTTTCAACGACACGTCTCAAGATTTTTTTTCCAACATTTAATGATACAAATGAATTGACTACACATAACAAGTGGTAATTTTTGCAGCATGTGGCATGTTTCTTGTGTGCTTATGTCATGTTCAACAACACTTTCTATGAGAATTTTTTAGATCGCAATATGTGATGGAGAATCCGCATCAGCATCTCTTGAAAATATGGATAGCATTTGGTGATAGGTTTCTGAACATTGCTCTACTTTTGAAGCATATTTTGTAATATACTTAAGAACTGCATGGTGGGAAAGTACCAGTTGGCAATTGACATTTTATCTCCATATGGATATCATAGTTTGATTGTGGATGTTCAATCTATCATTGTTTCTCGAAGGGAGGTACTTAATTTTCCCATCACTTTCAATGAGCAAGGATGAAGTAGGTTGTGTGGCCCAGGGGGTGTTGTACCTACACTGCAATTGTGATTGCTTTTTATGCAAGCATGTCTTCTTTGAACATTTAGTGTGGCACTGAACATGATTAAGTAGTTCTTCAAGGTCCACATGTGGGGAGGATGATAGAATTTGTGTTGTATTTAGCAAACAAGGGTCGTCTAAGAGTGACTTGCGAACAAAATCCAAGCGGTTGCAAGCTGGGAGGGGGTTCAGGTAGACACGAACTTATTAAAGTATTGTTTTTTTGCCTCAATAATTGTTGTATCCTCCCAGTCCATTGCATAAACTTTAGGGGCATTCTCAAGCCACAATAAACTGTGGACATGTGTGGAGCCTCTATGTTGTCATTCATACGTGCGAGATGAGGGAACATAAATATTAGCTATGTAGTTTGGAACAAATAAAAAAGTATATTTTATTACCTGTACCAAAATTCTACTGCTCCAAGTTCCTTCTGCAATATAAACATGTTTGATTTTTTTTTTTCCTATGGGGTGTATTTCCAATGTTTTTACTGCTTTTGGTAGGTCCTTCTGGCCTCTTCTCAAACCGTTCAGATCCTTTGACCTTTCATTTGACATTTGATATGGTTGATTGAAGTTCTTTCTTTTTATTGTTCAAGTACCATCACATGCAAAGTCCAGTGATTACCTCCCTCCTACTTTTAACGTAGATACATCTATCTGCAAAAGAAATTTACTGAATTGATGCTTTTATATTGAACCCTTGTCTCCTTGCACTTGTGCATGGAAACTATTGAGCACTACATGACTAATGCAGATGCAGTAATGATTTTATTTGGTAAATAAAATGATGTTTTTTTGTTGCTTTTTAAGATGTAGCTTTGCGAGTAAGATGAGCCCCTATTTTGGGATTGATACATCCCAAATTAAAGCAAAAAGAAAAACTCAATATTGGATGGAGTACATGTTGCTTGGGAATTTACTTATCAATTTTTGGCTCAGAATACCTTATTTTAACAATAATCTTAAATGGCAGTATGTTATGTTGACATGGGATTTGAAAGTTTAATATATAGTCATGAACTCAAGCACACTAAGCTACAATCTTATTGATAAGCCTAATCAGAAAGTGTGAGAGAGGCATGCACTGAATATTGGGCGGTTTCCAATATGATGGCTAATCGAGCACAATTGTAAATGGGATTTCTTAAGTCTATGAGTAGCTTAGGTTATTATGTTCCTGCTTTTCTTTATAAATATGTAACAGAAAAATCACAAAATATTAACATAGTTTTTCCTCAAACTAACTGTAAAGATGCCTGAAAACACTATATGAACAAATTGGTTGCATTAAGAATGGGGCACCTTTACGGGTTTGATAGATTCAACATGATGGGTCTTTAACAACAAAGACAACAACTAATCCAAGGTAAGCAGTGAGAATAAAACCACAAGGCAACAAAATATCTATTCAAAAAATCACGTGACTGGTTTTCCTATGAGTACACCGATTGGCGCTATCTCCAAACTTTCCTGACCATAGGCTCCCAATTTGTATCACTAAAAATAGGAAATAAAAACAAAATGCACGTCAAAACTGTCAAAACGGCCGTCAAATTAAATCGCACTGAAAAAACGTCCAAATGACCGTCAAATTTGACATAGTCATGTGAACGACCGCAAGGCCCTTTCCTATGGGGAGACGCCTTCGACGTAATTACTCGTGGAAGCCATCAATTTAACATAAAATACATTGCTTGGGTTGTAGTTGGGTTAATTCCACATTGGTAATAATTGAGGAGTAATTACTTATGGAAGCCAACAATTTAACATAAAATACATGATTAGGTTGTAATTGGGTTGATTCCATATTGATAATAATTGTGAGGGATAATTTATTAGGTAATATATACTTCAAATATTTGACCCAATAGAAAAAGTTAAAGATGAAACCCTGAATTGGACGAATAATATTTAAGGTGGTTATATACTAAAATAGGTACATTTACCTTGTCATTATTATCAAAAATAATTTTTTTAAAAATATGAATACATTATTGAATAGTCGTTATTATAATAAACACACAATAATAAATAATCTAATGTATAGTGTTTTATAAACAAATATCCCATATAAGAGTATTAAAAAGTCCAACAAAAAAACACCAAATGGGATAGAGGAGTGATTTAGTGAATCCTAATAACAAAGTAGTTTAATCAACAGCCCATCATGGGAAATCCGCCTATTAACAACGTTTGGCGGAGAAGTTCCTGAAAATAGGAGAGGGAAATGAAACCCTGTCAACTCAGTTCTTCATACCGGGGGCTAAAGAAGAGTTCTTTTCCGAATCTAACGACGATCTTGATGTTTCTTGTCTGATTAAACCTCCACACAAACTCAGAACCAAGCAGCACAATAATAGCCACGAAATATTTATTATGTGCTTCCAAGTTCCAACCAAACGGTTACATAAAGCTATGAAAATAAACTAATATTGAACAAAAGGCAAATGAAGAGGCTTATGAATCTCAATGAAAGCTCTCATAGAGAGATGAAAAGATCTGTTGGCCAAAAAACCCAGAAAGCATAAACTCTATTTATTTTCAAAAGGGGAAGAAGATAAAGTGGTTTGAATGTGTAATTGTTCCCTAATTTTAGTGATCATGTCCTGCAAAAGGAAATGTTCCATGAATGCCTACCACCATTAATGCATTTGGTGTGCCACTATCTCCATCTTCATCCTCATCCACGAAGGTAATACAGTAACTGCCCTGAACCGTGCATGGCAACACTTCCAATATCATTAGTGCGAATTTACTAAGCACTAACCCGTTATGGCCACTCCAAACCATCTCGCCCTGAGCATGATGAAAAACATTGATACTCTTTATGTGGTGGCTCTGTTGTTATTAAATATTGAAACTAACATCTTGCTGGAAAATGCAGCCGCGAGATTGTTATCATCATCAAAAGAAGAACCCGAGCCCGATGTGATCACTTCCCCGCGCTTGAAGCACAAATATTCTTTGGTTTGCTGAGAAACGTGAGAAATGTCGCTAGTGAACTTTTCGAAAGAGACTTTGTCAACCGCAAGCAATGGCTCTTCCACAGATTTACAGAAACAACTACAGTAAAATAGTCGAAAAATGTGAAAACGTCCAGACGGCCGTCAAACCATCAAAATTAACATAGTCGCAGAAACGTCCGGAAGTGCCTTTTCCATAGGGGAACGCCTTCGGCGTAATTAGCATCATTGTTCGAAATCAATTTGGGGAATTTTGCTAAGTTTAGAGGTTGATTTGGAGAAGGGTGGTGGCGGTGGTTTTAATGCCACTATGCGTCTTTGTGTTAGTTTAATGAGTAAATGCAAATATCACGGAGCCTTGGGAAGCTGGAAGCTTCTCCAAGAAGCTACCAAGTAGTTTGTTGCATGCCATTTTTCACTTCACTCTAGGTGTTTGCTAACTCTTCCTCTGGGTTTGAAGGGCCTTACATGCATTTGAAGGATAAATATGCTCAGAGTAAAAATAGAACTTTGCCTTTATCTTATTAAGGGAATGATTTTTAAGGAGGGATATGATTTGTTTCGACTGGTTTGAAGTTACTAATTTTATTTGGGGTTTCGAATCCATAGACTTGCTGTTTGCTTCATCACTTACTAGAGGAGGTGAGGGATTTCAAATGATTTCACTAAAACACAGGAAATACTTGTTCTAATTCCCGCCTAATAATTTATCTCATTCGATATTTGCACGTATGAATTTCTACAATATTGTTTGGTACAGTTAGCATGCGATCATGAAAAAGGTTACTGGGTTTTGGTGTTTGCTCGATAATGCATTTTAGGCATGAAGATGATCTCGTGGGAGTTACGATGTTGGCTGTGAATGTTTTATTCTGTTGCTTTGGATGGATTTTCTGAACATTCCTTTTAAGGGTTTTATTATCTCGATTTTTCCGAGTGTTCTATTAAAACTGGTTTAATCCTGGACTCTTATGACGACTGAGATTGTGATATGTTTCTTGTGAATGAATTGATGTCGATAGACCTGCTGTAATTTGGGTATAGTAACTATAGTTGGGTTCTGTGAAAGTGAGAACGAAACCCCTTTCTCAGGACTCTGTGATATTTAATGTTGTTATCCATTATTTTAGTTGGCGAATTCCTATGTTTTGTTTAACAGGATTTACTTCTGGTTCAAATCTGGTTCCACCCAACTTCTAGGCTTGGGAAGGATTACGTTTTATTTCTGTCGTCGTGTCTTCTTGCTCCTCAAGCAGACTGTAGACCGCACCTTACGGAACTCTACTCGACTGTTTAAAAGAAATTATTTCCCTTATCAATATGGTTTCTAACCAAGCTATCATTAGTTTAGTCGTGTGGGTTCTTGGGTCAATTTTTGGTTCTAGGTTGACCAGAACATGGTCATTTTAACTATTAAACAGTTCCTTGTAGCATCGAAAGGAAATGGAGGAAGTCTTCAGTTGGGTCAGCTTTGATTTAGGTGGAACTTCGTCCTATTTTACTAGCTTGTAGTGGATAGTAATTTAAACACCTTCGATATCAGCGTTCGTTGTTTTAAGCATTGAAATTTATTAAGGTATATTAGATCTACCTTAACGTAGTCAAACTATGTGTGTGAGTTTGGGTTATGGCTAGTTTCATCTCAGGACCATCAGGGCAGCGTCCTGGTTTCTGTATTATTACCATATGAGGATAGTATTGATATTTCAGGCATAACTGTTTGAGTGTTTCCTGTTGTATGACATTTGCATGGTTGTATAAATAAAGATCTGTCAAGGTCTCACAATCCATTTTGTTTTTGGTAAGTTTTGAAGGTTATACAAAAATAAATTATCGCAGTTATGTATTATAATATGCTAATGTTACCATTAAGGTTTTCAAAACTGAAAAACAGTGATTAGAACTTAAAAATAGTGATTCAAATGTTCTATGAAATCAACTATATTGTTGATATGATTATAATTATTGCAGCTTCTCTTCATTCAAATATCTTATGGTATAAACTGTTAAGAGGGAAGTAGGACATTTCTTCCCAGTTCTCGCAAACTGACAATTGCTAACCTCTTGCAGATGGAGTACTCTTAGACCGAGTGCGAAAAAAGTTGGAAAATGTATTTGTTCTATTTGACTGATAAAAGATGCTTGTATTGCACAGTGATTGTGTAAATTAGTGAAATATTGCTCTATTGATTACCTGATGAAAAAGCGGAAAAGGTCTGTTATGTTATGTCTACTTAGAAAAGAAAATATTGAATTGTATTCCTTATTATTACTTCAGAAAAGTGTAGAAAGGTCTCTTGATTTTGATTGATTACCTTATTGTAAACTTATCTGGAAATAATATGTACTATTGAATGAATAAGTATGATGTACTTAAGGAAAGAGACATGCATATTTGCTTTATTATTGGTTCTAAGACTAGCAATCGCATGTGTACAATGCAATGTGAACGTTGAACGATATATGTTATTTGATTTAGAGGGATAGTTATTACTTGTGTAGTTGATGTTGATAATGGGTGTGATTGAATTTGTTAAGTGTAGGAATATAGATGAACCACTTCATTTAAAGGTTCCATCTCTACATTTCAAACTTGTTACAAATTCGTACATATACATTTGTAATTCTCATATCATGAGTGGTAGCGCTTTTCTGTCAATTTTATTTGTACTAAACATGTTACATGAAGACTTTCGTACATGTGCAGATTTATATCATGAGTGGTAGCCTTTTGTGGCCATTTTTTTGCACTAAACATGAATACATTTGATATTTTTTGGATAGTTAATTACTTTTATAGTTGATGTGGTTTGTAATTATTTCGGGAAATTATGCTAGTGTTGCATCAGTTGTTTGGTTGGTCTTTTGTTGAAAAAACCTTTTTGTATAGTCGATAACGGGTGGGATTGATAGTGGTAGTGTAGGAATATAGATGAAACATTACATTGATTTGTTCTATGTGTACATTTAAATTTGTTACAAATTTGTACATGTATAGTTGCAAATCTTATATCACTACATTTGATCTAAACATGTATACATGAAGACCTTTGTACATTTACAGATTTTATATCATGAATGGTAGCCTTTTGTGGGCAATTTTATTTTCACTAAACATGAATACATTTTATACCCCTTGAACAACAGGTATGTTCCAATTATTGTGTATGTCAAAATCTCATTTCCCCAACATTTCAATACCGATTTTCTATTAAAGTCAGAACAAATGTTGCGAAATACATTAGAAGGGATGTTAGATAAAACTTAGTTGTGTAATATTTGAATACAAATTCAAGTGAGACATGTAAGTTTGCTAATACTCACTCTCAAGAATGTAGTGAATGTGAAGTGTTGTAGTCAAAGTAGATTGAAAGAATGACTAAGTGCTTTAACATATTATCTCTCCATGAAACTAAAATGAGACAGAATATGCAATTATATATAAACAAATCTGAAATGGTTATGGTACATTCCAAATTTCTTTATTACCTCAACAAGTTTGAGTGCATCATTGTTAGAGCTATTTTGTGCATATCTTACAATCATAGCATTCCATGAGACCACATTTCTTTGAGGCATTTTGCAAACAAAAAACGGTATATGTTATTTGTGTTATAGGGATAGTTTTTACTTTTGTAGTTGTGTTTGTTTAAACTATGGGTGATTGATTTTGTATGTGTATAAATATAGACGAGTCACTTCATTTAAAAACATGAGGTTTAACCCTTTAAACTATTCAAAATGCAAAAAAGTGATATAATGTACAAAGCTTTGGATGGAAACAACTATAATTTGCATTGTCCTTTCTCGGCATTTTAAATTTGTAGGTATTTGTGTGCAGATGAAGACATTAAAAATGTGTTGTTGTTGGTTAACATAAAGAAACAGGCAACAATAAAAAGGAAAATTCGAACATGTATGTTGAAACGTGTAATTTTGTAATTGTAGATATATAGACGAACCACTTCATTTAAAAGTTTCATCTCTTCATTTCAAAGTTGTTACAAATTCATACATATACATTTACAAATCTCATTTCATGAGTGGTATCGTTTTGCGAACTATTTTATTTGAACTTAACATGAGAAGAATTAATATATCCACACTAATATATAAACTTCAATATATCATAATTAAATGGTTTCTAGGATAGAAGAAGTATTGAGTAAAGTAGTAGTGGAGGTGCTATCAAAGCAGAGTGTAGTATTTACGAAGGGTTGAGTGATAGTAGTCTTGCTTCCTCCTTTCTTCTTGCTCCAAGTGTTGTTACATGCACCATTTTTTAGTACCTTTCGAATGAAAAAGGAGGTGAAATGCGTAGATTTGCAAGCGAGGGAACTCTGGAGAAATTTGTGAATGTCAGACCCTACCTTTCAGTGGTTCCAATGTCGATGGTTGCTCTGTGTAAAGTAAGTCCTTGTGACTTGTGGATAGTTAATCCCCATGCCATTTTAATTGGTAATCTGTCTTCGATTCCCTCTCGAAATAGGGGTATGGGAATATGTAATGGGTTGGAGGGATCCCAACATGGGTCGTTGTATCTATCAAATTTTACAACAACAAATAAAGGTAATGTTGGTGGTTGCATTGATGCGTCATAGACAATGTCGGTGATTGTTCCTATGGCACCATTCACGAGGCCTGCATCAACCCATAGATTTGCAATAAGCATGATTTTTTGTTGTTTGCACATTTGAACTTTGTGTTCCAACTGATCATCATCAAGATTTCCTGGTTTAGTCTGCTGTTACTTTTAGCAATGGATTGGGTGATCGGAACATTCAATGACTTCAACATCTGTAGGTTGTGGGAGTCCACCAGATCATTTTTTGCAAACAAATGTGGTGCGTCTTTAAAAATGTTGAGCTCCTACTGAGTTAGGTGTGTGTTTGTGCGAGACATTAGGAGTTCCCAATCCTCAATTAGAGGGGTTGAATCTCGCATGTGGTGCAAGTAAATTCGAGAATAAAACTCAGGCATGCATTGGTTGTTCCTTATTCTTGAAATATTGTTTGTAATATAATAGAAGAGTGAAATCCTTTCCAAAGGGTTGCTCCATAGAATTACTTGCGTAAAGAGGACTGTCCAAAACTAGCGGTAATTGGCCGAGATCACCGAGGAGGATGACTGATATGTTCCCAAATTCAGATGTTCTTGAGTGTGGGAAAACTTCGTGGAGCCTACTATCAATTTTTCTTAGCAAATTTGGGTCAATGAAACTCATTTCATCAATAAGAACATATTCTATATGTTTCAATGACTCTTGAAAAGACGATAATGCACTAATTTCAAGGGGTTTGAGTTCTTTGATTGGAATACGCACGGTTGCATGGATTGTGGATGTGGAGATGTTGAATGTTGAAACACCAGTAGGGAAAGCACAAGCGAGAGGTGAGGGATATGTGGTTGGTGATGTGAATGAATTGGATTTTATTTATCAGAAATGATTTTCCTGTGCCAGTCGTTCCTTGAATTATCAATCTTAGTGGAGGTAGAAGGGTTTTGTTTCGTTGAATGGTGTAGTATGGTATCAAGAGCTATTTGTTGTTCTGGAGACAAAGGAAGTGTGGAAGATGGTGGTGTGGCATGTATGTTGTTGTTAATTGTGTCTTCCTTCTCTCTCTCGATGAATGATGAACCAATTATCTACAAATCATGGGGAACGTCATGTATGGTCCAATTATTGTGTATGTCGAAATCTCGTTTCCCAACATTTCAAGACTGTCTAGACCCATGTTGTTTCCCGGGTGAAGTTGTGCGAAGACCTGTCATTCTTGCAATGGTTCTTGTTGAATACTACATTCGGGCTCAGAGTTAGAACTAACATCTGTAACAAGTCATGTGTCTGCGGTAGTGCGTAGAACATGCCATGGTCTATAGTTGTGCTTGTACATGTCCCAAGTGTCGTTGATGTCATGTGGGGTTGAGCCAAATTTGGATGCAATATTTCTGAAAGGCTTGTATAAAAGGAGTTCTGACCAACATAAAATGTCATATGACGTTGATTCTGAGTGGAACATCCAAAATCTCGGGTGGAATCGAACAATTACTTTTGTCAGCCACTTTTTCCATTTATCACCTTTACGGTTCTTGTTGTAGCTCCAATCTCGAGCAACTTGAATAAGTGGTAGGTGTTCCATGGTTTTTGGACAAACTTTATATGCATCCAAGAAAGCGGTTGTTTGTTGTGCATCGGCGTCACTTTCAACGACACGTCTCAGAATCTTTTTTCCAACATTTAATGATATAAATGAACGGTTGCACATAACAAGTGGCAATTTTTGCAGCATGTGGCATGTTTCTTGTGCGCTTATGTCATGTTCAACAACACTTTCTATGAGCATTTTACGGATCACGATATGTACTGGAGAATCATGTCTGCATCTCTTGAAAATTTGGATAGCATTTGGTGATATGTTTCTGAACGTTGCTCGGCTTTCGAAGCATATTTTACAATATACTTAAGAACGACATGGCGGGAAAGTACTGGTTGGCAATCAAAATTTTCTCTCCATATGTATATCATTGTTCGATTGTGGATGTTCAATCTGTCATCGTTTCTGGAAGGGGGTACTTAATTTTCCCATCACTTTCAATGTGCAAGGAAGAAGTAGGTTATGTGGCCTGGGGAGCGTTGTACCCACACTGCGGTTGTGATTGCTTCATATGCAGGCATATCTGCTCGAACATTTAGTGTGGTGTTGAATTCAATTAAGCGCTTCTTCAACGTCTGCGCATGAGGAGGTGGATAGAATTTGTGTTATATCTAGTAAGCAAAGGTCGTCAGGAGTGACTCGTAAAACAAAATCAAGCGGTTGCAAGTGGGGAGGGGTTCCAGCAGACATGAGCTTATCAAAGTATTGTTTTGTCACCTCAATAACTGTTGTATCCTCCCAGTCCATTTCACAACTTTTGGCACATTCTCGAGCCACAATAAACCGTGGACATGTGTGGAGCCTCTATGTTGTCATTCATACCTGCGAGACGAGGGAACATAAATATTAGATATGTAGTTTGGAAAAAACTTTGAAATAAGTAGATTTGATTACCTGTACCAAAATTCTATTGCTCCAAGTTCCTTCTACAATATTTCTTCCTGAAATATTGTGAATCTGTGATGCAGGTATGTTGATACTCGATGAGGGTTAGAGACAATGTTAAGTGTTCTCCAACGTTGTGTGGCTCGAGGATCATTGGGCATTCACTAGGCATAATATTGTGGAGATCTAGCCATTTAGTGTTTGCAGCACTTAGAGTGAAGAATAAGGTTGGTGTCCCCAATTGTTCCACCATATCTGAAAGCTCACTTCTACTTTTTGCCCAGAATGAATGTGTCCCTCGAAGGCTCGATCCAAAGCGCATTAAGTTGTTTGGGAGGTTGTCTTTGGGGCATTCCAGTAGTTGTCTTCGTAACTCTCTAATTGTTGGAGGGATTCCAGATTCGATGTTTTGTTTCATAAAAATTGTTGCTGTGGACTAGCTTCGTGTCGCATTATGAGGTTTAGAAGGAAGTAATGAAATCTTGGGTGGGAACCAAAGCGCCCATCATGGTAACGCATCAAATGAAGAGCGTATTCATGCATTGGAACTTCTTTAATGTGGGGTTGTTGCCACATTGCTTTTCCTATCGGAAATAAAGTTAGGAAATCCATTGAGAACAGGCCTTCCATATTGTATTCATTTATTGGTGAAATCCCAAGCTCTGGCCATGGCATGGTAAATGGAGTGTTACCATCATGGTTGAGAAAGAAGTGTTTGATTTCCTCTTCTTCTATTTCTGTATTGTGAGGTGTTGGCACGAAAGACGATGAGTGTTCATATGTTTCATCAAAGTGGGTGGGAACACCACTACCGTGAGTTGTAGAGCAAGTTTGCATTTGGGGCGATTCCATTTGTGGTTTGTGTTGAGAGAGGAGGAAACATTTGATGACTCGGATGGTAGTGAGGAAAAGGCATCATTGATCGACTAAGACATCTTTGTAATAGGGATCATGTTGTATTTTATATTGCAAGGTCTGCACAAACATGAGATCTACTGACGTAGAAATCATAATTTTTAAAATTATATCCTTCCCTTTGTATGAGAATTATGTCCAAATCACCAAGGTGGCGGGGTAGGGTCTTTTCTATTGAAGTAATGTTTTGCAGAAAGCTTATGGTGTGTCCTATGTATTTGTATTGCCCACCACGTACTTGGGTGACTTGCATGAATGGATTAACTCGTGCGATAAGCATCTCCTTGATTTGGGTTAAAGACGCAAGAATGGTAGGTTGTTTTTAGGGTCCATGTTGTTCCATGAAGAGAAGCGGTGGCCTTGTTTTTCACTTTTGCATATGTTACGGGAGGAAAACCTTCAAAGAAAATTGTTTTAATTCCTAGGTAATTTTCCAAGCAAATTGAGCAAGTTTGGATGTTCGCCAGAAAATCTATTCTTTTGTGAAACTGACGTTGGGCTTCAATAGTCAACATCGAGGGTGGGAATATGGGAAATATCTATGTATTGGAAGGGGTGGGGTGTTCTATTTGAGTCATTTGTGGATTGCAAGTTTGAAAGCATTCAAAAGGAGAGGATAAATTATTTGTATATGTGTGATGAATCGAAGAAAGGTTGGTACTTGAGACAGTTTCATGTGGCATCCTAGATATTGGGGAAAAGTGAGTGTTGTTAGCAAAGATGGGTGTGCAGTTACATTGTATATCTATAAATCAGGTGGAACGTCAGGTATGTTCCAATTATTGTGTATGTTAAAATCTCGTTTCCCCAACATTTCAAGACTATCAAGACTCGTGTTGTTTCCCGGAAGAAGTTGTGCAAAGACCTTCCATTCATGCAACAACTCATTACTCCAAAATTCACTATAAAGCATATCTTCATCCTTGTCTGTCATTTCTCGAAAGCGCTCTTGCCATGCTTGAGTGTCTATGGTAGATAATGCTACTGTTTGCACCTTGGTCATTATTGGTATTTCAATTGTATCAAGAACCATCGTGCAACCATACACTCTTATCTTTTCCACGCTCTTCAAATTCCAAGTAACTCTCTGATAACATCTGCAAAGCCTCACATTCCATGATTGTCAATGTTTTAAGAGAAGGCATAGCTCCTTCCTCCACTACTGGCAGCTCCTCTAGTTTATCCAGCTGAAACATTGAAAATACCTCCAGCTTAGGAAATGCTCCACTCTCACCAAATTCCTCTGGTAACTTCTCTATATTGGGGCAAGCAAGGATCTCTAGGTGCTTAAGACTCACAAGTTTGTGCAAGGCAGGCAGTTGTTTCAACGCGTCACATTTGCACAAATTAATGTAGCTCAGATGTTGAAATCCACAAAATGAATCATCTATTGAAAGTAATTGAGGGCATACTAAGTGGATTTTCCTTACATTTGACATGGTAATCATGTCATGAGGCAGGCTTTCCATCTGTGTGAGTTTCAAGGTCAAAGACTCCATTTCCTTCATGCTTTCTAACATTCCTTGTCGAATTGTTTCGCCATTGTTTTCAAGCTCCAACCTTTTGAGTTGTTTTAAGGTGCCCAAATCATTTATTGAGAGTAGCCGTCCTCTGCACTTATTCCTTCCTGTCTCTACACCAAAACCATTCGGACAACCATTGACACTCAGGTATTCCAGAGACGAAAGTTGTGAAATCCCATAAGGTATGGACTACAGATGCTCACAATTATTGATGTCCAAAATTTTTAGGGAAGTCAACTTAGAAATGTTGGATGGGAGTTCTGTAATATGAGAGCTATTAAGATCAAGTATTTGAAGGTTTGTAAGAGCAGGGATAGAGTTGGGGAGTCTCTTGATGGCGGTAGAGCCTAACCTGAGGCAAACTAAATGCTTCAAACATCGTATGCTTTTTGGCAACGACAGGATGATAGTCTTGGAAAATCCAGAACCCTCAGAGAGATCATACTCCCAATCACCTGTTGGGGAATTTTTGTCAAATCAGGATTGTTACGCATTAACCAGGAGCGGTTATGAGAAGATTCAAAAGTATTTGGAACATTAGTTAAATTGTTACCCATCAATGAAATTCTGAAGTGTGCCAAACAATCATCAAGCTGGAAACTCTTGCAAATTTCTCCCTGCACGAAAGAAGCATTTCTCTTCCTTCTCAGCAATTTGTTGCGCTAAATCATGCAACATATCATGCACCCTGAAAAAGACTACCTTTCCGTCAGAATCCTTCAGGAGCGGCTCAATAAGGCAGCGATCGGCTAACAAATTGATGAATCGTTGTCCTATTTGGAGAGGATCTGTCCAGTCACAAACCCTTCTCCAATCCATAACTGACTGACATATCTAGTAAAGATAACTTCATCTTCCGGAAGGTAGAGAGGTAGAGAAAGCACAACTGCAAAGCAACGTCAAAATCGGCCAAAGCGTCATAGCTCAATCACTTTGAGAGCCAAGGGAAGTCCGCCACACTCGTTGAACACAAGCCTTGTTGTTTCTTCATCAATGCTCGTCGGTAAAATTCCATCACTGTGTCGAAAGGCATGCAAACAGAACAACTGCCAGTTGTCTTCTTCCCTCAACTCTTGCACTTGGATGATGGATGGAGCTGGAACTCTCACCTATAACAAAGCACTGCTACTTCTGGAAGTGGCAATGATGATGTTCGAGTTGTGGTGGAGAGATGAGAGGCACACATAACTCGGCTAACAAGGAATTTGCACTTGTTTCCCAAACATCATCAAGAAACAGAGCGAACTTATTCTCGATCAACCTCTCATTTAACCATATTTTCACCTCATCTTCCTCTTTACTGTCCAATCTTTTATTTATTCGAAGAGCTATTTGTTTGACAAGATCATTTCTGAGAGCATTGAAAGAGGGAGTTTTTGAAACAGTAAGCCAAAGCATTAAGCTATCACTGGAAAAGAGAGTTTGTACGGATCTTTCCAGAGTTCAAAGCCTTACGGTATTCCTACATTTCCATGTTGATGGAGTAAATTCTAATTCTCATTGGGCATTTCCATGTTGATACTGGGTGGTAAGCCTTACGGTATTACGGTATGGTAGTGTGGTAATTGGCATCTAATTCTTTCCTGCACCAGACAACAATGTTGATGTGAGCAATAATCTGGTTTGCTGCCACCTGAATGGCGTATCCAACCATTCCAGAGATGATACCAGGATCCACCATTATTACACCACAAATTACTCAAAAATATAATTTCGTTTTTAATTCACAAACAACGAGGAGCTATAATATTCTTCACCGCGTTATTCTCAAACGTTGTGGGCTCTAATCCCTTTGGAGCTCGTCTATACAAACATTCCAATGGGCTCAACTATGAAGTTTCTCACAATTTTCTGACATGTACTTAATAATAATAATTTACCTACACTTCTTCAATATCCCCACGTGAGGAGGCATCGGAGGATTGTATGTCGTCGTATTCTTCTCAATCTCTGGCTCCGTCTCTTTCTCGCACCTGACCCATTTCCCATTTCAGTCATGGATTTCAACACCAGAGAAAAATAAATAAAAATTGAATTTTTATTCGGATTGAAATTTATGAAACGGACTGTTGAACCTGTCGTAATGACTCAGTGAAGGGCTGTGAAAGAAGACACGAGATTTTTGGGGATCCATGTTTTTCGAGATCCACTTTGCCCACGTACTCAATGCCTTCTTGTAAGCCACCATTGGATCCATGGTCGTATACTCTTTTCTGCCATCCATGATTATTCCCATCTGTTCATAGCACAATTTTGACATTTACAGCATCAGAAAATGAATCTAAAGCAAAAAATTCAGTGATTAAATACCTTTGTGGGCCTAAATGATCGGCCACCATTTTGACGACTCGAACACCAGCACATCAACACCCTTCCACCGGATTCTGTTTTATCAATACCATCTACGTGAAGAATTATTTTCCCCTGTTCAGTAGTCTCCAGCTGAGGGTTCGGGATGGTGTACAGAGGTACACTTTCTGACCTAAGTGAAATAGCAGCAAACCAAGCCAAACATACCATGAATGAAGCCGAGTATGCAAGGATCAAAAAACCGTTAAAAATAGTAGGATGAAATATTAGTCTCTATTAAGAGACCACAATTGGTGTGCGTCGAATCCAGAGCAGACAGTAAGCGTCTCCATTATGGCTCTTTATGAACATTTTTACATTGCGCAGTTTGAGCAGCAAATGGTGAACGTCTTTTTATAATAAAAATAATAATGTCATTCATATACATCATGAAGAAATTTTATTCTCGGACCCATCAACATAGCATACTTTTTGACTTAAGCTCAACAAACCTTAAAACTAACGACAATATAACGAAGTTCGTAATATACAAATGTATCAAAACAAAAAAAAAAACACTAATATATGCGCGGACTGAGCTTATTCAATTAGACATTGTCTGCAGCTGCTGGGTACTTGTTCTACGATTCAGTTGGTTGAGTTCTATGTTATTCTCAGATTCAGGCAGTTCCTGTTCAACCTCATTTTCTTCCAAGCTCGGTGGGTTTTTGTTCATGTCAATTTTCATGTTTTCCCTGGCCATCCCGTACAATAGTTACTGGCTCCAGCATAAGAATCGCTTTGGGTTTCTTGCGATTTATTGTCTCACGTTTTTCTTTGCAAATTTCGGTCCCAACACGATGACTTTCATCGTGTGGCGAGTTGTTTTCTGCTCGCTTGACTACTTCGACCTACCATGGAATTTCTGCAGCGGCGGGTAAGGTAGGAGCCATAATTAGAGCTTTTGGGTTCTTGTATGCATCTCAGTCGATGGATAAGAATGAGGACCCGCATGATTGCGAAACAAGAGGTTATCCCAAAGGGATAGGAGCTGATAAAGCCTTAATTATTCTTGGAGTGGCGAGCTGTTTGGGCTTCACCATTAAAAATAGTAGGAAAATGTGAAAATGTCTAGACACCTGTCAAACCATCGAATTTAACACGATCCACGAAACATCCGCAAAGGCCTTTCCCATAGGGGGAACGCCTTCGACATAATCATGAATGTACTACTATGATGTTAATGCAATACAATATATATAATAAATAAAATATGTGCATCCAAATTTACGTATGACCTGACTTATGTGTAAAATTGGCTTCTATTATTTATTTAGATACCACCTTCTTCTATTTTTGATTAATTGATTGGTACATAAGTTGTAATTACTTAAGGATCTAGAGAAGGATTTATAGAATAATAAGGCCGGTTGAAATGATGCGTTGTACTCACTAGTCAATTATGGCTTGAACCAAGAACCTTGGTTTGATATAAAGAGTTCACATTTTTGTTAATTTTTATTGAAATCCAAACACAAATGTAGTGAAGCATTTACTTAGAGAATTAATAAAAGGAAACTTCAATTATACTAGTATGTCTTTATAGGTTATTATGAAAAAATTAGGTTGGAAGAAGGTGGTGCATTAACTAATGAACATTATGGAATCAAAGATTAAAATAGGGACATGACTCATATTAAAGTATAGGTATTTATGCACAACATGGATTGTTGTATAATCTATTGACATTGGATCCAATAAAGGATATTATTGGTATGAAACTTACTAAGGTGAATAATCAAATTTCGGAAATTGGACTTGATACGGTAGAATGATTTAAATCTGTAACTAATTGAATATAATGATTATGTTAGAACATATCTAAACATGTAATAAATGTTTTTGGGTCACTCATTTAGATCCTAGGTTTGGAATGTTACCAAATTGAGAGCACGCTAAAACTCGGAGTTTAGCATGTCGTAACTTAATTAAATAACCATAAGATATGACATTCCCATTGAGTGGAAATCAGTGAGTCAACTCGATATGGTTCTTGCCACGTTGTACCATCTTAATGATGAAGGTCATTATAGGGCTACAACGGATCAGCTACTATGTCAAGTTATCTCTTCTAGCTCCTCTAAATGAGAAGGTCGTAATAAGATGCAAGTATTGTCCTTGTACGAATGCGAGATAGTACCGCATGGTTAAGTACCCAATGTCATCTTATGATGACTACGGGAAAGAGAGTGACCTGTAATGATGCAAATCATTACGGATACATTCAATCTCCCTTAGTCATTCTAATTCGACATTGTGGCACTTACCCATGCACGTTGATCTGGATTGGTGCCTTATACACAACTTATAAATGATTGACACTTCACGATCTAGTCCTAATATAGATAAAAATTTGCAGGTGTTAGGGTGAAATACAAATTCCAAATGATGATTATTCCATCATGGAATTAAGCATGGAAAAATGACTTAAAACCTTGGCCAAGGTAATGCAAGCTGTTGATTGTGTTGTCTGGATTTCTCTTAGATCTAAAGCTATAGGATTTTGGATGGGTATTCTGTAACAGATGCCCAGATAAGAACTTTAGACTGTGACACTTGAATGTCCTTTAAGGACTGAGGAAGCCATGGTATACTTAGTATACATATTTTAATAAAAGGGATATGAGGAATCGGTCTTAGTCGACTCATATAGATGCATAAGGTTTACTGTTATAGGATGGATTGAATAAGAGGATGTTGGTTCTAAATCAAGTTAATTTAGAACAAGGAAACATGAGATATGAAATTAAGATTATGTTGGATTTAAATATATGGGTATTTAAATCAATGAAGCATAAATTTTATAAAAATAAAATAAAAATTCCCTTGTATTGAAGTGTTAAAAAGAGGTTGTTACATATACACCCAATAGGATGCATCCTGTTGATGATCAAATCCTTGACAAGTGGTTCATGTATATTTTAGGTTATCGATAAAATAACTAAGAGCCTTAATAAATTCTAATGAGGCCACACACGAGCTAGATCATTGATCAATGAGAGCACACTTGACCGTAGTAATATCGGTATGAATAGAGAGTTGGACCATCTACATGAAGTAGGAGCTCATATAGGATCATAGAAGCTATATGAAGATCAATGTAAGAATGTGCATCCATAGTAAGGTTGGTATGAATATGGAGATCCTTAAATTTTCAAAGTGGATAATTTCCTATGAGTCATGTAATGTGGGACTCTACCACGAAGAGGAGCAAAGGGAATGTTTATATCGAACAACGTGGCCATGATACGCTCATGATGGTGAGGTGAAATACGCGTGAGTTATAAGAAGGGGACTTATCCAAGAATTTGGGAAAGTTCTTCAAGAGGAAATAACTCATCGTGAATGGATTGTGCAGAGGATGCAAGTGTTGGGAGTTCTCATAAATATAACCGAGAAGGAGAAGGAGTGATTAAAGAAACCTATGAAACTATTTTTACTCACTTCTTACACCATCGACCCTAAAAGTTTCATTTACATAGGGGTTGATGGTGTTTATGGTTAGAGAAACTGATCCAAACACCATTAACCGTATAGAATAATTTTCACAGGGGACGATGGCGTCTAGAGAAGGTATATTTTTGTCATGTGAAGCTTGGTTTTGAGGTACAAAGGGATATATAACCATGTGATTTTGAGGTTAGAATGCTATAGGATATTCTGGTTCTACATAAGCTATGACACATTTTACATAATCAATTATAATTGTATTTTCAGGAGGATAATCCATGTCAACTACATTAGCCATAGTATTTTCTTCTTATAAATTTCAACAACATTGTGGTTAGGCATGGTATTTGAGAATATTTGTATCTTTTCATTATATTTTTGATAAAGCCATGACGATACTTTGTTAAGATGCATCATGAGCCTTGACCACTTCAATCAAATGCTCTCGAGTGATGGAATCATAGTTAAATTGGGGACCTAAGAAAAATCTAATGGCTATCATTCGTAGTGCACAACAGTTTAAATGGGAGTGGCACCAATTAGCACACCACAAAAAAACTTACTTTCATCATGCCAATGAGGAATAAGTCGAGAAGGATTTAAGATCGTGGTAAACGACTTAAGAAAATGATGTTTCAAATATTTCGTACTCACTAGTTAATGATAGTTAGGATATATTTTATTGTTAATATTTTGTTTTTCAATGTTAAAAATGGTCCTATTTGAAGAATTGACAAGAGGAAGAGTTTCAAGACTCCTTCATCTGTTACATTCTTGTTTTTAGAACGTTGAAGGATTTGGACTTATTTTTTAGTTTGTGTCTTATAAGGAGCTTTTTCAAATTCCCTCATGAGATAATCTATCCTTTTGGATTTTTAAAGGCCTCTTCTAGGTAAGTGGGAGAAAAGGACCTCACCTTGTATTGAATGTGAGGTTCTAAAGATTGTAAGAAAATTTGGAAGAGGCTATCATTAGGCATATTATGTTTTTCTCATGTAGATAGGGTCTTCCAACAATTGATGAAAGCTTGCATTGATTCTTTTTTAGATTATTGAAAATTGATGAAATCATTGATATTATTTTTGGGTAGATCATGACATTAAAATCCATTCACTAGGGATTTCACTAGGGACTCTAGCTAAACTATGGAATCAAGAGGTAAAGTATGGTACCAATCCAAGGCATCTCTAGTGAGTGTTATAGTCGGGAATTTAGTGGCATCGTATGAATTGGTTCTAATCCACTCTTTGAAAATATTACCAAAGGCCTTGATATAAAGGGCGGGATTAGTAGACCCATCATAAGATATAGGAGCAATTGATAGGTTCAATTCCCCTTTGTATCGAAATGAATTAGATGGATTCTCATGCATTGAGAGGGAAGGACGTTTTTATATCTTATCTTCACGATCTCTAGTTCATTGGTATGAAGTATGCTAGAATGGTTCATTGGTCCACCTCATCCTTGTTCATTGGTACTTGGTTCTTTGGTATGCTACAAAAAGAAAGAAAGATTAATTGGTTCTAATATCATTCATGTCCAATAAATCAATAGATATATGGGTGTCCAATCAATTAATAGATCAATGGGTTTCTATACCCCTATCCATATACATCCCCACTCTCTCATGCTAGTAATTTAAGGTGCAAGAGGTTATTGTTGGACTGCTCTTAAGTCTTTGTTTTGGATAGGGGTTGGGTGATGGAAACCCTATTAGGAATATTTAGAAAAGGAGGGGGCAAGGTGCTCCAAGAGCCCATTATTGGGCGAGTTGGTGATTGATCCATTTTGGCTTGCATTTGAAGGAATTGAGCCGTAGTAGAAAATTTCTATTGGATCATCATATCAATAAGTTAGATAATAAGATTGGTAGGTTCAGAATTAGAGGCATTCTTAGATGAACCTACTTTGGGACCTTTCCCTTTTTCTACCCTATTGTCAAGTTGTTTACAAACGAATTCAAGAATACACTTGCTAAAATTTTCTCTTGATTCATTTTTGTGTTGGGGAAGCGAGAGAGAAACTTATGAATCCACAGAGAGGATGATCAAAGGTATCATAATTTTGGTTTTCTTCTTATTCATCCTCATGTGGGCCATTATGGTGGGTACAAGGCTTATTTCTAGGTGCTCTATGATGTAATAATCCATGTAAAAAGGAAAATTCTCTTTAGGATGATGATGATAAATACGTTGAACAAAATGAGGGGTTACAATGGGATCTCCATTATCACCTATTTTGAAAAACATATTCATGGAAAATTTTGAAGAAAAATCCCTTAGATCTACACCCCTAAAACCTAAGTGGTGGTATATATTTTTGATGATACTAACGTTAACTGGAAACATGGTATGGAACAACTGCATAAATTCCTTGAGCACTTAAATATGTAATCATCACACATACAATTCACCATGGAGATTGAAGAAAGTGTAATGCTCCCATTTCTTGATGTCTTAATCAAGCAAAATGAGGATGGTTCTCTTTCCAGACAAGTTTATCGGAAAAATACTCACACTGACATATATATTAGAGCAGACTCGCACCATCACCATTCTCAAAAGGATGGTGTCTTAAATACCATGTTTACAAGAGCTCTCAAAATATCCAATAAAAATCACTTACCCTCTGAAGAGAAACACCTAACCAATGTTCTCACAAGGAATGGATACAAAAATTGGAAAATTAGAGCCACTGCCAAGAGGGTTGAGGGAGTCCTATCAAGGTCACCTCGGTCCTCAACTTTTTGCAATAGTGGTAACAATAAATCTTTCCTATCCTACATTTCTAGGACTACTAATAGGATTTCCAGGATATTAAGAAAAAGGGGTATAAAAACTTGTTTCAGACTTATAAAAACCATAAGAAACAAATTAAAAACCCTAAAGACCCAATTTGTCCCAAATTAAGAAAAGGGGTTTACTCCATACTATGTGCTTGCGGTAAAACATACCTTGAGGAAACATGAAGGTCACTGAAAATAAGACTACATGAACATTGCAAAGACTTAGAATATACCCATATGGGGAAATCGAGTTTGGTGGAACACAAAGACATACAAAAAAACACCATTGCCATCAACAACGTAAAATTAATAGCAATAGAATCACACTACACAAACAAGAAATTACGTGAAGCCGTCGAGATTGAAAAACATCCAAACAACCTAAATCGCGATGACAGGTGGAAACTAAGTCAATCATGGAAACCCATGTTGCATAAGTTGACATTCCCTCCCCTTCGATCAACATTCATTGAATTATTGTGTTCACCATTTCTTTCCACTTTATGTTTCTCGGTGTTTGTCCTTTATTTTACCTTATGTGTTCACACTAATTGTGCGGTTGACTCTTTTTCCCCCTCCTTATAATTTTTTATTTATTTCACTTCTTTTTTGTGGTTTTTCCTCCTCCTTATTATCATTTTTTGACTTTATTTTATTTATTTTTATTTTACTTTATCTTATTACCTTCATTACCTTTTTCTTGTTATTTTACTTTCACATATTTTCGGAACAACATGTCTCTTGGAAAATTGATTATTTATAATATTTCATTTTCCATCTCTACTCTCAAGAAAAATCTAAACCCTAATGATAGTTATGGTACTAGAAATGAAATGTCAAGTATTAATCCTCGCTACACAATGTATCTAGAAAATTCCATTTCACCTCGACCCATGAGATGAATCTTATATATTTAATGTCTACACAATATAATCAGAGGACCCCTTAAGCCCAGATACTCCATGATGGAGTGATGATCTGGTTGATAAATGTTTGAAAATGAAGGCTACAGATACAATAGACCGTGTATAAAAGTTTACACGGGGCACATGTTGTTTGGGAGAATATTGGAAGGAACAAAAGGGATTGATTTTGTAATAAATTTTGCATAGGGGTCAATGGCATTTGGAAATGAGTTTAGAGAAATAGATAGGATATCCCGGGTGATGGTGTTTGTATAAGCAAGTTTTTGAAGTTTTGGGGTTTTGGATGCTTGGATAATGTCAATATTGAAGATGGATGATTTTAACAAGATGTGCTTGATCAAAAGGTCCTGAGGATTCATATCGGGTTCACTAAAAATTTATGGCAGACCAAGAATGTGTCTCAGCAAATTTCACTCCTAAGTCTTTCATTATACTAGGGTATTTAGGCAACAAGTAAGAGACACAGATGAACCTGACACACAATGGATAGATTTGAAGGGGCTATAATGAGCGCTAGGGTTGCTTATCTAGAGGGAAATACTCCCTACACTAGGTCAATCTAGGGTTTCTAAGGCCCACAATCAGATAGAGAGAGTACCCTACTATATATATATATATATATATATATATATGGGTGAGAAGAGGTATGGATAGATAATATATAAGAAAAACATGCATAATATGATTGAAATGAAAGTAAAGGAAAGATAAGGAAATGATCAAAAAGATAATTATGCTAACTTACATCAATGTAAATGTAATATTAAGCTAACATAGAGAATGGGGAAGGGAAACAAACTAATCTATGTAAAATGAAAAATATGGTTAGAGAACTCGGTTGTACGTAGGGTGGTCACTCGATGCATTTATCTATCCGGATAAGTAGCACACTAAGAGAGAATCACTACTTTGGGTAGAGAAGGTGAACACCATTCCTATCTAGACTCACTATAGATGACCCAATAGTGCAATAAATCCAACTAAGAAGAAGAGTTTCCAATCCAATCCAAGCCAAGTACAATATGAACCAAGAGTAAAGTGAGAAAATGCAAATTTGGCACGAGAGAGAAGATCGGATAGCGAGTTCTAAGAATCGGGATTCTTTCCTTTTGAGTGTCAAGATGTGGTGAGCATATATATGATGTCATTTCCTATGGGAAATGGCTTCGACTAAAAACCCTTGCACTAATATCATCACCCATGGGTGATGGCATTTAACAACGATGATAAATGAGGTGATATGTCATGAAAAGGGAAAAAGAGTGTCATAGATCAAACAAATGGATAAAAAGGTGCCAAATGGTGAGGTACAAACAAGATGTCGGGAGTGCAATGTGTGTGAGACCTAAACCTGGACAAGTATAGCTAGTGAAAAGACAACTAAGGCCAAGACCACATGGAGATACTCTCCTCTAACTCATAATGATTACATGAATAATCATTCCCCATTCTTGGAAAGTCCCTTAAGGAACCCACATAATAAATATATGCATCAATGACCCTTATTTACAAAAAGGAAATTATTAATAACATTTATGAAAAATGAAAAGTTAAAATTTAGGTGTAAACAAGGGGAAGAAAGGTGGGTGTGATGTGTAGAAATAGGAACATGGCTAGTGGATGCCCCTACATTAGTGGGGGAGATGAGGATGGAATATAGGATGTAATAACTATAGTGGGGATAAAATTAGTTCTGAAGGGGTGGATATAGATATCGATGACTTTCTTCATAGAAAAAAATAACAAGAGATCTAGGTTTACAGGGACGATCAATGATGTATACATTTATGTCATTAAGATGTGCAATAGTAAATTCATGAGAAGTGATAGCAATGTTAAGAAACAAATAGATATGATAAAGGGCATGCAAAGATAAAGTTCACTAAATGATTTAACAAAATTAAATCTTAATCGGAGGACACGATCAAATGAATAAAATAGTAACATGAATTATTAATCATGAAAGAAACAAACACGTATAAGTAATAGTGAAATAGGAGTGACTTAGCTTGTATTCAAAGATTTTGGATAATCTTGAGATCAAAACGAAGTGGAATATGTTGGATATATATTGAGTAAACTTTGGAAAATAGAATCGAAACTCCATCGAGACATGACTTCCCAAATAATGACAAGACCACCCTAGTGCTAGTGTCTTAGTTGGGTGTTAGTGTCCTTGGAAAATCTATAGATATAATCTTCTTAAGGCTTTAACTTGACTTCCTCATTTCAATTTTTGTTTCATCCAATTCACTATGGGGATCATGTGTCACACTTAAACCTACAAAACAAAACCCCACTACTTGCACAAGGCTCAAAAAAATGTTAGATAAAATAAATGATGAACATAATTAAGTCAGGATGACATCGAAAGTCACCCTAATGTGATTGTCACAAGTTATGCACTACATTCCATACTCTATGTATTTATAATGTGTGTGTGTGTGCATGCGTGTGTGTGTGTGTGCGTGCGTGTGTGTGTGTGTGCGTGTGTGTGTGTGTGTGTGTGTGTGTGTGTGTGTGTGTGTGTGTGTGTGTGTGTGTGTGTGTGTGTGTGTGTGTGTGTGTGTGTGATTGAATTGTATCCCTTGAAGCTAGGTTTCCCTTGTGTCGATTACACTAAGACATAGGGCTACAAATATTTTTCCCCTAATGTGAATGTGTGAAATGGAATTTAAAAATCACCCATCCTATGCAAAGTAAATAATGCAACCCAAATGAAATCCTTGAATGTTTTTGTTTTCCCAAGCAGTAAATAGTAAGTAATAGCCAAAGTTTTCCAGCCTCTAATAATTGTGAGTAAGTCATGCATATATATGATTCCCTTGTTTAAATTTCATCATTAACAACCAAAAATGATGATCCAAAGTGATAAGAAAAGATTTATAAAAGATAACAACCGATGTGGCATTTAAAATTTGAGAAAATAAGGGAAAAGGAAAAAAACACTCAAAGGGGATAGAAAGCACCTAGGTTCTCATATCCCTAATGGGCGGTAGTGTCTGGGATGATTAGAGGATAAAAATATATACAGAGATGAGTCACATGTTGTCTAATATTCACAAGTAAAGTATCCATTCCAAGAAGTAAATAATATAATCATGAAAAGGATAAAACAATGTAAAATCAAAATAAGTGTATCTAATGCCTAGTTTCATTACTTAGGAATCATACATATAATGACATATTTAGAGGCATGATGTAAATAGAAAGTGTGTTATTTTGTGTTTACACACGTATTAATGTGTTGTTTTGATATTGCATGATCAATTTTGGAAGTTAATTAATTAGAGTAATCCACATAATGAACATTACATCCTTCTTATTATTGTGCACCTCCATAACATTGTTAATCTAAAAAGGGTGTAAATAATTGGTGAGCATAAAGAATGATTGTATCTTACACATTTTTTCAAACCCTAGCTGCCCTAAGGTTTTATTTCTACGTTATATATTCGTATCTAAACTTTTTTCATCTATCACCTTACCTACATTTGGTTTTCACCATTCTCCCTAAGGTATCATGGTCGGTCCTTCCATTTGGGTCTCTTTTTAGGGATACCTAATTTCCAAATCATATTTTATCGCATATCTCAAGTATAAAAAAACTATTTTCAAAATTATCAAATTTTTATCTATTTAAAGAAAACCTTTTTTGTTTACCCTACTTCCTAGCACAATTCTCAATAATGCAAATTACTATTTTTTAGTAATCAGGGCATGATAAACAAAATATATAGTTTTGTGTAAATTCCTTAGAGTATTTTATTCCACATAATCAGATTAAAAATATCTCTTTTTGTTTCGTAAATTCATTGATTATTTTCATATATTTATTTTAATAATTTGACGATGGTTTGGTTTTTTCTCAACATCACTTTTAGGTATTACCATCTACATTATCTTAATTTTTGTGCTTCTATGTGCTAATTAGTATTATTTATTATCACATTAAATTCTCTCCCATCATTTTTCCATCATGGACCATGCCCTTTCGACTCCTTTTATTAATAATGATGTCATCTTCAATAAAACTATCCTAAAGCCTATTCAAGCATTAACCCATGTTTTTCAATTCCAATTTCAAGTCACAAATACGAAAATAAAATCTCTCAAGGATAAGATAACATATATAAAGGATTCTTCCAATTCCCATAATGTCTCTATAAATCATGATCAACATAATTTTAAGGTTGCTAAAAATAATGTTATAAAATTGTTATACATGATACACATACTCATATAAGTGAAGTGAATGTCCCACATAGAGGAAAAAATGTGTATGTTCTACAAGATCAATCTTGATTACTAAGGAAACCACATCCAAGAGAATCACTTTGGTTTGAAAATAATACTAGACAACATGATATCCTATATGAGTTACTTGATAAGTGATTAATCACTTTATTACCTACTCATTACTATCCCCACTATTAGCTTGAAAAATCAAAGGCAACCCATTTTACAATTATCATGGAATTAATGGACATCATGATAATGTTTTCTATGCTTTAAAATTAAGAACGCAACAACTTGAGCATAATGGATTTATTTTGTTCAATCCGTGACATTCTAATTTGAAATCATATCAAGTCCCTAAATATCGTGGGTATTAAAATCTATATTAGATGAGCATACTATGATACTAAACCTTTGAATACACAACAATATTTATCCACTCATAAAAATTCTAAGAATGAAATAAATCCTTCAAAAGATCCACTCTCAATTAGAGAATCACATCATAATATTGTGCAAACAACTATGGCAGAAATACCAATCAAGCATGAATAATTACACACCACATTAGAGAACTTATAGAATTGAAAATCATTGCCCTAGGGTAGCAAAACAATAAATTCTACAAATATCCATGCTTCAATATTCCTAGGGAATTCGGATAAAAAAATTTGGACCAACTTATGATGAATAAATTTCTGATTGTATGGATGATTTTCTTGATGATTGGGATGTTACTTATGGTGATCCTCCTTCCCTCAAACATATTTATCCTACTACAAATGTAAATGCTTATGATATTTTTAAATGTATCTCTACCGTGTATATAGCTATACAAATGACCAAATATATAACCCAAGTGTATTTAATTCATCATCATATTTATGATATCATAGAGAAGATGTTTGGGTTTCCTCAAATATCTATGCCCCTAACAATGTCCATGGAAGGAAAAAAATTTGGTCATAGCTAAGGATTTCAAAAACTTGAGTTGCAAAAACTATAAATGGTTGATCATGGGAGAATTCAACACTCTGTTATATCCTAAAAGAGAAAAAATGTGGGAGCCAAGATTTTAATATAAATATGGAAGACTTATATCAACTCATATATGATAATAATCTCATCGACATTGACTTAAGAGGTGATAAATTCATGTGGAAAAATAGGCATATAGGGGAGTATTTGATTCAGGTAAGGCTACACATGGCTTTGATATGTGCTTTGATTAGTCCCTCACTCAAGATTTCAGACTCTCTTCCATTCCCAAAATAGGTTTGGAACAAAATCTCATCATCCTTAACATTCTTAAAAATGAAGTTACAAGTCATACTTTTTGTGGTTTGAGAAAATGTGGATGGATCACCGACTTTAAATGATAGAATTAAGGATTGGTGGAATATTCAAATCACAAGATTAGCTATGTATGTTATGGTAAAAAAATTTAAAAATGTGAAGAATAACATTAGAAAATAGAAAAAGGAGGTGTTTTAAAACATATTAAAAAATAAATAAAAATATCATAGAGGACTTGTCCAATCTTGAGATAAGGGTTATGCGAGAAAGAAAAAGACGTAAACGATTATTATTTAGAAAAGGACCTCTTAACTCGAAAATCACACTATCAACTCCCATGAAGATACTTTCGGAGACAAAATCTAGGGATTTTTAGCTGAAGGAAGGGGATCACAATAAAAAAATCCATTTAAATACTCTTCACCATCGCAGTCATAATAGAATTTCAAAGATTTATATTGAGGATGAATTCTCTAGTAATGATTATGGATATCATTAAGGATGAGGCTATCTATTTTTACAAGTATCTTTTCAATGGAGAATTTTCTCAAGAGGATGAGATAGTATTACTAATTTCATTGAGGATATTCCTCCCAATTTGGTGGATCGGGATAGATTTAAAAATCTCACAAGTAAGATTACCATTGAGGAACTTCAAAAATTATTTTTTTCTATGGAAGGAGATAAATCCCCTAGACCTAATGGATTTCCTACCATTTTTTTAGAAATACTATGAGATATACAAAGACGATCTTCTTAGATCCTCTAATGAGTTTATTCTAACAAGCAATCTTCTTAAGGAGATAAATAACACCTTCATCATCTTAATTCCTAAAAATAATGGAGCTAAAGAATTCAAGAAATTTAGACCAATAATTATTTTTATTGGTCTTTAAAAAATTTTATTAAAAAAATTGGTTCAAGATCTGCATCCCCTTCTTTCAAATCTCACATCAATTCAACAAGGAGGATTTGTTAAGGGTATAACTATTCAAGATAGAATAATCCTAGTTTATGAAGCCATCCATTCCATGGAAAAATCCAAAAATTAAGGTATGTTCATTAAACTAGATAGATTTTGACAGAGTCTCATGGATATTCCTTTACAAAGTCTTGGAGAAGTTTGGATTTTGTTGTTCACTTTTAGAAAATTATCAAGAATTACATTTCCTCTTTGTTGTTCTTTGTTCTCATAAATGGCTCCCCATGGGATTCTTAAAGAGTAATAAGGGGATTAGACAAATATACCCTCTCTCCCCTTTTCTCTTCATTCGGATGGATGTGATTCTTAGTAGAAGATTATCTAATGTGGTATCTTCTAGATTATTAAAATGTTTCAAACCATCCTCTAATGAGATCAAGGTTTCCAATCAAAAAAATTGATGATACTATCTTCATCAGGCCTCAGTGGTAGAATCCAAGAGACTAAAATCTATTCTCGACAATTATAAAGACGTCTCGGGGTAGGTGATAAAATTTGAGAAAATATCGGTGTATTTCCTCAACAATCCAAGTCAAAGGAAAATTAAGATCTCCAAAATCTTGGGATGTTGCATCCAGAAAATTCCATCTTCCTATCTTGATAAGCCTTTATTCACATGTAAAATTCCTTATGAATTTTAGAACTCTTTGTTTGAAATATTTCAAAGAAACTTGGCTGGATGGAAAGGCACTATCTTGTCTCAAGCCGATAAGTGTCTCCATATTAAGAGGACTCTTAAAAATATTTCAATTTACTTGATGTCTCTCTTCAGGATTCTGTGTGAATATATTGAAAAAAATTAGAAGAGATTTCTTTAGTCCTGGGGTAGATGAAAAGATAGAATTTCTCTTGTGGCTTGGGAAAATGTTTTCTTTCCTAAGGCTTATGGGGGTTTAGGGTTAAATAGCATAAGTGTATGAACAAAGCCTTGATATCAAAAATGGGGTGGAGACTTATTAAAGAATACCTTCGTGGACCTCTCGTGGTCATAGCTAAATATCTTGAGAACACCAATGACACTATAGGGATTTACAAAGAGGATATCCCTACTGGATATTCACTATGGAATGCTTTGATGAAATGTAGACATATTCTTGTCAAAGACAACAAGTGGAAACTTGGTAATGGCATAAATATTTCCATTTGGGATGATAAATGGATATCATCATCTCTTCTTATAACAATGAGGATTGGGTTCATCTTACTTCTCCCTTCAAAATACAATTTGGACGGAAATTTAGTGAACATATCGTGAACCCCATATCCGGAAAAAGTTGGGTTCATCTATCCAACATTAAGTTCCCTCTATTAGAAGAAAAATGGATTGAGGGGGTGTTTAATCATTCCTTATAAAATTTTAAATTAAACTTTCAGATATTAAACTCAAATTACTTTATTCAAACAACCACAGAATCATTTATTCAACTTTTAATGTGTGCATACCATAAACCATCAACAATGAATGAAACCATGAAAACAAAATATATAAGTAGGAAACACTTAAGGGGAATAAAACCCACTTAAAAAAATCTTATATTGATATGTTTAAAAACTTTAGTGAGGCACCAACCCCTAGTTTATTGGAGCACCAATCCTACTGAGGAACACTGACCCCTAATTTTGTGAAGCACCAACTCCACAAGGAGGCTACAACCCCCAAATATGATAAATCACCCACTCAACCACCTTATGATGTGTATATATATTTTTTTTTCTTCCACAACTGATGGAGATCCAATTTCCAGCTCACACTTCTTCACTCAAACCCTAGGTGATCAATCTTCACAAAACAAACTCTTCAATCACTCTAAAATTCATCAAACCCTTTCTCTCATATCCTCCAATTTTTATAAACCTTTAAAAAAATTGAATCAGACTCAATTCATGCTCCAATACCTACAAACAACATCCACCTAGGTCGCTCCACCTTGCACACACACTAACTAGTTCATAAAAGCACCCAAAACATGCTTTTTATATGCTTTTCATCTTTCAAACTTAGGACGAAACTTTTCCTCCATTTTTCTTACCAATAAATCAAGGACACATTTAAAATTTTAAATATAACAGTTACACATGACCCAATTATGTCATCCTGGCTAAAATCATCATTTCATGTGCCAAAAATGGCTCAAAACCCCATAGGCACATTCTTAAAAATGCCCTAAAATTATTCCCATAATTTTTAATGACCTATGAACCCTTATACATGATCAAAATATCATAAAACATTCATAAAAAGTCTCAATTAATATCAACAAATCTAATTATTTCATTTATTGGGCCTAGTTTTCTTTACATTCCTCAAAAACTTGATCGTTTCCTGCACCCTTCAAAGACCTATGAAACTTCATAATGCCACAAAATGACTTATGCTAAACCAAAACATACCATGTGACAAATAAAAATAAATTTTAGAACCTGTATAACAATTATAATCATGTTATAATTCATGAAACATATTTCAATGCCAACCACAACAAGCTTTACCTTCACCAAATCAACCTACCAAAAATATGTTTCCAAAGGTTAGCTCATAAAAACATTTATACAAACATTCAAGACATCAAAATTGATTATTTGGATTTCCAATTAATCCCTCTTCATATTACAGGTAATAGGAAGCATCACCCAATCCATCTCATGCTTCTACTAACATAAAACTTTCACAAAAACAAGTCATGTCCAAAACTATAAAAAATCTTCTTTCTCAAAGAATTCCATGGAAACCAAATCATATGACCAAATCATGAGGAAATCCATATATAAATGGAAATATGTCTGAATATATTTTCCAAAAAAACTTGAATAATACCAAAACTTCACATGTAGCTCAAGTTATGATCAAATTACTAGACCCTGCTATTTGAGACCCCAAAACCGCCCTTTGACCAATCAACATGTTTGAGCCTCAAAACATCATGTACCTAAATAATAATTACATTAAACCTTTATGGACATCATTAAAAACTTCCAATCATCATGCCACATCAATTTTTCATGCTAAAACTTCTAAACCACATCTAAACCATCTTGTCCTAAAACCTTCTTTCCAGAAAGCTGTTATTTTTAGGTTGGGCTCACATATCACCATGAACTCAACCATCATTTATGGAAATCCAGAGGATTAAGTATACAACATAAAATCATCAATTTTTATTAATAAATTAAAATTGGGTGACAACTCTTAACTTTTTGTCAACTACTCCTAGCTAGGTGTTGTCCACTCAAAATACCCCTGCTCTTAAGAAGGTGAAAATTTAAAATTTTGAGTTTAAGTGTCTTCTCTGTTGTACTGATAATGTGAAAAGCCAAGAAATTGAGAAAATCTGCGTTTTTGGGTCATTTTGTGTGTTTTTCGGACTGTCGGACATTTTTGTCCCGTGTGTCCCAAGTTCAATTGGGCCCTCTATTCCCCGATCGGCCGGTTTACCCGAAGTCTGTTCTTTTCGGGCCCGTCGGAACTTTTTGTCCCAAATGTCCCAAGTTCGCCGGACCAGTTGTTCCATTTTCATCCGATTCGGCTGAGTCGCGTACTTCACGTACTTTTGTCCCGCGTGTTCCAAGAGCATTTGTGCGTCTTTTCCCGTATCGCCCGAATCGGCCGAGTCGCGTACTTCGCGCTTTCGCGTCCCTCATGTCCCAAATGAACCAAAGTGCTATTCGTGCTATTTTTTCCCGCTCTACCCGAATATCTTGCTTTTCAAGTTAGTAGGTATGTATTTAATGCGCATTCATTACCTTTCTCTCTCCTAAATGGCTATATAACGAGCGAACCCCCTATGCGTTTTGCACATTGCTTTCCTGCTATCTTTTGCTCGAACCCTTGCAATCTAAATTCCTACGTGCATGTATCCATTTCCCTCTGTAATTCCTTCCCGAGTCTAGCTTATAGCTCTGCCCTCCGAATTACCATCAACATGAAGATCAAATTTCAGGGGCAAGAACAAATCTCACCACTAGAGTCTGCTCGTTCCCGATATCGGGGACAGTGAAGTTCGCCATCTTGACTTTAGTGATTTTTGGTCGAGGATGACAGATGCGAACCCTACACCAATGGCATAGATGATTCATGACAGTGGTTTGGCTTTCGCTGGTGGTTTCCCAATCTCTGTGCAATGTGCAGATACAGTGCTCTCATGCGGAGCTCATTTCAACCCTGATTCGAGTGAATTGACCAACATACACGGGGAGCTCATCACCAAACTTGACGCTGCCGCCATTGGCACTGCACTGAGGATTCCAGAAATGGATAATGCCATAGTTGTCTCCCAGAATCAAGCACAGGCCCTGTTCAATCAAGACAGTGACAACTACAAGGCGCGGGTGGCGAAGTCTTGGCTTAAAAACCCTAAGAAGGGAGCATCTCGCCTATCCAAGACCCTTTTCCGAGTAGATTTCAATGAAGAATTGTCAGATTTCATAATCTTACTGGCTCGGGTTATGGGCTTACCCTCCACTAACGAGTTCCATTTCTGGATGTGCCCACTCATCAACATGGTGTGCGAGGGAACTCAAAATATCAACTGGGCAGAAATCATCAGCATGAACCTAGCGGAGCAGCTGTCCAATGTGCAGCAAATGAAGAAATTCTATATGACTTCGTACCTGATGTACACTCTGGCGGCATCAAGGAAATGGTTTGGATTCTCTTACATTGATGCCCACAAGGCTGATCCTGTATATGCCTACTGCCCACAGTTCACCCTAGAGACCAGCAATCGTAATTTTCGAAGGGTGAATGATGCTTTCACCATGTACATGGTCAGACTTCTCGAGGGTGACACTGCTAGAAGATTTTCTGATGAAGCCATGAGCCTGATATCGCACTACGGTGCCTATTTTATCCAGTTCAGAAAATTCTCCTATATCAGGCTAGCTGGCTATGAGAGCACCCCTCTGAGGCTTCCCATGTTCTGCAGTGACAAGATGGCTCTGATAGAAGTATGCAGGCAATTGGACAAATTGCATAGAACCTGCAGAGACAAGAAAATTACCGGTTTGCACTTCCCCATCTCTTTGGGAAACTACACTTGTAAAACACCCTGGACGCACAGAATATAGAAAGAGCCCTGGCTCCCATCACTGTCCATTTCTTCAAGCCAAGAACTTGCTTCGACTTGAAGAAGTTCATTGAGCAGAACATTAAGATAACATATCATCATAGGGCAGATACAGAAGACTATTGGGCTGACTGTGCCGATGATTTTGAGGCTAGAAGGAGGCATTATGGTAGGTTCTCTCTACAATTGATCCAAGAACTCGGCTTGTACCAAGTTCCTGAAGGACTCAAGGATGACAACTCTGATCTATACTCATATGAGTATGACAATGTGGTTAAGCACACTCCCTTGGAGGACTTGGATTGGTTCAAGAAAGAGAAAGATGATTTGGCCGAGATCCTGGCTCCAGTCTTAGTCAGGACTAAGATCTGGTTTGATAAGAAAGTTCGAGAGCTTAGGAGGCACTCAGGGGAATCCTCCTCCAAGGATGTTTCAACTCCAAGGAGGGAAGCATCGACTCCAAGATCAGACACACCTGTGCAAACCCCTCCTGCCTCGTCAACTCAAGGACCTGCAGCTTCTACTCCTTCTTCATCCACCCAGGTATACCAGAAGAAACTCAAAGAGGTTAAGAAGGAGCCTGTGGAAGAAGATCCCCAGAGAAAGCAGGCAGAATTACCTTTGGGATCCAGAGAACATTATTGTTCTCAGTGAAAGTGAAGAGAGTGAAGTGCCAGCTCCTTCAAGCACTCCTGAAGCTCCAACAGATAAAGACAAGGAAGTCCAGAGCACCGAACTTCCAAGTGCTATTGATTCCTCTACACCAGTTGTCTCAAGCGCCCACTCATGTCTCAACTCGAGACAACAGCTGTGCAAACCTTGAGCACCATGAGCTCTCTGTCTCTTGGTCCTCTTGCCCCTCCTGCTTCTTCCTCCTCCTCTTTTGCATGGGTGCAACCTTTTGTCGATGTAGGAAGAGGAAATCTTCCTCTCGGAGCTCAGGGCCAAATTTTGATGCTGTGGCAGCCTTGTTAGGCACTACTCCTCCTTCTCGTGCCAAAAAATCTAGAATCACCTCCAGGATAGTGTCTGATGCTCAGGGTCAGCAATTCCTAGAGATTGCTAAGCCTACAGTAGATAAATCAGAGCAGGACTTACAGGCATCTGACCTAGAACTCTCAAGGATTCCTATGGGAGAGTCTACCCCTGAAGGTGAGATCCACAACCTCCAGGAAACGGTCACAAGAGTCATTGGGAGGGTAGAAAAAGGGCAGCAAACTATTGAACAGTTGGAGGAACAAGCCCAGATTCTCACAGGTTTTATCAAATCTCTTTTGTCTAAGGACAAAGTTTTGGACCCTACCCCATTGACTACCCTTCCGCCACCTGTAATTTTGAGCCAAGATGAAGTACAGAGTATCAAAGACATGCACAAGTATTCCATCTATGGCAGAGCTATGGAGGCCATGGTGGAAGATATGCTTGTTGCTGGATTAAACTTCATCGATGAAGCTTTCAAACTCCATGGAAAAGTGAACAACTTGCAACAAAAGCTCTCTTCCACTATTGGGATCATAGATAAAGAGCTTAAACTTTGGAGCAGTTGCATAGTGGACCTCCGCCTCATGGGACAGACCGATGAAAACATTCTTTTGGCGAGTAAGGTTTTTGATGATGCAAAGGATAATCTGTCAAAATCCTGGGTCTACAGCATGGAGTGGAAGATCAAGGTCCTGGAGGAGGCTTCGGGAGAATTGAAGAATAGTTGGCAGAAGGGAGAGGCTTTCAAAACACTAGTTGTATCTGCTTTCAAAGATATACATTGTCATCTTCAGGATGAAACTTCTGGTGTGTCTCTCTCCCTACAAGAAATCAAAGCTCAATTCAGAGCTTTTGTCAAAGGAAATCTATTCAAGGAAAGCTCCATTTCCAAAGATAAAATGAAGGAGATCTGCTCTCTTCAATCTTCCATTGAAGAAGAAAATAAGGACTATCATACTCATGTCGAGTTTGATAAGGAAATGGAGAAGTGCCTCAGATTTTGGACCCAATCTACAGCCAACACGTCAGTCCCTCGTGGCAGAGACATAGCTGAGGCATTGAAGAGATTCAGACAGCGGATTTTGAAGTCAGTGGGTCCCTCCCAGTCATAAGCACCTGTCTTCTTCTCCTTTTTCTTCTCTTCTTTTCCAATTCTTTCTCTCAGATTTATTGTAATAAGTTGAGGTATTGTGATTGGAAATCCTTAACTAATCTTTAGTTAAAAGAAGCGATTACAAGAGTAACTCGATTTTTAAACTATATAATGGCCTCTCCTCGCCATTTTGCAAGAGGAAGAACTTGGCTTATTTTACGAAAGTGTAAATAAATCATAAATAAATCAATACGAAGAGCTTTTCATTCTTCGTCTTCGTCTATCTCGATCTCTTTTATCCCTAAGCTTTTCATTTAATATTGTTAAGATCATTTGTTTGTGTTATGATAAGAAGCTTTGTATTCTTGCAAATGTTATTTATAGAACTTTGTGTCTTTTAAATTTCATCTTACTAAGTATGATACAAATGATCTTGTTTCAATTCACTGTAACTTCGCATACATAAAGAATTACTCTGTCATCTATAATTCTAAATGTTGCCTTTCTGCTCTTTCTCGTTTTCTCATTCCTCAGTCCTTTTGTAATTGATGATCCTTATAGAAAACACTTTCATAATATCCAAGTTTAACAAAGAAAATCATGTTTTGTATATTTGTAAATAGGTTCATTTCGAATAAGGGAACCTCTCCTATTAAAGAGGAGGGACTTCTTGTCCCCTGACTGTTGCTCTTCGTGAAGTCCTATTTGACGACCAACACTAGGGTTTAACTAGTTTTTAGACCATCTTACCTTCTTAACATTTGTTCATAAAAAACATGACAATCAATGAACTCATTATTATTATGAAATCTTATTAACTAACCTTATAATATTACCTAAAAATCAAAAATTCCCACAAATCACATCATTCACGATGAGCATCTAAAGTTACACTTCGAGTTGAATTTTTCATTGTTTTTCACCATGTCTCATTAAAACAGTCATATCTCACAAAATTCACATCATGGGAACCTAGATTTTTTCTGAGAGCATCATCACTCATCCCTATAACATCTAAAATCATCATAATTTTAATTCCATGGCTCAATCTCTCTAGTCACTAAGCCTCACCTATGTTTGCATACTAGATCCTCATATTAACAACTAGAATCAAATGAAATAATGTAATAATTGAACAATAAACCTATAAAAATGGCCCAGAAATACCTCATATGACATGATATACCTGATAACATACATATATGAGCTCAAATGGCTTCAAAACACTCTGTCACACCTCCAAGAACCATAGTCTGCTCCCAATGAGCACTTGTAACATGGATAATGTCATGTACCTGCACTATTACACTACTATGAGTGCTCAAACACCAAAAAATAATGTTAATAATCATGAAAACATGCTTCCCAAGCATCCACGAATCTCACATTACCAATCAATACCTCATATGCACCTATATGGGCTTGCTAGAGCAAGCATGCATCATTGAATCTCACTATATCAGTTGATAATCATCTAAACCAGATTGTTAGCACCATGAACAACATCATACCATCATCCTAAAACATCCACTTTTTCATTAATGTGGTTTTGCATTAATTAAAAAACCTATTTGGCCTACATGCAACAATATCCCCCTTTTTATTGATGGAAAACACCTTGAACGTATCCCCCTTTTTACATTAATGAAAAAGGTTAACATGTTACTCACCTCATTCATCTTTTTCAGCATCATACCTCCATGCTTTGGTTAGAAACATCATCTAAAGATCTCAATTTCACTTTTTTCTTGATTTTTGCCCAAAATCTGAATTTTGCCTTCATTTTAGGCATGCTTGCAACAACAAGCTCCCCGAACAAGCATCTACAACATCTGAACATCATCAAAAAACATGAAGGAAACATAGATAAAATTCCTCCCTATCTAGCTCAATATTACAAATTTGAGCTATTAGCCTAGCTATCATGCCTTCAAATCAACTTTACAACTTTCTCAAGGTTCAAATCAACATTTTTAGTCTTCCCAGTCATTTCCAGCTGAGGTAAGCCAATACATACCTTTACAAGCATGAAAAAGGAACCAAAAGCACTTTCTCACTTTGAATGATCTAGATACCACTATTTCAATCTTACCAAGGTACTCCCCTATCTTGATTATTCTTGTACACTCTCTTAGCCACCATGCACATGTAGAAGAACAACTTTTCTTGCAAAAACAACAATTCATCACTATACGAGAGCAACAAACAACAATTTATTCCAATAACTTCCTTAAGAAGAGAAAATGATGTCTTAGAAGCATTAAAACACTTACACCATGTATGATATAGGACTAAACCATTCTTCCCCTAGCATTAATAGGAAAAATACAACTTACTCTCACAAACTTCTTGTTTCTTCAAAGACTATAGCTTTGTCTCTTTCTTTACTGGGAGGTCAAAGTCAATATGTTGACCTAAAACTAGATTATTTCATCATGTAAACACACATATCCATACATATTCATCATGAGAAGCTTTGAGTAAAGGTGGATAAAGAAACTTTCCACCTCATTTTAACTAACACCATGCAAGAATAAGCCTCTACAGGCCTGTGTAGTGAAAATTTGAGAAAAATGCATGATTTTCATGCCTTCTTAGACACCTAAGACCTTCTTCATGCACAATTTCAATGCAACTCATGAATATATGAGAATACATACCTGCTTAAACTAAGAGTAAGTTTTGGGAAGCATGACATGCCTTTGACATCCTCCAACTCTACCTTTCACCATTTCAAGCCTGTAGGTCTTCACTTTTATTAAGAAGCAACATTAGGCTTATTCAAATACATATTAGCTAAGATCATTACCACATACACTTCTAAACACTCCGATTAGCATTATTACTTCATAGACCACATTAAGAATGAGGTGAGACAATTCTTCTATACCTGAGACATTATCATTATGGCTTGTGTACTGTAGCATGTAATTTTGTCATGAATCATGGTGAAATATAACCAAATATTCCTCTTAATCATACAATAGCATAAGTGATGCATAATACAACACTCTAGAACTTATCATAAACATACTACATCTTAAATACCTGTTTAAGAAGTGAAAGAACCAAAATATATGGTTTTGGGGACCAAACCCTCAGCACAGAGCATTTGAAGCAAATCACTAACTTTATCATTCATATTTAGAACTGTATGCATACCTTGAGCTCCAAATCACCTTCATCCTTTAGCCACATGAGTCTTCATGAAAGGTACAAAATTTTAATCCATAATTCTTTCATTTTAGCACTCAACCTTGAGTTTCCATCTATATTGCTTCTTGGAGGTATGTAAACCCGGTCATGAGGTAGCGAATAGTCTTTGTTATGTATATAGCTCTTATCTTCTTAAAACAGACATCATCACCTTTTATAATATTACATGAACTCATTGAGCATCATATTCAATGATATTTCATCATGATCATTCACCTTACATACATGTAGCACTCCTTTTGCTTGCAACATAGTACAAATTTCACTCCATCACTGTCACAGTTATACTTCTTGAACTCAAGCTGATCAATTAGGACTTGATCATTATAAACTACTTTCAAAAAGACTCAAAGGACCATACACTACACTTGCATCTCATGATGAGAACCCAAAATGCCTAAAAATATGACACAAATTGAACTCTCATGATGATAAACTTGACACTACAAAGAATATGAATACTCAGAGACATGCGGTGACCAATTTCAACATTACAACCTTAATTTTCTCAACAAATATATGATAGACACATCTTTCAAGACCACTTATATTCCTTGACTACTCAGGAGAACATCTTATGACACATATATGATAGTGAAGACATCATAAACCAGTGACACAACCATGACCAACAAGAGTTTATATGAATGAGCTAACATTCATACTAAGGACCCAACAAACATGAACCATACACACACATGAATATATTACAAATGATAAACACATTTACCCTTTCAAGGAGCTGATAAAAACATTTCTTGCTCCCTAGAACATACCATAAACCATTTAAGGTCTATTAGGAGCTGAGATTACTCCCTAGAAATCTCCTTAGATACTCAAATGTAGGCTTTGGAAGTGGTTTAGTGAGAATGTCAGCCACTTCTTCCTTGGTAGATACATGTTCCAACTTTATACACCCTTTTCTCACAAGGTATCTTAAATAATGATACTTGATTGGAATGTGCTTTATCTTGGAATGTAAAATTAGATTCTTTGAGACACTAATTGCACTAGTACTATCACACAATATGGGTGTAGGTCCAACACTTTTACCTTATAGTCCTCCAAGGTTTGTCTCATCCATAAAAATTGTGAACAACAACATATTCAACTTCACATGTTGAGAGAGCTACAAGAGATTGCTTCTTACTTGACCATGAGACAAGGCATTTTCCAACAAAGTATGCTCCACCACTAGTACTCTTCCTATCATCCATACTTCCTACCCAATCAACATCAAAATAATCCTTCAATTCAAATTTTTCACTCTTAGGATACCATAAACCATACTCAATAGTACCCTTAAGATATCTAAGGATTATTTTCACTGCTTGTAGGTGTGATTCTCTAGGATCCTCTTGAAATATTCCAACTAAATTGACTTCTTGAAAAATATCAGGTCTAGAGGTTGTAGCATATAGTAGGATACCAATCATGGATCTATATTCAGTTTGATTTACCTTAGGAGTTTCATCTTCCTTGCATAATTTGCATCTTGTAACCATAGGTGTGCCAACATGCCTACATTCATCCATTTGAAACTTCTTAAGAATTTATTTGACATATTTGGATTGAGAAATGAATATACCTTTGTCATGTTGACTTACTTGAAGTCCAAGAAAGAAAGAAAGTTCTCCTAACATAGACATTTCAAACTCTTTCTTCATAGCTTCTGCAAAATTGTGAACCATACAATCACTACCTCCACCAAAGATGATATCATCTACATATACTACAACTATCAATAAATGATCTCCTTCACTTTTGATATACAAATTACTATCAACCACTCCTCTCTTGAAGCCTTGTTCAATCAAATAGCTATCAAGTCTCTCATACCAAGATCTAGGGGCTTGCTTTAGACCATAAAGAGCCTTGTTTAACTTGCACACATAATCAGATTTATCAGTCAAAGAAAAACCATCAGGCTGCTCCATATATACTTATTCATTTAGAAAACCATTTAAGAAGGATTATTTAACATCCATTTGATAAAATTTAAATCCTTTAAAACTAGAATAGGCCAAGAATAATTTGATTGCTTCCATCCTAGCTACAGGTGCAAAAGTCTCATCAAAGTATATCCCTTCAACTTGAGAATATTCCTTGCAAAATAATCGTGTTTTATTCCTTATGAATTCTCCATTCTCATCTAGTTTATTTCTAAACACCCATTTGGATTCAACCACATTCTTATCTTTTTGTCTAGGAAAAAGTTCCCAAGTTTTGTTATTTTCAATTTGATCTAACTCTTCATTCATAGTCTTAATTCAATTCTCATATTTATTAGCATCTACAACATTCTTAGGTTCAAATTTTGAAAGAAAGGCTAGGTTATCTTGATTTTGAAGACTTACCAATTTCCTTCTTGTAGTGACTCTAGAATCTTTCTTGCCCAAGATTTGAGATTCAAGATGATCTCTTCTTACTTGTCTAGAAGGATCCTTTGTGTCTTGTCTTTCTTCCTCATCATTCTCTTGAACAACTTCATCATATTCTTCCTTACACACATCCTCACAAACTGATTCATTAGCTTTAGAGAAAGACCTCATAGTAGATGATTCATCAAACTTAACACTAGCACTTTCAACAATAGATTTCAACCTCTTGTTATAACATAAATAAGTTGTACTTCTAGAGTAGCCCAAGAATATACCTTCATCAGATCTAGAATCAAACTTACCAAGGTTTTCTTCAGTCCTCTTGATGAAGAATTTACATCCAAATACCCTAAAATGCTCCACATTGGTTGGTCTTCCTTTCCATAGCTCATAAGGAGTCTTGTCACTATTCACTCTTAGTTGACATCTGTTGAGAATATAAACAACAGTACATATTGCTTCTTTCCAATAACCATTAGGTAACTTAGATTCATTAAGCATGGTCCTTTCCATCTCTTGAATAGTCCTATTCTTTCTTTCAACAAATCCATTTTGTTGGGGAGTTCTAGAAGCTGAAAATTGTCTTCTAATACCATGCTCACTACAAAACTCATCAAATGCATTAGACCAAAATTCTCCTCCATTATCATATCTTAAACACTTTATCTTTCCATTCTTTTCATTTTCAATGAGAGATTTGAAATATTTAAATACATCTAAGGCATCATATTTGTTCTTCAAACAAGCCACCCAAGTATATCTAGTGAAATCATCAATAAGAAGCATGAAATAATAGTCACCTGAAGTACTTTCAGTCCTCATGGGTCCACATAAATTAGTATGGATCAGCTGAAGTGGACTTGTAGACTCATATTCATTTGTCTTGAATCTCCTTCTAGTTTTCTTACCATGCATACAAGCCTTGCACAAATTATCTTCTCGGTTTCGAGTTTAGGCACGTTTCTCACACAATTGTTAGAGTTGATTTTAACAAGATTATACAAGTTCACATGACCTAATCTCCTATGCCATAACCAACAGTCATCCACCATACTCATAATACATCTTTCATTATTAATTTCGTTGAGAACAAACATGTTATTGTCAGTTCTTTTTCCTTTTGCAACTATTCTACCAGATTCTCCTTTTCTTATTTCACAACCTTTCACAACAAATGTAATAACATACCCTTACTTGACCATTTGAATTACACTTAGAACATTATGGTTCAAACCTTATACATATAGAAAATCTTTGGTGATGATCTTTCCATTATCAAAACTAAAAGTGCATCTACTTAGGTATATATGGTTGAGTTGTCATATGAGCTTAATAACCACTTTATCAATGTACCAAATCTATTTTTCATTCTAAATATGAAAGGCAATTTTAGCAAGATTATAAACTTCATTATGTTGCAAGGAGGATGAACAAGCTCCATAGATATCATACCAAATATCAAAACCTAAATGATTTAAGTAAGCTCTCATATTCATCAAAGGAAACATATCACCTTGATCCTTGGAAACTTCCATTTCTTGTACTTCAAAAGATCTCCTTCAAGTTGTCAAGCTCCTCAAGAAAGGCCTGCTCTGATACCAATTATTAGAAGAACAATGGACTGAGAGGGGGTGAATCAGTCCTTATAAAATTTTCAATTAAAATTTCAGATATGAAAATCAAATTACTTTATTCAAACAGCCCAATAATCACTTATTCAACTTTTAATGTGTGCATACCATAAACCATCAACAATGCATGAAACCATGAAAGCAAAAGAACACCATAAGAACACAAGATATAAGTGGGAAACCCTCAAGGGAAGAAAACCCACTAAAACACAATCTTATATTGATATGTTTGAAAAATTTAGTGAGGCACCAATGCCACAAGGAGCACCAACCCCTCATTTAGTAGAGCACTAACCCTACAAAGAGCACCAACCCCTAATTTTGTGAAGCACCAACTCCACAAGGAGGCTATAACCCCCCAAGATTATCAATCACAAAATAAACCACCTTATGATGTGTATATCTCTGATTTTTTTCTACCACAACTGATGGAGATCCAATTTATAGCTCGCACTTCTTCACTCAAACCCTGGTTGATCAATCTTCACAAAACAAGCTCATCAATCACTCTAACATTCATCAAACCATTTCTCTCATATTCTATTATTTTTCTAAAACTTTAAAACAATTGAATCAGCCTCAATTCATGCTCCAATACCTGCAAAAACATCCACCTAGGTCGTTCCACCTTGCACACACTCAACTAGTTCATAAAAGCACCCAAAACATGCTTTTATATGCTTTTCATCTTTCAAACTTAGGCCCAAAATTTTCCCTCCATTTTGTTCAAAAAATAAATCAAGGAAACATTTAAAATTTTAAATATAACAGCTACATATGACCCAATTATGTCTTCCTGGATAAAATCATCATTTCATGTGCCAAATATGGTTTAAAACCCCATAGGCACATTCTTAAAAATGCCCTAACATTAGTCCCATAATTTTTCATGACCCATGAACCCTTATACATGATTAAAATCTCATACAAAATGCATACATTGTCACAAATAATATCAACAAATCAAATTATTTCATTTATTGGGCCCGCTTCCTTTACATTCCTCAAAACAATAGTTTTGTGCACCCTTCAAACACCTTGGAAACTTCATAATGCCACAAAATGAATTATACTAAAACAAAACATGAAATATGACCACTAAAAATAAATGGAAGAACATGTAGAACACTTCTAAGCATGTTATAAGTCATGAAAAATATTTCACTTCAAACCACAACAATGTTTGCCTTCACCAAATCAACTTGCCAAAACATATATTTCCAAATGTTAGCTAATAAAACCATTTATAAAAACATTCAAGACCTAAAAATGGATTAATTAGATGCCCAAATCATCATTATTCACATTATAGGTTATATGAATAATCACCCAATCCATCTCATGCTTCAACCAACATCAAACTTGCACAAAAATAGATCTTGTCTGAACTACCAAAAACCTTCTTTCTCAAATAATGACCTGAAACCTTTTCATATGACCTCATCATGAGAAAATAAATTTATCATTGGAAATATATATGAATCTAATTTCCAAAAAAACTTGAATAATCTCAAAACTTCACTTTTATCTCAAGTTATGATCAAATTATTGGACCTTCTATTTGAGACCCCAAAACTGCGCTTTGACTAGTCAAACTAATTGAGCCTCAAAACACCATGCACCTGAAAAATAATTACCTAAAACATTTAAGGACATAAGTAAAAACTTATAATCATCAGGCCACATCAATTTTACATGTTACGCCTTTGGACCATCTTATCCTAAAACCTTCTTTCCCAGAAACTGTTATTTTCTTGTGGGGCCCACATATCGCCATTACCTCAAGCATACATTTATGGAAATTTGTAGTCATATACAACATAAAATCATAAATTTTTATGAATAAATAAAAAATGGGTCATCTTCACTTTTTGTCAACTACTCCTAGCTAGGGTTTAACTAGGGTTTTAGACCATCTTACCTTCTTAACATTCATTCATAAAAACGTGAAAATCAAACTGACCTCATTATTATTATGAAACATTCTTAACTCACCTTATAATATTCCATGAAAGGAAAAAGGTACCATTCAAATCACATCATTCACAACGAGCATCTGAAGTTGCACTTTGAGCTGGATTTTGCATTGTTTTTCACCTTGTCTCACCAAAACAATCATATCTTACAAAATTCACATCATGGGAACCTGAAATTCTTCTTAGAGCATCATCACTCATACTTGTAACATATCCAATCATCTAAATGTCAATTCCATGTCTCATTATCTCTAGTCACTAAGACTTACTTGTATTTGCATGTTAGATCCTCATAACAATAACTAGAACAACACTGAAACAATGTAATAAATGAACAAGAAACCTTTGCAAATGGCCCAAACATACCTCATATGACATTATATACCTGATATCATGCATCCATGATCTCAAATGGCTTCAATACACTCTGTCACACCTCCAAACAACCATACTTGCTCCCAATGAGCACCTATAACATGGAGAATCACTTGTACTTGCACTATTCCACTACTCGAGTGCTCAAGAACCCTAAAATCATGCTATTAATCATTTCAACATGACTCCCAAGCATATAGGAATCTCACACTTCCAAGCAACACCTCTTAGGCACTTGTATGGGCTTGCTAAGCAAACATGCATCATCAGATCTCACTTGTATCGGTGATGAACATCTAAACCATTATTAACACCATGAACAACATCATACCATCATCCTACAACATCCAATTTTTCATTAATGTGATTTTTCATCAATGACAACACCTATTAGGCCTACATGCTAACACCCTCCTCACTTATTAGATAAAATTAGTGAGCTCCAGGACCTTCTTAGAACTCATCATTTGGTCCATGCTTATTTTTAAAATGAGCTAGTTTGGGATAAATATTTTGATGGATCCTACTCGAATGAGACATGTTATTTACTCATTTCTTCTACTCAACCTTCAACATTTGAATGGAATAGGATTTGGATAAAATAACTAACTCATAAGATCATTTTTTCTTCTAGTTGGTCATCCAAAATAAGGCCTTGACCATTGATAATTGTGTCAAAAAAGAGGACAGTTCTTCCCTAGTAGGTGTATTCTCTGTAGAAACTTAGAAGAAGCAGATTAACTTCCTCTTTCTTCATTGCTCATTTTCTTCATCTATTTGGAAGTCCTTCAATTTCATGGGTGTCAACTTGATTTTTTTGATTATCTTGTTAATGCATAAGAGGATTGGATGCCTCCTTTAAATATAAAGTTATTAAAAATATATGGTTTCTCTCTTACCCTCACATTCTATGGAGTATATGGAAGGTGCATAATGTTGGCATATTTGAGGAAAAGAATCCTTATCTCACTAGGATTATTAGTCATCTACTTGAAGATATTAGATAGAATATCCTAAGCTTCAAACCTTAGAAAAATATCCTCCATAATGAGGAATAAGATAATTTTTTGATCAAATGGAAATTCCCCTTATTCATTAATACTATCCAGAATAAATGCACTAATAGAACCCAAATAAAATGGGACCCCATCCCTCCGGGTGTTTTAAGCTTAATTATGATGGTGCATCTAAGGGGACCTACGTAAATCTGGAGGAGATGGTTGCGTTCGTAATGATAAGGGTTATATTTTTGTTGTGTATGTTGGTCCTATGGGGGTGAATTCTAACCATTATTTGGAGGATTTACCTTCCTTGTGGGGGATTAGGCTAGCTAAGTCTCTTAATAATCAAAATTTAGTTCTTGAAGGTGACTCCATGAACATTGTAAATTGTCTTATAAGAACCTCTCAAGCCGAATGGACTATTAGCATGATCATTAATGAAGCCATTCAATTGTCTAATTCCCTTCCAATTTTCCCCTTTCTTCACACGTAAATGGAAGGCGATAAAATTGTATACATAATGGCTAATATAGGGGTGTTATCTAGTGAATATGAAGTTTGGTTACATGGGGATCCTCTTCCAACTAATATCCTTACCATTATGACCAATGAGAAGCAGACATAAAATCTTACCCATGTATAAGATTTCTCACGCTTTCAAGATCAAGGGCAAAGCTATCATTTTAAGGAGATTAGACTCCACCGTTAAGGGTAAAATTTATCATTTAATTATAAACAAGGTCAAGAGTTATAGAGTTGGACTAGATAACAACATGGGTGGTGAAATATACATAGTTGATCCGGTGAATAACGAGTAATGGAAGTAGGATTTTGGTTTGTGGGAGATATTGGGTAAAGGAAACTTCAACAATTTTATTGAGTAGGTTTGAGGGCACAAATTCCATATGTCCAAGGAGTTTGTTATAAATTAGAATGATAAGATAGTCAAGTATAAGGATAGAGAGATTGAGATAACCAAAGAAATTATAGATATCATCATGGCCTCCATATGAAAGGGACAAAATTGTATAAGAACAAGTATGCCCGGGAGGCGGAAGAAAGAATCTTTATTGAACCTGGGGAAAGATGGATTCATGATAAGAGATGATTTATGAGATTCTCTCTTCCTCATCCCTTTGACCAAGTGAGTCTCGTTGTTGTTGAATTTCATCACCATTGATGGCCGCTTCAAGGTAACCCCAATTTCCATCTTGTGTTCCTTAACCATTTACGTAGAGGTACTTATGTTAGTTTTCCTTTTACATCTTGCACTCTTTGTAACACTCTATCAATATTTTTACCGAGGTAAGAGAGCCCAACCTATTCACCATGTTGTTATCCACTTGATTTATAAGTATTTTGACCACCTCCTTGCTCATTCTCGGCCCTTTATTGCTCTTAAATCCCATAGCTCCAACTCGAGCTCCCTTCCATTTCTACCCCGACCTCATACCATACCCTTCATAGAAAAAATAATAAGGAAGCTACTTGAAGTGAATTACCCTCTTCTCCACCTCCCAAGGTGAAGGAGAAACAACTCTAAGCCTTCTTGGTATCAGTAAAAGAATTTGGAAGCTCCTAAGTCCTATGTAGTGAACCTAGGGACAAAAGTGGAGTTACACATTGACATTATTAATTGGATTTGAATAGATACCATAGACTTGAAAGAAAAAATTAGAATATGCAAAATTGTTATTGATAACGGTAAAAAAGACGAAAATCAATTGGAGGAAATTATAAATGTGGTCTCAAAAATTGAAAAATAATAAGAAAACATAAGGGGTAAATAGTGTGATATTATTATCATACTCAAAATAAGCATTGATATTCTCACTCAGATTACCCATTATTTGGAGGAAATCAAAGGAAAACAAAACAAAAACAAAAAACAAAAAAAATATAACACTTTAAGGACCTTAAGAGTAGCTTGGAAGGCATGAACAAGACCTTACAAAAGGTTATGAAATATTGCCGAGTTGGGGATCCTCCTTAGCTGTGATTTTTTTGGTTGTAGGCTAAGATTTTGTAGTGGTTTGATGGGGTTTGGATGTAGTTTTGTTGGGGTTTTGCTGCAATTTTGTTGGTGTTTTGATATGATCTTATTTTGTTCTTAATTTTATTCTTTCTATACCTTCTTACTTTATCTTGGCTCTAGCCTGTTTGTACTGGTAAGGTCCCAATCAAAAACATTTTATCGTAATAAAAAATATCATATGGTAGCACCTTTTTGTCAATATTCTAAAAATTCCATGAAACAAACATTTCGCAAACTAAAATTACAATTGAGATACTTCGATTTATCTTTTCTCATTGGAAACTACTTTAAGTAAGTATATCAGTTGTCACCGATATTTAATCTTTGGATAAAGTAACTAATGTATATTTCTCAAAATACCCGGAAGCATACGTGGATCTCCATTATTTTCAGAATAGGTTTCCTTACACTAAATATGCAACTCTACATACTTTGGTAAGGGTGATGCTTCCAATGTGTTTGTTAATACTACTAATAAAATCCCTAATCATTACATGATATATCATAGATCTCTTTAATCAAAATGGGTTCCACACATAAATCAAAATCAAAATCAATCAATTTCAATCTCTATAGAAATAATACTCTAATCGAAGCCTTCTACTCATGCTATCTTTAATGGTTTTATCCCTCTTCATCTTTCTATTATGTTATGAATCCTCTATAGTTTCTATATATACTATGACATATTTGAGGCCTATGGCTCCTTCACTATTAGGGGTTCATCTTTCCCCTCGATCAAAATATTCTTGGGGTAGTTATGATTTTACCCCTTTTTATATATAATTAAATTTAAAATATAAAAAACATTCAATTGCAAAAATACAAAGCTGAGACCTATACACATAGCTTGTATTGTTAGCACTTTATATTACATATGATATTTTTCATTATGGTTTGATAAATATCATATTTTTTTTATATAATATTTTCATAAGTGTTCACGAGGCATATTGTTATGATACACACATAGAATTAATGATCATGCGAACCTACCCTTTTACCATGATTATCTAAGGCATCTCATATACAATATATTCATTAGTTATTGGTTCATTATTGTTCCTTTCTAATTCCTAATTATGATTGATAACATATGTTGGGGTAAGTGCATGGAAATGGGGGGCCAAAAGGGGGTAAAAAAGGACACATTTTTCCTGAAATCAATGAAACTCGAACTTCACAAAGTGATAGTGATAAGAATAAGTACCGTAGAGCTCGTAATCTAGTTTATAAACTACTATTTTATTTTTAAAATGGTTGAGATTAAAAAGAGGTCAAATGTGGTGCACACACAAAGTATGTATATTTTTGTGTCAAAAAGATAAGAACCTATTGTGTGTGCACCCCACATTTTTTGAGTTCTATAAATTATTTTTCAAATCCATTTGATAGAAATTTAGCTAAGACCATGTATGATGTCCGAATAATTTTTCATAATTTTTTGATGAGTATTTAATTTTTTTATTAATTTTCAAAGTGCACATATCCCGAAAATGAAATATTTGTGTGTGCACCCCCATAACTTTGAGAAAAAAATTCATTTTTTTTTTATGTGTAGAATGGAGTTTAGAAAAACCATTATTTTTTAAATTTGGATATAAAAAACATAAATTGTGCACCAAAACGTATGCATAGGTTTTTGCAAGAAAAGAAGGCACTAGTAAAAGAAATTATGGATGAAATCCTTAAACTAATTGATTTTAGAAAGAATTATATCATCATCAAGGTAAAACTAAGCTTGACATCATAGTATAATTTATTTTTGAATATTATATTATAATTCATGATATATTGGGGTGCACACGTGTGATTTTTATGTTTTTTGTCAAACACGGTTTCATTCATGTATTAAATAGTCCAAACCTTGGGTTGGATATCCAAGGAAAATCCAAGCCTATGGATTGGGTATTCCAAACCCCAATAAGATGAAACGTGAGCACGTTATAACACGCTTAAAACTGAAATTCAAACACAACAAGACAAAAAGAATATGTGATATTGGTCCCACTGGTCACGGGTTGTCTACAAATTCCTACACATTTTTATTCTTGTTAACAATTTTGTATATTTTATGTTATATAGAGATTGTTTTGTGAAATATTTAAGCATTATTTGATATATTTAAGTGTGTTTCTATTGTTTATTATATTCCTAACACTCATTAACATTTTTTGTCAATTGTTTTGTGGTGGTAAATATATTTTTGAGAATTATGGGGAGGAAACCACGAAGGAAAACACTCGAGCAATTGGAAAAACAAAGGGAATAGATGAAAAAAGGGTGTGAAAAAATGAAATTGAACACGTCTTTAACAAATATTGAAGATGTTTCCAAAAAAGTGTATATCATCCAACAAAGCCAAGAAAGAAGAAATAAAAAATAAAACAAGGGAGTGAATGCAAAAATATGTGAAAAAAGAAATCAATGCATGGAGATGAAGGTATGTCATCTCTTCCAAATGAAATTGATGGTGCAACATATCCTCAAACACCAATTGAGTCAATAAATAATGAATATTCAATGAATGACGATGTAATTCCAAATTTAAACATAGATGTTACACCAGATGACCAACCTATTGAAAACACATAGTCTTTACCGAATTATGAAGATGAACGACAAATAGAAAATGAACAATGTTTAGACGATATTCAACAATCATTTCCATTGAAATCACCGATTAAAATTTTATGGAAAACACCCAAAATTTTACTTGAGATTGATGAAAATATTTTAAATCCAATGCCTAATAAGATTTGTCAACGCACTTGTAGAAGAAAAGCTAATTAGATATGGAAAACATATTTTAATGACTTAAATGAAACATGTAGATGTCAATTATTTGTTGAAATGATGAAAAATATTAATTATAGACCTACAATGAAAACCCTTGGTCTAAGAACATCTAAGACCAACAGTGAAAAATCTATTGTAAAAATATAATGAATGCATACCAATCAAGTAGGTTCAACCTCACGTACCAAAGATAGTAATGTTACTCGACATGTTATTACATCGACTATAGTAAGTAAAGCAACAAAAAAATCTTGTTTAATTAGAAAAACAAGTAGTGCACTAAAAATAAATAGGAAAACACTATACAAAGCTCTCGAGCGTCATGAAAGAATTGAAGATACAAATAACAATGAATTATGGGCATTCTCTGGTAGACTGCCATGAAAAGACAAAGACATAGTTGATGAGTTAAAATATATTTTATTAGAATTTTGGAAAAATAATACAAGGGTTTCACCTAATGAAAAATATGTTTTAAAAAGAATAATTGGTTCTAGAAACCGTGAATCACATCCTAAACATTTTTGGATATGACACAAACACAAATTTTTAATAAGTTTAAAGAGACTCATCCCAAAATACAAATTAGTCAAAGGTATTTTGAAATGTCAAAACCTTTTTATGTTAAAATAAATCACTCACGAACTACTTGTTGTTGTAGGATCCATATTGAATTTGTTATGCATTATGATATTTTCCGGCATATATGTGTTAATTTACATACTGAGAATATTTTTCAAGAGTGTATGATAAATGTTCACCTAAATCAACAAGAGATTTCATCTCAAGTGTTTTTTGTATAAGAGAAGGACAATTTTTTTATAATAAATCATGTTTAGAAGGAACTTGTGATAGTTGTGGTGGTTTGCAATGTTTGCAAAGATGTATACACACAGAGAATACACATGTAATCGGAAATGAACTAGTTAGTTTTGGAAAATACAAGTCAGTGACATACACTTCAAAATATGGTAATGAAGCCAAGAGGTGTGAATTAGTGAGTAAAGAAATAAGTGTATCAAATTTTATCACTATATTTCAAGAGAAGATAGTGTATGAGTATGCACGACATACACACAAGAGCTCGATGGTTAGATGAGAAATTTAGGTTATGCAAGGAAACATTTCTCTTGGTACCATTGTTTTAATTGTTGATTTTGCATAGAACTATACTCTACACCACAAAATGAAGTGCAATCGCAATACTACAACTCTATTCAAGTTTCCATATTTGTACATATAGTATTCACTCATGCTCTCGACAGTACAGAGGAAGAGAGAAATATTTTGAGGGAGTACCATTTCTATATTAGTGATGATGTGGACATTCATCAGAGTTCGTGCAAGGTTGTTTTGAGATCTTCTATGGCAATTTGAATAACATAAACATCATATTTGATAAACACATCATATGGTCTAGATAATTATACATCACAATTCAAGAATGTGTGAATGTTCTATTGGTTGAGCAGGATGCATAGGATAAGCGGTGTTCAACATTTTTGGAATTTCACTGAGGCCGGACATGGAAAAGGAGAACATGATGGTGCAGGAGCATGTGTTAAAAGATCCCTAAGCAAGAGAAGAATTGAAGTACAAAGATGGTGCCAAGTTGATCAATGCAAAATCCATCATGGAATGGTGTAACTCAACAATGGGTCCAGGTAATGAGGGTAATTCTATAGTTTCATAGGTTTTTTTGGTTGGTAGAAGAAGCTAATTTTGCAAAATATGAAGATTGTTGTACACTAATGGGATCTAGTGAGTTGCACTCTTTTAGAAGTTCAAATGTAGGTTCATGGACTATTTATACAAGGAAAATGGCATGATTTTTTCTCTTCATGTATGTATTCATTTTGGGATGAATGTGAGTCAAAAGAGTGGGTTGATGAATGGTGTTGTAGACAATTATATCCACTCGACACCTATCAACCTCCACAAGCTCTACAACTCACAAGTGAGAGAAGCATCAATTGAATTTGACCATATATCAGATCTAGTGCAACCAGGTAAATTATATATCTGCATTATTTTGTAAAAATTTATAGTTTTTCTCATGTTATGGAACTTATTAATGAATCAATTATTGAAACTAACGATTTTGTGTACAATGTGATGTAGGTCATGTTTTGCGGTTGTTGCAGAAGAAAATAATAAAGAAGGAACATCTTATTATTTGTGTCATTGTGTTGAGGAAAAAAATAAATTGATAGCCCCAATCATAGATGGAGAAGGCCTAGAATATCCTATGGGGTCTGTGGTTATTACTAGAACATGGCTAAGAAGATACCCAATGAAGAAATCCAATGTGTGGTTGTTTGAGGACTTTGAAACTCATAGAAAGATTCTTCATTATTCTCACCTAGTTGTTGCATCTAATGTTCAATTGATTAAATATGGAGGTAGACCATGCGCAATAAGGTCTTGTGGAAAGTTCATGAGTCTGACCATGAAATAATACTTGACACCCTAAAATTAGATCGAACCCATATGGTTCACTGGATTGAATTTATACAAATGAAGATACACAAAATTGCCCTTAAGCCTACCAAGTGGCTTACTTTCTCAAGTCAAAGGTATGTTCACTTAAGATTAGATATGTACATCTACATGAATTTAATTTGAATATTTACTTTAATGTTTTTTTTTTAAATTGTGTAGGTTTTAAAATTCTATTTAATTGTTTACTAACATGTTTATGTAGGTTAGTGGTGCCAAAAAAGCTTCCACCTTCACGTGGTTGGCACTATTAGTAGAGAATTTATTATTCTCAAAAGCTAAGAGAAGCTAAGGAAAATTAAATATTGGAAACAAACAACAAGAATAAATTCTCATTTCACCACCTATATTATATGAAAAATATCTTCTTCAAATTCTCATTTCACAACCTATATCAAGTATGAACAATCAAAGGATTTTGTGCACTGAAATGAATCCTCACCTAGCATTGACTAGGCCACCCCGATGCAACAACACAAGTAGTTTGGTGTTAGAAACATCTGTTTGCAAAATATCACGTTGGACAACCTTACACTGACTCAAACTAGACTATTTGGTGCTTTTTCAAACAATAGGACAACGAGAGGAAAAAAATGGAGATGGAGAAAATTGTGTTAGGCTTATGTAGATGGTCTCAACATGGAGGTGTAAGATCAAACGAGACTTCTCCAGGTGCCATGGAGACCGAGATATCACTTGTCGAAGTTATAGTGTTTTTTGGTCTCAAGGCTCTTAAGGAACTACGCCTAGACGAAGTAGCCCAAAAGCAACGATACCATGTGGAACCAAAAAAAAGTATCTAATATCATTTACCAAGAAACCCAGACGTGTTGGTAGATTTGGTTCGGTGCCTGACGAGCTTCGTTTGCAAAATATTGCGTTTTACAATCTTATTACCGACTTAAACCGCAATATTTTGCACTTTTGCAAACAATAGGACATCGAGAGAAACAAATGGAGATGGAGAAAACTGAGATAGGATTTTGTATATTATCCAAACACTGAGGTGTAGGATAAGACGAGACCTCTTTAGGTGCCACAGAAACCGAGGTATCACCTGTCGAAGTTATAGCATTTTTGGTCTCAGGGCTCTTAAGGGACTATGCCCGGACAAAGTAGCCCGGAAGCAATGGCACCGTCTGAAACCATAACAAATCCTCCACTAATATTTACCAGGTCACTCGGATGTGTTGGCACAATCAATTTTATGACAAGAGCTTCTGTTTGTAAAATATTATGTTTGACAACCTTGCACTGACTTAAAATGGACTATTTGGCACTTTTGCAAACAATAGGACAACGAGAGGATTGAATGGAGATGGAGAAAACTGAGATATAATTTTGTAGAGGGTCTTGATGCAGAGGTTTAGGATCATATGATACCTCTTTAGATGCCATGAAGACTGAGATATCACTCGTCGAAGTTATAGCATTTTTTGGTCTCAGGGCTCTTAAGGAACTACACTCGGACGAAGTATCCTGGAAGCAATTGCACCATCCGGGACAAAAACGAAGCCTCAACTAGCATTTACCAAACCACCCAGATATTTGGGAATAGTTGGTTTGGTGCCAAGAGTCTCTGTTTGTAAAATATTGCGTTTGAAAACCTTACACTGACTCAAATTGGACTATTTGATGTTTGTGCAAACAATAGAAAATGAGATGACCAAATGGATATAGAGAAAAATGAGACATTTTTTTGGAGGGTCCCAACATAGAGGTTTAGGATCATACGAGACCTCTCCAAGTGCCACAGAGACCAAGATATCACCATACATGGAAATATGAGAAATGTGAAATTTGTTTTAAAGTGTGAAGAAATTAACATTCAAGAGCGGAAGTATATGTGGGGAGAAAACATTTGGCGCAGATATGTGTAATATGCATTGCAAGGCACAAGGTAGATGCCATATCCATTTAGTTACTTGTCCCACCTCTCATAAACAAGGTAGTTGTACAAGCAAACTCAATGATGGTTCTAGGCACGAGACTAGGAAATATGGTCCTAATATTGATATTCCAAAAGATGAACTCACTCATGAGACCTACCGAAATATATGAGGTTTGTTGATCCTTGTAGTGTAGAATATTAAGATAATCTTTCACTTTTTAATCACTACTGTAGATTAGAGGAGCATGAAAAATCCTTGGATGGAGGGATTCCTATTCAAAAATAGTGAGAACTTTGTGAAAGATCCTTAGCCACAAGGACGATTTAGAAACCCATAAACCCAACCCATTCAATGGTGGTATGAAGAATGGAGAATAAGAGAGAGGAAGATTTTGGAGCCAAGGAAATTGTAGATAAGTTGTTGATGGTAGGTGATGTGGGAGGAAGCTACAAGTTCACCCAGAAGGCATACAAGTTGTACCTTGCCCTCGAGGGATTGTCACCCATGATAACTACCATTGAGGTGCACCTTGCTTGCTCATTCTAAACTCTCTTCAAGCCTCATCGACTGGTATACCATCTTACAGGTAACCTCCTCTTCACATTCTACTCTCATTAAGAAATAGTATAGAAAACTAGCATTATTATTGTATCCGATAAAAACAAGTTTGTGAGAAGAGGGAGATTTTAAACTTATGACACAAGAATGGGGAGTTCTACACGATAATACCAGAAATGGCAGGGGAAAATTTTAGTGGCAAATTTTTGTAAACTCACGAAGATTAAGGATTTTGGAAATTGGAAATGGTGAATTTTCGAAGTCGGTTTCGCCACTACTTACTAAAAATTTTGGCCAACAAGTCATTTATATGGGTCATTTCGCCTACTATTTATATGTAAAAATTAACTTATGTATGTATTTCACCAACGTTTCTAATCAAAATGTGCAAATATTCGCCGAGGTATAATACATATCCTAGGGGTTGTAAGGGGGGATTTAATACAAATTTCTAGCAAATAGGTTAGACAATGAGGAATAGACAACTATCCAACCCGAGTTGGATGACCATCCATTGGCTGCCATATAACCCATGTTTGATGGCATGCAATGGAAGGCCATCCATTTTTTGTCGCACAACCCTGTGTTCGATGGTCAAATCGACCTAGGTTGTACGAAAGCCAATGGATGGCCATTTAACACCCTTAAAACTATGTGAAATCCAAGAAAATTGCACCCTACCAAATCGCCTTTGCCATGAAACATTTTTTCATAAATTCACCATCGATTTGAAAGTCAATTTTGGAGATTTGCCACCCATTCTAAACTAATTTTTCTGGGAGGGGGTCTTAAAATGAGCCCTGAGAAAGGCTACATATGACGCCATGAGAAAAAACCAACAAGGGCACAATCCCACCTTCCTCTAACCGAATTCCATAGGCACTTCCACTGCCATTTGAATTTCCAACAATCTAAATGGGAAATGCCAGATATTTTGAAAGAGGGAAATGCCAGATATCCAAGAACCATTCGGTACAAAGAAATGTTACCCAATACAACTATCTCACTTTTTTATATATCTTGTGATTTATATTTGGAGCTCCAAGAGTGTTATAAATTGAGAATAAAAATTCCAGTGGTATTTTTGGGTTTGACGGATTAGGATACCAAGAAAATTTGATCATTTTTTATGCTCTTTTGAATAATTCTTTCAGTTGCAAGTTTTCAAGAACGAAGGTTTCATTTGAAGAACAAATCTTGATGTCTAGTGCTTGTGTAAGCTAGAAATTTGAGAGGATTTCTGAGGTTCAATTTTATTTTCCAAGATGCATAACTCCAATGTTTGAGAATGTTTCTCCAGATGCAATGACATTCTGATTCAAACACTCGATGATTCTGAATGTTCAATCTTGCCACATACCCCAATAGTCCTCGATCCTTGGATATAGGGAGACACCGTTACTTAGATTCCATTTATAACGATAGAGATATTTGTAAATTCATGTTATGACCTCTAAATCTGTATACATTTCAAGTTGTTTGGAAATCACATCACACCCTTCACTAGGCTTGATGACTACCCTTATCTTTTTGAAGGATATTTTGAAAGCATCCATGGGTTTATCATAGAAGGAATTATCAATGAATGGAATGTCACTAAGTTGGGCCAACTGACTCTCATTCAGAACTAAATAAGAAAGATTGACTAGACAATTTATAATCCATGTGTGTTCTTAACCATTCCCTTGTTTCTATGCTTGTTTTGAACACTTCAGGAAGTTATATCAAATTTACTATCCATTCCAAAGAGAGTAAGAGATTTCTTTTTCTCCGGAGGAGAGGATACCTGCAGCAATTCCATTTCGATCCTACAGTCTGCGTTGGTATATTCTTTATGTTTCTTCCATTTCCTTTGAGATTAATTTTTGTGTTGTGATGGTGGCCATAAAATATGTATATAGGGAGATCTTGAAGGACCTATTTAATTAGGATGACTCTAACCTGCCAATGATAACTAAAGAGGTCAGTCCATTGGTTGGTTCTTGCATTCATAACAATGTTGTGCCTTAATAGTTTCTAGGACAGGATGATCTTTGAAATTTAATTAAATAACTTCTTTCCTTGGCCTATTGTGATGATCCCAAATAATTACCTCAAATGTTCTTGATATCCTTTGAATATTTTCTCTTCAATAAAAAATAAGGATCATTTATATAGTTTGGACTCCAATGTTGAACATCTTTGTGGCAACGACCATATCTGTCATGAGAAATGTGAAGTTTCTGGAGTATGCATAATCCTTACTGAGTTAGTGAGACAAACCAGGAATTTTCAAGGAAGAAGAGGTTCTTGTGAATATGAACATGTATCATAACAAAATGGCTTGTACAGAGATTGTTGTGTTCAAACTAAATCATGAAGGTCCACATTTACACACCAAGAAGGTAGAGGCTATACACTACTGTGACACAAGGTGTCAAACATGTGGTTTTTTTTTCATCTTCCAATGGGTCATCTGGCTTGCATAATACCATACATGGAAATATTAGAAATGTGAAAAAAAATTTAGAGAGGAAAAGAGAGTGAGAGTGAGATTGTGAGAGAGAGAGAGAGAGAGAGAGAGAAAACATGAGAGGGAGAGAGAGTGAGAGATTGTCCAATCCATTATTTTGCAAACAATATCTTGTGGCACCAAACCAACTACAAAAACAATTCCAGATGTCTAGGTAAACACTAGTGGAAGCTTTCAATTCGGTGTCAAACGATGCCATTGCTTTTGGGCTACTTCGTTCGGGCGTAGTCCCTTAAGATCCCGGAGACCAAAAAAAGGCTATAACTTAAACGGGTGATTTGTTGGCCTCTGTGGCACTTAGAGAGGTCTCATATGATCCTACACCTCCATGTCAGGGCCTTATACAAAATCTTGTCTTGGTTTTCTCCATCTTCATTCGGTCCTCTCGATGTCCTATTGTTTGCAAAGGCACCAAATAGTCCAGTTTGAGTCAGTGAAAGGATGTCAAACGCAATATTTTGTAAACGGAAGCTTTTGGAATCAAACCGACTATTCTAACACGTTTGTGTGTCCTTTTAAATGATATTGGAGGCTTCTTTTTGGTTTCGAGATGGTGTTGTTACTTTCAGGCTACTTTGTCTGGGCGTAGTCCCTTAAGAGCTATGAGATCAAAAAATGCTATAAATTCAACAGGTGATATCTCGGTCTCTGTGACACCTAGAGAGGTATCATCTAATCTTTCACCTCCATGTTAAAACCCTCTACAAAATCCTATCTCTATTTTCTCCATCTCCATTCGGTTCTCTCGTTATCCTATTATTTGCAAAAGTGCAAAAATCGCAAGGTCACAAACGCAATATTTTGCAAATAGAAGCTCATGGCACCAAACCAACAACTCCAAAATGTTCGGGTGTCTGGTAAATGCTATTGGAGGATTCTTTTTTGTTATGGATGGTGTCATTTCTTTTGAGCTACTTCGTTTGGGCATAGTCCCTTAAAGGCCCTTAGACCAAAAAACCCTACAACTTCGACGGGTAATTTCTTGGTCTTCGTGACACCCGGAGATGTCTCGTCTCGATCCTACACCTTCATGTCAAAATGATATAAAATAAAATATCTCATTTTTCTCCATCTCAATTCAGTTTTCTTGTTCTATTGTTTGTAAAAGGGAAAAATATTGTAGTTTAAGTTAGTGTATTATTGTCAAACGCAATATTTTGCAAACGGAATCTCTTGGCACCAAACCGATTGTGCCAACACGTCTAGGTGGCCTAGTAAATGCTAGTGGAGTATTTTTTCGTTGTTGGATGTTTCTATTGTTTGCGGGCTACTTCGTCCAGGCGTAGTCCCTTAAGAGCCTTGAGACAAAAAAATACTATAAGTTCTATGGGTGATTTATTGGTCTCCGTGGTACTTGGAGATGTCTCATCTAATCCTAAACCTCGTGCCAAGACCCTCTATAAAATCATATCTCAATTTTATCCATATCAATTCAGTTCTTTCATTGTCCTATTGTTTGCAAAAAGTGAAAAATATTGTAGTTTGAATCAATGTAAGACTCACAAACACAATATTTTCCAAATGGAAGCTCTTGGAACCAAAATGACTACGTCAACACTTCCAGTGGCCTAGAAAACACTAGTGAAGGCTTCTTTTCGGTGTCGGGGGTGTCGTTTCTTCCGAGCTACTTCATCCGGGCATAGTCCCTTAAGAGCCACAAACCAAAAGCGTTGTAACTTTGAAGGGTGATTTCTCGGTCTCTCGTGGTACTGGAGACATCTCATTTTATCCTACACCTCCACATTAGGACCCTCTACAAAATCCCATCTCAATTCGATTCTCTCATTGTCCTATTGTTTGCAAAATCACAAAACACTATAGGTTGAGTTAGTCTAAGGTTGTCAAACACAGTATTTTGTAAACAAGCTCTTGGCACTAAACCGACGCGCCAACACATTCGAGTAGCCTAATAAATGCTAGTGGATGCTTCGTTTTGTTGTCGATGGTTCCATTGCTTTTGGGATACTTCATCCGAGCGTAGTCCCTCAAGATCCCCAAGACCAAAAATGTTATAACTTCTATAGGTGATTTCTCGGTCTCCATGGCACCGGAGACATCAAATCGATCCTACACCTCCACGTCAAGACCCTCTACAAAATCTTATCTCGGTTTTCTCTATCTCAATTTGGTTCTCGATGTCCTATTGTTTGCAAAAGCACAAAATACTACAATTTAGAAGGTGATTAGAAGGTGATTTTTGATAATATGAATGCAAGAACCAACTAGTGGACTGAACTTTTTATTTATCTCTCTCTCTCTCTTTTCTGTCATTCTCTCTCGCACACTCTCTCTCGCTCTCACTTTCACTCTCACTCTCTCTTTCACTCGCTCGTCTATCTCTCTCTCTCTCTCTTTCTTTCTTTTTATCTTGCTCTCACATTCTCTCATACCTAGTGACTGTGGGTGTGTACCCAAGACACTGTGGGTATGTACCCATAGAGTCAATATTTCCAATAGACTCGAAGGGTCAAGAGAGACGAAAAGGAATTCATTTGGTTGACTTACTATTTGGGGGCTTTCTTGTTGCTCTTCATGGGTCCTTTATTCTTTAGTCAATTTGGAAGGCATGGGAATAAGTGGAGCACTTGGTGGTTGGGCAGCGTATGGTTGACTCGGTTTTAGTGTTTTTTTTTGTTTTTTTGGAAATAGTTGGTTTTGGGTGTAGTTACTCTCTTCTGCTTCTAAGATACTTGGAGATGCTAAAAGTTGTCACTGAAGTTGATACCTATTCAAAAAAGTCGTTGTAAACCACATACCATTTATCCATTCGCAAATAGTTAAAACATTGAGGATAAAAAGGTAGTTGGCTAGAATAAATGGAAGTTGGCCTCTGAAGTTTATCACAGTTCAAAAAAATCAACTAGTGCCCACAATTTGACTTAAAGTTATAGATTGGCAATCCTATTGAAAGTTTTGCTAAGCAGATTTGTGTTTCTTTTGTGATTTTTACATTTAGTAGACATGCGTTCACACCTCACTCAGGTTCCGTTTTCATCATATGCATGAGCGCCAATGGCATCAATTGAATCAACTATATACACTTGAAAAATCAATCAAAAAGGCTCAAAATTGTCAATAGAGAGAACTAAGTTTAACACAGCCGCGACTTATCCACTCCTACATCATTGTTACTCGTGAAAATATATGTACAAATTGCGAAAATCAAGATTTCATCAATTTGCGCAATTTTTAAGAGTTATTTTTAAATACCTACACACAACATAAGCATTAAGATAAAACAATAGATACAAAAGAATGAGCTGAAAAAGTGAAAAGATTTGTATACCACATGCAAAACCAGGTTTTTATAATAACGAGACAAAAAAATGGAAACAATCAAAAGTACAAAGATCCATATATACTTGATCCATTTCCCTCTGCATCTTTACAGAAGAAAATGGCCTGATAAGATACAAATCTGTGCGTCTTTGTTTGTCCCCAAAATTGGAAGGGTTACAAGTATGGGAACAAAATGATAAATGGATAGATGATAGAATGCATACTGCTTGGATCATAAAACAACATAAGAAATGTTGGAATTTTATTAATGTAGTAACAAAGAAACATGGAAGCTTGTCCCCATATATACACACACAGTAGAATGAATTCAGTGGGGTACTAAATTATGAGATAACCAAGCGGAGGAGTTTTCCAGAGTATTCAAAGGACTTCTGAGTTTCTTCTAGACAATGATTTTTCTCCTCTCGAGACCAGCCCTACATAAAACAAACCTATGAGAATGGCATAATTTTGCTGCTAAATTCCTACAGAGGAAAAAAATAAAATAAAAATTCAAGAGTTCATGGCCCCATTTCTGAACTCTCACCTCAGCAACCTTGTTGATCTTCTCCTTCACACGATCTAACAACTCTTTCAGATTTCCTTCCCACTTATAGAACTCCAGCTCCTTTCCATCAAGAATCTTTTGGGAAACCTGTACCATTGAAATTACTTAATAAAAGTCTACACTGTGCAAGTATAGCTAGAGGGCTCAAATTACTTTACAGAAATATTTGTTAAAGAAAGATTTTGGCCAAAAAAATCTACCAAACCACTATGTAGCAGCACATTTTACACTTTCATCTTGCCACTTTCTCACTCAAGCTCAATCAGCTATTCACTAATGGAAAGTCCCACTCCTAATCATTTAAACTTGGTGCATTCATAATAGTTATCTACAAAAGGTTCATTTCCAGTAATCAAGTAGTTATAAATAGTACGGCATTGATAAAGGCCCAATAAATATTTATCCATAAACATTTTATTTCCACTAACTTTGTTTTATAGTTCTATACCTTTTGGCTGTAATAGACAGGAAATGTCATAGGTTAATCCTCTACTCTCCGCCAGTCACTTCCTTTCGTAGTTTTTCTTCATAAATTTCTTTGCCAAATTTTAGATTCCTTCATGTCTATTGAAAACTACAAAAAAAAAAAGCGTGGATAATTGAAGGACAGGTTCCCAGCTGTCTTATAGTTTGGCCAACCAATTTATTTTAAGATAATCACAAGGTTCAACCATTTTTTTTTCCCAAAGCATGACCCAAATGTAGATTTCATTGGCCCTCAAAGTTTCATTTTCCTTGGCTGTGAATCTTATTGTTAGCTTTTGGTCTTTCGATACTTTCAGCCAAGATACACTCATAAATGTTAACTACTCTCTAAATCACTTCCTGCAATATTTCTCCCCATGTTCAGTTCAATGTCATGGAAAGATTCTATCATGCCACTAAGATAATAGATAAAACCAGATCATAATAAAGTTATAAACACCTAAAAATACGGTCCAAAAAATTGCTAGGCATCAACTACTTCATCTTTGTTAAATAATTTTATGAAATATATTTAAAAATCCAGAAAGGGGTAAATTTGCCACAAATATCTAATATAAGAGTCTCTATATTGCGTACAAGCATATGGTTGATCTACTATTACTAAATTCATATAAAATATGCACAACTCATTCTAAGTTATGAAGATTTTGTAGTAAGAATTCAAATCGCTCCCATGACACCCTTTAAAATTGCATTAGAATTAAGTATTAGAGTTATTACATTAAACAAACAAAATCAATCCTTAAGCCACAACTTCACCTACTGATTTTTAACTTTGTTACAGTAATTAGAAAAAAATTAGCTAGTCAACTCAAAACCACTTGAAGATTATAATACATAAAATTTTATGAAGTTTTTATTGTTGACAAAGTACAAAAAGATGGTTCCATGGGATAGTATAAAAGAAACTGCATTTCTGAATGCAAATGACTTATAAACAAATCCCGAAGGTATAATACTATAATAAAGCTACAAAATTATAATTTAAGTAAATATCTGAGATGGAAGTCTGTTTCCAGAGACCTAAATAGCTCAAAACAACCAATGAGCCAAGATGACAAAATATTTGTTGCTGAGTAGACAAAAACTATGCTGAGAAAAGTTGTAGCATAAAACAGAGGACAAATAAAATATTAGAAATTTGATGAGATAATAAAAGGACAAGGAGACAACAAACATATTACCAGCCAAATCAACAGAAAACAATGAACAGGAAGATGCAATAAAACAAAAGAAAACAGGAAGAGCTAAAAAGGAGTAACTAGAAGAAGAGAAAAAATGAAGATTATAAGGATTGACAAAGCCAAGCAAAAAGAGCACAATAAGGTCAAATATAGTTTTTGAATTTTCGCATTGAGCCAAAGCACTTAAAGTCAGTAACCCCAAGAAACATTGCAGCAAAAAACAACATAATAACCCAATATTTCCACTAACAAGAACCTGTTATCAAAGGTTAAAAAGTTAACAGGAGGAGGAAGTATGGTATGAGCTAATTGACTGGAAAAGCAATGCACAAGATCAACTTGTGATAGGGTGAAAATTCTGCAGAACATGAATATGAATATAGACTCGGCTAAGCTTGGCATTCTCCAAAGCAAAGGAAAAAAACAAGAGATCTCAAGGTTTGTGCCAAATCTTCATGCAAGAGACAAAGCACTTTATTGTGCTTAATAAAATGAGGCCAAATCTTCGTGCAAGAGAGAAAGCACTTTATTGTACTTAATAAAAGGAGGAAAACATACAGATGCTTTTAAAACATTGGGGGACCCTTTATAGTCTGGTCAATCAACACACTTTAGCGTGAGCTTACATCAAAATATGGACCTACAAAAACATTGCATCCACACATGAGAATATCATGTGAGAGAGAAGAATGATTTAGGTTTCCTCCTCATTATACATGAATAATCATACAGTGGAATGCCAATTTTGCATAGTTATCTTTTTCCTTGATTATGAGACTAGCCAAGTATCTCAATTCAATTGTGTTGTATGAAAGGATAATACCGTACATGCTGAACCAGACAAAGCCTAATACGTGGAGCATGTGCCACACACAAAAAAATGGAAGACTCGTGGAGCATGTGCCACAAAAAAAAAAAAATGGAAGGCCCATGGACCATTTACGAATTTAGGTTTTTTAATGACTCCAATGGCCATGGACACAAGTGGATACATGATCAAGAGAAACAATGGCTTGCGAGCCATTGCAGCTGGCATTCTTTACTGCTAGAATACCATTCAAGATTAATTATAGAAACAGCAGGAATGATCAGTTCTATGTTTAAATAGAGCCCCAGCATAAAAGTCCAAAATTAGGAAATGCTCATGTATGTATTTCCGTATAAAATATTTACTGCAATCACAGCTTCTAATTTTCCACTAGAAAAGAGAAATTGCACAGAATTTGAAAGAAGCGGTGCATCAAGAGTAAGAATATGTATCTGCGAGTGGGTTTGAGTGTAAGCATGTGGACATGTGTCTCAGAGAGAGAGAGAGAGAGAGAGAGAGACCGCTTTTCCAATCATCCGACCTCCAGCAGAGTGCGCAAAATATACATTATAAAAGTGACAAATAAATGCTGGTGGGTCTTGCTCCGACAGTTCTTGTAAATAATTTGCATAAGATGTTCCAGGAGAAGATGGTTCTGGAATCGCATGTCCCTGCTGTCTGAACCATTCCAAATCTTTTGCCAGGTGATCTGACCTTTCCAATCCCGTATTTCTGAACTCGGCATCTACAAAAATGACAAAACTTAGTATTTTTGTTATCTCTAATTATTTCTCCTGTAACTCCAGACTACAATATAAAAAAATTATTGATTGGTAGTTCCACGAGCATCAACCTCAAGTTTTCATAAGCACAATATTTATCAAGTAAAATTGAAGTTTCATAGCAATTTCAGTATTAGATGACCCTCCCAGAGACAAAATACTGCCAACAATTAAAATGCATAAAGCAGAACTAGTATGTGAAAATGTCATACTTGGATTCCAGTGTTGCAGACAAAATAAACAAATACACATGGCAATAACACGTTTGAGGATAACTGTGTATAAATGACATACTGGTAATAAAATTATCCTCGTATGAGCAAAGTCACGGCAATATGATAATACAGTTCCTCTCTAAACAGCCAACATGAAAATGATGCCAGGAGCTAGATAAAATAGAAATCCAGAGACACTCTGAAATATATACAGTTCTCAATGTTCACTAAAGGCCATGTCAATAATAGCTGCTTATGACTAGTAAATGCTTCTATAAAAAGTCATGTGTGCATGCATATATATAAAAAGGGAATAACAGGCTCTAATGAACATGTGTGTGGTGTGTGTGTGTGTGTATTATGTGTGTGTGTGCAGTATTCTTATATCTAAGCTTTTTTATGCAAGAGCCACCCGGCTCATTTGTAATCCAGCATCAACCAAAAATATTATACGTCGGATATCAAATTAGAATTGTGCAATGTTCCGTTTGCGCTTAGTACTTGTTAGTAAGTTTACCTGCACGTTTTGCGCGCAGTGTCCTTGAAATTTTGATGCCGCCTACATGTGTGCGACAGTCTATGTTGTGTTTTGCACCTGGTTTCTATAGAGCAGGTATTTGTAGTGTTTCACACTATCATTGATACGCACAAGTGTTGTCAAGGTCATTGGTCATGAATGGTTACGGCATTCTCATAAGGTTTCATCAGATTCGCAGTAACCTCTCGAGCTCAGAGCATCACTCAAAAGGTAACAAAGAGCTTCGGATCGATAGCACAAGAGTTGGAGACTTCAGGGCCATGTGCAGAAAGTCATTTTTTTGCGTGCAGTAATGCACCAAGTTTGTCTAAGGCTCACACTCTCAATATGTGTTCTACTCAATGGCGTGTATGTGTTCTACTCAATGGCGTGCACCTACCCTTAGAACCACAAGGTCATAAGAGTTGTATTGTGCAAGCGCGCAACAATTCAGTGAAAAGGGTCTATACACAATATTATGCACAATTGCACATTTGCGGTGCATAACTTTTGGAGCTTCCAGTTTGAATAAAGCCAGCATGGATCTCACCTAATCCCATAATAAAAACCATTGGGCCCACTCGATTGCATCAAGTTGTGTTATGATCCCTTGGGCCTATCTTGCATAGCGGACTGAGATGCAATCAATGTCAGATGTGTAGCTTGTTACTTCGAGGCAATCATGCAGAGTATATAATCACATCCATAGTTCGCATACTCGTATTCGGCAAATATTCGGCAAACCAAAAAAAATTGACTTGGCAAAAACTCGGCAAGACTCGGTGAATATTTGGCAACTTAAAAAATACGCAAATTTCTTTTTAAAATATAAATTTATGCAAAATATAGCTACAAAAGGTATCAAATTAGTCTGTAAAATGTTGGGTTAGTGTTATCTATTAGATTTGAATACAAATACAAACAAAATCGCATCATCATGCGAATACAACAGCCAGCTGATAAGTGTTATGAATTTATGATGATTGTCATTACTCATTGAAAGTTGTAACAACCATTCTAGGATTGAGTACACAGTTGGAAACTTCAGTTGAGTTAGTTGTTTTTAATAAAGATATGGCTATTTTTAGAGGCAGTATACACATGTATTTATAGAGGTTAGCAACAATAAAAATTTAGTCTTCTCTTTAGCTGCTGAACGCTGCTGTTGGTTTTAACATTACCTTTAACTGTTTCTCTCTAAAATTTGTATCTCTTGCAGTCTGCTGCCTAGGCATTAAAGCCTGCTCCGCTCTTAATCATCTTCAAGTTTGCTCTGTTTGAGTAGCTAAATACCTGCTCTGCCTTCTCAACAGACTTGAAAAATATAATCTGCATAATTCTATACATGTTTTTTTATAAAATGATGTACAAAAGGTTGCAGCAATAGAAAAGATTATGGGATACTAAGGCAGGAAGGGAGAGATAGGTCCAGTTAAAACTAGACGATCATCTGCAAAGCAAAACAATTCTATGATAGAGACATAGATAAACCCAAAATAGAGGTAAAGTAGGTCATTTTGTAAGTGCCACAAATGCCTTTCCAACCATTTTGTAAGTTTTTGGGCCAAATTCGCCAAGTTTTGGCAAATATTCGCGAATATTCAGAGTCTTGAGGGTGTATGGCGAGTTTTTGGGCCAAATTCGCCAAGTTTTGGCGAATATTCGTGGCGAATATTCACAGTTTTCTGGGTGGCGAGTTTTCTGGGCGAATATTTGCCCCAGCAGAAATCTGGCGAGTACTCGCCGAATAGGCAGATTCACATCCACCCTTTTGTAAAAGGTATTCGATTCCAAATGTAGAGGATATAGTCTGAGCATGCAGTTGCAACAAGTACTGCATTAGCAATCTGTGTGCAGGTTTGAGGGAAGGCTACAGAGATTGAGTCATTGTGAAAACACTGCGGTGCTCGAGTATTGTAAGCCTACGGAAATAGTGTTGTAGTTGTGTGTGACTGAATTGTTGGCAATCGGTCTCCAGTTGATGTAACCTTGTTGAATAAATACATCGTTGTTGTTGCTGTAAGTGAATCTGTTAAGTAAACAGCTCCGCCAAAGGCATCCATTCATTGAGAACCCTAACTGCAGCTGCATCATTTTTACTTTAAAATAATTTTCTATAATTTCTCATACTACGACAAACAAAAATGAAAGTAGTTCTCAAGGAGCAACTATGTACAACACAATGTGCTAATTTTCTAGCATAGTTACGCAGGGACGCGTCCCCCCAAAACTGACATGTTCTGGATGTCCCGGACGTCCTGGGGACATGGGGACATGGGGAAACGTTTCCCCCACGTTTCCCTTTTTGGCTGGGAAACGTCCTGGGGACGTCTGGAAATGATGGGAACGCTGGGGACGAGGACACGTGGGGGGACGCCCAAACGCCCCCACGTGGTCAGCTGCATTTCCAAACATAAAAACATAAAAACAGCACTTTAACCTTTTTTTTTAATTGTAAATCACTAATAATAAAAAAAGAGCATTACTAACCTAACCCTAACCCTAAAAGTGCAATTTTATGTTATAAATTTACATTATGGGCTCATTTCATATTCACACCAAGCAAGAGCAAGAGCAAGAGCAAGAGTGAGAGCAAGAGCAAGAGCAAAAACAAGAGCAAGCAAGAGGTATTTATATTTATAATTTTATTTGCTTACAATACCCGTAAAAATAAAAAAAAAAATTTAATTTAGATTATAATTTATATTTGCATTTTTAGGGGCTGTTTTTTAGCATTTGCATCTACATTCACAATGTAATCATGCATGTAGTTTGTAGGATTTAAAAAATGCATATTGCATAGGGTTTGGTTGTAAATGGTTACGTTTTTTTTTTTTAAATTACATTTTTATTTCTATTTTAAAATTTATCTTATATTTGCATTTTTTAGGGGATGTTTTTTAGCATTTGCATCTACATTCACAATGTAATCATGCATATAGTTTGTAGGATTTTAAAAATGCATAGTAAATGGTTACGTTTTTTTTTTAAATTCTATTTTAAATTTTATATTATATTTGCATTTTTAGGGGTTGTTTTTTAGCATTTGCATCTACATTAGGCATATAGTTTGTGGGATTTAAAAAATGCATCTTGCATAGGGTTTGGTTGTAAAATTTAAATGGTTACGTTTTTTTTTTAATTACATTTTATTTCTAGTTTAAAATTTATATTTGCATTTTTTAGGGGCTGTTTTTAGCATTTGCATCTACATTCACAATATAATCACGCATGTCGCATATAGTTTGTAGGATTTAAAAAATGCATATTGGTTACTTTTTTTTTTAAATTAATCAATCATATAGTTATGGTTGTTTTTAATTCATTGCAGCAATCATCACAATGAGTTCTTCGAGCATGAGTATGAATCAGAGCAGGAGAGGGTTGAACGGGAAGTTGAGATAGGTGGTCGTGGAAGAGTTGGTGATGCCACAATGGGGGAGAGTGGAGAAGGGACACAAAATGTAGTGGCAACGACAACTGGTAGTTCAGTTGGTAGTGCTACCAATTGCCCCTCTCCAATATTGTCCAAATTTGCCATTGGACCATTTGATAAGAAGAAGCCATTGCAACAATTTGCCCAAATTGTTGATAACCCCATCTCCAAGTCTCAAGGGGGAGCAAAGTATGGAAGTGCAACATATGTGCACTGACTTGGCATGGCAGTATCACTAGGACCAATGCACACTTGTTGCACCTTACAGGAAGGGGGGTTGGCACTTGTAAGGGCCTTTCACTAGAGCAGAGAGCTGAGATGGTGAGAATCTTCAATGGAAATACTACAGACAATGTGCCAGAAGTTTGTGGTTCTACTCTGGCTGGCAAACATAGTAATACTCTGGTTGGTTCTAGTTTTGGAGTGTCGGAAGTGGAAAGCAGAGGGAAGAGAAAGGCCATGGGGGCAGCCCCAAATTCAGTTGTTGACATGTTTGATTCAAAGGCAAGGGAAGAGGCAGATGATGCTATTGGGAAATTTTTCTATGTTGTTGGGATTCCATTTAATGTCGCTCGCTCTCCTTATTACAAGGAGGCTATGGCTAAGGTTGCAAAAGCAGGTACAAGTTATGTGCCTCCTGGAGACACAAAACTGAGGACAACAATCTTGGATAGAAACTATTCCAAGGTTAATCTATTGATGGAGGAGATGAAGGTGACATGGATGTCACATGGATGTAGCATTATCATGGATGGGTGGACGGATATTAGACACCGTCCTCTCATCAATATCATTGTCTCTTGCAAAGATGGACCATACTTCTTGAGAGCAATTGATTGTTCTAGGAAGCGGAAAGATGTTGAGTTTCAGTATCATATTTTGAAGAATGTCATTGAGGAGGTTGGACCTTCAAACGTTGTACAAGGTTGTCACGGATGCAACTTATGTGTGCAGAGTAGCAGGCAAGCTAGTGGAGCAGAATATAGGCATATTTATTGGACTCCATGTTGTGTGGATGCCATGAACAATGCCCTTGAAAGACATAGGGAAGATTTAGTGGGTTAACTAAATAGTGATTGAGGCCAAGATGTGTAGAAGTTCATATGTAATCACCACACATCATTGGCACTTTTTCGAAATTTTCGAAGAAGGAATTTTTGAAACCAGTTGACACCCACTTGCATCCTATTTTATATTGTTGGAGAGGATGTCCGAGTTGCAGGAGCCACTGCAAATTATGATTATGACACAGATTGGACTAGGTGATGTGAGTCCAAGACAGACCAAGGGAAAAGAGTGAAGGAAGTGGTGTTGTGGGCAACATTTTTGGTTGATATGAAATACATCATATTAATCATAGCTCAGAGTTTTTAGTGTCATCAAATATGGGGATTCTAACAGCCCCAATCTTGGTGAGATCTACGAGTGCATTAATAGCATGCTTGGGCAAATAAAGGCAGCGATTCGGGTGAAGGACCCCACTTTGGAGTTCTATAATAAACATATACAGCCCATTATTCAACGAAGATGGGAGAAGTTGAACACTCCTCTTCATGTGGCTGCGTATGCACTGAATCCCAAATGGTATGTGGAGAGGCCAGGCAGAGTTATCCCACTGAATGATGATGAGGTGAAGAAGGGCCTTATGAAGGCCTTTAAAAAAATGTACAATCCACAAAAGGATTCACAGATCAAATTTGAGTGGCTCGACTTCACTAAACTTGATGGGTACAAAACATCAGCAAAGGCAGACAGGGTAACAATAGCACAGGAGAAGCCAGTGAGTTGGTGGCGACTATATGGGCTTCCAGGACTACTACAACCACTTGCCATTTGCCTCCTTTCCTAGGTTTCTAGCTCCTCTGCCTCTGAGAGGAACTGGTCTACATATGGTTGGATACACTCTGTTAAGAGGAATAGGCTTACCTCTATGAGAGCGGAGAAGCTTGTAGTTGTACACAGTGTTTTGCGTCTTATAGATCGCAAGACACCTGAGTACAAACAGACCCCAGCATTACGGTGGGATGTAGATCCCGAGGAGCCGAGGCAAGTTGAAGAGGACAATACTGTGCAACGGGGATTGATTGGGCTTACCTTTGAGGACGAGGATGCTAGTACCAGCGAGGAGGAGTTCATGGATATTGCTTCAAATGTTGATTCTAATTTTTAGGCTGATACTTGTAGTTGTCCTCTTTTTGTAATATTGACAATAGACAATTGTTGGTGTATTTGGCTATGAGATTAATGATATGAATATCAACTATTGTCACTTGATCAATCGTAATTTAGAATGGTTTTACTTTTATATTTTATAACATATATGAAATTTCAGCTTGTCTCAAATTCAAATATGTATTATGAATTTTCAATTTATAACATTAACATATTGATATTATAGTATTAAGGAATGTATTTGATGTTTATGAGTTCAAGTTTCACCTTATTTAAATCTCAAATGGTTTTATTTCAGCTTATTTATATAATTTAGTCACTATATCTTTATATTTTAAATATTTATATATTTTTTAATTAGCCGTCCCCAAAATTTAGAAATTTTTGCTGTCCCAGAAACCCCGTCCCTCGTCTCCGGTAACTATGTTTTCTAGTCAGAATAAAAAACAAAATACAGTGTTGAGACTCGGATTTCATATAATTGTCAATATAAACTAAACACGTAATGCAATCAGAAAACAGGGCATGGGAATATTTCTTTATTTGAAAGAGTTACATTCAAGACTCTTTAGAAAAAATGCACGAGTTTCCCCAAAGCAACCCCTTAATAAAATTATGTGAATTGAAGAGATGTCAGCGAATTAGTAGTTTGTGAGCAGTATTATTGATAGAGAATCCTGTAGGATCCAGAAACAGAATCGGGACAATGAGATTCATAAGGAATTGAATAAATCCTACACGATTAGATAGCTAGGATAGGCAATTGATTGTTCTGCATTAGCATTAAACTAAATGATAAACTTCTAAGCCTTCAAAGCAATCTAAGTCACTCTACATAATTCATTTAGCTTTCAGAAGATGTCATACCATTCAGAAACCATCACTTCAAATTCATGATTTTTGAAATATGCACAGCCAGTAGATAGTAATATTCATTCTAAAAGAGATTCTTTACCCATATTACCAACAGATATGTTGGACAAATTTTGTTGACCGCTGATAACATCAGGAATTATTCAATTTTTAGTGTGCTATAACAATTAGAGTAGATACCTTGGAAGATTTTCTGGAATTGCAATATAAACAGTACAGAACACTCCGAAATACTGAAAGTTATGCAATAGAAAAGGTAACAGTGCCAACTTTTAAGAAACAGACTGACATTAGGTAAATCAAGAATATGATGCACTTTATCTCCCTATCTGGTTGAAAAATTCTGTAATCCTCAAAACGAAGCAGACACGTTTGAAATATTTATTTTCAAAGTTGCACGGAAGATTTAAAATACCACAATAGGCTTCATTGTTATAAAATACTTTTAAAAGCAACACAAAACCAAGTCCGGACTAATCATTAGCAAATGCAATTTTTATCTGGTAATCATGAGTTCATCCAATCTTAAGTAATGGTGGAATCAAAAAAAGGAATCAACATCTAACCTAACACATAGCTAGGGATTCTCTCGTCCCATAAGACTGATCCTATGAGGTTTCCTTTGTAGCATGCCTTCCAATATCTCTTGCAATTCCAACGCTTTTAAAATAAATATCCTGATGGAGTCAGAGATAAGAAGCACCCACATTAAACCCCAAATACAAAAGGTCACTCCAAGAATGTATGGTCTACCCAAGATTCATAAGGAGTGAGTCCCCATGAGACCAATAGCGGACATAAAGTACCCTCCAGCCAATGGACTAGCAGCTCTTTGAGTAGATAAACTTAAAAAATTAGTGGAATATTCTCCTTTTGTTGAGCATTCAGAGCATTGTGTAGATATTAAATGAGAGAAGCAGCTCGGATGAGAAATATTAGTAAGCTTTACTGTCATCTCTGTCTACTAGAATTCAATTTGGTGGGGCTTTGGAAGTGGTGAGATGTAGGACAGATGAAAAATGACCTCATTGGTAGGACCCATGCTTGAGGTCTACCTTTTTCAGTTTCAAGGTACATTCTATGAGCAAAAGGAGGGAATGACAATGGGTTCCCTTCTATCTTTAATAGTAGCAAGCACCAAGATGGTGGAAGAGATATGTGAATGACACAAATTTGTGTTGGCAGCATGGAAGAGAGGAGTTACTAAATTTTTATAGTATCTTAACAGTCACCATAGCATCCAATTCACCATGGAGGTAGAACAGAAACCTTTCTTTCCTTCACGTACTCTTGATCAAGAATAATGATGGTTCTCTAACTAAGAAAGTGTAGAGGAAAGACACGCGTGGCAAGATACATGCATGCAGAATCTCACTGCCACTTATCTCAACAAGAGGGGATACCCTCTACTTGCTACTCTCTCCTCTAAAGTAATGGTGGAAACAAAGAAAGGAATCAACGTCTATCCAAACACATAGCTAGGAATTCTCTCATCCCATAAGACTGATCCTATGAGATTAACATCTCACCTAACACGTAGTTGGGGATTCTCTCATCCCATAAGACCGATCCTATGAGGTTTCCTTTGTAGCAAGCATATCAATATCTCTTGCAATTCCAACGCTTTTAAAATAAATATCTTGATGAAGTCAGAGATAAGAAGCACCCACATTAAACCCCAAAAACAAAAGGTCGCTCCAAGAATGTATGGTCTACCCAAGATTCATAAGAAGTGAGTCCCCATGAGACCAGTAGTGGACACAAAGTACGCGCCAACCAATGGGCTAGCAGCTTTTTTAGCTGATAAACTAAAACATTTAGTGGGATATTCTCCATTTGTTAAGGATACAGAGCATTGTGTAGATATTAAATGAGAGAAGAAGCTAGGAGAAGAAATATTAGTAAGCCGTAATGTCATCTCTTTGTCTACTAGAATTCCATTTGGTGAGTGTAATGTTCCCTTTTCAAAATTAATTAATTCTGGATATCCAAGCCTATTTTTATTATTTTCCATAGGCTAAGGGGAGATAAAACGGGAAAATAAATTAATTTAAGTGGTCCAAAAGTATTTTTATATTTTATTTGGAAAAAGACACATGATTTATATTATTAATCCAAAAAGCAGAAATAGAATAAAATAATAATAGAAGGGATGACTTCTATTATTGGGCGCCAAAGTTAGATTAATAATTAAACAAAGAATGCAACGCCAAAGTTAGAGAGGGCTGCATGAGTACCAAGGTCCTATTTTTAGGAAGGAAAGAGGATAAAATATTTTAAAATTGTTTAATCTTATTCTTAGGATGGGGCACCAACATGGGGGAAGAATTAAATTATTTTTAATTGTTTGAGGATCATGCATGTAATTCAAAAGGGGGCGCCCACTTTAGAGAGGGTTTGGAAGTTATAAAGGCAGCTTTGGGGTTTATTGTTCACTCTTGGAAATTTATCAACTACTTCATTGTCTACAAGTAGCTTTTGCTTTTGCATCAGCAATAGAGGACAAAAACCCTCATTTACATATAGGTCTGAGGACGAAATCCCTCATATCTACTCTTTGCAATTCCATTCCGAGATTGTAGTGACCAATCAAGGTACAGGTATTCATTTGGTGCAGCTAGGGCACGTTTTCAAGTTTGATTCTACATCCAAACCAATAAGTATAGCTAGGGCTTGAGAATGCGGGGGCAGATTTTAGTCAAATCAATTTGCATGCTCTTCTCTTCCATCTTTTCATTTAGGTCATTAATTGTGAGAAAATAATTGTATTCGGATTAATGGTATTTCTTTAATTGTAGTTGATTGAAATCAAAAAAAAAGTCTATTATGGCACCTTGAGGCTTATTTTTATTTAAAAAATCATATTGTCGTCGTTGTCATAAAAGGCATTTTTATATTGATGTCCTAGGGTTTTGTGAAATATCAGATTTATCTAAAGGTTTTTAGAGATATTAAATAGTATTAAAGCGAATTTCCTCCCAGCTTGTGGAAGAGAATTTAAAAAGAAAAAGAAAAAAATTTGTAGCTTTGAACTTTATGCAAGGTAGTGACAGAGAAGTTAGGTACCAACAAAGGGAGAAAAAGAAAGCTCTGAGAACAGCCGAAGTCATGGTAACAAAGACCCAAAAGCGTACGTTTTGACAGATTTGTTCAAGGACATACAGGTTAGCTAATATAATGGGTTAGTTCATCCAAGCTATGCAGAGCACGAATGTGCAAAGGGCTCCAAACAGTGAAGGAAGTTCTTCAGGAGTGAACAATAACCAACACACTCAAAGGACGATCAATAGTTCTATTGCTAGGCCCTTTCATCCCGACTTCCTTTGTAGGGAGGAAGCGGTTCAGAGGGAAACCCAACCATCTATAGCAGATGATATTGTTGCTAGCTATGAGGAGTACAAGGTACTTCCAAGTGAGATTAGAGAGGCTATATCACTCACTAATTTCATCAATTTGAAGAAGAGCAGGAGTGGACCAAGAGTTGATCCTAGACCACAAGCTAATCAGAGAGATCTATAGCAAGCATTAGGGAAGTTGTCACTCCCTACTTTTGACGGCTCTAGTAAGAGTACAACTTATGCATGGATACAAAAGTTGGTTACTTTCTTATCACTCAGGTCAATGATGGAAGAAAGCCATCAAATTTGCAACCCTTCATCTGGAAGGTATAACACATGAGTGGTGGTACCATGGGCTAATCACACAAGGACACAATCTCATCCGCTCATATAGTGATTTCAGTGATAGGTTGATAGAGAGATTTGACAAAGTGGATCCAGAAATTTATTTTCGGGAATTAGCTCAACTCAAACAACTACATTCAGTAAGCGACTATGTAGTTGAATTTCAAAAGCTTTCTATGATGGTACCTAATGTGACAGAGAGGAGATTGGTTGTTTTGTTCATGGAAGGTTTAACTGAATCTCTTAGGGGTTTAGTGAAAGCTTTTAACCCTACTCTACAAGGAGCCATTAAAAAGGCTTTGGATTTGGAGACTTCAGCCCCAAAAGGGAGATATCAGCCTATAGGACAGCCTACAACACAGCCAAAACCAGCACCTTATGGGCAACAGAAAAAAGCCATTTCAGCAGGGTAGTTTTCAACAAAAGGAGCTTCCTAAAACCAGCAAGGAGATAGAAACAAGAAATGAACTCAAAAGGAAGAAATTGTGTTTCACTTGCAAAGATCCATGGGGACCAGGTCATAGATGTCTTCCCAAAGGACAGGTGCACTATATAGAGGTGATATCAAATGATGAAGGGGAAGAAGAGGAACCGGAAGTGGAAAAAGAAGAGGAAGAACTCGTAGCTGAAAATTAAGGAGAAGAAAAGACTCCAGAAGGTACTCTTGCTACACTTTCAGGTGCTCCTAGGTATCATCCTTTCAAAGGTCGTGTACTACATGGGCATAAACCATTTTGATAGTGGGGCAACTTGCAACTTTATTGATGAGAGTTTTGTAGCCCAAAGAGGTTTGAAAACCGAGGATTTCCAGGGTTTTAATGATATTGTAGCATATGGCATTACTATTCCATGCACCAAGAGGGTGAAGGGATTGTAAATTACTTTTGAAAAACACAAGGTTTGTGATGATTTCTACGTGGTGGGTATAGGAGGAACCAATGTGGTTTTGGGAGTACAATGGTTGTATTCACTTGCAGAATTCGCACAAAATTACCATACTATGGAGATAAAATTCAAAACCGAGGGAGGAGAGGTTGTACTTCATGGTATGGCCAATAGAGCACCTAGGGCTATCACAGCAAAGCGGATGGAGAGAGTTTTCATAAGGGGCGAGTCACATGGGCAGCCCATTGTTTGGTAAGTATTTCTACTTCTAGTACTAATGATAGGTCTTATCATGTGGATATACAATCTATTTTAGACGGGCATGGTACAGCATTCAATGATTTACCATCAGGATTGCCACCGGATAGAGGATTCCAACACATCATAGAGCTGGAAACAGGTTCTAAACCTGTCATGATTACTCCTTACCGCCATCAACGAGTTTACAAGGAGGAGATTAAGAAGACAATCAAAAACTTTTGAAGATGGGGCATATCCGGCCTAGTTCTAACCCTTTTGAACCCTCTATCAAGCAATCAGGTTTGTCAATCTAAGGTATAGATTCTACTCATACTTTCTTTTCTCCATTTCCTTTTCAATTTCCACAGATTTCAGAATCAGATTTTACTACATTTATTTAGGCTCTGATTTAGTGCATTTGTTATGGTACTTTTGGGTCCTTGTGCTCAAAATAATCAAAACAATGGGATCCCAAATCATCCCAGATCCCTCACCTCCTTCCGACACTTGTCAGTTAAATGCATTGTCCATTCCATGCCTTGCACTCTGGTATATTCTCAGTATACCTCACGGGGTCCAGTCTCCTTTCATTCATTAGGTATGCCTGCCTTTGGCACAACCTAGTCCCCTGCTCCTCCTGCGCACGAACAAGTCCTCGTTTGCTTGCGCGCCCTTTCCCAAGAAAACACGTGATATCCTTCCTACTTTACGGGGATTACCACGGCTAGTCTTTTGATTGAGAAATAATTGTTTGTTCATGGCCCACTTGGATGGGCCAACAATTGTTATTGTTAAACATACTTGATGACGTGAAATTTTTTCATGACCGCATTTCTTATGTGAAAAGCTCCTGAGTTTGGCTTTTTTTGTGAAGCTCCATCATATTAAATCCTTGATTAGAAATCAAATATCACTGCTCCATTACAAAGACTTGAATTATTTGATAGGGAAAATAATCTATATGTTTCTCCATTTTGACTGCTCCAGATTCCTTAAACCTCCAACATGGTGGGAATAATTTGAGTAAAAAGTTGTGTTATGCAAATACTTATCTGGAATCTGGATGGCACGGCTAATTCTGTCAAACCTTTACCATAATTGTTAAAAGATGTGATGTTATTTGGAATGCTAGTGACCACTCCTTTTTGGTTTATAACTTGGCATTGTACCGCTGGTGAAGTCATAGTTAGTTATGTTTCCTTCCATATAATTAGGCACAACAAATAAAAATTTATTAATATGGGCAACTTGGTGAATGTAAAATAAAAATTTATTAATATGGGCAACTTGGTGAATGTATTGGCATATTTCGACAAAATGTGTAAATAAAATCTGCACCATGGCACACAAAATGAGTTTTCATTCATGATGGATGATTTCAATCCTGAACCTGTGTGTTGTTGTCAGAACATGCTTTCCTTATAGGGTGACCCCTATGATCATTTTGTGATAAAGCATTGGACATTAAGGTGGATGTAATTAAATTCAGACTTTAAGCACATTTTTGTTACTCTTGATGACTTACATTTTCAAGATTCTCTTATGTTGAATATATCATGTTGATTCTGTCTTTTCTCTTAAACTGGTCTGCAGTTGTCTATATCCAGACCTCATACTGTGAAACAGAATTTTCCTAAAGGAAGGGAGTATGTAGTGCCCAGCCATCTGGTTCCTCTTTTGCAGGCCCTATTGAATCACCTCTGGCTTACCATGACACAATTCTGCTGGTGTCAGTGCTTACATCATGATTGAGACTTGTCATATATGTGTCAGGGGCATGCAGTAGACTTGCATTAATTTCATGTACTTATCTTGATGTCGTATTTTCTAGCATAGCATACCTTGATTTTATCATGATTGATTTAAGTTATTCAGATTATCATACTAATATCAAGATTTATTCTACTTGTCATATCATATAAGTACTGTGATGTATTTAGTTTATGTGCATGCCACAATGTTCATACCAATGATGAGATGATTTGGTGAGGGGTCTCACGGTTTCATGAGAGGGTAATAAGAGTCGAACCAGTAATGAGGCCACTCCCAACAGCAGACATCTGCAATCAGCAAGGGATACTGAGTTTCAATTTTTACCAGTGGATCAGTTGCCTGCCATCTCAACAGTCACTAAGGTAACTGTAAGGCATCATAAGGTACAAAAATATTCCTAGAATTCAATAGTGGCATTTTAAATTCCCTAGAATGACAAATGTGAAAAAGTAACAACACAGTAAAAGTTCCATGAGGAAGAAAGGACAAAACAGAGTTAAAGTAAAACAGGACATAAGAAGAGATGGGGTGTATTAATTAGAGATTTAATTTTCTGCAAAGTCGTAGGCTTAGTAAATCCCACAAGAAAACTGAGGGAGGACAGACAGAACAGCAGAAATGAAACTTGGATGTCATTCCTCAATTAGGATCTGCCAGGTAAACTGTAAAAGTCACAAAAACCCATCCCAGAAATGAATTTCCTATCAGAATTCTCTAGAAAGGAGAATTAAATTTAAGGGAGGAACCAAGGAAGAAGGGGCAGCTCCACACATGACAGGAAGGAAGAAAGCGATATCGCAGATGGAGGAAGGACGTTGGGCATCAAAATTTTGGAGAACAGCAGAATCTCTTCTACCTCTAATGGATCTGGAGAACCCACTCTGAGGATGGCTGGGAGGATCATACAACACCACTCATTTTTATTGGGTTCGGCAGAAGATCTTTAACAATGCAAATACCTGATTGCTTGGTGCACACATTCTTAACTCTGGCTCTTGTCAATCCTTTACTAAGTCATTTCTTTGATAGTCTCTGTTGAATGGATGATTCCTAATTTATGTGTTTACAGACTGATTATCAATGCTTTTAAAAGTACAATGGCATTGTGCTTTCATGTTTAAATGGATTGTTGAATTAGACACAAAACATAGATGCACTGACTAGTAAGCTCTGTTTAAAGTTCCTTCGTCAAGAAAAGAAGTGCAGAATAATGGTGGAATAGTCTATTAATCATGTGATATGTGCAATATCTATGAAAAAGAAACTTCTAGCAAATCTGGATATTTCCGTTAAATCCTAGGAGCAGCAGTATTGCAAAAATGAACTTTTACAACAGCAGCAATAATCTGAATTTTATAAATAAAAACAGCGAACCAATATGGAAAAAAAAGTCTTTTATTTATTTATTTCCAACCAGATACAATAAAACAATACCAGTGTTTGAATACAATTGCCTGGAGCTGAACTGGCAGAACAATTGCACCCTGAAAGACCTCTGCAACTCCTGAATGGAATTGCCCAGCTGAGAAGTGGGGGATTTCGTCCCCAATTCCATATGCAAATGAGGGTTTTCATCCTTTGTTGTTGTTTGCAAAAGTAGAAGGTACTTGCAAGCTGTTAACATATGGATTTGCACGCATGCAAATGACATGCAACAGTGTGGGAACGAAGTCCCTCCTCAATGAAGGTGAGGCTGCCTTTATTGAAAACCAAAACTATATTTACACCTATACATTCAAAATTGTATGTGGGGGGTGTTTTGGAACATCAATGGAAAGAAAAGTGAATGAGGGAGATGGAATTGAATGAGGGAGATGGAATGGAATGAAGGAAATGAATGGAAGGAACATGCAAGAGTTAGGTAAAAGCAGAGCCTAATATTGCATGGAGAAGAACAATAAATAACTAACACAAATAAAACGGAGTTTGCATCAGCTAAACGAGAATGAGTAAAAGGGAACACACGTGAGCAAGTAGATAATCAGAGCTTGATCACTATGAACTAGAACAACATATTAGTAGCATTGACAATAAGATCCAAGACAATATTTGCATGCAAGATTCAAACACTAACATCTAATGAACATAAGAACATCAAATGCTATAAGAGACAATGAATGGGACACAAAGTTCATATTTCATTAACTCCAAAATGTCTTCTCAAAAAGAATACAAAGTTTTTTTCTTTGAAGTAAAGTTTGCATACAAAAGTATTTTCTTCTCCTCTCTCAAAGTCACCCTTTACAAATGAGCCCCTGACTTCCTTTTATAACCCAAAATTTGGTTACAAAGTAGTTAGGGTTTACATGAACATTAAATAGGGCATTTGACTTTTTCAACCAACTTATAAACAACTAAAAATAGAAATCACTCGAGTTATCCAAAGTTTTTCAAAAGTGAGTTAAACAATAGCATTACTTTATAAATAAAAGAAATGGGTATATGAGGACCCCACTTAAATGACTTGGAAAAACACATAGACATCCTAGTCGAACGCGCGCCACCTAAATCAAGACACCTAGGATCAGTGTCTTATCTATTGGGCCAAGAGTCCACCTATCCCGGTCGTACGGAAATGAACTCATTGACCATGCTCCGCAATCCTCCAATTGACAAGAGAGTCGAGCTTGAAACTTGAGTAATTCATCCACCTCTTTGTTTGAGCATCATCTGGTGTGAGTAATTTTTTCTTTATTCGCATTCGCATTCACAATTACACACAATTCTCCACATGCTCGAATACCTTTCCACGGTGAATTCTTCATTTGTCGCGAGACCGTAGTCGTTACACCACCTTGGCTTATCAGAATCCAACTCCTCTTTTGCCATTGAGAGGCTCTTCCAAGAGTCGAGATTGCAATTCACTACTTAGAGTTATGTCTTTCGTCTTTGTCACCATCCCGAAGTGTTTCCATTCTGATCGCTCATGATCATCTAATTCGAGAACGCTCCAACTTTAAGATTGGCCAATGAAGTATCGCGCCCACTGCTAACTGAGAGTTGACAGGGACACACTTGAATGATGTGGCCTTGCTTGATGATCCACGCAACTGCATTTGTCATTGATTTTGATTTGTCGATGAATAGATCCATACAACGATTAAGTGAAGACAATTGATGTAGACAAGTTTCTCCCATTATCGATCTTTGCCGATATCAATGGCTTTTGACTCCAAAAAGACCTGCATCAATAACTACGACCTATACCGCATAATGAGGAAGTGAGAGGTTGCTTCCGCTTCGGGGCCGTTGGAGTTGAATCACCACACTGTGCAGGTGTATGGTGCATTCATGCAAGTGATGACCAATTCAGAACAAGCGTTAGGAAAATTGTGACTCGCCTTCGGTTGATATGCGATCGCAAATCGACCTACGTCAACGTGTCCCAAGTTGGTATCGACGATGTTCTCATACTCTGAATAGAGCGTCGAGGTGAGTAGAATGCCCTGGAATCCATACCACAACATCGTTTTGTTTGAAGATGACATGATTGTGACAGAAACGTGATTTTAGGCTATTACTTCTTACAAAACTGCACAAATCGCCTTTGAAACTACCCTGGGAAAAATAGCAAATCTTGTTCTGAGAAACTCTCACTGGATGAGGGAGTCTATTAAGGTACCACAAGTTTGTGGATCAGAGAGTTTTTTCCCAAATCAAATTCTTCAGTGAAATATTAAAGGTCAAAGTTGACTCTTTTAAAAGCTAGGAAAATGCAAGTGTAAAACTACGAAAATCCCGTTTGGTTTAGCCTGGGAAAAATACCAAACGTCACCCTGGGCATCTACAACTTGGCAAGGGAGCATATGAATGTGAGGAGAATTCAAAAAACCAATCCTTTGCTCCTGACAATCATCCGAGTTCAAAATATCAACCCTCAAAGTCAATCTCCTTGACATGCTGAAAAGCACGTGCAGCAAAATCATGCAAACTACATTTTATTTGACTCCGTGAAAAATATCAAACGAAGTGTTGTACATTTGAATTTTGGTAAAGAAATACATGAATGTGGGAAGAATTCAACGAACCAAACCGTTTCTCTTGACGATCATTTGGGCTCAAGATATGGATTCTCAAAGTAGGTCTTCCACCAAGCTGAAATTGTGCGCGTAGCAAAATCAAGTAAACTGTGTTTTTCTTGGGTTTGTGAAAAATATCAAATGAGGTGTTGTTTGTTTAAAATTTGGAAAACGAGTACGAAGATGGGAAGAATTCAACGAAACAAATTGTTCTTCTCGAAAATCACTCAGCTTCGAGATATTGAGCTCTAAAATCGATTACTTCATCAGACACAACCCGCGCACGTTCTTTCCGCATCTTATCGTCTTCTTCATTAAATTCATTTTCCTTTGTGTCGATATACATCGGTAATGCATTTGAATGCATGATATTTTTGTCTGAATACTTCTCACCAATGCGTGATGAAAATGATTTATATATTTTTTAAATTAAATTCTCCCGATTTTTAATGACTTCACGCGAGGATCAATTTTAATATTTTTGCTATGGCATTTAAATCCTTCTCTTCTCTGACTGCGTTGGAAATTGTTTTCAAACCAGGCGTGGAGATTCGTACTTCCTGAGCGTGGATATTGCTAATCCTTGGCTTGTGTGGATTTCTTTTGCTTTGCCTGCGTTGGAAATTCTCTGCGTAGTGTTTTTCTTCTAGCAAATGATGGAACGTGGCACTCCTGCCTTCAAAACCTACGTGGATTCCTTTCTTCTTTCCCACGTGGCCTGTGCTTTCACCTTGTCTTTCTTCTTACACGCGAGAATGATTTCTTTTGGCAGGTTTTTTGCTTGGAAATGTGTGGTTTTATATCCTTGGACTGATGCGTGGAAGATCCTATCTTGGCGTGGAAATTTCTTTATTGTCTACGTGGGAAAATCTCCCTTTGGCTGGAAATTTGCTTCTCCTCACGCATGGACAGGGTGTCTCTTCTTTTTTGACCAATGTGTGGCATGTTTGCTTCTTCCTTGTCTTTCCCACGTGGCCTTTGCTGCAAAAGAAAACAATCAACAAAAAAACAAATTTGCATGGACAGTTTTGGCAATGCGTTGGATTTTGATGAATGGTTGAAATCCTTTTTTATTATTATTGATGTCCTGCTTGACAATGCGTGGGCTCCTTTGGAGAATCTTTCTTCTTTTTTATTACCTTGGCGTGGAAATTTGCTTGAAAATGTATTTGGATTGTTCTCTCCTCTCCCACGCATGGAAATTAGTTCTTGTTGTCTCCATTTGTTTGCTTGTGCAGGAGGATGGTTAGTGGCTCGAGTATCTCCCAGTCATCACAAGTTCGTCCCCTTTGATTGGACTATAGAAAGTGTTGACAATTGTGCCCACTTGTGCATGCACGAGGACTGTCTCCTTACACTCTTGCGTGGATCTTTTACCTTCCTTTTACAAATGCGTTGAATTTCTTTTAAAACAGATGAAACGTGGACTTTTATTCTTTGTTTTCGTATTATTCTCCAACATTGAAACTCCTTCTCTTGTCTTCCCAACGCCCATCGGCCCATAACTTGAGTTTTATAAGGAGTTAGGACTTCCTTATATCTCTCGAAAGGGGAAGAAATTTCCTATCTAATGGAATGGTGTTTAGGAGTTTTTGAGTATGTGAAAGATCAGTTTGAATCTTTTAGGTCAATATGTGAGTGGGTAAGAGGAAAATTACCTTCCTTATTTTCAATGTGTATTTCTAAAAGTATGAGTTGACCATTCTAGGGCCACCTTATGGGGCAAGGGAATGTTTTTCCTAACCCCTTGTAATGAGAGCCTTGTTTTATTGTTTTGGCCCCTATAGCCCTCTAAGTGTAATTAAGAAATATTTAACCCTAGTGTTAATTTAATCTAATTATTAAATTAACACCTAAAGGAAATTTAAACTATACTTGGTTAATTATACTCACTAATTGTAATGTGGTCTTTTATATGTTGTTCCAATGGAAAACCTTTGTAATGTCCCCTTTCCCTCGCCACGAGCTATTGGGTATGAATATCTAGTCCAGTTGTTATAATTTTCCGTTGACAGGAATATAAAGTGCTTTCGAAGGGACTAGATGTTATGTTTTATCGTTGGAAGGGGCCACTTAACTCCTAGTGTTCTAATTTTGCGTTGGGGGTCACCTTTTGGACCATGGCGACTTGAAAAGGAAAAAGTAACTTTAAGTTACTTTATTAATTTGGTCTTCCCTAGGGGAAAATGCGACTTGGGCTTTTTAGGGTTCCTTGGCATGGGAAAAGTTATATAAGGAGTGGAGGGGTGAAAAGATGGTCATTCATGCATACACTTATATTTCCTTTCATGTGCAACTGTTGTTTGCAAATATCCAGCTTGTGGAGTAAGATCCCACGGGAACCCTAGCTTCGGTGGTGAGAGATCCACTCCTAGCTAGTAGGGCACTCTTCGGTGGTGAGAGATCCACCCTAGTTTGTCATTTTTGGAGCTGAAATCAGGGCTGTCCTTTAGAGATATTTCAGAGGGTTTCAGTGAAGGGTTTTGGAGGATTTTGGGTATTTTGGAGGAGAGATTTCAGGGGTTTTCAGGGCAGATCTACGGCAACCTCTTTGGCAAGGTCTAGCATCAGTTTGAAGGCATTTGCAAGGGTTTCCAGCCATCTCCTAGGTGGGGCGACTTGTTTTGGAGATTGCAGACCTGTTTTGGAGGGTTTCCACTTCCTCAAATTCTGATTTGAAGGTTGGGATATCATCTCCTATATTTATAGATAATATTTCCAAGGTTTCATAATTTTTGCATCTATATTTCGGAAGATATTAATTTTAGAAGTTTTCAGTTGTTTAGGGCACGCTGTAATTTTCTGGCAGCATTCTGTTATTGAAAAATTCCAAAAACAGTTCTATAATATCTGTTATTGTATTAGCAAGCTCCATTTAAAATTTCAAGAGATTTGAGCAAGTATTTTCGGAGTTATCCATTATTTTCTGTTCGCTGCCCTAGATTTAATTTTCTGCAAAAATCAGATTTCTGTTTGGCTGCAATTTGTCTGTATTTTGCATATTTTAAAGTGATATCCTATAAGGGATATTGCAGTGGTATCAGAGCAGTTGTTTCTCCAGACTGTTGGGGTTGAAAGATGGGAGACAAAGACAGTGAGGATATGGGTGTGGATCTAATGAAACAGTTGTTCACCAACATGGTAAAACAACAGGAAACCACTAATCTTTATTTGAGCCAGCTCACGGAAAGATTAGCCCAAGGTAGGATAGACAAAGGGGAAGCTAGCAATATGGGACAACATGGTAATAGAGGTGAGAGTGGACATTCAGGACAGGGGTCCCCTCATGCTTCTACCAGACCTTTGGGACTCCACGAGCCTTCTTTTTTGAAGGATCCGGAAGTTTCACAGACACGACAGCCCGCAGACATTGTGGATGAGGAATCTTGTTGGGAGAGGTACCAGACATTGAGTGAGGGTTTCCGGGATAACATGCCATTTCAGGAGTATTGTAAAATGAAGATTGGTAGCAGGCCCAGGAGAGATCACCAGACACAGGTACCTGAGTTTCAGAGGAGATTGGGACAAATCTCTATTCCACACTTCGATGGTTCTAAGAAGTGTACCATGCAGTCTTGGATTCAGAAGTTGAAGACTTACTTCGACTTGAATCCCATGCGTGAAGAGGATGCAATTAAGTTTGCTATCCTACACCTCGAGGGAGATGCTCATGACTGGTGGCATCATGGGTTGATCACACAGGGACACATGCATATCACTACTTATGCAGATTTTACACAGAGGTTGATGAGCAGATTCGACAGGAGGGACCCAGATAGGCACTTCAGAGAGTTGACTCACTTGAGGCAGACAGGTTCTCTAGACCAGTACATTGTGGATTTTCAGAGGTTATCAGTTATGGTATCTGATGTTTCAGAGATGAGGTTGACTTCACTCTTCATGGCAGGGTTGACTGACGCTTTAGCAGGATTTGTGAAGGCATTTGAGCCTTCTTCCTTACATGAGGCTATTAGGAGAGCACGTGATTTGGAGTTGTCCACTCCAAAATCGAGGTTTCCACCTCGAATTCAGCCTAAGGTATTTCCTTCGAGAGCTGATGGTTCACAGCCGAAGGGGCCCCCACCTAGGCAGGATGCAGCAAGGAGACCATTTGTATCAAGAGAGGACAGAGATGAGTTGAGGCGAAAGAAACTATGTTTCGATTGCCGCACACCATGGGTTCCAGGACATGATTGTAGAGGGAAAGGGAAGGCCCAATTCATAGAGGTCTTCGAGGAGAGTGAGAGCGAGGAGGAGCGGGATGCTCAGGAGTTGGAGGATGGAGATGGAGAGACATTGGATAGTGCAGGGGTTGAACAGGAGGAGGAGACTTTTCCCCATGAGACTATTGCCACTTTGTCTAGTACCCGAGGTACAAGGCATTCAAAGTCAGGGGAGTATTGCAGGGTCAGAGAGTAGTAGTACTCATTGATAGTGGGGCAACCCACAACTTCATTGATGCATCTTTGGTAGAGAAGCGGGGATTACAGGCAGAAGACTTTGAGGGCTTCAATGTAGTGGTAGCCAATGGTGAGTCCATGAGATGCATGCAGCGAGTTCCGCAGTTGAGTATCACCATGGGTAACCATACAGTTACCGATGACTTCTATGTGGTTGGTATTGGAGAGACCAACCTTGTGCTCGGTGTACAGTGGCTCCATTCTCTTGGAGAGTTTCGGACTAACTTTCAGACGATGGAACTCAAGTTCAAGTCCGAGGGGAAGAATGTAACCTTGAGGGGTTTATCTTCAGATGCACCCAGGGTTGTTTCAGCAAAGAGGATCGAGAGGATTCACAGGCACAATGGGGTTGATTGGGCAGTACAGTGCTTGGTTTCTACCAAGAAATCAGAGGATGGACAACCAGAGTATCATGTGGATATACAGGGGCTATTGGATAGGCACAGTGCAGTTTTTAGTGACATACCTCCAGGTGTACCTCCAGATAGGGGATTTGAGCATGTGATTGAGCTTGAGGACACTAGACCAGTAGTTACTACTCCTTACCGTCACCCCAAACGGTTTAAGGATGAGATTGAGAGGACTATCCATGAGCTTATTGACATGGGACACATTAGGCCGAGTTCCAGTCCTTTTGCTTCTTCGGTGGTATTGGTGAAGAAGAAGGATGGGACCATGCGGATGTGCATCGACTACCGAGCATTGAACAAGAAGACAATCAAGAACAAATATCCAGTGCCACGTATTGATGAGTTGTTAGATGAGCTACAGGGGGCAATCTATTTTTCTAAAATAGATTTGCGATCTGGATATCACCAGATCAAGGTTAGAGAGCAGGATGTGCATAAGACCGCTTTCAGATGCCATTATGGACATTTTGAGTTTCTAGTGATGCCATTCGGATTGTCTAATGCACCAAGCTACATTCAGTCTTGCATGAACCACGTGTTCAACCGCCACTTGCGGAAGTTTGTATTGGTTTTCTTTGATGATATATTGGTCTACAGCAGGACTTGGGAGGGCCATATCCGCCACCTTGATGAGATATTGGGGATATTAGAAGCTAATTTGCTATATGCAAAAGCTTCTAAATGTGAGTTTGGCATGACAAAGTTGTTATATCTGGGATATGTGATTGGTGGAGGGGGAGTAAAGGTGGACAGAGAGAAAATACAGGCAATTTTGGATTGGCCGCCACCCAGGACATTGACACATCTGAGGGGATTCTTGGGACTGTGCACCTATTACAGGAGGTTTGTGAAGAACTTCTCACGATTGACTGCCCCATTGACAGATTTGACAAAGAAGGGAGCTTTCGCTTGGTCAGAAGCAGCACAACAGGTTTTGATCATCTCAAGGGGGTGATGAGTTCATGTCCGTCCTCGCATTACCAGATTTTTCTCGGCCATTTGTTCTAGAGTGTGATGCATCAGGAGAGGGGGTTGGATCGGTGCTTATGCAGGATAGGCATCCCATTGCTTATGAGAGTCGGAAATTGAGCCCGGTAGAGAGAGGGTATTCAATTTACGACAAGGAGATGTTGGCCATCATGCATGCCTTGGCCAAATTCAGACAGTACCTTGTGGGCAGCAGATTCGTGGTACGTACGGATCACAATAGTTTGAGGTTCTTCTTGGGGCAAAAGGATCTCAACGACCGCCAAGCAGAGATGGGTGAACAAGGTACAAACCTATGACTTTGACATAGAATACACTAGAGGTAAGAATAATGTTGTTGCGTTGATGCTTTATCTAGGAGGCCTTACCTTACTACTATGCTGAGTTCTATGTCTGAGATTTCAGCAGATTGGAAGGCTCACATACTTGTTGAGTACTCCAAGAATCAGTTTGCATGTGAGATCATGGATGGTATTATCAAGGATGACCGATACAGGGTGGTAGATGATCTCATTTTCTACAAGGATCGGATTTTCCTTGTACCGGGGTCTAAGATGAAGGACAAGATCCTTCGTGCAGTACATGATACGCCATTAGCTGGACATCCCGGATATTTCAAAACATACAGGTACATCAGAGAGAGATTCACTTGGAAGGGAATGAAGGACGATGTCCTTAATCACGTCAGAGAGTGTATGGTTTGCCAGCAAACCAAATCGGAGCATTCTTTTCCTGCAGGGTTACTCCAGCCTCTTCCCATCCCCGAGCAGAAGTGGGAGAGCATATCCATGGATTTTATCACAGGACTCCCTATGGTGCATGGGCACAATTGCATTTATGTGGTAGTTGATCGATTGACCAAGTATGCCCATTTCTTTTCTCTACCTAAGAAGCATGAGGCAGCTGACGTGGCTCAGGTATTTTATACAGGGGTTTTTAGGCTTCATGGTTTGCCTAAAAATATTGTCAGTGACAGGGATAAGATCTTCATGAGCACTTTTTGGTAGGAGATATTCAGACTTGCAGGTACTGAGTTGACTCCCAGCACAAGCTATCACCCTCAGACTGATGGGCAGACGGAGATTGTTAACAAATGGATAGAGGGCTATTTGCGGAGTTATGTGACGGGACATCAGCAGGCATGGATTAGATGGTTGCACATGGGCGAGTATTGCTACAATACCACATATCAGATGAGCATCGGCATGACTCCTTTCAGAGCTTTGTATGGATACGATGCCATGTCATTTGCTGATTTGGTATTAACAGACAGTCGGGCTCCCAAAGCTCGAGATTGGTTACAGGAGAACCAGGATATCCTGTGAGCTCTTAAGGAGAACCTCCAAAAGGCGCAAAATCAGCAGAAGGTTTATGCGGATAGGCACAGGATAGAGAGGTCCTTTGAGGTAGGAGATTTGGTATTCCTACGTTTGCAGCCATACAGGCAGTCGTCACTCAAGCAGAAGGGGGTAGAAAAGCTAAAACCACGGTTTTATGGTCCATACAGGGTAGCTCGGCGAGTGGGTGCAGTTGCATATGAGTTGGATCTTCCAGAGCACAGTAAGATACATAATGTCTTCCATGTGTCATGCCTTAAGAGGGCACTTGGGCAGCATATTGTACCTTCTACGGAGTTGCCACCATTGGACGAGGAGGGGAAACTGGTTTTAGAACCAGAATCTATTATTGAGGTCAGACAGAGGAAGCTCAGGAGCAGAGAGATTACAGAATACTTGGTACGGTGGAAGGGTTTGCCTCTTGAGGATGCTACTTGGGAGGGAGAGCAGATTCTACAACATCCTAGTTTGCATTTGCTTGGGGACAAGCAAATTTTGGGAAGGGAGGACTGTAATGTCCCCTTTCCCTCGCCACAGGCCTGAGGGCCATACGGGTCCTAACCTTGGTCATGCCCAAGGGGTTACGGACGTTGTGAGCTATTGGGTATGAATATCTAGTCCAGTTATAATTTTCCGTTGACAGGAATATAAAGTGCTTTCGAAGGGACTAGATGTTATGTTTTATCGTTGGAAGGGGCCACTTAACTCCTAGTGTTCTAATTTTGCGTTGGGGGTCACCTTTTGGACCATGGCGACTTGAAAAGGAAAAAGTAACTTTAAGTTACTTTATTAATTTGGTCTTCCCTAGGGGAAAATGCGACTTGGGCTTTTTAGGGTTCCTTGGCATGAGAAAAGTTATATAAGGAGTGGAGGGGTGAAAAGATGGTCATTCATGCATACACTTATATTTCCTTTCATGTGCAACTGTTGTTTGCAAATATCCAGCTTGTGGAGTAAGATCCCACGGGACCCTAGCCCTAGCTAGTAGGGCACTCTTCGGTGGTGAGAGATCCACCCTAGTTTGTCATTTTTGGAGCTGAAATCAGGGCTGTCCTTTAGAGATATTTCCAGAGGGTTTCAGTGAAGGGTTTTGGAGGATTTTGGGTATTTTGGAGGAGAGATTTCAGGGTTTTTCAGGGCAGATCTACGGCAACCTCTTTGGCAAGGTCTAGCATCAGTTTGAAGGCATTTGCAAGGGTTTCCAGCCATCTCCTAGGTGGGGCGACTTGTTTTGGAGATTGCAGACCTGTTTTGGAGGGTTTCCACTTCCTCAAATTCTGATTTGAAGGTTGGGATATCATCTCCTATATTTATAGATAATATTTCCAAGGTTTCATAATTTTTGCATCTATATTTCGGAAGATATTAATTTTAGAAGTTTTCAGCTGTTTAGGGCACGCTGTAATTTTCTGGCAGCATTTTGTTATTCGAAAAATTCCAAAAACAGTTCTATAATATATATTATTGTATTAGCAAGCTCCATTTAAAATTTCAAGAGATTTGAGCAAGTATTTTCGGAGTTATCCATTATTTTCTGTTCGCTGCCCTAGATTTAATTTTCTGCAAAAATCATATTTGCATATTTTGGCTGCAATTTGATTCTTGATGTACTTATTTTTGCATATTTTAAAGTGATATCCTATAAGGGATAATGGTTACAGGAATTAAAGAAGCTTCCCCGTAACCGTTCCCCCTTCCCGTTGAAATAACTAACTCCTCTTCCTTCGGGTAGTGGCATTAATTGCCAAGAAAAAGGGAAAAAATATTAGTCATTTGCCAGTGGAAATGGCAAGGCAAGTTGGCAATCCCCATCCTATTTCCCCATGTGGGAGATCGGGAGATTTTTTGCCCGTTTGCCAATCGGTTGGATTGGCAATCAGTAGAAGAAATCCCACAAGCGGGAAAATAAGAAGAATTTGCCAGGAAAGGGGAAATCCGGGTACAAGAAGCCAATTTGGCATCCCCGGCAATTGGAAGCGGAAGCTTAATTTTCCCCCGGCAATAAAGAAAAACTTGTCGATTGATTTTTAATAAATATTATATTAATATTTATTTAATTAAAAACCCAAAATTAATAAAATTGATTTTATCAAATAAAGGGTAATAAATTAATTAAATATTAATTAATTAATTATTAATGCAATTTATGACAAGCGCGGGAGTTCTCTCCGAAATGAACGAAACAAAGACCGAGCAGACGATCGCGACGAGGGTGATAAAACACGCAAAAGAATACTTTTGAAAATTTTCAAAATTTTCATGCTTATTAATTTTGCAAAGTCAAAATTAGCTGATAACACGAGACAAAGAAAATAATTCATAAATTTCCAAGATGACCTTCCAATGATCCCCAAATCTGCCTTCATAACTTCCCTCCCTTCCAAAGTGGGCGCTCCTTCCGGTTTACATGCATGCTCCCAAAAACAATTATAATAATTACTTTATTCCCCTAAAGTTGGCACCCCATCCTAATAATACAATTAAACACATTAAAAATACTTTATCCACCTCCTATCCTAAAAATAGGATATGTTCCTCATGCAGCCCATTCTATACTTGGCGCCCCATTATAGAATGCTTTATTTAATTAAAAACTTTGACTTTGGCGCCTAATAATAGAAGTACATGCTTCTATTATTATTTTATTCTATTTCAATTATTTAAATATAATTTAAGTGTCCCTTTTCCAAATAAAATATAATATTACCCTTGGACCACTTAATTATTTTTCCTCTTTTAATCACCCCTTAGCCTATGGAAAATAATAAAAATAGGCTTCAGATATCCAAAATTAATTAATTTTGAAAAGGGGACATTACAGTCCACCCTTCCCAGAATTGCTTGCCCTCAAGCAATGCCATTCCAATTCTCTCATTTTGAACCGCCCTGCAAATACCGGGATCCCAAATCCACCTTGGGAATTTGCAATTCCCAAACCTTGAAGTTGTTGGCTTCTTGTTGCACCTCTCTGATATGATTAGGAAACCATGCATTAGGTGAAGCTCTTTCAATAACCTCAATAAAGGAGTCCAGAGTAGTGGAATCATGCATCAACTGGGATCTGGAAAGTGTGCTAACAGCAGTAATACCCTCCATTTTGCTAGCTGAAACTGATGTTGTAACTCTATCAGTCATCTCGTGGATTACCACCTCTTTCCCATTTAACTTAAACTTCAGCTCCATATTATGAAAGTTTTGGATGAATTCCCCAACGAATGCAACCATTGCACTCCTAGCACCAAGTCAATCTCTTTCAAACCAACAACATAAAAATCATCACTCATTTGATGGTCATCCAATGTGAAGCTAAGTTGTTCAACCTTTTTCCAGCAAGTTATGGTAAAACCATCAACTACAATGACGTTGAAACTTGTTACATCATTTGTCTCCAAATCTCTCCTATTCACCAATCCTTCATTTATAAAATTGTGGGTTGCCCCACTATCAATCAACACTATAATGTTTTGCCCAAGGACTCCACTAACCCTAAAGGGTTGATATTGTAGTATACCTATAAGTGTGGCAAGAGTGCTTCCTACAACCTCGGTTCTTCTAAATCTTCATCTAATATCACTTCTATGTAATGCACCTGTCCCTTTGGAAGACACCTATGACCCGGTCCCCATGGATCCCTGCAAGTGAAGCATAGTTTCTTCCGCCTAAGTTCATTTTGAGTCTCATCCCCCTTTGTCTCGTATCGCCCAACAAGTGTTGCCCCGGCTACCCCGCGGAAGATGTTTTTGGTTGCTTAGAAGGTATTGTCCTTAGCTGCCCCAAAGGTATTGTTTTTGCTGCTCAAAAAATGTAGTTCTTTGTTGTCCTATAGGCAGAAATTTCCCTTTAGGGGCTGCTATTTCCAAATCCAAAGCCTTTTTGATGGCTCCTTGTAGAGAAGTAGGGCTGAAAGCTTTCACTAACATATTCAGATTAAACCTTCCATAAACAAAATAACCAATCTCCTCTCTGTTACATCGGGTACCATGACAGAAAGCTTCTGAAATTCAGCTATATAGTCGCTTATTGAATGTAATTGTTTTAGTTGAGCTAATTCCCAGAAATGAATTTCTGGATCCACTCATCAAATATCTCTATCAACCTATCACTGAAATCAACATATGAGTGAATGAGATTGTGTCCTTGTGTGATTAGCCCATGGTACCACCACTCATGTGCTATACCTTCCAGATGAAGGGTTGCAAATTTGATGGCTTCCTCTTCCATCATTGGCTTGAGTGATAAGAAGGTATCCAACTTTTGTATCCATGCACGAGCGGTACTCTTGCGGAACCATCAAAGGTAGAGTGACAACTTCCTAGTGCATTGCAAATCTCTCGAGTAGCTTGTGGTCTCGGATCAGCTCTTGGTCCACTCTTGTTTTTCTTTAGATTGATGAAATTAGTGAGTGATATAACCTCTCTAATCTCACCTAGAAGTACCTTGTATTCTGCATAGCTAGCAAGTAATATCATCTGCAATAGATGGTTGAGTTTCAACCTCTAGAATTGCTTCCTCCCTACAAAGGAATTCAGGTTGGAAGGGCCTAGCAATAGATCCAGTGTTCATCGTTTGAGTGTGTTGGTTATGTTTCCCCTGAATAGCTTCCCTCACTTGTCGAGAGTCCTTTGCACATTTGTGCCCTGCATAACTTGAATCAACTGATCCATCATATCCGCTAACATGTCTTGTCCTTGAACAAGCCTATCAAAACATGCCTCTTCTAGGTCCCGGTTTTCCATGACCCCTGACTGTTCTGAAGCTTTCTTCTTCTCCCTTTGTTGGTATCTAACTTCTTTGTCACTAACTTGCATGAAGTTCAAAGCTGCAATTTTTTCTCTTCCTATGTTTTTTATTTTTCTAGTTTTCCTCTTTTTTTATTTCTCGTCCACAAAGTTGGTAGGAAATTCGCTCTGATACCACTGTAATATCCCTCAAAAAAATATTCTAACAAACCTGGATATTTCCATTAAATCCTAGGAGCAGCAATATTGCAAAAATGAACTTTTACAACAGCAGCAATAATCTGAACTTTATAAATAAAAACAGCGAACCAACATGGAAAAAAAAGTCTCTTATCTATTTATTTTCAACCAAATACAATAAAACAATATCAGTGTTTGACTACTATTGCTTGGAGTTGAACTGGTGGAACAATTGTACCCTGAAAGACCTCTGCAACTCATGAATGGAATTGTCCCCAATTCCGTATGCAAATGAGGGTTTTTGTCCTCTGTTGTTGTTTGCAGAAGCAGAAGCTACTTGCAAACAAAGAAAATAATTCATAAATTTCCAAGATGTCCTTCCAATGATCCCCAAATCTGCCTTTATAACTTCCCTTCCTTCTTCCAAAGTGGGTGCCCCCTTCTGGTTTACATGCATGCTCCCAAAAACAATTAAAATAATTACTTTATTCCCCTCAAGTTGGCGCCCCATCCTAATAATAGAATTAAACACATTAAAAATACTTTATCCACCTCCTATCCTAAAAATAGGATCTGTTCCTCATGCAGCCCATTCTATACTTGGCACCCCCATTATAGAATGCTTTATTTAATTAAAAACTTTGACTTTGGCGCCTAATAATAGAAGTACATGCTTCTATTATTTTATTCTATTTCAGTTATTTAAATATAATTTAAGTGTCCCTTTTCCAAATAAAATAAAAATATTACTCTTGGACCACTTAATTAATTTATTTTTCCTCTTTTAATCACCCCTTAGCCTACGGAAAATAATAAAAATAGGCTTCAGATATCCAGAATTAATTAATTCTGAAAAGGGGGCATTACAATATGCTTGAGGGGTATAGTGTTATTAATGTCAAAATTTTGAAATGCTTTGAATAGTGTATGCTGTTTGTATGTGTCCTATAGTAAAAATGAAATATTATTAAGATATGAGATATGAGGATACATATGAATCCATTGTGTCTTCCTTCTAATTCTTGGACTTATGTCAACTAGGGGCAGCTGGGTTCAACACTTACAGACACTCTTTATATGCTTGGGAACCTTTTAAAATACATGAAACCCTCCAATAGGCTGCAAGGCTACATGGTGAATTCATTAATTATAGGATATCTCCTACTGACAGGGCGTCTGTGTATATACCTGTGCAATGCAATAATGTGTCTTTGCCAGTTTAGATACCCATTAAACGGCCAATAGCCTTGTATACACATTGCAGTGAAATTGGATTGATCAAACATTATTTGTACAGGTTTTGTGTGGGGTAAGGCGAAGTGATCCTTGTGTTTATCTTATCTATTAATCATGTCATATGCTTGAGGGGTATCATGTCATTAGTGTTTAAATTCTGAAACACTTTGAACAGTGTATGTGGTAAGTAAAAGTCATTGAAAAACGGAATAATGTTAAGATATGAGGATACACAGAAAGCCATTGTATTTTCCATCTAATCCCTGGACTTACGTCAACTAGGGACAATCCAGTTCAGCACTAGCATACGTTTCTTATATCCTTGGGGAGCCTGTTGATATATGTCAAACCCTCCAATATGTTGCAAGGCAACGTGGTGAATTCATTAATTATAGACATGAGAGTTGATATCATGAAGTCTCCAAGTGACAGGACATCTGTGCATATACCTGTGTGATGCAATAATGTGTCTTTGCCGGTTAAGATAACCATTGTGAACAATGAATGGTCGTGTATATACAATGCAGTGAAATTAGATCGATAAAACATTATTGATGTAGGTTTTATGTGGAGTAAGGAAAATGAACAGTCATTCTCTAGGTTTTTGGGTGTCCTGGAAACATTGGCGGGGGTTATTTAAGATCTAGAAGCAACCTGGACCAAGTTAACTAACTTAGGCACTCCTCGTAACCGATCAAGGCCGACAATCCCAGACTCATAACCAGACAATTGATCTATTCAGGTGCATCACATCCATCTTGATCCAAGAGGATTCTTTCTGGATGTGATCCCCTTTTCCACTACAATGTGTTGACATCAGATACATGTATGTGTTGCGACAGTGAATTGACATGAAAAACAAAAGAAAAGAAAAAAATTGTGGTGGTTTTAGTGAGATTTTTCAGTATCCCAATCTAATCCACTGTCCATAACTATCGCTGCCCCTCAAGCCAATTGTCTGGCATAGGGCCACTCCCTACTGCTGGATAAATTAAGATAAACTATCCCACTTACCGCCCATGTCACACAGCATTCTCCTACACAAGTCTGTAAATACAAGCCAGACTAAGCCTAGCTGAAATCAGTTATTTTTCCCCTTTTCTCAGAGTAATTCATAATCACCACCACAATTCTATAGATAACTAGTCTGAATCAAATCATGTAGAAATCTTTTATAAGTATCTTAAGAAATATGTCCATACATCTTGGGCATAAAGGGGTTGATTTCTCACAATGGATAATCAAGTATAGGAGATAGAACAAGACAAGAGGGAAAAATGAAAAGACATCTCTTTGAAGCTGGTGAGGTTTAGGGCTCAAACACTGAGAATGCATCTCCATGATTTCTAAAAGTGAATCTTCCAATCCAAAGCCCGGCAAGAGATTTTAAGTGGGAGCTAAAGGGGAAGGGGAAGTGGAGGTTTACAGCATCTGCTCAACAATTTTTGGGATTTTTATGGTCAAGGCAGCAGCATATTTTTGGAAAAAATATGCTGGTAATATACTTGTAGAGCCCTGAAAATTGTATCTGCAAGCAGGAAATTATATCTTGCATGGAAACATCTTACTCCAAATTGCTCCCAAATTTTCTCAGCAGAACTCACTGAGAAAAATATGGTATCACCCTCCATGGAACCATTGCCTAACCCACACTTATTAAACCCTTGTTCAAAGCTTAGCTATTGAGAAATTCTCAAGCATTGAGTATGCAAGGTCACCAGATGTCAGTAAATCCTGGTGACATGTGGATTAAGCTAAATTGCAAGAGTCGCCCCAGCCATGCGAACTATAAATAACCAATAATATCAGGCTCCGTATGTTTAGCATTCCCTGCCTGATCGGGTGTTCTTGAGAATATAGTAAAATATTTCATATGATATCCTGTAATTTTTGAAACAGAATCCTCCATTTGTTTTTTTAATACGAGGGAAATCGGTAATCAAGACTGCCTGTGAAGCCTCTTCATTGAAGGTCACAGGTTCAAATTGGTCTGCCACTATAACCCTAGTTCTGGGTCAAATACCCCACTCAGCCCAGCGCATTTTAATCATGGGACTCGAACTCAAGACCTCTTAGTCGGAGTGATTTAACACAGAAAGGTTAGTTACAAGGAGACTCCAGAATAGGACGAGTACCATGTCCCCGTCCCCGCATCTTCTGGAAATTGTATTTATGTACAATATAGCTGTACCCTTATTCATTTACTTCCAACCCTAATTTGAAAGGCAGGCCCGTCCCCATATCCCCACATTACATTTCCAGATAACCGTGAAAGGTAGACAACTAGGTTTATAAAGGAAAGAAAAAAAAAAAGAGGATTTGCCCTACCTAGTTGGTTTTGCTTAAGTAGAAGATCAAATATTTCACACAATACCCCATAGTTTATCAGAATACTCCATTGGTTTAATCAGGTTGAGCCCATCAAAGAAACAAAAGTTTATTACAGTGAATTACACATAAATACATACATGGTCAATACAGAACAAAAATAACTAGTCATTTTACAGAAAGGTAAACTAATCTATATGTTTTATCAGTTTGTGCCCATTAAGGTCATAAGAATCTATATTAATGAAGTACACTTACATGTACATAATACGTGGTCAATAAAGAGCCAAAACGTAAGGAATACAAAAGATAGACAAGTCTAGGTTTTCCTCGTGAACACTGAAATTAAGAGGGCTGAAATTATTGCGTTTTTCCTTGTAAACACTGATGAAATTGGGTTTTAATATCTTAACAATTCCAAAGTTATACATTACCAATAATTTATCTGGATTGAACAGTGATGTACTCTTTTGGTTACTTCGTTTCTAGTCTAGCCACAAATTAAATTGCGTCTTTGCTTATGAACAAAAATGATATCAGGTCTTGCTTAGAAACACAATCAAATTAGGTTTTTGCTTCTAAACACAGATGAAATTGGGTATATTTCCTATGAAAACAAATGAAAATGAAATTGAGTTTTCGCTTTGGAACACAAATGAAATTAAGTTTTTTCTTATGAACAAAAATGAAATATTGGGTTTTTGTTTCTCACAATCAGGATGAGATGCCTTCTGTACTATATTCTCCAAGGTATCATACACTAATTTGCTGTCCACCAGGAACTTAAGATAGCCTTCAATTGTAGGCTCCCACCTGCCAATGGGCTGAGTATCTGGCTCCTTTTCCCCCTCTTTAGCAACATCTCTGGTGTGAAGCCTCATAGCCACAAACCTCATTTCCTCCACAAATCCCTTTCCTTCACCTGGATAACGTTTTTGGACTTCTCAGCAGTTGCAGCTGCTCTCACAACCAGCATACCTCTTCCATGATTGTCCCGTGCTTGCCCAAACTTGGCGAACCGACCATTAGAAATAGTAGATTTGAGATTACCGCTCCTCCACCTGTCCAATTGTGCTGCTGCAACACCGACTTGTCTTCTGGGAGGAAACGGCCTAGTTTGGCCATTTGGGCTCCTGGAAACAGCGGGTTTGCATTCATTGAGATGAGCATGAGAAAAAGAAGCCATTTGTAGGTCCTTGAAAACTATAGTCTGAGACATCAGAAATCCCTGTATATAACTTTTTATGTGGTGATATGCTTTGGAGCCTACTAATATGGTATAGAGAATCGTAACATCTAACAGAGCATATATGTAACAAAAATGGAATCAAATTGACGTCTGGGCCTGGGAAACACCGAAAAAAATCGATTACTTATGGTGTCGTGAGGATAAAAAGGTTCCAATTGAAAACGAGAAATGTATTGGATTGCGTGAATTAGATGATAAGAAACATGGGTGTCCCTGCTTTGCGTGCTGATGACGACCAAATCGATAAATATATTTTTATATATATTTAATTCTCCGATATCGATGTGGTTGTTGGAAATTCCAGGTTCCACGGTTCAAAATTGAACCCGTCCCAACTCCCAGGCTCCAGCCCGAAGTGCGTAAGTAATTGAAAAAACAAATGCTCTTTACAAAAATTCAAAATATTAAAAACAAATGATAGGGTGGAAGTGGATATATTTATGCAAATTGGTAATTGAAGAGTTGTTTAGAAGAGTGTCTTTCCACATCTCATCATGTTTATCAAGTAACAATAAATAATATTTAAAAGCAGCAATCATACATGAAATGTATGATATAAATACCAAAAGGGATATAGCGAAGAAGTGAAATTAGATGGAGAGGGACAAGGGGAAAGGAAAATGGGTGTAGCAAATGGCATTTGAGGGTAGGGAAGGGCAATAGAAAGGAAAGACAAATATAGGAGTCAATGTCAAAATAAAGTCTCGATGAAGAGCACGACATGTATGTCAATCAAAAGAAGTAGAAATCTCGTGTCAAGGAAGATGCAGATGAAACTATAGAGGGAGATATCTAAAAATGCAAGTAGTTGATGGAAAATGTTGTCGAGGCAAATACTTGTTTGAATTTGCAACTCTTGACTTTATTGGGTTATTAGAAAAAAAGTAAATGTAAGGGGAATTTGAATGCACATTACACAGGACACGACAGGGACAAGAAGATGTAGAGTGTACTTAGAATGCTTAGGTAGTGATTTCATGCAAAATTTAGATTGGTGTTTTTGTCCAACTATCAAGTTAACGATTAGGGTAGTGTAGTATTCACACGAGTGCAATTTACGTCTAAAGGGGAAAAATAAAAAAGGGAAAAGCCAACATGTTCCAACTTCGGAACCTGGCTGCCCAAAAAATGGTGTGAAAGAGGTCGAGGAAACATATTTTTGGAGATATCTAAAAAAGAAAAGAGCGACCAATCAGTATTGTCGATGTCAATAGTTATTGTTTGTAATTTTAGTTCTTGCATTTTACATGTAGTTAGAACACAAATAAATGCAAGGGGAATTCACTTAGGTGTTTCAAGGGTTAATTTAGAAACAAGGATATGTGATGTGAACCTAAAATTCTAGGGTAGGGGTTGCATACACAATTACAATTAGGGTTTCTTTGTAGCTATTAGGACAATGAACATGGTTTGTCTCTAGCCGTGAGGCATGTAGTTTATCCAGTGTGGGCGATGGAGGTGAAGAACACTAGGAAACGTGAAGGGCGACACAATGTGCTTGTGGCTGGGCAATGCTTGCAACAAGGAGGGAGGACTATAGAGATTGCAACCCGATAGATGGCATTACTCCCTTCAAATCAAGTAGAAAGGATGCGTAAAAGGAATGTTCAAGGAAGGCAAAGACATGAATTGAAGGTTAAAAATTAAAATGATTTATGTGATCCATTTTTCTCTCTTTCTCACACGTATTATGCACATGAATGCAATTTGCGTTTAAAGGGACAAAAATGTAAAAAATGAGGACAACCCAATAAACATTTTTATTCATTTCAAGCTTGATTATCTTTAGGGGAATAGGTGATTCTTGAACAATCATTTATAATTGAGCCACTGTAATGGTTGGCCATATGAGCAAAAGGTGTATTGTATTTGTCATTCGAAAGAGGGATTTTAAAATTAAAAACATGGGAATTCACAATATTTAAAATTACATCCAATCATCAAATATCAAGAAAGAGTACTCAAAGTGTAATTAAAAATAGCGATGAAGTTTTCCTCATAAATTTACATTTGAGGATTACAAAGTTAAAATTACTAATAAATTATTGTGGAAATCAAAAGTACTAAATTTTTTACAGAATATTTGGTGGAAATTTGTTGGTTTGGTGTAGAGACAACATCACGTCATGACTCATAAGATCACTATCGAGTTAAGAATATAATTAATAATTTGGATTGCGCCTTATCAACATTTATTTTAATAATATTGGGGTTGATCTGATCATCATGTGAGAGAGCTGTTTGGATAAACTAAAACCAACAGATGTCCATTAATAGAACATGTAAATTTGAGCGGCTCAGATTTTATGAAATGGTGGTCTACCAACATGACTAGCTAAAGAAGCTCTAAGAAGTACCAAATAAAAAAATTTCTACCAATTTCTATTATCATAAATACAATGCCCAGATAGAGTTGAAACTTGAAAAGAGGAGAATGGGGTGGATTTGATGAGAGCTAGGGTTGTCGAGCACAATATTTCTCTCTGATGTTTGTTAAACTGAATCTATACATTTAAATATTTTTGTATATTGAATTGTTAATGTATGAATTTTTTGAAATTTGTAATGTAAGAAATGTAAAAATACTTAGTGATACTTTTTGTAAAACATTTGGATTTGAATTCCCAAAAATGATGCATCTTTATAGATCTCATTTACTCCTACCCACCTCTTATATTGCCACCACAACATTTAAATACCCCTACATACCAACATATTCAATAGCTACTACCATATACTCTCATGGCCTTGTAAACTATTTTGTTTGTATTTTTAATTGAGGACTAAAAATGTCTTGCTTTCATTATTTTTTTGTTTGTTTTTTCCCTAATTTTACTTACGATTATAAATCATTCTCCATTCATTGTTTATTTCATAGAATATTATTGTTTTAAACATAACGGTGCTCATAATAAAATATGTTTAAATTCAAGGAATCCAAGGATACAAGATAGGGAATCAGATCCTACATCAAGAGAGAACAAAATGTTTATCAATATTCAAAAGAATAAACAAGCACCTTGATTAAGAAATAATAGAGTTGACTAAGATTTACAATCATTTACAACAGGGAGAATCGGACAAATAATTATTCTAAGATGTTAAATTAGTTAGTTATTTGGAAGTGGTGTTAACACTTCTCCCAAATACCAAAAACATAAACCAATAGCTAGAAGAAATGAGAGACAAAAATGTCAATAAAGGGTATTGTGCTACTAAATACCATCAACATCTTGTAATGCATCGTGTTAATGTTGTCATTCACAATGGCTCACCATCCGCCTCACAACCCTTATTTGGAACAATCACACATTTCATAGACATAATTCATGTACGTTAAGTACGTATCTTTTATTGATTTTTGAAATATTTAATAGTAGTTTGGATGTAATGTATAATGTATTGTAATTGATTGCGGCCAAAACACCCTTACCTTCAATATTTTGTACTCAAATATAATCCCTCATTTAAAAAAATTATTTGTTTTTTGTGACATGTACACTTGATTTACTCTTTTCATATGAAGTGTTAATTTTTTTACTACTTTTCATTATGGAAGGGCTGGTTGAAAATATACCCTTCACATTCAAAATTTGACTAGCCCTTCAAATTTGATCCCCGGAGTTCGAGCCATGTACATGTACCTATTGTAGACACCCTAAAATATCGCATTACGCATTCTAAACCTCCAAAATCATCTTGTAATTACTTCACAAAGTATATTGTGACCATTTTTACCACTTTTGATATATTTCATTATTTTACGACCTTTAATGGCATTTTACGACATTGTCCCACAACTTCCCTAATCATTCCTATCACTCACACATGGTCTCGAATTATTAAATATTCATGTTATGGACCCTATTACATTCATATCCCATTCCTAGGATTAATTAATTAATCATATCACTCTTATTATTCATCCCATATCCCATTAGTTAATTTTATTATCTACTTTAGATATCAACTTATTAAATAAATCCTACACGTTATCCATTTCCACCTCACCTCTTATCCACTTTCACTTCACTAATTAACATCTCAAGTTAACTAGAGAAAAATAAATCAATTAAAGATTAAATCATTAAATATATGCAAGAGGACAAGTTTAGATTAAATCAAATCATGCATTTGAGTTAACTAAACATATCCCATAAAGTATGACATTCCAAAATTAAAGCAAATCTCCCCAAAGCTAAAAATTGCGTTTTTTTGGGTGAATAAAACAAAAGACATGGAATTAATATTTAATTATAAATTACCGATGGGGCTTGGGTGTAATGGTTAAGTCGGATGGTTGCTTCCGACCCCACCGAGTTCAATCCTCGTTGAGGCATGATCCCCATTAGGGATGGTAGTTTGTGGTGCGGGAGTGCGGGCTAACGTCTATCGGGAGGCTCATGGTCGCATGTGGATTGTTGGGGATGTTTTCTATGTGATCGCAGAGGCTTATGGTTCACTTGTTGATCGTTGGGGATACCTATCCAATGTGTTCACTAGAGGCTTGTGGTTCACTTGTTGATCGTTGGGGATACCTATCTAATGTGTTCACCGGAGGCTCGTGGTTCACCTGTTTCCTTGGGGATGTTGGTCCATCATGATACGGCTTGTGGTCCTATCGGGGCTCATGGTTCATCCATTGTTCATCGGGTATGTTGGTCCATCTTTTCACGTCTCATGGAGGAGCTCTAATGGAATTCATCTAGGGAATATGCCCAACTTTGTAAGGGGAGAGGGTCCCCTCAAAAACTCACCCAACAATAAAAATATATATATTTAATTATAAATTGTAAATATTCAAAATCATGTGCAACCTTTGCCAACTCCATAATAACTCCTCAATGAAATTGGAAACTCAACTAAACAGATTCAACTCATCGATCAAATTGGAAATTCAACTAAACAGTCCAATCATGATTTAGTTAGCTTTAGATCAGGCAAGTTAATCACAAAAATCAAGGATTTGGGATTCTCTTACCTCATCTATAAATAATCACTCATTCCCTCCATTTATCATCTTTTAGAAGCTTTGAAATTTGCATTGTTATTGTGTTGAATTGTCATTCAATTCTACACATTTGTTACGCTATCAATTGATCATGAATCTATAATCAAATCAGTCATTCAATCACTTTTCTCGTAGCTAAAATCTACTTCCATTGAAACATCTTTGGAGCATCCACAAAAATTTGATCAAGAGATTCAACAAGCTCGGTGCTTCATTCCAAGCTTTAGCAATCTCATTCGAGGTTGCAAGGAGATACGAAGAAGGATCTGGTTTGCTTTTATTTGCATTATTTTCTTCTATTGTGTAGTATTTCTCTGTATACATTTATGGCACGCCCGTGGAAAACCCCACATATTTCTCGTTTTTTCATTGTTTTTGTGAAATTAACCTTGTTTTTGCATTCTTCTTGTTATTTAGAAATCGTTGACCAATTTTTAGGGATTTTTTATAGAGTAACTTGTGAGCAAGTTCCAAAAAAACCAGTCAATTTAGCCATGTTTTGACACTTTATGTGAAACTACAGGTGATTTGCGCTACCATGACTTAATTTACGTTAGCATAGCATTTAACCTGCGATAATGTCACCAAATCTACGTTTTCGTTCATATACATATGTTAGCGTGGATACAGTGCATTTTTGTTTTCCTTCGTGTGTTAGCGTTTCTCATATATTTCTTTCATATTTTGCAAATTTGCACTCTTTGAAACGAGGTCATCTCTACCATTTTGTTGGCATTACTACTATGTCATTACACATATTTTGTAGCTTACACCTACGTTCGACTTCTTTATTTACCATTTCACTAGCCGTATTCTTGTGCCATTACACGTGTTTCTATAACTTGTGCATGCGTTCATCTTCTGCGTTAAACTAGGTGGGTTAGCATTATGTCATCATTTTTAGTTTATTTTTTCAATTTTCTAGGATATTAATTTCTAGTCATATTCTATTTTATGTGCATTTATGACATTGATCTACAACTAAATTCATTAAAACACAACAATTTTTAATTATGTATTTTTATTTTTTTCCAAAAAAATACACTTTATCTCAACTGTTTGACCATTTCCCAAGGTTTTTGGGTATCAAACAACTTTGAAATAATTTTAGGGTCCCTTCATGATAGATCTCGTTCTAAGCTTTCCAACAATATAAAGAAGACCTCAAACAAAGTAATGATAAAAAAGTTATGCCTTCTACAAGGTACCCTTGTCAAACCGAAAATTTAAAGTATTTCATTTCACTTCATTTTCAATTTCTAATATAACTCTTTTCTTAATAAATTTTCTAATCAATTTTCCTTGTTTTTCATGTCTTTCCTTGTATGCAGTTTCCTTAATCAAAGATAATCAAAACTTTGATAAATTAAAATATAAAATACACATTGTCATTGTAAGTTTAGATAAGGGTAAATATATGTTTGCTTAAGCGTGGGAAGTAGTTGGGTTTAATCCTAAAAGTCATCATGAGTATTACCACGGGAACCCCAAAGTAGATGGAACACCGAGAGGACCGGCCAACGAAAAGGGTAGCGCCCTATTCTGATTGAGTAGTTTTACCCGTGATGAAAACCAAAGGTTGTACATGGTAATAACCCCATTCGATTGATTGATGGGTATAGTCCATAATCAGATTTTTTTTAGTGCGTGTACTTGTTCAGACAAACATTGGTGAGATAATATCCCAAAACCCTAGGAATCCTAACAAACCTAGGGCCAACAAATCCCTTATTGTTTAAGTTGATAGATTTATAATAGATTGTGTCCACGTCAAATTCAAGTTGATCCAACAATCAAAGATACAAATCCTATCCCTTGGATACTCATATCCTAATATTGTCAAAATCAAAAAATTCCAAATCAATCAAAGTTTGTTCCATCCAAATCATCCTATCAAAATCAACAAATCCGATCCAAATCAAAGTCTTATATTTTGGATACCCATATTCAAGTATAAGCATATCCAATCCAAATCAAAAGTCTTAAATTTTAGATACATACATCCAAATTTAAGCAAGTCAAATCAAATCTAAATTCAAATCAAGACAAATCACATCTAATTTTATCAAAATCAAATCAAACCACGATTTAAGCCTTTTACATTGGATATTCACTTTATCCAAGTTTAAGCACATCCAATTTTATCACACCTTATACATTGAATATTCACTTTATTCACATATTAAGTAAATCAAAACCAAATCAACACCTTATATATTGGATATTCACTTTATTCATGTATTAAGTAAACCAAATCGAATCAAACTAAATCAGAGTCTTATACTTTGATATTCACTTTATCCAAGTTTAAGCATATCAAATCACACCCAATTCAAGTCTTATATTTTGGGTATTCACTTTATCCAAATTTAAGAAAATCATTCCTAACTTACTTTAAAATCACATCAAACCCAACCAAATTGAATCAAAATCAGAATATTAATCTATTTGATCTGAAACACACCATTAACCTTTGATCAAATCAAACATTGGTTTCCCTAAACACATTTACAAGACAACATCAATCAAACTAATATGAGATCATCCTTTGGGCTTAAGTCACAAATCACTTTTTACTTTAAATTTTTGTCTTTAGTACAATCTTGAGCCCACGCAACACATCAAATGAAGCTTTGTTAGAAAAACTTTATAGGATGTTGTAACAAATCTCTCGCATGGCTTCCCAAGTCAATAATAAATCAAATAAACAACCAATCATAATCTCTAGTAAAGAAACTACTCCACATGAAGTCAAACAAAGACAATTCACATCTCTAAGAGAAAAATTTTCTAGTGTCCTCTTCCAATTAGCAAGTGTTAAAATGGCAACCTATCTAATCACACAACCTTTCGAAGAAGGGAAATCAAAACCTATGTAGTACACAAAATCAAAATATTGTGAATACCATTGCATCAATGGCCATTCTATAGATCATTGTTCAAATCTCCACCATTACATCCAAGATTTACTTGACAACAAAGACATTAAAGTTGAAACACATCAAATACAAAAATATCAATTACGAAGCTAGAAGTATTTAGGGACCCTTTTCCAACTCATGATACCAATGAAAAATCTAAACATAAGGGTCAATCATCAAACAATATTGAGCTTGGTTATATCATTTCATTGTTAGATCATACGCTTAACACCATCACTACGATCTGTAGACACTAAATCGCGCACTTGGGTACATTTCTAGGTCCTAATCACATACCACTATTCATATGATTTATAAGCAATAAAACACGGAAATTGAAAACTATCTTTAGCCTTTTTCTTGTGTTTTTATTTTCTATTTGGCCTTCTACACCTTACATCCCGTCTGATCTTCATTGCTTTATCTTTCTTGACTCTGGACACCAATGCCCAGCTAGGACGCCAGTTTGCACACAGCGCCCTCGTCCCCTTTGGGCGCCCCTGACCTCTTTGTATCTTACTCACCTATTTTGGGCCTCTTTTATTTGTTGGGCATCTTATTTTCTTATGGTTCATCCTTCCAGTTGTCAATTGCAAAATTCAACCAAGGGAATCATATAAATACAAAGTTATGTGACCATAATAAAGGACCAAGCTCTAAGCATCTATTATCATCACATAAGGTTGCATCCAAAGGCATTTTTAATAGAATTAAAGGCATCCATCTAGCACTCACTCAAGGGATAAGGGACCACATTTTCTACATACACGCATTGGAGGGGAAGTTCATTTTTCCATCCACACATCTATTTAAATTACTACATCTAGTTATTTCTCGTTATCACATTCACTTGCACAAGGGCTTCCTGGGAATGATTTCTACACACACGCACAAGAACTATGTGGAGCCTAAGATGTAGTGTAACATTCGATCGTAAGTTCACTTTGTCGAGTGACTGTTGTCGGTCATCTCGACTTCCCATTTGCATCTTTCTTTTTAAGATTTGATGTAGTTTGGGGTTTCGCGAGTTATCATTTATTTTGAAGGTTACATGTGGATTTTGTGATTATCCAACGACATACGGGTGGCCAACAACAAAGGATAGCGACCACCTTGTGACACTAGAAAAATTAGATTCCAAGTTTTTTTCACGGTCACATGTGCCTACTAGAGGTCTCTAGTGCCCTAGTCCCATTCCATGTTCCCTGGTCTAGCCTATTCCAACATTTACAAAAATATTTGAGTGCGGTTTGCGACAATCTCCTCGTCATGTTCATCATTTTTCTAGTCTAGAAACGCTTCAAGATTTATTATGAAATCAGCAAAGTATTTTATTCCCTATCTTACACATAGGGTTTTAATTTTCATCATCTTATTGTTTGTGTCGGATACGTACTTTAGTGTCTAATTATCATACATGACTCTCGCGATTAGGATTTCACAAATTACATATTTGTTAAATCACGAACAAAACCAACACCCCTATCCTTGTTATAACAACACTACAAAATAGGTTTTGACACCATCCACAACACCTTAAACATCCAATTATAAGTCTAAGGCTATTTCACAACAGTCATCCAATGCAAAGTCTTCGTTTGTTTCTCATGACATTATCAAATAGTAAAATATTATATCTACGCAAACCATTCTCATGGATATGACCAAAACAACACCTATATTTTAAGACATCCTTACACGTGCACTCCATGATGTGCATGTTCCTAAGGGTATCAATACACAACCATTTCAAGCTTTAATCACAAATATTTCATCAAATAATTCAATCCTATCATTTGGTCCTCGTGACCTTTTGAAATCTAACATCATAAATAATAATTCCTTATGCATTGAAGCATTCATCACTAATCATAAAATCAAAAAAGTGCTTATAGACAATAAAGCAACATTGGATATTTGTTCTACAAAATCATTAAGATGCCTTGAAGGCCCATCTACAAATCAATCCTTCACTCCCCACATCATTCCATTCACGGTTGAGGAAAACATTGACGTTGATATTATTTTCAAACCCCAACCATCTATATCTTCTACTCCATCAACATCTTCTACTCCACCTACGCTGGATATCATTGACAAAGGTATTGGAGAGTATGAACTCCAAAATGTAAATTACACATTACCTTTATCCACACATGGCCTCTTCGATGATCTAGTTGATACAAACCTACTCATCGAAAACCTTTCCATCCACACTATTGACTTGGACCTTGTTTGCCTAAGTCTCATAAGTTAGGACCAATCAAATCACATAACCATTGACTTGGACCTTGTCTATCAAGTCTCATAAGTTGAGACTAATCTAATCACATAATCATTGACCTCGTCCACCCAAATCTCATACATTAGGACCAATCAAAATTCAAAAACATGGAACTCTTCCACAATGATGATTCCATTAAAAACCCTAACCAATGAAAAAAATCAAAAAGAGATAAAAGATCTAGCATATCAAACCCCTCATCATAGTGCTATTTGAAAATATAAAATAGAGAAACAAAAACTTTTTATTCACGGGTACTCTCCACACTGGGGGAGGCCTCTTGTACAAAAAAGTTTGATTGTTTCATCCATTGGTAGATATCTCTATCATTTCATTATCATATCTTCACACTCTTCACCTATAAGATGTAGGTTAATCATGTTCTTGTTAAGCACAAGATAATAGTGAGAGGGGGGGTGTGAATTAGTATTATGATATTATTTTAAATTTAACACTTAATCTCATATTTGTAATCGCAATTAATCAATTTCACATTGAATATATCAAAGCGATCAATGAATGCAAAGAAAACCAACACACTGCAAATAGACACAAATTACGTGGAAACCCTTTCGGGAGAAAACCACAGAGAAAATATTCTTTATTATATTTCTCAAATGTTTGTAGGCACCAAGCTACGAGAGACACCAATCCCCAAGTTACAATTTTGTAGGCACCAACCTACAGGAGCACCAACTCAACAAGAGACACCGATCTCTTCGAATATGAAGGCACCAACCTTCCTTACGAAAAACAAACTCTTTTCTATCTTTTATGTTGTTGCTTCTTCAATAGATGATAGAACAAAACTACTACTAAGAATATTCTTCTTATTTATTTTAGTCCCTTCACATATATAAATCCTTCAACTCTTCATTAAAAATAAATCTGCCCTTCACTCCTTTTTATATTTCATATTCTGCTCTTCTTCTTCTCTCCCTTAAACTTGAATGAAGAAGCACTCAAATTGCTTGCCTAAATCAAATGATTCCATCTCCTTATATATCCTTCTCACATCCTTTCGAAAAGACACATCGTTCCAACCAACACAACCTTTCCATTATTTAATTAACACAACTTAATTAAGTGCATTAGTCGGCTAAAACCAAAAATAATTAATGCAACCCATAATTATTAAATGCACATTAAACAATGCAATTAACCACTTGATAGGAGCGTTGCCCCTCCTTAGACAAATTGTTGTTATCATTAAATCACTGTCAGCCATCATTAAATCTTCTTTTTCACCATAAAACATGGCATATGAACACCTTAAAATGTTGATATCTCTCTCTTATGTACAACTGTGTATATCTTGCTTATACCATGATAATCCTTATGCAAAAATACTTCTTTTCATGTATTTAAACTTTCATTTTCTACCCTTCTATATTTTTGGTTATTTCGTTACTTTCTACCTTTTCCGTCAACAACCGTCAACATCCGTAAACCCAGATTACACAATTCCGTTAACCAAATACATCAATGACAAAGCCTTTGACATCAATGACAATATTTTCAACAATCTCCCCCTTTTTCATTGATGGCAACCTTCCAAAAAAATTCTTTTGCAACTCCCCCCTTTGTAACTCCCCCTTATTGTCATTCTCCCCTTTGACATCAATGGCAAAGGGTCAATCTAGGAGCTGAATATTGCAATGTTTAGCTCCCCCTCAATCGATACTTCTCTTGGTTTTTCAATGGGAAGAAGAAAAGGATATTACTCCCAACTTCTGTCGTAGATATTCAAATGTCTTCTTTGGAAGTGGCTTGGTGAAGATATCTGCTATCTATTCGGATGTAGCAACAAATTCCAACTTTACCTATTTTTTTGCCACCTGCTCTCTTAAGAAGTGATATCTTATGGGAATATGCTTTGTTCTGGAATGCATAACTGGATTCTTTGAAATACTTATTGCACATTGGTATTATCACATAATATGGAGATTGGATGATCATACTCTACTTTGATATCTTTCAAGGTTTGCTTCATCCATAGAATTTGAGTACAACATAACATTGTTGCTATATACTCTACTTCTGTGGTTGATAAGGATACAAAGTTCTACTTTTTACTCAACCAAGATACTAGGCTATCTCCAAGGAAGAATGCTCCTCCACTTGTACTTTTTCTATCATCCACACATCCTACCCAATCTGAATTTGTATAAGCTACCAATGTGAAGTCTTTACCCCTTGGGTACCATAACCCATAATCCATAGTTCCCTTTAGATATCTGAATATGTGTTTTACAACTTGCACATGTGTTTCTTTCAGACCTGCTTGAAAATATGCAGCCATACCCACTACTTGCATGATGTCTGGTCTGGATGCCATCACATATAGTAAACTCCCAATCATTGATCTATAGAGAGTTTGATCAGCATTCAAAGATTCATCATCTTTGCTTAACTTAGTCCCGGTAGCCATAGGTGTGCTAACAGGTGCACACTCCTCCATGCCAAATTTCTTCAACATTTCCTTCACATACTTGGTTTGGGATATAAATATTCCTTTATCAGATTGAGAAATTTGCAATCCAAGGAAAAATGATAACTCTCCCAACATAGACATCTCAAACTCCTTTTGCATGTCTTGACAAATTTCTTAGACATTTCCTCATTGTCTCCTCCAAAAGTTATGTCATCTATATACACAACAATAATCAGTTGGTGTTCACCTTCAATTTTAATGTAAAGATTGCTATTAGCAAGTCCTCTCTTGAACCCTTGGTCTTGTAGATACTTATCAAGCCTAGAGTACCATGCTCTGGGGGCTTGTTTTAATCCATACAAGGCCTTCTTCAACTTACACACATAATCTTCATTTTTTGATAGGAGGAACCCTTCAGGTTGTTCTATGTATACTTCCTCTTCTAACTTCCCATTTAGAAATGTTGATTTGACATCCATTTGATAGACTTTGAAGTTCTTGAATACTGCAAAAGAAAGAAACATTCTAATTGCTTCTAATCTAGCAACAAGAGAAAAAGTTTCTTCAAAATCAATACCTTCTACTTGAGCATACCCTTTACATACTAACCTTTCCTTGTTTCAAGTGACTTTCCCATCTTCATTCAATTTATTTCAGAATACCCACTTAGTGCCAATCACATTCTGATCCTTTGGCCTAGGTACAAGTTCCCATGTTTCATTCTTCTCAATTTGATCTAACTCTTCCTCCATTGCCTTTATCTAATGTTTATCATGGCTAGCTTCTGCAAATTTCTTCGGCTCAATTTTGGATAATAAGGAGAAATTTACTGGTTCTAATGCACTTACAATTCTTCTTCTTGTATGTACTCCATCATCAAGGTTTCCAATGATCTGACTTTCAAAGCATGATTCTTCTTAACAAAACGAGATGGTGTTTTGGTGTCCTGCCTTTCAGATTTACTTAATTTTTCAACATCTTCTTCCTCTTCCTTTTCTTCTACTACCTCAGGTATTTCTAAGGGCTCTTCTACAGGTTCTTTAGCTTTTTGATTCACGATTTCATCCACTCTCACATTTGCACTTTCTACTATAGTTTGTAGTCTTTTGTTATAACATATGTAGGCTTTGCTTTTAATAGAGTAGCCAAGAAAAATTCCTTCATCCGCTCTTGAATCAAATTTTCCCAAGTTCTCTTCATTTATTTTAATAAAGCATCTACTCCCAAACACTTTGAAATATTTTATAGTAGTTGGTCTTCCTTTCCACAATTCATAAGGAGTTTTGTCATGATTAACTCTGATTTTCCCTCTATTCAAGATATGAACAGCCGTATTTACCGCTTCTCTCCAAAATTTATCTGATAGCTTAGATTCATTTAACATGGTTCTAGCCATCTCTTGGACAATTCGATTCTTTCTTTCTGCCACTCCATTTTGTTGTGGAGTCCTTGCAGCTGAGTATTGTCTTTTGATTCCATGATCTTCACAATATTCAATGAATTCATTTGAGGTGAACTCACCTCCACGATCTAACCTCAGGCACTTTATTTTCAATCCAGTTTCATTTTCTACTAAAGCCTTGAAAGCTTTGAACTTCTCAAATGCTTCTGAATTTTCTTTTAGAAAGGCTACCCAAGTCATTCTAGTGTAGTCATCAATGAATAACATGAAATAACTCTCACCTTGTATGCTTTCTGTTTTGGTAGGTCCACACAAATCCGTATGAATCAACTCCAGTGGTTTGGTGGTCGAATACTCCTTCGTTCTAAACCTTGCTCTGGTTTGCTTTCCATGCTGACATTGCTTGCATAGAGTACTTGCAGGTTTTGTTACCTTAGGCATATCCCGCATAGCCTATTTGTTGTTGATTTTCACAAGATTATCAAAATTTATATGCCCCATCCTTCTATGCCATAGCCAACTCTCTTCAACTTGACTTAGACAACATTTCTCTCCTTTTACTTCTTTGAGCATGTATAGGTTATTTGTGGTTCTATGTGCATCTGCTACTAACTCTCCTGTGTTTGCCTTCCTTATCTCACACCCTTCAACATAAAACTTAAGTGTGTGTCCTTGATCACACATTTGGCTTACACTTAAGAGATTATGCTTTAATCCTTCAACATATAAAACATTCTCTGTTTTACCATTATCAAGACTCGGTGTACCTTTTCTAACAATCTTTGCTTTAGTGTTATCACTTGAATTCCACCGTACCTTCATTTAATTTCTTCAATGAGATGAACTTACTTTTATCTTCGATCATATGTCTTGAACATCCGCTATCAATGTACCACAACTACCCTTCATCCTGTGCATGGAATGTTGTTTGAACAAGCATAGATTTGTCTCTATCTTGCCCATCATCCTCTTTCTTCTATTTCCAAATTTTTTTAGCTTCTTTCTTCTTTATTTCTGGAACATTTGCCTTCTCGGTTCAATTTGGATGGTTCTACAAAACCACTTCTACAAAATCTTTCCATATGTCCATAGTTATTGCAGTTATAACAAACAATATCTTAAACATAATTCGATAAAGGAACAAAGGAGTTGTAATTTCTATTTGAGAATCCATACACACCTTTGTTCTTTATATTGTTGTCTCTCACTCGTATTCTACAATCTATTGCTTTATGACCAAAATGATTACAATAGAAGCAATAGCCATAGAAAGAATTTTCAAACCTGGACATGTGAGTATATCTTGGAGGATTTGGTCTTCTAAACTTGTTCTCATCTTTTCTTTCCTTGTAAGAAGTGTTGATATTCATAAAGTTCTTCTCCCTTTTCAACTCTTCATTCTTCATAGGTTCCTTGAGTGTCTCTGCATAGGTCTTTGACTTCTCTTCTCTTGTCCCTTTCGACGACTCTATACCTTTTGTGTTAGTAGTGTCTTGTCTTTCTATATATCCAAGACCAGTCTTGTCGGATGTTGACTTCTGTCGGTTCAAAATTTCATCTAGTATCTCAGTACTTTTCTCAAATTTTAGATTACTTATAACTTTAGCATTTGCTTTTTCCAAGTCCTTTCTCAAAGCAACGATCTCTGACTCACACTTTTCACAATGTTCTTCCTTAATCCTTAGCTAATTTCTTAATTCTTCCTCAAGTCATTTTTCCTCTTCAATTTGGGTTTTTAGATCCATGATCATATTTTCTAATTCTTCAAGAGATTGTGATATCTTAGCTTCAAACTTACGATCTTCTTCTTCATACTTTAGGAGTTGTAACTTTTGTTTCTGATTTTTCTTTTTAAGAGCTTTCAACTCTCTTAAGGCATAGATAAGTTCCTCTTCAAGATTAGGCATAGATAAGTTCCTCTTCAAGATTCACTTCACCTTTTTCTTCCATGTCTTCATCTCTTTCTAAGTCATATTTTATAGCCATGAATAATATTTCTTCATTATCACTATCTGAGTCACTTATCCCACTTTCTTTGGATGATCTACTACTTCCTTTTGAATATAAGCTTTTCTTTTGCTTTCCAAATCTTTTCTTGCCTTTGTTTTGCTTGAATTCCCTTTTGAATTTAGGTTTTCTTTCCTCATCATCGCTATCTTCTTTCTCTGGACACTTAGCCGTAAAATGACCAATTTTACCACAGTTAAAACATTTAAATGGTAACTTACCTTTGTACTTTCCAGATCCTTTCTTTAACTTTCGAATGAACAAGGCTTCTTTCTCATCTTCTTCGTTGCTTGAGTTCTCATTCGACTCAGGTTCTTTGATTTTCTCTTTCTTTGAGACTTTGAATGTAGCTTCCTTCTTTGATGGTCTATTTGACTCAGTCCTTATTTCATACGGTTTGTATTCCATGTAGTTCGTCCATGCTCAACTTATCAAGATCATTCATTTCTTCAATGGTAGACACCTTAACATCAAATCTTAATGGTAGAGATCTTAGAATATTTTGAACGATCATGGATTCTTCAATATTTTCACCTAACCCTCTTATGGCATTGAAAACCTCATCCACATGAAGAAGATAGGCTGCAACATTCTCCTCATCCTTCATTTTCAGGCTCTTAAATTGTCTCCTATGAGTTTGAAGCTTAACCCTTTTAACCTTGTCATCACCTTCGTAGATAGTTCAAATTTTGTCCCATATCTCCTTCGCCATGTCACATTGCATTACTTTAACAAACTTAGATTCTGATAGACCACATAGGATAACATTCATCGCCTTGGCATTGTTTTCAAAAGCCTTCTTTCGGCTTGATCTGTTGGTGGAACTGATGGGATTGTATATCCAACTATTATTGATTGCCAAATATCAAACCCTAGTGCCATTAGATATGTTTTCATTCTTATGCTCCAAAATGCATAATTTGTTCCATTAAACAATGGAGCCTTGTTTGAAGAAAAACCTTCTTGTACTTGATGAGTAGTCATATGTGCTTTTGAGATCTGCCTTCCAATTTTTATATTGTTCCTGAAGGCACTCGCTCTGATACCAATTGTTAAACACAAGATAATACTGAGAGGGGGTGAATCAATATTATGATATTCTTTTAAATTTAACACTTAATGTCAGATTTGTAATCAAAATTAATCAGTTTCACAGTGAATATATCAAAGCAATCAATGAATGCAAAGCAAACCAACACACTGCAAATAGACACAAATTTACGTGGAAACCATTTTGGGAGAAAACCATGGAGAAAATATTCTTTATTATATTTCTCAAATGTTTGTAGGCACTAACCTATGGGAGACACCAATCCCCAAGTTACAATTTTGTAGGCACCAACCTACAGGAGCACCAACCCTTTTTTGATAAGCACCGACTCAGTAAGAGACACCGATCTCTTCGAATATGAAGGCACCAACCTTCCCTACGAAAAAAACTCTTTTCTATCTTTTATGTTGCTGCTTTACTTCAACAGATGATAGAATAAAATTGATGTTAAGAATATTCTTCTTATTTATTTCAGTCCCTTCACATATATAAATCGCTGCAACTCTTCATTAAAAATAAATCTGCCCTTCACTCCTTTTTATATTTCATATTTTTCTCTTCTTCTTCTCTCCCTTAAAATTGAATGAAGAAGCACTCAAATTGCTTTCCTAAATCAAATGATTTCATCTCCTTATATATCCTTCTCACATCCTTTCGAAAAGACACATTGTTCCAACCAACACAACCTTTCCATTATTTAATTAACACAACTTAATTAAGTGCATTAGTCGGCTAAAACCAAAAATAATTAATGCAACCCATAATTATTAAATGCACATTAAACAATGTAATTAACCACTTGATAGGAGCGCTGCCCCTCCTTAGACAAATCGTTGTTATCATTAAATCACTGCCAACCATCATTAAATCTTATTTTTCACCATAAAACATGGCATATGAACACCTTAAAATGTTGATATATCTCTCTTATGTACAGCTTGTGTATATCTCGCTTATACCATGATAATCCTTATGCAAAAATGCTTCTTTTCATGTATTTAAACTTTCATTTTCTGCCCTTCTATACTGCTAGTTATTTCCATTACTTTCTACCATTTCTGTCAAAATCCGTCAACATCCGTCAACTTCCGTTACACGATTCCATTAACCAAATACATCAATTATTAAGCCTTTGAAATCAATGAAAATATTTCCAACAGGTTCTATGGGGTATTGTGTATCTAATACGTATTCGGATTCTTCCATTCCATATGTTTTTATGTTCAATCTTTTATAGAAGCTTATTGATGGAAAATCCTCCTTCGAAGAAGCTCTCTCCTTAATAAGAAAGACTAAACTTCTTTACTCGTATCTTTTTCCTCCCATCTTAGTCTAAGGTGATGATCTCTTATGTTCTACTAGTCGCGTAGGGTGAGATTCTGGGAAACCATCTTTCTAAAACAAGCACAATACATAAACAAGGAAAAATCAATAAAAATACAAAAGAATTAATTCAAAATCGTTACACCTTTTGTCCTTCATAGTCTTTGGTGTTGATCCCACGCTTCTTACTAGTAGCATGAGACTGGGAAAAGAAATGTACCCTTACTCACCTACGTCTTGTCTTCAGTGTTGAACCCTTGCCTCTTACTAGTGGTATGGGGAAAATGTAGGGGGTCATTTTAAAAAAATCAAGCAATGAAAGCTTTCTAGAAAACTAAATCAAAAGTACTTAATCATACAAAATCCAAAGAAACAATTTAGCTACTCATGTTAAGAGAGAGAACCATTCCTTACACCATATCTTTCTAACATTAGGGCACCTGCGGGTCTAAGTATAGTCACAACCTATAAATTGAAATCATCTTGGAATCGATTAGATAATCTTAATTAGAGATGAGTCACATTTTCTCAAATGGACCATTGTTAACCTTGTGTCTTTGCATCCATCATCTTCATTTGCACATCACTATCTCATTTGTATTACGTCCTTCTTGGCTCTCGGTGTTGAGCCCTCACATCTTACTAGTTGTGTGGAGTTAAGGGCGGAGTCAGATATTCTATCATTATATCATCTACATTCGCCAATGGAATGAAATGTTTACAATTGTTTGAACATAGGTTCAAATAATGCACCCTTTACTTTGAGTAAAAATTAAAAGAAAAAAACATATATTTCAAAATCCTTAAAAATATAACTAATCCAAAATCCAAAAATAACAAATAATCCAAAATAAAAAAACATCTACAATTAGTCAAAAAAATGGACAAACATTGTCCACAAACTTCAAAACATTCACACAACTATAAACCACTGAGACATTTTTCCAAACAATACGAAAAGCAAAAATCAACAATCATCTAAAAATCAAACTTTTAACTCTTATCCTAGTGATCGTTCCAACTATCCTACAACAAATCAAAACCCTAGTGTGCATCCTCGCTTGGGAAATATTAGCTCTCATTCTCTCCCTTGCATATATCCTTGTTTGGAGGCAATGACCCCATCAATAAAATCAATCTTTAACATGGATCCAACAAGAGTGTCACTTGACCCCACTCTTTAGTATGATCCAATCTTACCCCTTGCATGTATCCTTGTTTGGGGGTAACTCAATCAAATCAATTTTCCATCCAGATCTAACAAGAGTGTCACTGATACCACTCTTTAGGCCGATCTCACCCCTTTCATGTATCCTTACTCAAGGGTAAATTAATTCAATCAATCATCATTGTGGAACACATTAGGGGCATAGTTAATTGTCTTTATTTCTAGTTGTTTTGCATTGATAGTTACTATAGACCAAGTACAAGTATTTTGTTTATCATCTTGGCTCATTTATAGCCTTGGTGTATACATTTACTGTGTATATTGGGTTTGTTTTTACTTCATTGTTTGTTTTGTGTGTGTGTTTATACACATAATGGGTTAATAATCATGGTGAAAACTCTATTATGCAATCACAAAGCAGGTTGCTCCAAAATATAAAATCTGAATGGAAGCTCAAGCTATGAGCAATGTTAGTCATATCGTCATTACATTCATTCATGCATCTCATTCAAAAAAAATATCATATCAAAATTCATTAATCACAAACATCATTGTATGTCTATCATGTATCATCTACCATCATTAAAAATATAGTAGCAAAAATGACCAATGATTTTTGCTCCTACCACTCTATTCAAGTCCAAAATCCTAATTTTGACCTTTTACCCTCCATCTCTCCTTTTTTGAGCTTGTTTTGTTTGTCACTCCTCCACTAGTCTCTTATTCCTCTTATCAAGCGGTTGTCCACCATTTTGTTGCGTCACCCATTTGTTTGAGGGGGTACTCCTTACCATAATGAGACCCATTGGGGCATCCAAATGCTTCATCGGGGAAAATTAGGATTCACCACACTTCTTCATCATTTGTTCACCGATCTACATGTGTTACTATCTTTAAAGTGTTATTACTTCATAATAACACTTTAAAGAGGGGAAAATGTAGACACCCTAAAATATCGCATTACACATTCTAAACCTCCAAAATCATCCCGTAATTACTTCACAGTACATTACGACCATTTTTACCACTTTTGATATAGTCTCGCTATTTCACAACCATTAATGGCATATAACGACATTGTCTCGCAACTTCACCAATCATTCCTATCACTCACACATGGTCTCAAATTATTAAATATTTGTGTTATGGACCTGTTACATTCATATCCCATTCCTAGGATTAATTAATTAATCTTATCACTCTTATTATTCATCCCATATCCCATTAGTTAATTTTATTAGATAATTAAAATATCAACTTAATTAAATAAATCCTACATGTTATCCATTTCCACCTCACCTCTTATCCACTTTCACTTCACTAATTAACATCTCAAGTTAATTAGAGAAAATAAAGATTAAATCATTAAATATATGCAAGATGACAAGTTTAGATTAAATTAAATCATGTATTTGAGTTAACTAAACATATCCCATAAAGAATGACATTCCAAAATTAAACCAAAACTCCCCATAGCTAAAAGTCACTTCATTTTTTGGGAAAATAAAACAAAAGACATGAAATTAATATTTAATTCTAAATTTTAAATATTCAAAAGCATGTGCAACCTTTTCCAACTCAATGATAACTCATCTATGAAAACTCAAAACAACAGTTTAACTCCTCAATCAAATTGGAAACTCAACTAAACAATCTAATCATGTTTTAGTTAGTTTCATATCAGACAAGTTAATCACAAAAATAAAGGATATGGGATTATCTTCCCTCATATGTAAATAAGCACTCATTCCTCTCCATTTACTATATTTTAGAAGCTTTGAAATTTTCATTGTTATTGTGTTGAATTGCCATTCAATTCTACACATCGTTACGTTGTCCAATTGATCATAAATCTACAATCAAATCAGTCATTCAATCACTTTGCTCGTAGCTGAAATCTACTTCCATTCGGAACATCTTTGGAGCATCCACAAACAATTTGATCAAGAGATTCAACAAGCTTGGTGCTTCATTCCAAGCTTCAAAAATCTCATCCGAGGTTGCAAGGAGATACGAAGAAGGATCTGATTTACTTTTATTTGCATTGTTTTCTTCTGCTATGTAGTTTTTCGTATATAAACCTATAACCATATGGTCTCATATTAGGGCTTTTGTTAATATATTTTTAGTCTTTAAAAAAATAATCCATTAATGTTTAGGAGAGGCTTTTATTCCCACAAATTAGGGGAACAATATCCATTTAGAATTTTCCTTCAATTTTTTTGATATTTGGTATCTCTGTTTAGGTTTCCCTTCCAAATTTTGCACTAGTTTTTAGCTACAATGTGAATGAATTTTTGAACTTTATGGGATAGTGCTATTGCTTTATAATATCTTATTTTTTCCTATAGAGAAACATAAAAATTATGGGGTTCCTGTTAAAATATCTTATTTTTTATTTATCCAAACCTACTAAGAGAATTTAGCTTCCCCATTGCATGGGATCACAACCTAAGTATGTACCTTAACTTCCCTAAGTGTTTAGGTGTCCTAAAAAGATTACCTATATATAAGGTAAGTGCATGGAAATGGGGGACCAAAAGGGGGTAAAAAGGGACACATTTTTCTTGAAATCAGCGAAACCTGAACTTCATCGAATAATTTGGCATGCCTATGCTCAAAATTTGACAAAGTGATAAGAATAAGTACCGTAGATCTCGGAATATAGTTTCTAAACTACTAATTTTTGTAAATGGTTGAGATTAAGAGGGTCAAATGTGGTGCGCACACAAAGTATGTCTATTTTTGTGTCAAAAAGATAAGAACCTATTGTGTGTGCACGCCCCCACCCCCCCATTTTTTGAGTTCTATAAATTTTATTTCAAATCCCTTTGGTATAAAGTTAGATAAGACCATGTACGAGGTCCCATTAATTTTTCATAATTTTTGGATGAATGTATAATTTTTTATTAATTTTCAAAGTGCACATATCCCGAAAATGAAATATTTGTGTGTGCACCCCCATAACTTTGAGAAAAAAAGTCATTTTTTGTGTGTGTAGAATGGAGTTTAGAAAAAACCACTTTTAAAAAAAAAAATTGGATGAAAAAATCGTAAATTGTGCACCAAAATGTATGCATAGGTTTTTGCAAGAAAACAAGGCACTAGTAAAAGAAAATATGGATGAAAGCCTTAAACTAATTAGATTTTAGAAAGAATTATATTGTCATCAAGGTAAAACCGAGCTTGACATCGTAGTAGAATTTATTTTTGAATATTATGTTTTAATGCATGAGATATTGGGGTGCACACATGAAATTTTGATGTTTTTTGTCAAACACGGTTTTAATCACGCAGAAATAGTCCAAACCTTTGGTTTGGTAATCCAAGGCAAATCCAAGCCTATGGATTAGGAATTTCAAACCCAAAAAAGGTGAAACATGATCGAATTATAATGCGGCGCTTGCTTTATAAGATGCCCACATTATAACGTGCTCACGTTATAATGTGTTCATTTATAACGCACTCACATTATAATGCGCTCACATTTCAATGTGGTATGTGGTATATGTGTTTATGGCATGGTTTTATTTACAAAAATAAATGTTAGGGTCATTATGCACCTTATGAAACTAGTCTCACAACTCAATTTTTCATAATTTAGAAGATAGTTTTTAGATTCTACTATGGTTAGTACATAGGTATTTTTAGGATTTTAGCATTCAACATTCAAGCTTTTAGGGTTTAAATTATACAATCAATATCTGTTTTGTGAAAGACTATATTCATTGTTTAGGTTTTGGGGATTTTTGGATTGGTTATTGACATTTTTAGGAGTGTTTAGGAAGATTTAGGAAAGGTTTACTCATTCAAGGGCAATCTTCTCAACAACGGGTTTCTAGTGGAAGGAACAACCACTCTAATGGTGAAATTTGACTTCTTTAGATGATTTTGGGAGCTTTGTAAGGAGTTAGGAGGAAAATAAATAGGCACTGAAAATATATGTGAATCATATAAATGTTGGTAATATTAATTTTTCTCTAAGACTTGAAGGTTTCATGAAGAATTTCAAGACAATATAGCTACCCCTTTCGGTTCCAGACAAAAATGGCCCTAAATTTGTAAGTACTAAAGATATGATCACCACATGGTGACTAGATAAATATTTGTAAACATTGATAAATACCTCTAAGAATTGGTACAATCATAAATAGGCTATTATTTACCATGGGTAAGAATCTCATGGGGATGGGGTCAATTTTTATGAGTTGAAAACACCTTCCTAACACGCCATATTGTGTTTTTGAGTGATGAAACTTATAACATAAACTTTAAACCCTAAACCATAAGCCCTAAACCATAAACCATAAACTTAAACCCTAAACCTTGAACCATAAACCCTAAACCATGAACCCCTGAGACCTAAACCCTAAACCCTAAACCCTAAACAATCAAACCTTAACCCCGAGCCCTAACCCTATACCCTAAACCATCAACCCTTAAGTGAGCCCTAAACCCTAAACCATGAACCATAAACCTGGTCCCTAAACCCTAAACCCTAAATCCTAAACACTAAACCCTAAGCTCTAAACCTGAAATATGAGGCCTAAATGCTAAACCATAAACCCTAAACCCTCAACACTTAATCCTAAATCCTAAACCTTATATCCTAAACAATAAACCCTTAAAATTGAACACTAAACCCTAAAACCTAATCCTTGAATAGTTACGAGCTAATCGGACACCCTCTAAAATGTTAGGAATTTATAAATATTATTGTGAACATTAGAGTTGTGAGAATTATATTTATATTAGATAAATATAATGGGAGAGATTTAGGGAATAACAACTCACGTATATGTGATTGTTTGTAAGAGAAATAATAGGGATTATAAGAGAGGATCATGGAGAGATAAGATGAGTTATTGATAGGATTTGACTCCACCATTGTAGGGAGAAAATCCTTATAAATAATTATAATCTCTCACTTATAATATATCCCGAATTAATTCAAGTTGTATTATTATTCGGTGTTTTATGTAATCTGTGATGCAAAGTTGTTTTAATAGTGGTATCGGAAGCGAGTTAGAATAATGGAGGCTTGATTTTTTATGGGAAAATATCTTGTGATTTTCTCGAAACATGAGAAAATATAGTCTTGTTCTCTGTTGTGAATTTTTGTGCATTGTTCTACAGTAATAAAGCTTTCTATGTTCATGCTCCACTCAGCGAAGACTCACGTCCATACTTCTATCTTTGCGTTGGAGTACGAAATTGGTATTTGCTTTGGTGAAGTGATACGGCTTGCACATTCTTCATTCTGTCACCTGTGTGGAGAGGTAGAAAACCTGTGTATTGGAGCATTCTACCCACAAATTTGAATCATTTGTGTGCGCATTACATAATTATATCGATCGGCCTGTGTATTGCATCGCCATTCTAAGTAACTCGATTGGCACGTATATCAGTATCGCCACCATTTTAGTAACTCTACGTTTTTTTTTGCTATTTTTGGAAATACTAAAAAAAAACACAAATAAAATTTGCCATTTTTGGAAAGGGTCCAGGAAAGAAGTTGAATTTAGAACTTGTAAGCACGATAACTTTCAGCTGATAACTCGGATTGAGGTATCATTTTTTTTAAATGTGTATTTTTTCAAGTTCTACGCATTGATCCTATTCTTTTTGCTACTGGATAAAAATATTATTTTTCCATTTTTGGCAATAAATTTTTTAAAAAATTGTCTCACTTTTGTTTGGATGCACTTTCACTTTTACGCGATGTCCAAGTGAGGGGGTGCAATATCGGTTGAAACCGACACCCAGGAGTTTGTAAATTGAACTTCATCGACACATTTTGCTAACTAAGTAGCAGAATGATGGAGGCTGGAGGCAACGGAGGTAGGAGGACAACCAACGACCTCTCATCAGGCACCATCGATGAGGCCGCATGAAGATTTGGTGGCCATGTTTTTTTTGTTGTGTGTTTTCTATAGTTTTGTTGCTTTGTAATAAGAACAGAAGTGAATTCTGTTCAATTGTAATGTGTGAGAAATTCCTATATGTAACCTCCTAGTAGAAAATATTGTAGAATGTGTCTCTAAATTTATTGCAACACTCATAGATTTGGAAAGGGTTGGTGGTCGATCCAGAAAACCACATATGTAAAAAGGTAGATAAAACTTTTACTAGGTGTTGTGGTCCTCTGACTGCCTTCCTTCTTTATGAAGATGATCTGCCAGTGGAATGCCGAGTGCATTCTTTTCATGGAGTAAATGTGGGATGCATTCTGTCGCATAGTTTTGGTCATGTGCAGCAAGACAGTCAGCCAGTTGAAAGTTTACACGCCTTTCTTTTGATCCAGATTATGAGGAAAGCTCGTGCAGACACATTGCAGAAGAAGACAGAGTTATATTGTACCATGTCAACATTAGGGGAGTGTATATTGGGAATTAATAATGTTCACACTAAGGGGGTGAATGTTAGGAATTTATAAATATTATTGTGAACATTAGAGTTGTGAAAATTATATTTATATTAGATAAATATAATGGGAGAGATTTAGGGAATAATAACTCACGTATATGTGATTGTTTGTAAGAGAAATAATAGGGATTATAAGAGAGGATCATGGAGAGATAAGATGAGTTGTTGATAGGATTTAACTCCACCATTGTAGGGAGAAATTCCTTATAAATAATTGTAATCTCTCACTTATAATAAATCCTGAATTAATTCAAGTTGTTGTATTATTATTTGGTGTTTTATGTAATTCTGCAGTGTTTAACATAAAATAGTTTAATAAATATATTAAGTATTTGGAGGTGATTTCAGAGAATCTTGGAAGTGTTGGAGGCAATTTAGGAAGATTTAGGAATATTATTTAGGGCTTAGGGTTTAGGGTTTATGGCTTAGGGTTTAGGGTTTAGGGCTCAATGTTTAGTTATGGTTTAGGGTTCGGGGTTTAGGTCTCGGGGCTCAGGGTTTAGGGATCAGGGTTTAGAGTTAAGGGTTTAGGGTTTATGGTTGAGGGTTTAAATTTTAGGGTTTAGGGTTTAGGATTTAGGGTTTAGTGTTTAGTGTTTAGTGTTTAGGGTTTAGGGCTCAGGGTTTTGGGTTTCGGGCTTTAGGTTTAAGGTTTACGATTTAGGGTTTAGGCCACATGAGTTAAGGTTTAGGGTTTAAGGCTAAGGGTTTAGGGGTTAGGGTTTAAAGCTCAGGGTTTAGGGCTCAGGATTTAGGGTTGATGGCTTAGGGTTTAAGTTTTAAGGCTTAGGGTTTATGGTTTTGAGTTTTGGGTTTAGGGTTTAGGATTTAGGTTTAAGGGTTTAGGGCATATGACTTATGGCTTATGGTTTAGGGTTTAGGGTTTAGAGTTCGGGATGGTTAAAATATGGTTTAGGATTTAGGGTTTAGGTTGTGGGGTTAATTTTTTAGGATTTAGGGTTTAGGGATTATGACTTAGGGCCTAATGTAGGATCAAATGATGCCTTTCCAGGTGCATCTCCTCTTTTGAGGATCATATTCATATTAAATGTATCATCGTCGAAGAGGGCAACTCCCCTATCAAATCGGTTATTTAGTATGATGTGGATGATGAGTAAAGAAAATGAAATCTAGAGAATTAGATTTCATTTGTAATTAGTACTAAGTATTAACAAGACTAATATGGATTCCGACTACTCGACTAGGAGGGCATGACAATAGTAGGACCATATATCCTAGTCTCATGCCTAAAACCATCATTGCATCTTGCTTATGCAAAATAAACGTAGTGATAGGGGTATGGCTAAGAACACAAATGAGTTATCAATTGCCTAGTAAATATTTCTTGTTTAATTCTGAATGGGTGTTAGTTGGCCTATGGCTTAGTGACCTTGTATTCATTGATAATTCCTTATATGATAGACCCATGGATGCTTTCAAAAGTGCCTTAAAAAAGATAGGGGTAGTCATCAAGCCTAATGAAGGGTGTGATGTGATGTGTCAAAAATATATATTCACAAGAACCTCTTCTTCCTTGAAAGTCCCTGGTTTGTCTTAGTAATGATGTCTCCTTGTATCCAAGGATCGAGGACTACTGGGGTCTATGGTAGGATTGGAAATTCAGGAATCATCGAGTGTCTAAATCAGAATGTCATTGCATCTGGAGAAACATTATCAAATGTTGGAGTAATGCATCTTGGAAAATAAAATTGAACCTCATAAATCCTCTCAAATTTCCATTCTAGGTCATGTTCCTGGTCCTATAGTGGGTATCAACAAAAAAAGAAAACAAATTTGACTAGAATTACTTACGAAATGCATTCCTTCACTTCAAGCTTATCTTTATAAATGCAATTTGACTTTCAAGGTCTCTTGAAGGCATGAAGAAATGGCAAGTTCATTTCCTCCAACCTTTCTTGAAGTGAATTTAAATGAAATGAAATTTAGAATTTGGAGGTGGTACATGGTAGACAGTGATTATTTTGTCACCAATTTTGAGTGATAAAACTTCTAACATGAACTTTAAACCCTAAACCCTAAGCCCTAAACCATAAACTTAAACCCTAAACCCTAAACCCTAAGACATAAAACCTAAACCCTAAACCATCAACCCTTAACCCTAAGCCCTAAACCCTAAACCCTAAACCATAAACCCTAAACCTTGAGCCCTAAACCTAAACCCTAAACCCTCAACCCTAAACACTAAAACCTAAACCCTAATTACCAAACTTTGAGCCCTAAACCCTAAACCCTAAACCTTGAAACCTATACCATAAACACTCAACTAAACCCTAAACCTTGAACCCTAAACCTAAGCCCTAAACCTAAACCCTAAGCCCTAAACTATAAACCCTAAACCCTGAACCTTAAACCCTAAACCCTAAATTTTAAACCTTGAACACTAAAAATACTTGTTGGAAAGACTTCTAAAAAAATACTAATGCGAACGATTGAAACTAGTACACAAATTTTGAAGGAGGGAAATTTCAGATATCCAAGAAAAATTTGGTACAACCCTTTTCTAAGCAACCCTTCCACGGGGAAGCTTGCACAAAGAAACATTACCCGATACAACTATATTTTTTTCCCATCGCATGGGAACTATTTCACTCAATGTAATGTTCTGTGTCTTACCCATTCTTATTAGTATTGATAGAGAGTATTCAAATGAAAAGGGTTCATTTGCTTCATAGGCATAACATTTAAAGAGAGTCATCACAATTTGATGCCTTTCATCTGTTGATATTTTGAAGGAAGGAAATGCCAAATATCCAAGATTAATTTGGTACAAATAAATTTTACTAAGTACAACTATCTCCTTTTTCTATAGCTTGTGAAATATTTGGAGCTCCAAGAGTGTTATAAATTGAGAATAACAAGTCCAGTGGTATTTTTGGGTCGAATAATTAGGATACCACTTCAAATTTGATCGTTTTTATGCTCTTTTGAATAATTCTTTCATTTTTATAGTTTAGACTCCAATATTGAACATCTATGTGGCAACGACCATATCTATCATGAGAAATGTGAAGTTTCGGAGTATGCATAATCCTTACTGAGTTAGTGAGACAAACCAAAAACTTTCAAGGAAGAAGAGGTTCTTATGAATATGAACATGTATCAAAGTGAATCATGAATGTGAATATGAGAATGTGGTTATTTTTTCCAGCTTCCAATGGGTCATCGGGCTTGCTTAATACCATATATGTAAATATGATAAATGTGAAATTTGTTTTAGAGTGTGAAGAAATTGACATTCAAGCACAAGTATATGTGGGGAGAAACATGTTTGGTAGAGATGTGTAATATATAAGGTTTGTCGATCCTTATAGTGCAAAAAGATCAAGAGTAGTTTTCACTTTGTAATCACTAATGTAGATGAAGATCAAGTGTAATACCATTAGAGTGTTTGTTCCCTAAACACTAAAACCTAAATCCTAAACCCTAACCCCGAACCCTAAATCATGGACCCTAAACCTTAAATCCTAAAACCTAAACCTTAAACCCTAGGCTCTAAACCCTAAACAGTAAATCGTAAACCCTAAATATTAATCCCTTGACCCTAAACCCTAAACATAAATCTTAAACCATAATCTCTAAACCCTAAACCCTAAACATAAACCTTAAACCCTAAGCTCTAAACCCTTAACCCTAAACCCTAAACATTGAGCCCTTAACCCTAAACCATGAACACTAAACCCTAAACCCTAAACACTAAACCCTAAACCCTAAACCCTAAACATTGATCCCTAAGTTCCCTAAACCATAAACCTTAAACCCTAAACCCTAAACCCTTAACCCTAAACACTCAACCCTTAACCGTGTAACATTACCAACAAAGGAGTTCATACTGGTATTATGGTTGGATGAGGGTCGACTCTCGAGGATCATATTCATATTCAATGTATCGCCATCGAAGAGGGAAGCTCCATGTCAAATCGGTTATTCAGTATGATGTGGAAGATTAGAAAAGCAAATGAAATATGGAGAATTATATTTCATGGGTAATTAGTACTAAGTATCAACAAGACTAATATGGCTTCTGACTACTCGATTAGGAAGGCATGACAATATTAGGACCGTATTTCCTAGTCTCATGCCTAAAACCATCATTGAGTCTGTTTGTACAAAATAAGCATAACAACATGGGAATGGCTAATAACACACAGGGGTTATCAATAACCTAGTAAATATTTCTTGTTTAGTTTTGAATGGGAGTCATCTGGCCTATGGGTTAGTGACCTTCTATTCATTGATAATTTCTTCTATGATAAACTCATGGATGCTTTCAAAAGCGCCTTCAAAAAGATAGGGGTAGTCATCAATCTTAGTGAAGGGAGTGATGTGATTTCTAAACAACTTGAAATACATACAGATTTAGAGGCCATAACACGAATTTACAAATATCTCTATTGTTATAAATGGAAGCCAAGTAATGATGTCTCCATGTATCCAATATAGAGGACTATTGGCATTTGTGGCAGGATTGGACATTCAAAAATCATTGAGTGTCTAAATCATAATGTCATTGCATCTAGAGAAACATTCTCAAACATTGGATTAATTCATTTTGGAAAATAAAATTGAACCTCAGAAATCCTCTCAAATTGCTAGTCTAGGTCGTGTTCTAGTCCTATTTTTTGTTTCAAGTTTTGGTTCTAGTTGTGGTTATCAAGTATGGATGTTTAGGAAAGGAATCCACACTTGAATAATTATTCCCATTTAGATTGTTAAAAATTCCAATGGTAGTGGCAGTGCTGTGGAATTCGGTTGGTGGAAGGTGGGGTTGTGCCCTTGTTGGTTTTTTCTCATGACATCATTGGTATCTTTTCTGGTATTATCGGAGAGAACTCCCCATGCTCGTGTGATAAGTTTAAAAGTTGTCTCGAATTCTGGGAACTTTTTTTTATCAGGATGCAATAACAAGGCTAGTTTTAGTGGGTATTAACAAAAAAGAAAATAATTTTGATTGGAATTACTTACGAAATGCATTCCTTCGCTTCGAGCTTATCTTTATAAATGTAATTCGGCTTTCCAAGTTCTCCATATTTTCTAAATTTGGGTCGAATTGACATTCTGGAGCTCTAAAAGCGTGAAGAAAATGGACATTGATTGTAGTGCCACAAATTTACTTATTGATGATTAATTGTTATTAGTTGGATTTATTTTTCATTATTATGATAAGTGTGTTTTTGAGATTGCCAAATCACTATTAGGTTTATTCATGAGAATACAATTATTATTGTGGCACGGTTGATGCAACTACTTAAAGCCTCCCATAATTACGAATGCCTCTCCTATGGAACCCCATACAAGTGTATATATGCTAACCAGACTTGTCATATCTCCTTGAGATTGAGAAGGGTGTTTAGGGATGCTTTTAGCTTGTTTGAAGAGTTTGCAGTGTAGACAAACAAAGATGTGACCAAAGTGAACCTTGCTCTTGTGTAATGTAAGGGCATTTTTGTAAAGGCAAGTGAGAGGAGTCTTTGGATGAATATTGAGCAACTAGATGAGTGAAATAGGTGGTTTAGTTGTCTGAGAACATGATGGAATCCTAAAACTCCTACAAATATCAATAACCAATCAATAACACATCTAAAACTCCTACAAATATCAATAACCAATCCAAAAGGCCCCAAAACCTAAACAACACCTATATTCTTTCACAAAATAGATATTGATTGTATAATTTAAACCCTAAAAGCTTGAAGGTTGAATGCTAAAATCTTGAAAAATACCTATGTACTAACCAGATTAGAATCGAAAAACTATCTTCTAAACCGTGATAGATGGAGTTGTGAGACTAGTTCCATAAGGTGCAGAGTGACCCTAACATCTTATATTTACTAAAATAAATTTAAATTATAACTCTTTTTTATTATTTATATTAATAATAATAAAATATAAATAATAATAAAAGAAAAACTTATACTTAACATTTATTTTTGTACATAGAAGCATGCCTCAACCACATATACCACATAACACACAAGAACATGATAAAGCTATTGTGCGCTCGCATTTTAGGCTTGGTAACAACCAAACCTAATAATTCAGAATGTGCTTACACTTTAACCAAACGTGCTCGTGTTTTGCTTAAAATCAGATTTGTGTCCACTTTTTGGCCCCCATATTTGTGCATAGGCCCTATAATTATGTCATATTATCAATTTTGATCCAAGTAATTAGTTGAAAGGAAAATATCTTTATATATATTTAATTTCCAAACAAGTTGTAGTAGTAAAATTAAAATTTGAATCATGCATCTATAAGTGTGTACCTTAACTTTTCGGGTGTCTTGTTGGGATATATACATGTGTGTGTGTGTGTGTGTGTGTGTGTGTGTGTGTGTGTGTCTTTATGCATGCATGCATATATATATATATATATATATATATATATATATATATGTATATATATATATGTATATATATATATGTATATATATATATGTATATATATATATGTATATATATATATATGTATATATATATATGTATATATATATATGTATATATATATATGTATATATATATATGTATATATATGTATATATATATGTATATATATATATGTATATATATATATATGTATATATATATGTATGTATATATATGTATATATATATGTATGTATATATATGTATATATATATGTATGTATATATATGTATATATATATATATATATGTATATAGTGTATACATATATATGTATAATGCATACATGTGTATACATATTTATGTATGTGTGTGTGTGTACACACACACATAGTCACATCCCATAATTTCATATTTATTATTTTGAGACTCGTTGATGATTATGTGGTTGTTGCCATATTGTTATAACACTTTATATCTTTGCTTTGATGTGTTTAAGTTAGCATTGTGACATGTATTGGAAGTAAAATAGTTATTGTCTTTGATTTGATTCACGAGTAGATGATGATTTGATTCATATTACGTTTCGGGATTATTATTTGTATAAATTTATTGCTTAGAGTTCATTATTGCTGATTTGATTATTTAAACGGATAATGCATTAGATATTCTTATGCGCAAATTTTCTCCCGATCAAGAAAGTGTATCATTAAAGAGAGTCGGAAAGATGCAAAAATGGGTACGGATAAAGAGAATTGCTATATGTTCTTTAGTGCAAGATAAATGGTGTCAAACTATAAATTAAGATCCTAGATTTCTCTTCTTGTGATTTAGCTATGTTTTATGTATCAATTTTTTAGCGGGATTGATTTGGTCGCATTGCACCAACGAGATAGTGTTTTGCACTCTAGTTGCAGTAAAGAAGTGCAATGTCATAATGTGTGATTAATTGAGTGTTACATTGTTACTCAACAAAAATGGCTTGCTTATGGTATGACTTGATGTTGATTATTTGCATGTGATAATATTGTTCTATCTATAAACATTCAAATTTGGTAATTCTACTCTTTGACATTGTTAGTTTTAACATTGATCTCTTACTCAAACAAGTGCACTTTACCCATTCTCATCTGGTACATCTCTAGGTCTTTTGTCTAGTTTTTTTGATCATACACACTCATTTGTCAAGCAGTTTATGAAATCAATTTAGAAAATCCACTTGTCAAATTCCAAACCTTAGACTTCATATTTCTCCTCTAGGGTCAAAAACATACAATAGGGTCAGTTTGTGTCATATGGTCCTGACCCTAGTGTATGGTTTTTCCCTTGCTCACTTTGATCTCAAAATTTCAATTACATATTATTCTTTAGGTCATTTACTCTTCCTCAGTCAATATTTGTAACTTAAATCACCTTGAAGCATATATAAGCAAGTGAAACTCACCTCATTTAGAACCTAGCACTCTTATGGAATATTATTGCAAAAATATAGCACAAAAGGCACCCAAAACTCCCTACACTTTGCAAATACCTCTGCACATTCATTAGGAAACACTATCTACAAGTTTGAAGATTCCCACTAGGTCTAGGGGACTACTTCCCACATTTGCAAGCATCCAAATTCACTCACTCAAGTAGATTTTCAAGAGAGAAACTCAAGTCAAACTTTGTCAAAGAAAGAATGCCAAATCTGATTACACTATAACTAGATATCACATGCTAGGTGGAGAATGACGTGTAGTTTGAGGCCTCTTCAAAGTAGTGTCAATGTCAATGATGCATTAGGGTACCCAAAACCTAACTATTGTTTTTTATAAGACTCTATATACATGATTAGGGTTTGAAAGGTTGAGCAAAGCATTACGAGGTTCCCAGCAGTGTGACCGATAATGATTGACAAAAAGTGACAAATATATTCAAATAAGAAACAAGCCCATAAAGTTTCATATCATAGTTATGAAAAGGGTCAATACCATATGAATGTTCATGGCCCTACTTTGTATGGTACTTCCCATGAGTATATTCATGTCGTGGCTTTAGTTTTGAGGCATTCTTCGGTTCATATTTCCTTGTTCCATCATTCGATCACCCAAAATTTTCCTTAATCATTTGTAATCAACTAAGTGCATCGAATCCCATGTATTTATGAACTTTATTACATTGTGTATATTTTTTGCAAGTATTAATGTGTTATTCTAATATTTGAAGTTAATTAATCGAATAACCCTCTATAGCTTGTATTTCCTTCCTTTTTGGTTATGTGTAAATCTTAATCCTCTTAAAAATTGTTTAAGTGAAAGAAACAAGAAGATGAATCAACACAATAATAATGTCATTCCATCAATTGATCCTCTATTACAAGGTTTACATATATATAGGATATGATTTCCTGTAATGTAGGAAACATACTTATTCCTATGTGAATTTGGTTACAACCACCAAACCTCATGATATTAATAACAGTAACATAGGTTATAACAATATAATCACATAACCATATAATCACCCACAATCATGTGAACATTTATTTTCCTAACATTCCACCCTCAATGTTTATTTTATAGAAAACAATTGTTAGACATCTTTTGCGAACTTCACGCTCGTGGTTTCTCATGATCTTGGTACAAAACTTGAACTAAAAGTAGAAGAAGGAACACATCAACTTCTTATCAACCATGCACTTTCAGAACACAATTGGCCTATGAGGATGGGAACATGCTCGGGAATCATCTGCTTATCAACTAGTCACTCTAGGGAACACATCGATCTAGCAAAGTGTGGGAACTCAAGTAGGAACACATTTGAACAACCTTCAATGATTTTCGAGAGGCTAAGTATAAACCTAGGTATAAACAGAACACATCGATTGTTTAATTTCTTTAAGACTCATAATGTTGTGTTTCACTGTGCTATTTATTCTTCACTATGTTATTACATTGGGGAACTATGTAGGAATACTCACATACACAAGTGAATGAAACATACCACATCTTTTCTTATTTTTCACACCACACTGAAATCCACACCAAATTGAAATGTTGAAATTAAACACACTGCATGCTAAAATAAGGCACACCGCTCTAAAGTAAAATCATACACTTGCCACCAAATCGGTGAAGTGGTCCCTTCATTGGCAATTGATGAGAGGTAATTGGTTATCCTCATCCTGTGTGCCTCCATCCTTTAGTGTCATGCTACTAGCTCAACCTGATTTGGATATGAAGCTCAATAATTTCCACATTGAGTTTATTTGTATAACTTCCCCGTAATGTGAAATAGTTTATTTTTTGGACATTAGGGAACACCAAATATGCATCCATGAGGTAAATTTTATTTTATTTTATGTAATTTTTACAATGACACGATTTTTGATGACAACTCACAAAATTAACAATGACTGTTTTAACTCAGACAAGAGAATTCAACTAAAAAATTTAAAAGTAATAAATTGAGATTAATTTTTAAAGGAAAATGAATTTGACTATGACAATACCAAAAAAATGTTTCGAATTTCTTTTACATGACCTCAATTTTTTAATGACACTTGACGACAATAACATCAATATTACAACGATGACATAAGACTAACAAATAATATAGACACTATATTCAAATGACTATTAAAATGATCTTTTATTTTTAAAACAATAGCAAAGTTTTTGATTGCAAAATAAATGACTTTAAAAATCGACACAACCTACAAAAACTAAATACTATATTGATTTAAATAGACATCTAAACCTAAGATACATTTCTATATAGACTCGACTCACAAAGAACAAGACAATTTTTAACATCAATGAACCTCAAGCTTTATTCGGACTCACTATACTAAAGACACACAATAAATCGAATTGACCAAATGAGTTACTCATAAGGTAGAACTTAAACATGGAAAAATCGACATAGTCAAGATATACAATATACCCGAGCAACAACAAAAATCTATTCATAGGACTAGATAATCACAAATGAAGCCTAGAAGGTGAGCAATTTGGGGTTGTTGTTGCCAAGTGGAGCAGATCAGATGGAGTTGTGGGGATTTGCTTTGGATTTAATAGAAAGACAACATGTTGCACAACCGAGAAGAGCACGAAGGTGGATTTCACAAGCAAGAATAACTATGCATGGATGATTTGGTAGATGACGGAACAAGGAAATTTCATTGGGCGCGGTGAATATTGAACAGATAATGATGCTCGTAACATATCAGATCTTAAACCAAAATAAGATCTTACCACTTATAGCTCTACCAATAGAAACCCGCAATAGGACTCGACTGCCAATTTGGAGGTCGATGTATGTAGCCAACAACATATACAAGACATACAAAGAAATTGACATTTATAGAGATCAAAAAATATAGATCCGATACAAATGATGATAACATGATTTTCCAAACTAAAAAATAGATGATATTTCCAACACCTTCAATTCTTGAGTGCAATATGAATCAAAATACAAACTTCACTCTCATGTTGATTGAGAAAAGGTAAATGGATCTTTCCAAATTTCAATACACAGTCTTGAATACAAGAAGTGACAGGTCAAGCCCACAATGTAGTCGAGATAATATGAATTGAGTAATTGATCTAATGTCACAATCTGGAACTAACCAACTCTCCTACAATCTCTTCACACAAATTATTTTCTCCATTAAAGGGGTAACCAAGATGGGTTGTGATTATGCCCCAATAACACTTAAAAATTCATTCTTACACCTGCTCGATACCAAATCTTAAAAACTATCTGAGTGTAAGCAATAGGAAGATGAATTAACATAGTAATAATGCTTTTCAGTCAATTAATCCTTTATTACAAGCTTTACATATATATAGGATATGATTTCCTATAATGTAGGAAACCATACTTGTTCCTACGTGAGTTTGGTTACAACCACCAAACCTTGCGATATTAACAAAAATAACATAGGTTATAACAATATGACCACATAACCATATAATCACCCTTTTACTACTAATTTACCAAATGGTAAATCACCCACAATCATGCGAACATTAATTTTCCTAACAAATCCCAAATCTAAAAATAGTGAAAACATTTGGTGAACTTGACTCTTGAATTGAACATCATATATCAACCCTTTGTGGCTTTGGATTTTATGTTCCTTGTTGTTATTATCATATTCATATTTTATATCATCATGTCGTTGCCTTCCAAATTCTATGATATTTTTTTAAGGCTAAGGATCCACATTCACATGGTGGTATAGGCTATTATCCCTCTAACTAGGTCCACACCCATACTTTGCATATGAATGAAATTCCTTATGATGATCTCAAGTGTTATATGGATGACATGTCTCATGATTATCTTGTTATACAATCTGAGGCCACTTTTGTTTCTATTGACCACCCATCATACTATTGTTATGTCCCATTAAGTCCCGTGATTAATGTTGTGACCACAAGACGTAATAAGTAACCTACTGGAGGTAATCCACCTTTTCCTCCCCCACCATCTAATCCTATGGCTAAAACTAATGTACCATCTAAGGGGTATGATTTATTAAAATAACTTATTAACACCCTTACTAATATATATCTCTTAGAACTACTTTAAAAGTGCATATTTATAAAGACATATTACAAGACACCTTGCACTCTTTCACTTTGGCCAATGATACTCATCCAAATGCCTTTACTTCTCTTATGGATACATTTAAGGAACTTGATAAGGCTATTACTTTTAGCCCATTTGATATCCCTTCAAATGATGATATGGACAAATGCCCACCCTTATTCATTACAACATGCATCCAAGGATTATTTATCAAGAGGGTTTTGGTAGATAATGGATCTGGTCTTAACATTTATCCTAAATCAAGTGCTCATAAAAATGGGTATTTATCCTCTTGTAATTAATCATGACATTCCTACTATGTGAGTTTTTGACAATGTTACACACTCTACATTAGGCACTATTACTTTTGATTTGCTAGTTGGATCTAAAATTTCACCTACTACATTTCATATCATGGATATTGATCTTCAATATAATTTTCTTTTGGGTCGTCCATGGCTTCATGATATGCAAGTTGTTTCATCTACTTTCCATATTTGCGTCAAATTTTCACATAATGAAACCGAGCAAAACGTGAAAGTTGATCTAAAACCTTGTCAATATTGCAAAATAGATATGTCTAATCCACATGTCCCTTTTTCACTCCCCATCGCAACCTATTCCCATGGAAAAGATGGATACATATGTTGTCGGTGAAGCTAGTAATACTTCTAATCTTATATCCATTGCACCCCCTCACACCGAGGCCCTCATGGACATTTCTTCCACAATACCTCCTTCCTCATCTACTTCACCACCACCTCTTGATCATAATATATTAGATGCTATTAATCAATTATCGATACATATGACTATACTTGATAACGATGACGAAATAATTACACTCATAAGTGAAAACTTGCATAAGCTTAATTTTAATCCTATCAATGAAGATGATTCTATGTTTCATTAATTTTTTTATCTCCACTCACCTTGGACATTACCAACTTAGGGACACTACATCCGGTACTACAAATTCTACTCCTCCTACTCACATTGCTTCTAATGGTCCTCATCTCAATCCTATGGATAATGTAATCCACACCATAGATGCTTCACCACATGCCATATCTATTACAACTACTACTCATCTCGACACACTGCACAAGTCACTTTCTATCTTGTTTGACCAAGGATTTATTTTGTTGCCTTTTAAATGTCATCTCTTAACTAAGAATCTTTCTCAACAACCTGGACATCCATTGTTTAATTACCATTATATTTCTAGACTCAATACAAATCATTTTCAAGCCTTAATTGAAAAAATCAACACTCTTAAAGAAAGTGGACATGTTACCATCTTATATGTAATTGATGAAATAAGATTATACCTATGCAATTTTATTAATATGGTACAAAAAGACATTACAAATAATGGAGAAAGCTGAAATGTATATAGGCATTGTACAACTTTTATCCATTCCATGAAAAATGGATTAAATAAACCTATTCTAAGCAATATGCAAAAATAACATATTGTCCCTAATTGCCGCTAGAAGCTATTCTGATAAATATTTGGGAACACACAATCTAGAAACTTCCCATAAACATAGGGATAAAACATAATCACTAAGTTAACAACTAAAGATAACTAGTAACTTAAGTTAAAGTAATAAAAATAAATTACTTTAACTTATTACATTATTTAAATATAACTTAATGATGAATTAACCTAGGTATAATAACCTAACATTCCCTCCTTAATTCAACATGGTCTCAAGTGAACATGAGAGAAATTTTCTGAAGACCTCAAATTTATCTTGAGAAAGTGACTTTGTGAAGACATCTTCACGCAACATATTTTTTAGGTAATACTGGAGCTAGATGTTGGTTTTTGAACATGTTCATGAATGAAATGTACCTTCAACTCAATGTGTTTCAAAGTGCAGTCATGAAAATGAATATTTCAAAAAGTTTGACTACTCCTTCATTATCAACATGTAGGATAGTTGGATCATTCTATGGTATTCCTAATCCTTCAAGTATATGTCGCCGCCATATTGCTTCATCACATGATAGCTCCACCTACGATGTGATACTCGATTTTGTGGAGGACCTTGAAAAAAAAGTTTGCTTCTTACTCCTCGCGATATCAGTCCATATCCCAAAAAAAATACAAATCTTGTAGTGGATTTCATGTCATCTATGTTCCCTGCATGATCTTAATCAATATCATATCAAGAAGAAGTTATCATTATTATTGTATTCTAGGCCATAGTCTATAATTCTTCTAATGTACCTCGGTGTTTGCTTTTCTACTTTCCAATGAAAAACCTTGGGTTCTTTCACGATCCAAGAAATATAGATGATCGCATGGCTGATATCCGACCTAGTATAAGTTAGGTAGATGAGACTCCCGATCAACTGTCGATAGAGAGTTCTATTTACTTGTGGTGATGGATCTATCCAATTAAAATGAATTCTTGTCTCCACAGGTATGGAAATTGGTTTACAATCAATCGTTTTGAATTTCTCAAGCATTTTCTTACATATTTTAACTATGATGTAAAGATATGATTCTCTCTTTACCAAACTTCAAGTCTAAGATAATAATGTAGAAATTTGAGATGGTCATGTCAAATGATCGTGTTATATTTTTTCTTTGTGAAATAAATCATCCTCAATGATCCTTTAGTAATGACTAGATCATTGACATATGCTACAATTATCACTATCTCTCCCAAGGTTTTTGAGATAGAGATTAGGATCATATGGAATCCTATTAAATCCATGTGTAGACACTAAATTACGCACTTGGGTATATTTCTAGGTCTTAAAAGCATACTAGCATATATATGATTCCTAAGCAAGAAAAGTAGTCGTTTACAACTATCTTTGACCTCTTTTCTTTGTTTCTTGTTTTTTATTTGGTCTTATAGACCCTACAACCTAGTCAATATTATAGTTATTTATCTTTTGACTTGACACCAACACCTAACCAGACAAGAGCGCCTAGGTGCTCCTATCCCTTATGGGCACCCCTAACCCTTTTCCACATAACTTACTCTTTTTGGGTCTCTTTTATATTTTAGGCATCTTTTTCACTTATGGGTTAGCCTTCCAGTTGTTAATTACAAAATTCAAACAAGGGAATCATATAAATACATAATTATGTGTTCAAAATAAAGGACCAAGCACTAAGAATTACTACCATCACCTAAGATTGCATTCAAAAGGCACCTAAAGAACTCTAAAGCATCCATATAACATCCATTCAAGGGACAAGGGATCACATATTCTCGCATACACAACATAGGAAGGGGAAGTTTATTCTATTCCATCAACACATTTACATTCTAGAGAAAATCTAGCCCCGTATCAAGTGTAACTTATACAAGGGTGTCATGGGACACAATTTCTACACACATTCACTAGAACTATTGTTATCCAAAATTCACCCTCAAGGTAATTTTGATAACATGCTTCAAATTATTTAGTCCTAAGCAAGTAAGATTGATTCGTGGCCCAAAATCATGTTTTTGGGGGCCCCTCGACTTTTTCTAACTCTCCCATCCAAGAAGAAATCCCAACGAGTTAGAAAAAATGGAAAAATGCAAAAATGAGGTTGCAAGACTGTTTTAAAGCATTTTGGGTCTAAAGGGTTCGGGGCCGATCGAGGTTCGTCAGTATCAAGCTTGGGGCCAAAAAAGTAAGAAAATCAGCTAAGTATTTTGTCCCGTGCAAGTCTGTGGGACAGGTTGGGACATCATCGGGACGCTGAAAAGTCAAACGACCGAGAGCAAGAAAAATCGCCTAAGTCTTTGTTTTGCGTGGTTTGGGACAACGGGACAAAGGTACGCGTGGGACGTGAATCGGCCGGTTTGCCGAAAGACAGTCCATTTCGGGCGGTTTGGAGATATTTGTCCTGTGATGTCCGGGACAATGGACAAAAAATACGTGAGGGACGCGTGGGACGCGAAAAGCGTGAAAAGGCCACAAACAGAACAAAAAGATCCATTTTAGGCAGTTCGGAGATATTTGTCGCAGCAATCAGGACAAATTGGGACAAAAGTACGCGAGGGACGCGTGGGATGTGAAAAGGTGAAAAGGCCGCAAACAGGAACAAAGATAGTCCATTTCGGGCGGTTCAGAGATATTTGTCCCTGTGCGATCCAGACAGCCTGAGACAAAAGTACGCGAGGGACACGAAAAGCCGAAATGGCTGAAAAGAGACAAGGAGGCCCGCGGATGAATCAGAACGTGCCACGTGTCAGAAGAGGAAAAGTTGGAAATTTGGCTAAGTGTTTCACCAAAAATCCAAAAGGAGTGTTTTGGCCCACTGCCCCGGCCAACGAATCAGGTCATGCCACGTGTCCAAGTGGCAAGAAATTTTCAAAGGATGAGCCCGTGGATGAACCAGAGCCTAACATGTGTCATCCAAGTGGTAGAGAGCGGGAAAATTTGAAATTTTTTCCAAAATGCAAAAAGGAGGTAAAATTCAAATTTTTTCCCGCCGCTCTGTTTTGGGCCTATTTTTGCCCTAAATCTTCAAATGGCCATAACTTTCGATCCAGAGCTCGGTTTTTCGCGTTCTTTATATCAATGGAAAGCTGGTGAAATTCTCTACATGATTCCGGGGTCAATATTGCATTTTGGTTCAGTTTGGAGAGAGAAAATTGAAAAATGCCTCTGGCACGTGATAATGGCCAGAAATGATGTTTCAACAACCAGCTTAAATGCAAAATACAGTTCACCGCTTTTGCTAGGGTTCTCACCTACCGCCATAATGAGATGAATTAAATGCAACCTAGAAGTGGTTGGGGTAGATTTGGATTTCCTCTCTCTTCCCTCTCTCATTCTTCCTATAAATTGTAAGGAGGGGCTTCTTTCTAAGCGTTGGACATTCTTGTTTTTCCCCTCCCTTCTTCTCTTTGGCAGGCGAATTTGTGGAGTTCAAACCTCCCATTTAAAACTGTAATGCAACTTCACCTCTTGGAATTTTGTAGTGTATTGTATCGATCTTTGGAGCAAGTAATGCATGTCTGTGGATGATTCTCAACCCTCTCTGTGTTCATTTGCATCCTCCTGATCTTTCACTGCAAATTTTGTTATCTGTGCATGATCTTGCATCACATTTGAATGGTTTGTGTTTATTGGCAAGATAGGTGTTCTTCATTCTCTGCATCACCTTTGTTAGTTTAGGTTTATTTTTATGCATCTTCTTACCCTGTCTCCTTGGCAAGTTAGATTAGGTTTTGAGTAAACCCTCTGCATTTTTCGTGTGCATCTGAACAGAGGAATAGGAACCAGCCTTCTCTGGAGATTCCTTTCTCATTTTTACAAGTCCCACACTTGGAGAAAGGATTCAATGTTGTGCAATCACACTGGATGCTAGTATGATCAACCTAGAAATTTGATCAACATCCAGGGGTGCTATGATTCTGCCCTAACAACTACATGGAGACTGAGATGTAGTACAATGATTGATTGTAATTTCTCTCTCGGGTTGACCGCAGGGTCGATCCGACTCCCATTTTATATTTTCCTTTTAGGTTTGATGTGGTTTGTGGGCTTGTGCAGGTGAACTCTTCTTTTGTAGGTTATAGGTACCCTTGATGATCATTGTGTGACTATCAGGTGATCAATAGGGAACAACAACGAAGACCCTACAACACACCAGAAAGTAGATCTTGAGCTTACGTCAGATAGTTAGCAATTCCTGAAGCGGTCTCGTGTTCGAGATCACTTGACCTATCCCAAGTGCTTGTGTCCGGCCTCATTCTTGCATTTTAGAATTTATAGTGAGTAATAATGACACTCTTCCCATCATGTTTAACAATTTTCCTGTTCTAAATTAGTTCCGTGATTGATCGTAAATCAGCTATGTCCTCTCTCCTTCTTCTTTGCTTAGGGTTTCATATTTTGAATCTTAGCTTGCTTGTGTCAGTTTTATATTCTAGTATTTATACATCATTTGGTTCAATAATGAATTTGAAACATTTATATTTAATTCAAATTAAATTAAATCACCATGATGAATGAGATGCTCGCTGCTTTTGATGTAATATTCCCGGGAGTTTGCATCTAGAGCAAAAATTATGCATCTAGAGCAAAAATTAACCAAATTATGCATCTAGAGCAAAAATTAACTTGAAGGATTTTATCTTAACTATGGGAGCAATAGACTCCTCATAGTCAATGCCTTATTTTGAGCATATCCATTAACAACCATTCTAGCCTTATGTTTATCAATTATGACATCTGTTTTGTACTTCATTTTGAAGATCCATATGCATCCAATCAAATTTTTCCTTGGTGGAAGATCTTTAAGTTGCCATGTGTTATTTTTCATAAGTGACTTATATTCTGCATCTATAGCTTCTTTCTTAGGTTTATATTATAGGGCTTACAAAATTGTGGATGGTTTAATAGATTCAACAAATTTAATCATTAAAGCTAAATTGACCTCATTTCGAGCCATACTATGAGTCCTCATTCTAGTGGTAGATGTGTCGGGGACACTATCCAACTTTGCATCTCAAATCATACTCGTATACCACTTAGGCATATGTTTTTGGTTCTTGTGGGTGGTTGATTTTCACCATCTTCACCATCATCATTTTCCTCATCAATGTGTTTACCATTCTTTTTTTTCACTATAGGACTACTTTTTCCATCATGTGAGTGTATGAAAGGACTATCTGTTTATTTCTTCTCCAAAATTCAATACCCCGCTAGTGTAGACATTTCTCGTGTTTGGATCCATTAGTATATAGCCAAGTTCTTTATCATTATATCTCAAGAAGATAAGTTTTTATGATTTCATATCAAGTTTAGTTCTTAATTTCTTAGGAACATGCATACTAGTTTTACATCCAAAAACCCAAGGTGTGAAATTGATGGCTTATTCCTAACCACGATTCTTGTAGAGTTACCCCATCAAGAGTTGTAGTGGGAAATTTTTTTAATTGATAAAGTGTCATTTTAGTTGCTTCAAACCAATTTTTTTATAAACCTATATCATCAATCATACATCACACCATATCCATGATGATATGATTTTACTTTCAACAACACCATTCTCGTTATGGTGTGTGAGGAGGAGCTATTTGACAATGAATGCCATGTTTCCAAAAACATTGTTCAAATCATTATTGGTGTATTCTTCCCTCGATCTAAGTGGAGTTTTTTTAATGTTCCTACTGGACTTAGTTTCAACAAGGGCTTTGAAATTTTTGAAAGTTTGAAAATCTTGGTCTTTTGTAAGAAGACAATATATCAACATTTTCCTTGAAAATTCGTCAACAAAGAGCATGAAGTATTGAAACCCAAAGGGGCTAGGTCTTATTGGTCTACATAGATCAGTATGCACTAAGTCATGTTTTCTCTTAGCTTGAAATGTACTATGTTTGAAAGGTGTTCAATGTTGTTTTCGTGCCAAAAAATGCTGACATTTATCTGTAGCATTTTAAGGGGTGGTAAGCCTCTAACCATATTGTATATGTTGGTTACCAATCTAAGAACCTGCATAGACTTAAATAACAATGTGCATGAAATGGGGAAAGGAAGAATGATGGATCTACTAATTTGTCGTTTGTAACTTGGGATGGATCCATATTCCTGTCAATACCTAGTCTATGGAGATGATAGAAGACGTGTGACTAAGGGTATGGTTATTCACCTGCTACTTTATGGCTTTGCGCTAGGCCGAGGTGAGAGGGCCTAAGGTGCATCTTAAAAGGGGGAGGGAGAAATTATATTTTAAACCCTCAAACATGTTGGTGTTATGATCCTGGTGTGTGAATTCACCAATGCCATGAGCTTTGGTGGAACGGTTAGTTACATTTGGTATCAAAGTGACCACCCAAGTTTGATTCCCAACACGGGTGGCCATGCTAACATTGCAGCGTTGTCCCGGGGCTCATATAGGGTAGGGCATGGTCTCACTATATGTAGGCAGATCTAGCTTGAGGTCTGAAGTTTGGAGTGTGGTGGGATGTTATGATCATGGTGTACAAATTTACTATTGCTTTGAGGTTTTGGTGTAGCAGTTTGATACAATTGGAATCTCAATACGAGATCAAATGCAACCAAAAAATACAACGCTGATTCAAAATAATGGCCACACAAGTATTGCAAACACTTGATACAATAAACACAAGCCACTAAAGACAATTTTAGGGTGATCACAAGCATCGTCTTGAAGGAATCTGTTAACAACTTGGAATGAAATGATACTTGAGATGTTCATATTAAAGATCAAAGAAAATACACTTCGTATATATAAACTAGATGTGATTTGTTAGCGAGATATCATGTTGGATGTGTAAATGGAGATGAAATATTTAGGGGTAGGGAAAAAATTAGTATAAAATTGACGTGAGGATGAATGAAAATGGGGAATGAGAGACTAATGGGAGGAAAGAGTTGTATTAACCATCTTATATTGATAATTCACAGAGCATTCAAAACTAAAATTGAAGAACACTAAGATTCCAAAGGTTGTTTACCTTCATGGACACCCAAACAACACAAACCATGTAAAATAACCTTAAAAATTTAGCACAAACACCTAAAAATAAATTTTCTTGCACTCACCATACCAAAGCCCTAAAATCAAAGGACACCCTAAGATAGTAGATGTTCATTCAAAGTTATTATAGAGAGGAATTTACAATTGAAGCAAATGATGCTAGGTAATACTACAAAACACCATTCACTCAATACCCAATAAAAAAATCAACTACAAAATGCTTCCCTATGGTTATTTAACATGATAAAATACATAATTATGAAGGAAGGTTAATATTTATTCATTTCAGATCTGATTACAACAAGAAACATCAAGCATGTACATGGCAGAAAGGTCATGTGTATTCATTTGCAAAGGAGACAAGGGAAACATATAAAAATGAATCTAAAAGTTATATAATGGTTGTATAACTACAACCACCTTAACATAAACCAAAAATGGAACCACTAAAGAACCAATCATTTTCAAAAACAAACCCCAAGAGAAAAACATGTGTATTTTCCCCCAAAATTCACTTGCAGAAATGTTTTTCCTTTGGTGAAGAGAAGCCTTCACTTTTTATACAATAATGCTTCATCGAAAATAATATCCATTATAAATGCTAATAAAAGGGTTGGGATTGTGTCAATAGATGATCCATGCGTCAAGGTAGACCAATCAATGGAGAACCATGTAATCAGGAGGATGAATGAATGTGAAATTGCCAAATGTCTAATTCTTGATGCTCCGATCATCCATTCTCCATTTGGTGTGGGTAGGAGAGGTGTATTCTTCTTGTAGAAGAATCCATGGGTGTAGGTGGATAAAAATAATCACACCCAACTATTTTAATTCCTAAAAATGATGTGTAATGACTAAATATTCCACAACTAAAATATCACAAATTTCACCATTTTCTACAAAATTGATCTCTTTAGAAATCCACCTCCAAGACTTTCCCAATGCACTTAGTTTGAGGTGAAATGACTTCATGAGTCAAAAGTTATGGGAAAATCCCTTATTCCGTAGACTCTAGGATAATCCAACTTTGCTTTGCGGGTTTTTAGGTGTTTACTTTAGTTTGTGGCTTTGGTTTGATCTTTCAATTCTTTCTTGGATATTTCTTGTTTTGTAGAGTATCCTTTATATCGTGACATTTCCCTTTCTCACGACCATGTTTATTCGTTCCATGGATTTTACAACTCGTGTAACATTTTACCTTGAGAAACCCGCAGAATATTAAGTTCTTTGGTCTACAACATCCATAATTGGTCACATTCCAACTTCCTTCTTTTTATTTTTCAAAATAACCCATTCCATGGAATACCACGATCCAAGTCTATGAAGCACTAAATTTCTTCACCCCTTTATTCAAAGTTGACTTTATTTTGCAAGTTCCTTCAAGATGCAAAACACTATCCTCTAACTTCCGCAACTTCTTTCTTTTCTTCAAAACCTACCAAAGACTACATTCTCTTCAATTTGTAGAATACTACTCCTTAAAAATTGCAGAACACTATAACTTTGTAAAATCATCAAAACCAAAGGGAAAGTTCAGATGTAAGTGAAAATTCACATTATAGGGTTATGAGTACGATACAAACATGACTTTGAGGACCAATGAACCACTAATAAATTTTTAGAATAAAGGGTATAAATAGAGAAAATGCTAAGGTCACTTCAACATGTTTTAAAGGATTTTGGAAATATGGTGCTAAGAAATAAGGGGATCAAGATGGGCACCAACATTAGCTCTAATTTTAGGGGATGAACACCCCAAAGGGTGTAAAAAGACAATAAAAATCTCATGGAAGTAGATTAGGTGCCTATCCATTGGGTAACAAAGTTAAATAGGTAAACAATCATTTTTTTACACTTTTAGATCACATGAGTGAAAAAAACCTACCAAGGAAAACAACAAAAGGAACAAAGGAGACACAAAACAAGAAAAGGAACTGAAAGAAAAATAGAAGAGAGACTATACACTATGTAAAGGGAATGATTTAAGATACACCTAATCCAAGAAGTGTTTGAGATTCCTACCATTGACAAGCAACTCAAGTATTTCACCATCCAAATATCTCAAGAAGAAGGTATGCTCTCTAATTATAAAATGAATAAGGGCCCATCCAAACAGATTAAAACTTTCCATGCTTGCCCTTATCTTCACACCTATTCTCCCATAATAATACTAAGTCCCTAATTTGGAAAGTTCTGGAGAGACCTTGTCAAATATATTCTTCAATTTTTCCTTGAACTTTATGTGTCTTTAGTGAGATTCTCTCCTAACCTCATCAAGTTCAACAATCTAGTTGATCCTTATTATATAAGGATCAATTCCTTCTTACTATCCAAGCTATTACATGAATTTCGTAATGATAATTTCAAATGAAGATGACGACCAACTTGGGTGTTATAGACTATCTCAAATGGGCTCTTTCTAATTGACCTTTTAGGTATGATTCTATCAACATATACTACACATTTCAATTTCTCACCCCATTTATTCTTGTTAACCTCCAAGGTCCTCTTAAGTATCTTGATAAAGTTATTGTTACTTGATTTAACTTGTCCATTCCAGTGGTGGTTATAGTTGGAGGTATAAGTCAGGTTTGTCCCACATTATTTACACTCATCACAAGTAGTTTAGATCTAAAACCCATGGCGTTATTAGTAACTAACCTTGATGGGACACCAAACCTACAAATGATGTTATTCAAAAGGAAGTCCATGACTACTTGGTGAGTATCCTTCTTGGTAGGGATCCTTTCAAATCAATTGGTGAAGTAATTCGTAGAAATAAAAAATCAACTTGTGTCATACACTAGATGCCTATGTTATTTCACCAATAAATTCCAACCCCCAGTATCTAAAAGGATCTTCAATTGAAATGGGTTGTAATGATAGGGATATTGAATATTTTATCCTACTTGAGAAATGTTTACACCCTTCACACCTCCTCACAACTTGAGCAACATCCCTAAAAGAGATGGCCACCAATTACCCACCCTCAAAATCTTATGAGTGGTCACTTTAGAAACATAATGGCCACCAAAAACTCCTACATGAAACTCATTAACAAACTTATCAGATGTGAGATTGTCTTACAAGTATTAATACAAAACCTTGTGCACATCAAAGAGGTTGTACTCCAACGGTGATGTGAAAGATCAAAGTAATCAACAAGCAAACATCGAACAAGGAAAATGATGCATGAAAGAATAGGTCTACTCATTTGCATAGATAAAAATAAGAGGGTACATATGGGAGTGTTGTTTAAATCCTATGCCTGGATAATCATTCCTCCATGAGGGAAAGAGGGGTTACGATTCCAAAATGGAATGTAACTCCTATGATGCCTATGACACATATGACAATGACAGATTCTATGATGGAATCTACCACATGTCATATATATCTTAAGACCTATGATCTCACCTAAGTGAGATGACTCACCATGTGAGGTGGAAAAGACACCGAGAGATGACGAGAAAATTCTCACACACGAACACCCATCCTTCATCAAAGTTGAGGTAGAGGTCATGGAAAGTTAGAAATAGAAAGAGAACTCCCCTAGACACCTAAGAAAGACGCATTAATGGGTCCCAATAATTAAAGGCCTAATAAGGTACCCATGTACAAACAACATATTAAAGGAAAATAATAAGAGGAGAAGAGGACTAGAAAGCTTGAAGAAGATCGATGGTTGTAGAAGACCTCACCATAAGTGAAGAAACTTCACCTTATAAGAGGGCTTTGTGAAATTATTGCAACCTTATCAAAAGTCCTGACAATACTATAAGTAGATGATGTATTCATGTATCAGCTCCTAAATTAAATGAATGTGGATCTCAATGTGCTTTGTCTATTAATGCTGAAATGGATTTCAAAAAATTGATATGGTGATCATGTTTTCATAGTAAATGTTAATAGGCCACCGAAAGTGAATACCGAACTCTGTCAATATTCCCTATAGCCAAACAACTTTTGTGGCAGTGTTAACTACTCCTCTATACTCTACCTCTGTAGATGATATGGCAATCACATTCTACTTCTTGCTAGAGCAACTGACATGTAACCCGAACCAAGAGAGAAATTGTAGCCTGAGGTAGATTTTTGATGATCTAGATCACCAACCTAATCAGAGTCTGTATATCTAACCAAGTCAATCTTTGTCCCTCCTAGATAATGAATGCCATCAATATGAGTGCCATGAACATAGTGAAGGATCCACTTTGCTATTTTCCAATGCAACTCATGAGGCTCCTACATAAATTTGGACATGATCCCAACAATATATGAAAGGTCCGAATGAGCGTGAGTCGTAAATCAAGATCCTCACCAACTATCGATAAAGGGTACCATCAACCATAAGCGTAGAGAAATAAGAAACCAACATAACCTCGTAAAGGAAATGAGTAGAGAAGGCTTACAATTGGACATGGAAAGTGAGCTAGCAAATCAAGGAGTACTTAGGATGCAAAATTACAATTATTGAGTCGAATAGGGAATATGAATCCCAAGAAAGTAATGAAGCAAGCCCAAATGAGACATGGAGAACTTATTGGCAAGGCATTCTTCATATAATCGATGATAGAGGAAGAGTTACACATGATGAAAAGATCATCAACATATAGAATGCGGATGAGCATGGAGTCACCCTACCACAAAATGTAAACATTAGGGTCATAGTGACACTAAGTGAACCCTGATGTAAGAAGAAATGAGTCTATCTTAACATACCAAGCCCAAGGGGCTTATTTAAGGCTGTAGAGATACTTTTATAACTTGTATACGAGGGAGGGATCATGGAAATAAGTCGGGGGTTGTTCCATGTATATCTCTTCCTCTAGGTCCCCATGAAGGAAGGCACTCTGAACATCCATATGGTGGAATTCTCATCTATTTCATGACGGTGATGGAAAGGGTTAGTCGAATGGAATTCATTCATGAATGGAGAAAAGGTTTTCGAATAATCAACCCTAGCTACCGGGAGAAACCCTTAGCTAAAAGTCACATTTTAAACTTCTTGATGTTCCCGTCTGCACCATATTTTGTTCAAGAAACCCACTTATACCAAACAATTTTTCTTCCTTTCAAAAGAGGGGTGAGATCCCAAGTATCATTATTTATGAGTGAGGAATACTCCTCATCCATGGAAAAATCCCACTCAGGAATCCCATAAGCCTCCCAGAAAGACTGAGGGTGAGAAGCGGAGGTGAAGAAGGAGTGAGTTCCAGTGAACTCGTCAGAACAAGTTCATATCTCATCCAAAGGATCCCCAATCCACTCTCCAACACTTTGTAAAGTCTGTCTAGCCCAATGAGGACCAAGAGGTGGGAGAGCCTCATAATCTATAGATTCTTCACTCAAGTGAGAAGGGACAAAGTCCTCATAATCACTTTTGTAAGAATCAAAATAATCTAAATCATGAGGGTCGGTAGGAGTAGGAGGATTAGGAAGATCAGGTGGAGGAGGAGGATCATGCTCAACAACATCATCATTTGAAGAGTCATAATCATAATCGAGAGCATAAGGACCTCAGAGGGTGGAGAAGTAGAAGTTGAAGATGACTCATCAAATTTCACACTTCTCTTAATATAAAGATGATGAGTAGTAGGGTTCAACAATCTATACCCCTTCACGCCATTAGGATACCCTACAAAATACAAGGTTTGGATTGTGGTTCCAAGGTATTTCATTTATTTTTGGGAATTTAGGCCATAACATTGGATTCGAAAATGTAAAAGTGCTCTACATCACGTTTTCATCCAAACTAGGCTTCAAAGGGTGTCATCCATCTTATGGACTTGTGTGGAACATAGTTCTAAATGTAACAAGCACAATTTCACCTTTGACCCAATACTGCAGAGGAAGGGATTTTGAGTGAACCATATAAGTGGCCATATCCTTAAGCGTTTGGTTATTTCTTTCTGCAACTCCATTTTGTAAAGGGTTGTAAGTAAATGTACATTGCAAAGTAATCCCTTTGGAGGTACAAAAATATTTGAACCTATTGCTCACATACATCTATTATCGGTTTGAAGAACCTTGATAGATATTTTAGCTTATTTCTCAACAAGATCCTTAAAGTCTCAAAAGTGATCGAAAACTTAAGAATTTTTATCAAGAAAATACACCCAAGTGTAACACAAAAAATCATCATTGAAGGTTAGAATATAAAGAGCTATAATAAATTAAGGAGATACAAAGTGGCTAGAAATGTCACTATGAATGAGATCCAAAAGATGAGTAGCTCTCTAGGATTTTCATTTTCCAAAAAAATATTTAGGGTGCTTCTCGAGGCACAATCCTCATAAAGACAAATAAAATTTGACATGAGGTTGACCATTTCACTCTGGCTCAATTGTTCAAGGTGATGATAGTTAAGATGGACAAAAATCTCATGTCATATCTTGTTAATCTCATTTGTATGAGTGAGAAAGGCAGTGGGCATCGAATCAGAAGTAAAGTGGGAGAAGGTATACAACCATAAATGGTGATCTACCTTTCCATCAACCATGGTGGATTCAGAGTGAATCTCACAAATAATCACCTAGTTAGGACAAAATGACACTCGTATTACTTCATCACGGTGAGTTTTTTGGTAAAATGATAGGATATTGGTAGAGAGATTAGGAATACTCAACACATGGTTACATGTTCCACCGTCCATGTCTACCAATCCAATACTAAAATCGACACTCTAATGCCATCACCCAACATGATTTGGGACATGTCACATGGATCAATGTTAGATAACTCAACATGCAAAGAGCCCATGTGATGCAAGGCACTGAAATTAATGATCCATCTTGACAAAGGAGAAACTCTATATACAAGGGAATTTCCTTTCTTCTTCATAGATTTAAAATCCTTTGATTTAGAAGACTTGACCTTTGAAGCATTTTGTTTGATCGACTCAGAACACTATATTATTTTTCTCAAGTATACGAGTTAGGTGATCGATTTGTTTTCTCACACACTAATGCTCTTCATGGCTAGTCTTCTTACAATAAGAACACTTACACTTTTCCTTCTTCACTTTAGGCTTAGAAGTAGAAGCGTTCATGTTAGGTTTGGTTTTGGTTTGGTTGGTCTTGGTTTCCCTCTTCCGTTGATCATTTTCTCTATCTTCTTTTCATATTTATTTTCCTTTCCCTTACCAAGATTGCTACAAGTACACGTGACTTAGGTTTGAGAGTCCCCATTTGAATGAGTTTGTCCTATTCTCAAATGAGTTGGGACAAAAAAATTTCAAATGAGGGAATTTTCCAAGAACTGCCAAGAGCTTATTTTGTGGCATGGAAGGTCAAAACTAAGATGGAGTATTTGGAACCTAACTTAGAAAGAATCGACAAGATAAACTGGGAATATTTTTTCTCAACTCCACATTCCTTTAAGAGTAATCTAGTGTGGAAAAAATTATAGAAGAAGGATTATAGGTTATCAAAGTTGCAGGAGGTAATCCTAGTAGTTCGTTTCTCTAACTTGTGCGCTCTAATGCCATCTTGCTTCCTAAACATATCATCAAGAAATTTCCAATCTCCATCGGGTGTTAAGGAAGACTCAATGTGGAAGATAAATTTAGAAGATACAGACATACAAAGAAGACCCAAAGCCTCATCGCATCAGTTTAGCCACTTAAATTTTATGGTCTCATCGTTAGGTTCAATCTTTATTCCCATGGTGATGTAAAACAATCCTTTACCCCTTAGTTTAATAATAATTTTCGATCTCCATTCAAATAAATTAAACAACGCGAGCAAAGGAAAAAAAGAGAATCCATCGCAAAAGAGAGAAAATAAGAATGCAAAAGGAAAAGAAGCACACACACACACACCTCGTAATAATATTATCACCCCTATTTGTGGCACTTTATAGTTTAGTATGTTGATTACAATCAGGTGTAAATGTGCATCATGAAATAGTCAATCACTCACCTTATATTAAGTGTAATAACACGCAAGTGTGGAGAACACAATCAAGGTTTAGAAATCATGAAAAATTGAAACCATAAACAAGCACAAAATGATGCTAAAACAAGAAAAAAGGAGAGAAAATAAGCCTTGTGTGAGAAATAGCATCTCACGCCGTAACATAAACCCACTTACCACAAAGTTATGATGGACACTCTCACTAGCCCACAAAAAATAAAAGGAGTGATACAATGCAAAAACGGACTCAAAACGATTCCAGAGGACATATAGGATGCAAAAAGGATCCAAGAAGATAGAAAAGAGATCTAAAAAGTGCTACACACTCCAACAAAAAAATTAGCGAGAAAGAAAATTCCAATAAATTAAAAAATGGAAAAAACAAATAATTAAACCTTAATTAACCACTAATTAAATTAATTAAAACCACCTAGATTATGTAGACACAAAATCACACACATATTACTATTTTACTATGTAGTCAAGTATATTGTTTATATGTATGGATCTTAAGTAAGAAAAGTATTCATTGGTGACATAATCCTTTGTCCATCCACTTGTTTTGATTGTTTCTATTGAATTTCTCTCTCACATCTATCATTGTTGCACCCAGTCCTGGTCGATTCATAGGGATCCCTATTTTTCTGTCTTTTCAGATATGTCATCATTTATCCCAGGACACTAGTGCCCATTCTAGACACTAGGACACAGACGCTCCTGTCGTATTTTTTATTTTTACTCTTTTAAACATTTGTGGTTTTCCTTTCTAGTTTTCTTATCCTTATCCCAAGCTCATAGTCGATCTTTTGGGTCACTAGTGTCAAAATTCAAACAAGAGATCCATATATATACACAACATACACTCTATTATTATGGCTAGAAATTCTAAGGGGCAATATCATCTACATATTATCACTACCATTACAAGGAGTGCATTTTTAGGCTACATAGGAAGGGGAAGTTCTCAATTCCATATCACACATTTACATCTTATCTAGCCATAGCCCACTATCTTGGCATCATTAGTGCGAGGGAAACCTAAGGACACTATTACACACACAAACAAAAAGAACTACATAGATTTTGGAATGTAGTGTAACGTTTTTTCATAAGTTCACTCATTGGGTGACCGACAGGTCGAGTATGACTTCACATATTACATTTTCATTCCAATTTGTAGTCATTGTTTTACCCTCAATACCTCTTTCTAACCCCAAGTACATCGACCTATCACCCAACATACGTTGGGCACTCACTAAGGTGTGTGCATGCGCCGAGCCCCTCCTTTATGTGAGCTTTTCAAGAGAGTTCCACCATTAATGGAGGATTATTTGTAGAAATAGAAGTACATGCATCTACTTAAAAGGTAGAAGATATAACTAACAAATCTACACATCAATGCATCACAAAAGGTAAATAAACATTGTATGAAGCATAAGGAACCAAATATGAGTCATGAAAATCCAAATAACATGAGGGTTTACACCCATAAACAAGATGTATAGAATAGATCCATGTATATTGATTTAAAAGAGTTTATAGTAGCCACACTACATTCAAAAGGGTCATCTCAGACCATATACATCAAATGAAGAGATCCAACCCCTCCAAACTAATCGATCAAAGATCCTAACTATGATTTCCCCATTATAACCCTTGTTACAAACCCCAACACCCATACATATGCTTAATGATATCCTTTACAACCCTCTAGCATCAAGAACTCTAAACCCTAGCATCATGAGCTCCAAACCCTTAGCATTACCTAACATTTCGCAGCACCTCATTACCCTCCTTCTCTTAGCACTCTGTACCCTCTAACACCTTCACACTACCTTCTCCTTTTTTTTATTTATGTCCAAACATTCCTTTAAATAGGATCAATGTCCACCACCATGAATTCTCTCATGAGAAGATCATGTGCTAAGTGTCAATGTGGTCCTCCATAGGAGAATGCTTATCCTCTTTACAAAACCTTCCACTAACTGTAATGATGCCTCTAGGAATATTCCCTACGTGGAATATCCTTTTCTTAGCCTCCAAGGTTCCAGTGCTGGCACCTTATCCACTTATCACACCTAGTCGGTCCTCACATTTTTCCTCAAGTGACTCCATGATGCCAAATATGGCTAAGTCCTTTAAACCCTTATTCTACCTCCCGTGTGTGCCCTGGTTTCACTTAAACCCTTCTTAAACCCTTTTATTACACGTTTTTCCCTGAGCACCCTTCATTCTATTTCCCGTGCATGCCTTGGTACTTAGCCAATATTTAGGGTCCAACATCACCCCACACTACACATGTTCTCCATCCTCTAAACATTCTACTCCTTCAAAGAATAAAGAATAGTGGAATTGAAATAATCTAAATAAAGAATGGAAGAATATGCTATATTGCTTTGCATGAGGAGTGGGAACTCCTTCTTCATGGATGCCTCAATCTTCTCCCAAACATCTACTTCTCCTACGCCTATTGAAGTAGGTCACCCACCAATGCACTTACTTCATCAAAACTTAGTTCATCGCTCTTAGCTTTCAATGTATCTACAATGCTTTCAGCTGCTTGCTAAGATCACCTAGCGCATCCATCCTGTGAGTGACTTGGGGGTATAGTTCCTTTATCCTATTCTTAATCGAACCCCACAAGGTTTTGATTTCTTCCAACTTCTTCTCAACTTCGACCAAGATCTTATCACGCTCCGCCCTATTGCCTTTTTCTTTTCCTAAAATTATTTCAGATCCACCTCATGTGTAACAACCAATATGTTTGCTACCTTGTCTCTATGACACAATTTTCATACACAACTTTGGCCATCTCACGTGATGGTCTTTTTATGTAGTAAGGAGCTCGAGTATCGAGTCATTTATTCCCAATATTCATTTTCTTCCTCCTTCTAGCATGCCATCACCTCTTCTTATGAATCTAATTCGAGTGGCTGCCTTTCCATGGTGAGGATGTAGGTCAAGTCTTCTAAGAAGTGCATGGTTGACTCATATTTATGCTCTTTCAAGGGGCCAGTCAAGGTTTCAAGATAATGACATCTGAAATGGCCTTATCTTCTTGTGGACTTTGTGCATCTTCATCTTTTCATCCCTCAATTCATGCCTTAACTGTGCACTGATCAATTCCTTTATTTTATCTCCTTATCCCTCTCAATGATCTCCTCATTATTTTTCTCAAGCTCCTCCTCCAAGACCCTTATTCTATCATTTCTTGAAGAGTCTTGCTTCCACCTCCACAATGATACTTTGTTGAGCACGTTGCAAAATTTATCATCTGACAGTTGTTGGAATTTATAAGAGGGTTTATTCTCTTGCATTTGTATCTTCATCAATGCATCATGATTTACCTTGAACTCGAGTTCATCAACATGGGACTCAAAATCCCAGGATAACATTTTCCTCATGCGTAGGTATGCACCCTCTTCATCAAAAGAAGACCAAGTGAGGAGTTGGTTGGTGGGCACGGTACTTTGGAAGTGTGTGCACATAATACCTTGCTTGGATCATTAATATAAGTCATATCATGTTCTGTGCTACTATTGTGCCCTTCCCACATGTGCACAATGTGGTATTGGGAAGCTTACTGCTAAGTGGGGTCTCCACCCATGCTCCCATACTCCTTTCCTACACTTTCACTCTCCTTAGTTTCCTTCAACACTTCTTTGGCACTTCACTCTACTTCATGCTCCACCAACTATTGGATAATACCTACCACCTCCCTCTCTATAGTGTTATCCATCTACTCCTCGATTGGGGTCGGGGTTTTCGATTTTCATGTTTACTTCCTCACTCCCCCTTGTCATGAGCACCTTCCTCATTCTCATCCCTTTCTTCATTTCCTTCTTCATCTGACTCATGTACATCATACATAGGATGATTTGAGCCTCACCATGCTCTTCATCATCTTCATCACCTTTTCGGCTTCCATGCTTTTTTTCTCCTGAGTCTAACCCTTTTGTCACCCTTTGCTTCTTCCTTACTGGTGACTCCAATATAGGGACTTCTCTTTTTCTTCTCTCTTAGGTGACTCTTCTATTATCGGTGAATCTTCCTTCTATGGTGAATCTTTTCTAATGGGATACTTCTTCTAGTGGATGTAAGTACTTGTGCCCGCACCCGACTCCTATGCCCCTACTGTCTATACTATTTGCGTGTTCGACACTCGATGCCTTTTTCTTAGAGCCTCCTCTCTTTCTCTTTTCCTTAGCACAACATTTTTCCTCATGGTGGGGTCCTTAGAATGGAGACATCATCTTAAACATAAGTGCCTTTTTCATACTTAGGCCTTAGGTATAAATACACCCTCGTTGTTGTCCTCCCTGCAACAGAAATGTTATTGGTTTCAACATGTGCATGTAATGGGAGACATACTTCTCCACATATGCACACTTCTTGGGGTATATTAACTTCTTGTGTAACTCATGGTAATCTTGATCTACTACACTTAGATCAAACTTGAGTTTCTTCACCTCTTTGAATCGATTGACCTTGACTGGAAGTACTCCATCACGACATGAAGGAGAAAGGAAACTTACACCAAGGAATCTTGGTGCCATCTATCAAAGTAAATCTTTCAATACAAAAATGTTGGTATACGATGAACTCAACTCTCCTTGTACTAATGAAGGCAATTGCTTGGGTATTCTCCATTCAGCCCCCGAATACATCGCACATCTACTTATACCACTTTTCTAGGTGTGCCTTATGAGCGGCCATCATGGTGTCATAAGTATATTGTTCAAACCTCTTAGTGGGGAGGGGTTCTCCTCTGGGTATTCCCAAAAAATTTATCCGACCCATCGAGCACTCCAATCTCTGAAAATATAATGGTGAGGAGGACATTACCAAACATGATCTTCTCTCTATTACATGCAACATTTATAATATCCTCTATAATAAAATATGAGAGGTTATAGATGGTCCCCCCCAGAGATCTTGTGGCATACATTCAACTAAGCCTTGTTGATATGTGTCCATCTCTCTTGCCCATTCAACTTTGTGACCAAGCATGCGGCCATCCTCATCAAGGACATGGTGATTGCAGAAATGTCAAAGTAGCATGAACCCTTCTTGTAGTCATAAGCTTCAATGATCTTCTTAATGGCTTCTTTGTCTTCCAAATCACATGCCTAATGATTCTCCTTCATAGATAAGGCCGATGAACTTAGAAATTAGCTGGGGGGTTATGCAAATCCCTCAAATTAAAAAATAGAAGTGGTATTCATGCACGTGCGACATAAACCATTGGTATATTGCTCAGGATTTTCGAAATAGGGAAACTCATAGAGTTGCAACAACCCATCCTTCTCCATTTTCACCTTCACTTCATCGTCATAGATAGACATTCTATCTGGTGTCCTCTTCTCTGTAGGGTGAAGCATATCTAGTGTCATCTCATTTTTGTGGTGCTTCATTCGATGGTTGTAATCACTTATGGTCATATTCCTGATATGAGACACCCATTCCTTACCAAGTAATACGTCATCCAAGTACTGCATTTCCATATACCATTATTCATTAAAACTGGTAGAAACAACTTGTTTTATTTTTCCCTTGCCCTTCTTCGGTGAAACGTTTGATCTATTTCCTTAGTTTCATTCCTTTTTCAAGTCCTTAAAAATTCTTCCTCTCTCCTGGTCCTGGCTCTTCTCAACTTCATGGCTCCACTCCTTTGCAAAAATTCCTCCAAATCTTGTGCCCTAGCTATGCAACCCTAACTTGGAAAACCCCTTTTCACGTAACACCCACATGATCCTTCCACACAACCTTCTCCGCTTACGCCCATGTACTCCTTTCTACTCTAGTTTGCTGATCAAACTAATATGTAAATATTCACAAATATTCTCAAACCTTCTTTCGCAAGGATGCCCTAGTTCACGAGAGATCTTTGATAACTTAAAATGCAAGGTAAAGAATAACGCACCCCCGATCTTATATTTATAACTTTTGATTTTCTCTACAATAAATGTCATGCCACCTACCAACGTACTTTTCACAATAAAGGTGGATTTTTCCAACGCCAACCTTCAATGCTTTTCCTTCATGCTCAATCCTACGTGAAAACCGGAAACCTTCAGGCGCATAAAAACCCTCACTGACCATAGATCCTTACATGTGCGCTTACAATGCCAAAGGAATTCTTCCTATGTGTCCTAATCTTGGTTCTTGACATCACCTACCTCATGTTGTTCTATAATTTTCATTCTTGTACGTGGTTTCTATAAAGCCTTTTGACACCATCCTTCCCTCATGTTCACCTCTTCTACGCGTGATCTTCCAATCCACATGTTTTTGATTTTTCAACCTGGGCCATCAACAACCATAGCTTCCAAAGCACTTGTCACATCACTCCACCCCACACAAAAATGGACGCGTCCTCTATGCATAGATTTTTTTAAAATAATAAGTGGCTACCAGTGCAAAAACACACATAAAACACAATAATAACAACCAGACAAAACAACTATAAAAGTAAACATAAAGAAAGGAAACTACATTAAAGAAAATCCTAGGCTAACTGGCAATATTTCATTATTTACAAACACAAAAAAACGTATTTATAGTAAGGCTTCAACCTAATCCCATTAAAATGACATGACAACCATGTTCCATCCAAGTGCTTGTAAGAATCGAAAACACCTAAATCAAGTATATAGGATACAATGCAGGCCCAACCGATGGAATTTTTAATTTCCTAGGATGGCACAAAAAATTTGAATCATATAAGAGAACCATTTACCTAACCTCAAACTACTTGTTCTTGATGTGTTTATCATGTCATGCCTTCTTCGCATGGATTTTTCTATTTTTTGACTCCAATGAAAAATATCCCCTCCTATCAATCAATGCATCAAATTTTTCAATCCTCTCCTCAAGTGCGTGTTCATCAACTAACCCTCCTCTTGTGCATGCTATATGCAAGCGATGGTAACATGAATTCAATAGGTAACACAACTTCCATGCCAAACACCAATTGAAAAGGTGTGGCCTTGTTCAATCTCTTATAAGTAGTTTGATATGACCATAACACAACAAAATTTTTTTCATCCCAATCCTTTCTTCCCACATCACAAATCTTGGTCAACGTGTGATTCAAAATTTTGTTAAACGCCTTAGCAATCCCATTAGCTTGTGGGTGATAAGGGTTAGTATTGTGATGGGCCACCATGAATTATCTTTGATAAAATTATAACTGTCTCATTTAAGAAATGAGTACCCCTATCACTTGTTAAACTTAGCGGGCATCCATACCCTTGATTATATTTTCCCACAAGAACCTAGCTTGTTGTTATTACTATGTAATCCCTTGTAGAACTTCTTTCGCCCACCTTGTAAGGTAATATGTGCATGTAATGATATAATGTGAACTTGTCCTTTGCACAACTAGAGAAATAGGGCCTACGAAGTCAATTGCCCATTTCTCAAATGGCTCTACACTGCAATTGGTCTTAATGGCATTTCATCTCTTTTCCTTGGTTTAGTAAGGTGTTGACAGTAGTCACAGGCCTTGCAATACTCGATACAATATTTGTAAACCGTTTCCCACCAAAATCCTGCTAGAAGGATCTTGTGCATGGTCACATTCCCCGCATAGTGCCCCCTACAATTCCACCATGAGCCTCTTCCATGATTGCAATGTGCTCATGCTTCAAGCACGCACCAACGCAAAACCTCATTGTGGACTAGATTGTATAAGTCTCCACTAATTAACATGTAGGGCATAACGCGTATGGCTAATTGCTTCCTTTCCAAAGTCTTCATTCCCTCCAATGCCACACCCATTTTGAGAAACACAATAATATATTCAAAGTTAGAGGGTGTGCACTGTAATCTGAATAGTTGTGCATTTGACATTGTATCCTCAATACTCTACACGCATCCTCTCCTGAGTCAATATTTGATAAATGGTAAGGCCAGTAAATTATTCTTACCCAAATTTACAATATCCGTAAAATTAAACTCCTTAACAATAGGACCCACCTGCATATGTGCCCTTGCAAGATGGGCTTGTTCACCAAGTACTTTAATTCCATGTGGTCCATGTAAAAGATAAAAGGTGTTGCTAGCAAATACTGCCTAAATTTGTGTAGCAGCGCGTAGATCATCAATAATGCCTTATGCTCTGTGGTAGTATAATTATGTTATGTTGGGGTTAGCTTCCTACTAGCAAAGCATAAGGGATGGTCAACAATTCCCTCTCCAAAGTTGTGCTAAGATTGATCCAATTGTCATCCTGAAGCATCAACATGTACATGGAATGGCTTATCCCAAGAGGGAAAGCATAATATGGGTGTAGTGATAAGCCTATTCTTCAATGTGTCAAATTCCATCTGTTGTGCCTCTCCCCAATGAAATGTACTTTTGTGCTTCAACAACCCTCCAACGATGTAAAGATCTTAGCATACCCCTTAATAAATTTTTGGTAATACCCCATATGCCTAAGGAATCCACATACCATGCTCTGGCTGGTAGGATCCCCAATCCCACAATAATGACAACTTTGGTAGGATCCACCAACAAGCCTTCTTTACATATGATATGTCCCATAAGGTGCCAAATGGAGTAGCAAAAACACATTTCTTAATGTTGAGAGATATACTCAACTGCCAACATCTCTCAAACATCAGCCTCAGATTGTCATAATGGTCCCTCACCAATCCATATATTGTCCAATCATCCAGGTAGACTTGTAGAAATTTATGGATGAAGTCCTGAAATTCCTGAACCATAATGCACAAAAATACAACAAGCGTATTCTTTATTCCAAAAGGCATGACCGTATAGGAAAAAATTCCCCATTCAGTGGTGAAGGTTGTCATTTATTGGTCCTCCTTTATAATTCCAACCTGATGATATCTTGAGAATCCATCTGTGAATGGATAGATCTTGCGCTTGGCTACTCCTTCCAAGATCTCTTCGGTGAAGGGGGTTGGAAAAGGATCAATGACACACCGCATTCAAATCCTGTAATCAATGCAAATCCTTATCCTCCCATCCTTCTTAATGCTTGATGAACATCAAACTTATCTAATATGATTCCTCAATAGCCTCAATGATGCTTGATGTGATCATATTGTCAATCTCCTTCTTGACTTTGACGCGTAAATTTAGATTCATTTGATAAGGTCTCTTCCGAATTGGGCACACACCTTCCTTTAACTTGATCTTCATTTCTCCCAAGGAGTGGTGAAATCCTTTAAGCTCATGGTACCTCTCGTGGAAAAAATCCTAAAATTCATGCAACAAGATCAATAATCTTTGAAACCTGTCTTTCTATCCAATAATATTCAATAGTAGCTTGCTTAGGTTCTACCTCTGAACCAATGTTAACCTTCTTGTTTTTAGGGGTTCATGGTAGGCACGTGCTTGCTCATCAATACTTTTCATAACCTCATGCATACCGATAGTATGGTTAACATCTAAGTTTTCCACCTCTTCACCATATTTCATGTAGACCAACTTTATTTTCTCTTTTTCCATGTATGTGCGCTTAAGATTTACCTCATTTTATTCTTCCCTGATCGAAACACACCTCTAAGCCAGGTTCACCCAACAACTCTAGTACTCTATCCTCTGCCATGACACTATCTCCCATAGTTAGGTGCTTAACATCCTCCAACACCTTATCCACTGATGGCTTAGTACCACGATACTCAAAATCTTGAAGAGAGATTAGTCGTTAATTCCTACCGATTTCTATCGTGGCATAACTCGAATGAACCATGTGCGTGCGTAGCATTGTAAGTTGGAGTAAATCTTATGCACCCATAAAGATGTAGGCAATGCTTTCACACCTTCCATCCATGCCTTCTCACATGCCGGGACATGAAACGAGGCGGGTTCCTTCCCATGATAATCTTGTATAGCAATAGGTGCATTTCTTTGGAGAATCCTAAGAGAGAACACGATTCTCACCTCGTACCAATCTAGAAGGTTATCATGATGGGTCACCCACCAATGTGCTGCAGTCCTAAGAAAATTATAGGTAAGCATACTTCTCCTTTCGATCTCACATATCCACTGGGTCTGCATTACTTGCAGGAAAACATTAGGGTTGGCTCCCCCAGTGTAACTTGACAACTATTTTCCTCCTAGGAATTTGACTAAGCATACCTTTGTTACTCCTTATAGAGCCTCCTAATTACCTTCTGACTAACTCATATGTCTCATGTGCCCAATTGTCACATGCCACACTATTTGTATCACTTATAGATTGAGCATCTTCCCACTTTGAATAACACATTCTTTACGTTGGTTGCACAAGCTTAGGGCCCTTGATAGTGCACACATAGATTTTTCTAGGTCTTCTTCTCCAAAGGGCTTAGTATAGGGTGCTGAATTTACATCCATCAAAGGAATGATAACACGTTCCTCCTTGTTCTCAAAACTTATATACCCCTTCTTGAAACGTAAGTCAACATTGTTATTATACCACCAAGGGAGCCCAAGTAATCTTTGGAAAGTTTTCCACCTCAAAAAGCACCAAGACTTCAAAGTCTCCAATGAATTTTGCCCCTTAGAAACATCCTTTAAAACACCAATGAGCATCGCCTTTGTCTTACTAGCCATATACAACACATTTGAAGATGAATTTAATGGAGGTCTTCCCATTTGATTCCATGCATCCAGGGTGAGAACATTAACTTCGTGCCCATGTCAATCAGAATATTACTTAAGAGCCATCCATCAACAACTGCATTCAAGGTAATCTCCTTATCATAGTTAAGGTTATGAGGAGTTAGATTAACATGAAAAATCTGCCTCTCGGGCTCTCCTTGGAAACTTGGTACTTTTCCCCTAAGCCACTCTTCTATAGAGGGATGATATTATCTTATCTCATCATCTTACATACTTCCCTGACTTCATCTATATCCTTCTGTGGAGCCTCGGTGCTCTTCTTACGCTCTAACTACTGCCGTGATTTCTCCTTCTGAGCACTATATCTCTCCTTGTAGGTGTCAAATAACATCGATGGTTTCTTGATATACTTCTTTTTGATGCGTAGGGTCCAGATACTTCCCATGTAAAAATTCTTCTATTGTAATCAGCGGTCTTTTCTTTGGTATCTCACTGGTGTGTGTAACCTCACTTACGTCATCACCAATACTGAGCTCTAAATCGACTCACGTGCCACCCTTGGCATCCATTGTTAATCAACACGCTTTATGCTCACTAGCCCAGTGCCCTTATCCTTCCGTTGCGCTTCGGCTCATGTGTTAAAATGATTCAGACATTCCTCATAATTGTGCTTCTTTCCACACCATGAACATTGCAATTATTCTAGAACATCATGTTTATAATGTTATGTAGACCCACAATTATAACATGTTCCTTGAGGAAATTCACTCTTTCTACCCTCGCAATTGTCATGGCCTCTAAATCCTCCTCGAAAGCTTCTACCTCGACCTCCTCCATCTACGCACTCTTCATAATGACTACCATCATCATTGGAGATACTAACAACACGATATGGTGTGCACCAATATCAATGGAATCATGTATCTGGTCAATCAATCTATAATCCTTAGTGTCATGAGTAGTAGAGGTGTAAATTTTGCAATAACAAGACACATTATTACGGATTGCTCATGTTTCACTAGATTATTAGTAGATTAATGAAATAGATAAGGGTAAATGGGCTAAGGAGGAATACATGTTACATGGTTGATGGTAGAGTGCACTCACTTATGATTTACGATCTAAACCGATTGTGTGAGCTTCCTTTTGGCTAGGAGGAACTACCTAAAATACAAAGCAAGACCACAAAACATAGTTAATAGCAAAAGGTTAGTGGATTTCCTAGCGTGAGCTAGATCCAAGAAGTGTGATACTTCCTCAATGGTTGTCAATCCATTGATATATATATATATATATATATATATATAAAATTCAATATAAAGTAAATGAACATGCAAATAAAAGAATATAATGCTAGTGTTTTGATTTAGGTATCTCAGATTACTATCAATGTCAATCTAATTAAATTCTTTAATAATTAAACTGGTGAAGGTCCCAGGTTAGGTTGTAGGTCAAAGGTGGTTTAAGGGTCATAGGTTAGGTCTGGGTAAGGTTTGGGAAATTTTGATTGGTTTTGGGGTGAGTGGGGATCTTTTTGGTTTGAGGAAGTTTACCAAACACAGAGACCGATGCTTGTTAGGGTATGACTAACAATAGTTAAGGTATGATCAATGACAGTTTAGGATGACCGATCTCGGTTATTGTGGGTAATGACAGAATCTCAAAGCAAGTTTCCAGGCTCTCTCTGTGTCTCCGAAAAGAGATGGGAAGGTCCGTGATGAGATTACAGATAGGGTATCAGGCTTGGGTGAGGTTTTTTGAGGCCTTTGGGGTTTTAAGGTCAATTTAGTGAAAGTCTTACATGAGGCATAATAACCGATGTCGGTTTTGTGATCGATGGTGATGAAGAGGAAACCGATGATGGTTAAGATAACCGGTGTCGGTAGGGGAAATTTGGTGAAAGTTGATAAAAGGTGATTTTGGGCTTCTCTGTGGATTGCATAGAGAGTGAAGGGGATTGGTTGGGTTCGTAATAAGGTAAGGAAAACTTAGGAAATTATAAAGGTTAGGTATGGAGAGCCAAAAGGTTATGGGTGGCTAGATAGGTAGATGGGCAAGAAGGTGGGGATGGAGGAATGTAGGGAAGAACAAGATCTAATAACAAAAGATAAAGAACCTATTAAGTAAGTACAAAAATGATGCAAAATCAAATGCACTTACTTTATTTTGCAAGCCTGGTTGGTGAAGGAAGGTGATGGTCGATTTGTGATGAACTTGGTGGTCAGTGTCATGCGGAAGTACTTCCCAGAGTGCTCATATGAATGCCAATGCCTTTGGATTGATCTCAAGTACTTGCTTGGGCCTTTGGTTGAATGTATTATATCATCTTGATGCTGAGAAAACTATAGTTTGTGCTTGAATGCAGATAAATCTCTCAAAATTGAAGTGACCAACCTGGGAAAAAGGTTGCAAAACTGTATATATGGTAACCGATGATGGTTCAAGGTGATCGACATCGGTTATGGGTTAGCTGACATCGGTTAGGGTAGGAAATCCTAGGTTTACCAAAAATAGCAAATCTTGGCTATTTTTGGTGTGCTCTTCTTGTCATTTCAGGTCTCAAGTGATGGTTAGTGCTTAGATAAGTGGGAGTGTTGTTGGAGAAGGAATAAGAATTTAATGTTAGGGTTAGACTAAGTCCCAGTTGGTTAAGATAAGTAGAGACTCGAGTCTTAGTTAATTAATAGGCTAAGAATAAGTCCATGGTGAGGTGTCTAGGTGATGGTGAGGTGTAAATTAACTTAATTAAAGTAATTAAATTAATAAATAATGTGAGGATGGACATTAATTCAATTGTAAGTAATTAAATTAATATGAATGTGGGGTAAAGGGGTCGTGGTTAGGTGAACACATTATGTTAACTGATTGAAAGGGGACTAAGGGGAGTGTGACCCAAATTTGGTGTCTACATTTGCCCCTTTTTGTCGTGTAGCTTGTATTGGTAAGCGATGTTGACAAAAAAAAGGAAGTGGTTGCCCCAAGTATAGGTGAGAGTGGGGTTTCCCCAAGTAGGGCTGAAGGTGAGGTTTCCCAAGTATGGGTGGAGGTGATCCCCCTCAAACTAGGAGCTAATGAGGTGTTAGATGAAGTCAGTGAGTGGATTGATAAATGGGTAAGTGATGGGAGGTGGGTTGTAGGGAAGGGTATGGTCATTATGGGTAATGGGTAAGGGTATATTGGGTAATGGGTAAGGGTCATATTGGGTAATGGGTAATGGCAATCAAATGCACACACACACATGTATATGTTGTGACATGGTACCAAGTGGAAGATCTTGCAAACTCTATAATCATCTAAGGTCGATAGGTTTATCCAAATAAGGTTGAAGTGATTCAGGTATCAAGGTATAAGATATGGTCCGGAAACACAACTTAGGTTAGGTGTAGGAATGTTTAGGTATGATCCGGACACCAAAGGTTTGGTCGGGATAAACAACATGACAATAGGCAAGGTAAGGTCATTAGGCTAAACAATACGGGTAACAACATCACAAGGTATAATGAGTACACAAATTTTAATGTCACAAAAGGTGGTTCAGTCAGGGTATATAGGTCATGGCATGGGTAAGGCCGAGGTATAGGTAAATAACATGTCCCTAAACATAATTAAGGAAATGTATAGGTAATTTAGGCTTGTGGGTAGGGTGTAATAGGTGTTGGTAAGGTCAAAAGGTGGGTCAGTAATGTTTTAGGCCAAAGTGGGAAAAATGTGGGTTAAAAGGTAATGGTAGGTGACGATGTCGGTTATGGGGTAACCGACGTCGGTTTGGTAGGGCACAACATGACTGACATCAGTCATGTCGATTTGGGGGCTAAAAAAAAAATCATGGTTTGACCTATGATTCAGTTTGACTTTACTAGTTGGAGAAAATGAGAGAGAAAGTGGGAGGTGGAGAATAATAGGATGAGGCTTTGAGTTGAGTTAGCGAGCCACGTAGCGGGTGATTGGTGTTCGATTAATGGTTCCACAAGATTGGTTCAATTAATTCGATTCACTTGGAGGTGATGAGTGGATTTGGTCATGGTAGAGGTGGGAGAGGGGTCAAGAGGAGGAGACATGTGATCGATCTTTCAAAAGGATATCAGGTGGGATAATGTTTAGCCACTTGAGATTTCAGTGTTTTGATTTTTGATATTTTATACCGGCTGCATCATGCTAAAGATAGTGAGACTATGTATATGAGAGTTATGTGATTTTGAGTTTTTATATCGGTGAAATCATGTGTCGAAGATAGTGAGGTGTATTCGAGTGATTTGAGATACTTGTAGTTATTTGTATCTATGTATATATGTATTGATATGAGACTTTCTCATTTATATATAGTTGATGATGTTTATGTATTAATGATGTACTTGGTTTTAATTTCCATTTTATTATGTATTGATGTAAACTAGGTGAATTAAACATGATTGAGTCGAGGTCATGTAGGCATGATGGGTCAAGGTGAATTAGGCATGGTGGAGTCTAGGCATGGAGTTAGGAATGGTGGCGTCTAGGTGAGATAGGCATGGCGGAGTCTAGGTGAGTGAGGCATGGTGGAGCCATGTAGGCATGATAGAGTCAAGTATAAGCATGGTTGGTCATGTTTTTGGGTTTGATTTAATTTCCAAGTTATTGGTAGTATGGAAAATAAATGATGATGTATATGTATGTTATGGTGTAAATTTCCAAATATTTGATGTCATGGAAATATGAAATGATTGATTGGATGTTTTGATGATGTGATAAAATGGTAGGTATGTATGTTTGTTGAGTGTTTAATTTCCCAATTTTGTGTAAAATGGAAAACTAAGGTAGCCTGTGAATAAAAAAGGGGGAAAATGGGTTAGGGTAAAGAGTGGTCAAGCTAACCTCCAAGGGCCCCATGCCCTCGAAGTGCTACCTACATAGCCCTAATGAAAAGGGGCCTCAGGACGATGTAGTTCTCCCATAAGCGAGGGAAGAATATGATAAGGTAGAGGGATGGATTGGTAGGTTTTAGGAATGTTTAAGTCTAGGTCATTTAGGCATGGTTGAGTTTAGGTCATTTTAGGCATGGTTGAGTTTAGGTCATTTAGGCATGGGTGATTTTGGTGAAAGGGAATCCTTAAAATGTAGGTGTCGATGGTCTAGTCCTGTATAGGAGAATCAACAAGTAATGAAGAATGTGTATGGTAAGAGGTGGAAAAAAGATCCACCTAATTGATAAGAATCCTAATGAGTCTATCATACCAAAGATTGGCTTATGAACGTAAGACCCTAAAGGCGTTGCATAATTGACTATTCTAAGGGTGAAGAAAGTCACATGATCACGAAATGTCACATTTGTGGAACGTCCCTTGAGAAGGTAGAAATTAGGGTGAAAAGGAGATGAGGTGAAAACAATTTGGTTTTAGCGTAACCTAGTGTGAGACAACATGCCTATTTGGAAAGAGACTCAAGATCAAAATAGGCAAGTCCATGATGAAAAAGTTATCTTTTTCTTTTTGCTTTTGTTTTTATAGATTGATCGATGTGGGAAGTCTATATGGGATGAGTAGATTATCTCCTTGAGGTCTTCGTGAAGCTGATCGATGCGGGAAGCTTTAGAATATATATATTTATATATATTTTATGCAAGAATAGTCTTCTTTTGATGATAGACTATGTATAATATGGCTAGCTTTGTATAGTTGTCCTTGAGGGAGTAGTCTATTTATAGAAATAAGATAGAAAAGTAGATGTCATTTTTGAGGGAGTCATCTTTTTTCTGGAAGTTTGACTCAAGGATTTGAATCCCATTTTACTTTTGAAATTTTTTTTTCTTTTGGACTTTTAGGTCATGGACAAGACTATAGAGAACGATAGGCTCTTGAGTTGAAGACAAAACCATAACACACAAAGGTTAACTATGAAAGAGAGGGTTTAAGTGATGAACAACCATGGGATTCCATCTTGAAAAATACAAAAAGTATCCATGAGAATCATGCCATGAGTAGAGCCATGGTACTCATATTGAAGATAAGGTTGAAAAGTGACGAGTAATCACATGATTCTTGTTTAGTTTTGATCCTTAAAATAGGTAAAATGGAATGTGAATGGTGCTCAAGGGATGAGTGTTTTAATTAGATAGAATATGATATAAGACTTGATTCAACAATAGAATGGTCAAAGATGTAAGTTATTGGGGTGCTCAAGTTCAGGTTTACCTATGAGTGAAGACAAACGATAAGCACCTGATCCATAGGTATGAGTAACGATAGGGTCCAAGCCAATTAGGAGAAAATTTTCCCCATTTACTTTTCTCCTCTTTTTTTACATGTTGATTTTCCTTTAAGACGAGGTCACCGACCTAGAAGGTTCGTTCATGGACACGTTTATCATAGGCACATTTGATACATTTTTGGTAGATTTGGAGGTGATCAAGAGCATTGAGATGACATTCATCTAATAACTCAAGTTGTGCCAAATGGTCTTGGTGAAATTCATCATCATTGAGCATCTCTTTGAGTGAGATATGAAGAGATGGAATCTGGACTTCAAGAGGTAGAAAACCTCTGTACCATAGACCAAAGAGAAAGGCGTGGCAACAATTGAGGTATGAATACTAGTGTGATAAGCCCATAAGGAAAAAGGAATGTGCGTATGCCAATCCTTTCCAGTATCATCAACTAATTTTATAAGAATTTTATTTAAGGTTTTTTGGTTGATTTGATTGGCCATTTGTTTGAGGGTAGTAAGGTGAAGAAAAATTGAGTTGAATGTCGAAGGCATCACAAAGTTTCCGTAGGGTTTTGTTTTTGAACTGTTTTCCATTATCAGTGATGAGATGGTGAGGAACACCAAAGTGACAAATGATGTGATGGTTGATGAATTCACATATTTTCTCAAGCTTTTGTAGAAATAAGAGGTATGGATTCTACCCATTTAGTGTAGTATTCAGTAGTGGTAATAATCCATTGATGACATTGGGAAGAATGAGGATTGATCTCTCCGACAAGATCCAAACCCCATTGAGAGAAAGGCCAAAGGTCTCGTGCGACTTATAAGGTGTGACTAGGTGTGTGATGAAGATTAGCATGTTGTTGGAACTTCACACAACATTTGACATAATCAAACAATCATGGTTTAAGGTTGGCCAATAATAGCCCTAGGAAGAGAATGCATTTAGTGACAACTAAACCATTGAAGTGACCTCCACAAATTCCATCATGAACTTCCTTGATGGTGTAGGGAACTTTAAAACTTGTAAGGCATCGTAAGAGGATACATCAAAGCCACATTTATAAAGAAGACCACCCATGATGACATAGCGAGAGACACTTTTGAGAAAGGCTCATTGTCCATTGTGAGTAAGATCTAGAGGTAGAATTGAAAGGGAAAGGTAGTCAATAAATTGTTTATACCAAAGGTCACGTGGGTAGTTTCAATGGTTCCAACAAGGTTGACGTCTCGAAATAGATAAGAAGGTGATTGCAACTTTTTATTATGTGACAAAGATTTTTGAGTCGGAGGGTGAAGTGGGGATCTGAGAAGCAAGACAGGCCATGGTATCCACAAATTTTTTAGTGGAACACAGTGTGGTTTGAAGTTCAAAATGGTCAAAGGTAGTCAAAAGTATGTCCACATGATGCTTATACTTTTGGAGTATTTTGTTATGACACTGGTATATACCATTCACTTGGTTTACAACCAGTTGGGAATCGCCAAAGATATTAATTGATTTAATGTCTAAGGCGATGGTGGGTTTGAAGACCTAATATGAGTGCTTCATATTCGATGATATTTTTAGTACAATCAAAATATAGTTTGAAAGATAATGGCATAGGATCACCATCAAGAGGAATGAGGATAACACTTGCACCACCCCAGGATGACATTAGAACCATCAAAGAATAAGGTCATCTAGTAAATGGTATCATCTAAAGAGAGGGTAGCGATGGATTCATCGGGAAATCAAAGTTAGAGGATTGATTTCGGAGAGAGGTGCATCTGCAAGTTAGTTAGCTGATGGTTTGTCCTTTGAAAGATTTTTGATGAGTGAATTCAAGGTCTAGGTTCTGTAAGAAGCATGAGCCAATTTGTAACACATTGATTTTGGTAGGGCTTAGCATACATGTAATGTAGGGATCAGTATTGGTGACAAAAAAGGTTTTGTGGTTAAGTAGGTAATGTCAAAGTTTAGTGGTGACAAAAACTAAGGATAAGAAAAGTTTTTGGCATGAGTGTATCTAGTTTCGTAGTCCAAAAATGGTACGACTTATATAATAAACCCGCTTCTCCCTGTGTTGCTCATCATGATGAGTGAGCATGGCACCCAAGGAATGATCAGTAGCATAAATGTAAAGGTAAAATGGTTGGTCATCCTTAGGGGGAATGAGCACAGGTGGTTGGAGGAGGTATTATTTTAAGGCCTCAAAGGCTTTGTGGAATTCATCATCCCATTTGAAGGAGACATCCTTTTTGAGGAGATGATGAAATGGGTGGCAGTGGTCAAAAAGATGTGAAATAAAATGATGAATAGATTGCAACTTTCCTTAAAAATACGTAGTTGATGAAGGTTAGTAGGTGGAGGAATTTTAAGAATAGCCTTGATTTTAGCGGGATCAAATTCTATGCCACACAAAGAAACAATAAAACCAAGGAGCTTTCCAAAGAGAACAATGAAGACACACTTCTTAGGTTGAAGGTGAACACAAGTACTTGATGAGAGTCAAAGATGACCTTAAGGATGGTAAGGTGTTCGACCCGATGTTTGGATTTGGAAAGAAGATCATCAATGTAATCTTCCAATATGTGATGCATAATGTCATGAAAGATATAAGTCATAGCCCGCTGATATGTGGCACCAACATTTTTAAGGCCAAAAGGCATGACATGATAGTAGAAGGTCCCCAAGGAGTGATGAAGGTAGTTTTGTGTTGATCTTTTGGGGCAAGTAATATTTGGTTATAACTCGAGAAACCATCCATGAGTGATAACATCTCATGGCCAATGGTGAGATCAACTAGTTGGTCAATACTAGGTAGAGGAAAGTCATCTTTAGGGAAAGCTAAGTTAAGGTCACAAAAATCCATGCAAATGTAGAGTCCCCCTATCACTTTTGTGACAAGAACAATGTTAGAGATCCATTAGGGATAATTAATGGGTAGGATGAAGGAAACTGAAAGAAGGTGCTGGAGTTATTCTTTGAAAAGAAGGGAAATGCGAGGATGCATTTTCCACAGCTTCTGTTTTATGGGTTTGGCTTCAGGAATAGTTATGATATTGTGGACCACAATGTTTGGGTCAATACTAGGCATATCAGTGTAGGACCAAGAAAAAGTGTTGCTATGATCCCGAAGGAAAGAAGTAAAAGCTTCTATTCAATAACATCTAAAGATTGACCTATCTTTAGAATGTGCGGTCATCCTGAGTATTAATATTGATTTCGAATGGTCGATTAATTTAACATGGTTTGTGTCTTAGAAGGAAACGATTGATGAATATAAGAATCTTCCACACCAAGGTAGGTGAGAATAGACTCATTTCCTAACATTAAATGACATTAATAGAAGGTGTATCATCATCGATCATGTCAGGATACAGGAAGGGAAGAGAAGAGGGAGCCTCACCATCTTGTTGATAAGTCAGAGGTCCCAGGGAAATGGTGTTCATGAAAAAAAAGTTAGGAGGAATGGATTCTAGATCCATAGACTCCGTAGGTGAAGGTGGTGAAGTTAGTAAATGTGGTGAAGGAGGTTCATCGTCTTCAATGAGTTCGATGCAGGATTTCTTAGAAGATGGTTTGATAAAGCCAATACCACTTGGTCTTTATGTTTACGTGTGGTACACAAGATGACAATATGGTGGCCTTGTTCATTAAAACCAAAGCCAAAAACCTTCCATGCACAATGATGGAGGAAGGTGTGGGTGAAGCGAAGCGATTGGTGAGAGATTGAAGGTCAGATGAAAATGGTCACATTTGGGAAGGTGGCTCGGGTGAGTAGGTATAAGTATCAAGTCCCCCATATGTTAAGTTGGTGCGAAGGTGGGGAGGACCATAAGGGAAAACCTCACCTATGCAGTGATCATATGGGATGTTGGCGAAGGTTACCATACTCTTGAGGAGTAAGGAATGTGTCAATGTTTTATACAGGTGGTACTCCCCTAGAGTGAGACATTGAAAAACACCTTCTAAGGGATCGGTAGTCGGTATGTGGGTAGTAGAAATGGATGAATTACTAGGTGGTAAAGAAGAATAAGCATTGGTTGGTTGAGAAGTAGATGGGTTAGATGTAGTGGGAATATAGGAGTTAGGTGTGGGAGAGGTAGCGACACCGTTGGTGGAATGGGTTATGGTTAAAGGAGAGGTGGTGGTGGTGGAAGATACCTTAATTGGTATAAGGACATCATTAGGTCTATACAACATGTTACAAGTTTTGAATGGTGAAGGGTCAACCTGGAATGGTATAGTTATGTCCTTCATGTTCAAATTTTACATAACGATGTAAGGTTGAAGGAACACAACCCATGACATAGATCCAAGGTTGGCCAAGCAACATGTTATACTGGAATTCCCCCTCTAAGATGTAGAATAATTCTAGAATGGTACAAGGGCCCATGTGAATGTGGAGAATGATGGTGCTAAGGGTCAAAGTTATGACATCATTGAATGAACGCATCATAATTGGGTTATTATGCATGTAATTGGTGGGGATGCGCATTTGGTTATACGCATGGGAAGATATAATGTTGATGTTGGAACTGCCATCGATCATAACACATCAAACACATATATTATCAATGTAGATGAGAGATGAATAGGGCGGGATCAGGATCATCTGATTGGAGAGGTATAATCTCGTCATCAAAGAAATTGAGAGCAACTACTTGATGAGTGGTAGCAGTAACAGTGTAGAGGAAGGTGATGAAGTGGTGAGAGATGCCACATGGTGAGGAGTGATCATGGATGCCACATGAGTTGGGTCATTAGGTAAAACCTCAATAGATTGCAGAACCTCCATGAGGGCCTGTTGGTGAGACTTAGAGGTTTGGAAAAGGTCGTATAATGACATTTTTAGAGGATATTGGTACAACTATTTGATCATTGTATGATGGACAACCCCATTAGAAATAGGGTATGTGGGTCCTCGAATGGTAATTCTTGGTGTGGGTATAGATGGTATATTGGGCACAAGATTGGCAGATGGGCTAGTTTCTTTCTCCTTTCCTTTGTCTTTTTGGGTGTGAGTGGAATGCTAACCATATTAATATGGGGTGAGGGGAGTAGTTGAGTCATGATAAGTGTATGACAAGACAAGAAATAAAATGAAGGACAATGTTTTTGTGAAAGAAGTTAGGTGCACTAACATTTAGGTGGAGGTTTGGCTAACTCTCTTATGTGGACATATTGATCTCGAATGTTAGAGGTGGATAAAAAGGTTGTGGAGGTGGAGATGAAGGTCACTAGATAGGTAAGGGATGAGGGTGTGTGGTGATAGGTGAAGGGGGAACAAGGTCCTCATCTAAAAGATCATCGTCATCAAAGTTTTCTTTAGGAGGACATAATTGGAGTAGAACGGTCTTTAGAGCCTTATAATTTTCTACATCATGCCCTGACACATGATGGTAGGTGCAAATTTTTGTATCATCAAACCCTACTAGTTTAGGTTTGAGTGGGTCGTAAGGTCTAAGTGGTGGAAATGTGATGATAGAGGTCTCTAAAATATTTTCTAAGATGTTGGCGTAAGATCTTGCCAATGGATCACAATGTAAAGTAAGTGTGGGTTGAGATGGAGGTGTGAGTGATTTTTGTGGGAGAGGCACCACAAGAGGTGGAATTAGAGGTGGAATAGGTTTGATGACCTGGTTTGGTAGGTTGTACTATTTTAGGTTTGGGTTGTACCTTCTTGGGTAAAGGTGTAATAGATGAGCTAGTGATAGAAGGTGTTATAGGTTTGACTACCTCTTTGGAGGGTAGTTGGTTTTTCAACTTTGGTTGCACCTTCCTAGGTAAAGGTGAAGATGGTGTGCATGATGTAGAAGGGAAGGTAGATGGTGGAAGGGGATAAGTTAGCCAAGGTGATAACAGAGGTGTGGTGAAGGTTTTGGAAGAGGTGAGGTGGAGGGTATTGGTTGAAGAGTGGGGAATACCATAGGTAGGGATGAGGCTACTAGAAGTGGTGTGGGTATAGGTGGTAAATAGGATGTTGGGTGATGACAAAGGTGTACGTTGTGTAGGTAAGTTAGGTGTAATAGAGGCTCGTGATGAGGGGATGGGATGTTGTGTTTTTAGTTTACCTTGGGTAGGAGGTTGCTTGGCCAAGGTGGATGGGTGAGGTCCTAGGATAGATGGAAGTGGTGAAGGTGACAAAAGGGTAGTAGGTGAAACCGGTGTATGCGGCCTAGAAGGTTGGGTCTTCCTTTTAGGTGGAGGTATGGTTTTTGTGTGGGCTTGTGAGGATGTGGCTAAATCTAATTTGATAGGAGGATGGACTAGGCTTGATGTTGGCATGACACCCAATGTGGTAATGGTTTTGGATACGGGGAAGGTATGGGTGATGGAAAAGGTTTAGGTGTTGGAAAAATTTCAATTGTTGGTAAGGGTTTAGGTGTGGGTGAAGGTGATGAAGAAGAGGTCATTATGACTAGTATGGGCATGGTTGGTTTGGTTTTCTGAAACACCTTTGGATAAATCATGGAGGTATCAAGCAGATGACATTTACATTTGGGTTGAAAAAGTAAGTGAAGGTGTCCCCAAAGCATGGAATTATCAACATAATCCAAGTGGTCAGCCAGGCGTGAAAACAACATTGTTGTAGGAGGAGATGATGTTGACTTGGTGGTAATCCCTGTAAAAATGTTTGTGAGACAAGGAACTGGTTGGCTTTGAACTCGTGGGTAAGAGAGCCGAGAGAAAATCAATAGGGTCTTGGAAGGCTAATGGGGAATGGTCACCAATAGGTAGTGGCACTTCTAAAGGATCCCTTATGGGTAGGGGATATGATGGGTAGGATGAGGTAGGTTCCTCTTTCGGTGGAGAGGAAGGTGAGCATGAATCTCATGTGGGTAAGAGAGTTAACACCGTGGGTTGTTTATTAGGTTATGAGGTGAGTGGTGAAATGACATCAACATATATTATGGAATCCTCATGGGTGAAGGGGGAGATGAAGGGGACTCCTCTGTGGGTGAAGGAGTAGATGAAATAGGTTCCTTTATGGGTAAAGTTTCTCATGTAAGAATCTCCTCGATAGAGGGGATAAGAGGAAATTGAGGAAGGGCTGGTACGACTTTAAAAAAATGAACTTCACGAGACATTACTATAATTAGTTGAAGGTTCACAGTTTGGTAGATGATGGGGTGTGATTAGGAAATGACTTCTTGAAGATATGCAAGTTCTGATTAGTCGGTGTGTTCAAGTTGTCCAAGATGATATCTTTGTTGTCTAACATTTCCTAGAAAATGTTTTTGAAGGTTATAAAATTACCATCGCTATGACCTTTAACACGATGATAGTTAAGTAATCATGTTCCTTGTACCATGCAAGCATAGGATGAGCGGGGTCAAAACTAGTATGTGGTTTGATGGGTGGAAGAGCAATTGCTCCAACTTTTAGAAGTTTTTCTAAAACTGATGAATAGGCTCTCTATGGGAGTGTACTTTTGTTGCTCCCGCATGAACTGGAAATATTGAACGGGAGAAAGGTTGGAAGAAGGTTTTGATTGATTGGATGGGTGAGATGGGCCAACTTTTAAAACTACCGTGTTGGCAGATCCTTTGGCTTTGGAATAATTTTTTGGGGTTTGGAAGAGGAAGAGGCATCGTTTGACTTGAATGCATAATTTTGTTATGCAATTGAATTTTCTTCTCTTCTATGGCATGGATTTCAAGTTTTCTAGCCATGGTGAATGCCTCATCAAACGTCATGGAAGGTTTAGACTTGGAGAGTTAGTGAGATGTGCTTGGCATAAGCCCTAGTGAACAACTCTATAAGCTTGGTTTGAGGTAGTTGGAATGTGAGATGGTTGATGAGGCTTTGCCAATGAGTGATAAAATCTGTGATAGATTCATCTTCGTATTGTCATGTTGAGTACAAGTCGGTCATGGTGACCTTCTTGACGATATTGATAAAAAAATGGTCCGGGGAAGGATTGAGTAATTTAGTTGAACGAGTAAATGGAATGTCGAGGTAAACCACTATACTAATCCAATGCGCAGTCTTGTCAAGGACATTGAGAATATCCGTAAGAGTAGAGTGTCATCATGAGTGATTAGATAACACCCATGTTTGAAATACTGCAAGTGTTGCTGCGGGTCCTCTTTGTTGTTGAACCGGTTGAATTTGGGCATTTCCCAATGTGTAGGGTATGGACGAATGGGAATAGATGGATGCGTGAGATCATTACAAATTTCTTTGTATGTCAAATAATTATGAGAGCCAGAAACCGATGCTTCCAATATTTACATCTTTTCCATCATCATTTTAATAAGGTCGTTGGTAGGTTGTGATGAATGGGCACCCCTTGTAGTATAAGGGGGTAGATGATGAATGTATGATGAGGATGGCATCCCAGTATATGGTGGTGCCAAGTACGAGAATTGTGAGGGGGGAATAGATCCAGACAAAAAAATCCCAAATAGGCGATAGATGAGATAAGGGGTTGTTGGTGATATGTGTAAGTAGGTGGGGACATGTAACAATTCTTGTAGTGATTGGAGGTAAATACTGCGGGATGGAGAGGAAAATGTTTTGGAATGGAGTATGGGTTGCGACACCATGGGTGGTTGCGATGTAATAGGTATATATGAGGTGGTGGGTATAGATGGGGCTATGCTCAAGGTGGTTGATGAAGGAATAGTTGACACCATGGGAGAAACTAACGTCAAAAGTGTGATTGATGCCATAGGTGCCACATATATTGATGATGTGGGGTTAAGTTGGGATACTATGGGTGGTAAAGTGGAAGAAGATAAGGCCAAGCTAGTACTAATTGACGTAGAAGTGGGTGTAAGGGTAGGAGGAATAGACAAAAGCATGTCATATACCAACTGTCTTGATGAATCTTGAGTGGATGAATGGGCGAGATAATATTGTAAGGCAACAAGGTTTTGGTCAAGGAGTCTTGCGAACTCCTCGTCACCGATATTGATGATAATGGGTTGAGTAGGATCCATAGGTGACAGGATGGAAGGTGGTGATGGGCTAGGTGGGAGTGGCTAAAGGCTTGCATGGAATACAAGGGTGTTGGCTTGACTACGAGTCAAAACCATGTGAGTTGGTGTAGGATTGGTAATTTTCTCTCTATAAATGACACATAAAAACAAAAGAAATGGAGAAAAATAGTTTTGGAAGGTGAAAACTAATGTTGTTTTAATTAAAAATTTAAAACATAGGAATCGATGACGGTTGGGTTAACTAATGAAGGTGATAGAGGGTGACCGATGATAGTTAGGGTGGTGATCGATACCGACTCATTGTGAAATAATCAAAAGTTTGATAAATGTGATAATAAATGATGAAAATGAGACAAAATATAGATTTGACAGTGATTTCAAAGTCCAGAGGTATGATGATGTATTTGAGAAACCCCAGAAAGAATAGAAATGTGATGAGTGTTTTTTGGTGAAATAACCCAAAAAGTAAGAAACCGACAATGGTTAGGTAAACTAATGATGGTTAGATGTAAACCAGTGACGGTTGTTGGACCGACGCTGGTCACTGTGAAATTTGAAAAGATGAGGAAAAATGGGATTTAGTGACTTAGATCAGATAAAATACCAACCCAGAAACCTGAGTATGGTAATGATGAACCCTAACACACTAAAAAACAGTTGGAATACACCAAATATGATTATGGAGCATGAAAGGAAGAAAGAAAATGGAGAAAACGACCTCTCAACTCAAACACAAATCAAAAAAACTAAGAAACATAAAATCCTATTGGTGAATTTTATGTTTTAGCTTATGCTATTTAGGACTGACTTGTGAATAGAATAAAGTTTTTGGTTTGATAGAAGGTACCCTATGAAAATCCAAGAACTAAGGATGGTTTTAGGTAAAGTTTTGGTGGGGTGCTCCTTTCTTTGAGATAATGACTGGATAGAGAAACCAAATTTGGCGCCCACTATCAATCCTTTGATCATGTGATCATTGACAACTTCTTCTAGGTAGGATGATGTTTAAGAAGATGTGTAAATTATTTAAGTGGTTTGGTATAAAGAGTGTGCAAAGTGAACTATGATTGGATTAGTCAACCATCAGTTGGGCATGAATTCCAATGTATAGGTTTCCCTCAATTAATGTGAGCTACAATGCAACAAACCAAAATGAAATGCAAATGTTTTAAGCCCAAATCCACAATTACGTTCGATGTAGCAAATGGAGAATATGAAGAGGAATGCTCTTTCACTAATGCAATGCAATAGAAAGAAAGACGTGTTCTTTTTAAAGCACCAAAAACATGATTTCTTTTAGATAATAGAAAGAAGGAGAAGATTCCAAAGAATAAAATTAATGTGAATAATTTTCAAAGGGAAATAAACACACAATTTTTACCTAGGAATGAAAAATACAACAAAACCCTGATGGGTCCCACCAGAGTGCAAAATGTTTCACCGATTCTTAATAGATTAATGAAACTGTTAGGAAATAAGAGATAAAATATGTGGAATAATCCCTTACAGAATCGCAATAGTAGAAACTAATATGTAGAAAATATTACAAATCTCAAATAAAAGTGCAGAATAAATAACACAACACAGAGAGACAAGATTTAACGTGGTTCACCCAATTTGGGCTACGTCCACCAAGAATCACTTGCTTAGATTTTATTACAAGCCTCCACTCTCTCAATACAATACCCATATCTGTTTAGAGCTATGATCAACAAACTCTACAGAATTCACACCCGAATTCAAAGCACATATGCAATACATTTGCTTGTCTATCTATCATATGCATAAGACCATATAAATAGACAATTGCTTAAGCAATTTGATACAAAACCATGGGTATCAAAACCATGGGCCTAAAAACAACCCATAACAGGTTACCCATTACCCATGGGTTAATAAACTACCCATAAAAATTTGCTTGGGGCTTCGCCCTAAGCCCCCATCGATCGGGGGCTTCGCCCCCCCGAACCCCCTGACCCACTCACCGGTGAGCGGGGACCGTCGTAAAAATACCCGAGTGTAACACATAGAAGGTATACCACACTCTAACATGAAAACATGCTCCACAAACATAACAATCTCCCACTTGGAGACTAATTTCCAATGAGCAAGCTTCTCAACCCTTCACTGTCATCATGCAAAGGCTAACCAAAGCTAAACATAGCTTTAGTTTATCCTTGTGACCACCTTGGTCATCATGTCTATAGGATTCTCGTGGTATGAATCTTCTCCAACTTCAACTTATCTTCTTCCAAATCATCCCGATGAAGTGATATCTCAACCTGTATATGCTTCGTCTTAGAGTGGAAAGTAAAGTTCTTAGCTAGGTGTATAACACTCGACCATCACTATGCAACTTACATTCCTTACGCTTATGCCCTAAATCCTCAAGTAATTGTTATAACTAAATCATCTCTTTGTTTGCCTCTGTGGTAGCAACATACTCGGCCTCCATGGTTGATAAAGCCACCGGCTTTCACGTAGTCATGAAATCCAGCTCACTGCTGTCCCACCTATAGTGTAAATATAACCTATCGTGCTCCTCCTGTTGTCAACATCTCCAGCCATGTCTGAATCTACATAACCACGTAAAGTGGTGTCTGATCCACTGTAGCACAAAATTTTCCGCATAGTCCATCTCAAATACCGAAGGATCCACTTTCTTGCTTTACCAATGCTCTTTACCTAGATCACTCATAAATCTACTCACAGCTCCAATGCATGGGCAATATCAGGCCTAGTGCACACCATAACATACATCAAACTACCAACCTGATGAGTAAGGTACCTTGGACATCTGGTTTCTTTCTTGCTCTGTCTTGGGACACTGCTCCTTTGATAACTTAAAATGGCCTACCAAAGGAGTCCCAACCGGTTTAGCATCCTGCATGTTAAACCTATCCAATACCTTCTTAATGTACTCTTCCTGAGATAAAGTCAGCTTCCATTCCTTCCTATCCCAAGTTATCCTCATACCAAGGATTTGTCTGGCTGCCCCCAAATCCTTCATATCAAAGGATTCACTTAGTTGTTTCTTGAGTACTTTTATTTCCTGCATGTTTTTACCTGCAACCAACATGTCATCAACATACAAACACGGGATAATATAACGTCCATCCTCAAATTTCTTTGCATACACACAATGGTCAGAATGACATCTAATATAACCTTGCTTCATCATGAAGCTATCAAACTTCTTATACCATTGACGTGGAGCTTATTTCAGGCCATACAAGCTCTTCTTCAATTTGCACACCATCTCCTCTTTACCTTTGACTTCATATCCTTCTGGCTACTTCATATATAGATCCTCCTCCAAATCACCATGGAGAAATGCAGTCTTTGCATCTAACTATTCTAAGTGCAAGTCTTTTGCTGCCACTATTACAAGAACAGCTTATGATAGAAGTCATTTTTACTACGAGGAGAAAAAATCTCATCAAAATCTATACCTTGTTTATGTGTAAAGCCCTTGACCACTAACCTTAGGGCCTTATATCTTTTCTTTCCTCTTTCTTCATCTTTAACTCAGTACACCCACTTGTTATACAATGCTATTTTGCCTTAGGTAGCTTCACCAAATCCCAAGTCTAGTTCTCCATGAGAGAATTATGCTCCTCATCCATGGCTTGCTCCCACTTCTTACCGACATCTACCGCATTACTTCATCAAAGCTCTCGGCTCTCCACTATCGTGAGTAATAAATAATAAAGAGAAGGAAAAACATTCGAGTTCTTTTCTTACCCTAGAATACCTCCTCACTATAGGAGTTTGGGGTTTTTGTTGAGTAGGTTCCGAACCGATTCATGGGTCAATTTCCCATCCGGAAGATCCTCTACCACTGCATATTCTTTCTTGGATTCTTCCCTATTTTCCTACAACTGTTGCTTATACATGACTTTCTCATTAAAGACCACATCCCTAGATCGAATGATTTTCTTGTCTTTAATACTCCAACATTTAAATCCAAAGTCATCACCACCATAACCAATGAAAGTACATTTTTTTGACTTAGCCTCTAGCTTGGTCCTATCATCCTTGTCTATATGAACAAACACCTCACATCTAAAGACTCTAAGAAATGAATAATCAACTTTCTTACCATACCAAGCCTCCTCAGGTATGCCTCCATCCAAGGCACTTGAGGGTCCTCTGTTTATCAAGTACATAGCTATGCTCACCACTTCTGCCCAAAAAGAAAGAGGCAGTCCTGCATGTAACGTCATGCTCCTAAAGCACATTCCATTATTGTTCTCGTTCACCCTTTCTCGATAACCCATTATGTTGTGGAGTTCCTGGAACCGTCTTTTGCCTTCATATTCCATTCTTAGAACAATAATCATCAAATTCATTGCTGCAATACTCCCCTCCATTATCTGACCTGAGACATTTTAGCTTAAGACTGTTTCATTCTCTACCAAGGCTTTCCATTTAACAAAATTGTCAAATACATCAGATTTTTTTCTAATACAATAAACCCAAACTTTCCTTGTTGCATCAGCAATAAAAGTAACATAATAGCTTGAACCCTCAAGAGATGATACAGTGACCCCACACATCGAATGCAACTGCCAGATCTAACTTACTCTCTTTATTTGTGGGTCCAACCTTGAGAAACCTTACTCGCTTTTGTTTCTCATATATGCAGTTCGCATGAGAACTCTAAACCTATTTCGTACATCCAAACAAATCCTTCTTTATGATCTCCATGCCCTTATGGCTCATATGACCAAGCCTATAGTGCCACAATGTTGTATCTACTTCTAAAGCCACAAGATTACAAACATTAGTGCTATAAGTGGTTAAATACAAGGTTCCAACCTTCTTACCTCTTGCCACCACAAGAGAACCCTTGGTAACCTTCCAAGAGTCCGCTATAAATATCACAATACAACGATCACTTCCCAACTGCCTTGCCGATATCAAATTTCATCTTCATGTAGGCACATTTATGACATCCTTCAATAGCCAAGTATTCCCATTCGCATCTTAACTAAGTAACCTTTTCCAACTATCTTTGCAAGGCTCATCATCACCAAGAAAAACATGCCCAAAATCCCCTTGAACATAATCAACAAAATAATGCCTATATGGAGTAGCATGAAAAGAAGCCCCTGAATCTAAAACCCAAGATTCATTAATATTATGTAAAGAAAGAATCAAAGCATCTTGGCATACATTACCCGATGCCACATTTTCCTCCTTATTTTCTTCCTGTTGTTTCATCTTATCCCGAAGCTCCCAACAATCCTTCTTTTCATGCTCAGACTTTCCACAGTGCTAACATACAATCTTACTTTTGGATTTTGACCTTGCCCGATCCTTTGATTTTCCACGGTTTCCTCTATTCTTCTATCTCCCTCTAGTTTCCACTATCAAAGCATTCCCTGAAGTAGAAGATTCACCAGAGATTTTTCTTCGCATTTCCTCGCTTAGAATCACCCCTACAACATCCTCAAACTTCAACTTTGAGTTATTTGGAACTAAGTTGCTTACCGCCATTACTAGGCTATTCCAACTTTCAGGTAAAGAGCACAAAATTAATAAAGCCCTAACTTCTTCATCAAATTCTATTATAACCAAAGCTAGCATATTAACAACCATATTGAAATCATTTAAATGATCTCGCTAATAAACCATTCTCGACATCTTCATATTAAACACCTTTTTCATTAAAAGTATCTTATTAGAGGTAGAGGGGTTTTCATACAACTTCCCTAATGCATCCATCAGTTATTTTGTAGTCTTTTCCTTTGGAACATTAAATAATACCGAAGATGCAAGACACAGCCAGATCACTCCAAGTGCCTTCCGATCCAACAAATCCCATTCTACATCTGTCATACTCGAGGGTTTGTTCACCTTCTCAGACAATGGAGTATAAAGATCTTTCTGATAAAGGTAATCTTCCATCCGCATCTTCCAAAGACTAAAATTTTACCCGTTGAATTTATCAACCCTAGATCTTCCATCATCTGCCATAGTTCCCACTCAAGCTAAAAACTTTCCATGTTATTCAACACTTCAGCAAACCAAACTAGGCTCTGATACCAATTGTTAGGGAATAAGAGATAAAATATGTGGAATAATCCCTTGCAGTGCAACAGAGAAACTAATATGCAGAAAATATTACAGATCTCAAATAAAAGTGCAAAAATAAATAACACAACACGAGAGACAAGATTTAACATGGTTCACCCAATTTGGGCTACGTCCACCAAGAATCACTTGCTCAAATTTTATTACAAGCCTCCACTCTCTCAATACAATACCCATATCTCGTTTAGAGCTATGCTCAACAAACTCTGAAATTCACACACGAATTCAAAGCACATATGTAATACATTTTCTTGTCTATCTATCATATGCATAAGACCATATAAATAGACAATTTCTTAAGCAGTTTGATATAAAACCATAGGTATCAAAACCAAGGGCAAAAACGTGGGTATCAAAACAATGGGCAAAAACCGTGGGTATCAAAACAATGGGTACCGAAAAAACCACGGGCCCAAAAACAACCCATAACGGTTACCCATTACCCATGGGTTAATAAACCACCCATGAAAATTTTCTACGGGGGCTTCGTCCCCAAGCCCCCATTGATCGGGGGCTTTACCCCGAACCCCTTGACCCGCTCACCGCGAGCGGGACCGCCGTAAAAATAACCGAGTGTAACACGAGAGAAGGTGTACCACACTCTAACATGAAAACAAGCTCTACAAATATAACAGAAACAAATAAGGGTAAATAGGCCAAGGAGGAATACTTGTTGTCACGTGGTTGATGGTTGAGTGCACACGCTTTTGATTTCTAATCCAAACTGATTGTGTGAGCTTCCTTTTGGCTAGGAGGAACTACCTGAAATACAAAGAAAGACCACAAAACATAGTTAATAGAAAAAGGTTAGTGGATTGCCTAGCGTGAGCTAGATCCAAGAAGTGTGATACTTCCTCGAAGTGGTCAATCCAATCTGATATATATATAATTCAATATAAAATAAATGAACATGCAAATAAAAGAATCTAATGCTAGTGTTCTAATTTAGGTATCTCATATTACTATCAATGTCAATCCAATTAAATGCTTTAATAATTAAACTAGTGAAGGTCCTAGGTCAAGTTCAGTAGAGGTGGGCGGGTGGTCCGAGGGTCACAAGTCAGGTCTAGGTAAGGTTTGGGAAATTTTGATTGGTTTTGGGGTGAGTGGGGATCTTACTAGTCATAGGCAGTTTACCAGACACAGAGACCGATGTCGGTTAGGGTATGCTGATGACGGTTAAGGTATGACCAATGACGGTTTAGGATAGTGATCTCGGTTACTATGGGTAATATCAAAATGTCAAAGTAGGTGTTTAGGCTCTCTCGTGTCTACACAAAGAGATGGGAAGGTCTGTGATGAGGTTGCAGATAGGGTATCAGGCTTGGGTGAGGTTTTTGTGAGGCTTTTGGGGTGTTAAGGTCAATTTAGTAAAATTCTGACAAGAGGCATAGTAACCAACATTGGTCTAGTGACCAATGCCGATGAAGAGGAAACTGACGACGGTTAAGATAGCTAGCGTCGATAGGGGTAATTTGGTGAAAGTTGATAAAAGGTGATTTTGGGCTTCTCTGTGATTACACAGAGAGTGAAGGGGGACTGGTTGGGTTTGTAATAAGGTAAGGAAAACTCAAGAAAGTATAAAGGTTAGGTATGGAGAGCCAAAAGGTTGTGGGTGGTGGATATGTAGACGTGTAGGGAAGAACAAGATCTAATAACAAAAGATAAAGAACCTATTAAGTAAGTACAAAAATGATGCAAAATAAAATGCACTTACTTGTATTTACAAGCCTGGTTGGTGAAGGAAGGTGATGGTTGATCCGTGAAGAACTTGGTGGTTAGTGTCATGGAAGTACTTCCCGAAGTGCTCTTGTGAATGCCAATGCCTTTGGATTGGTCTCAGGTACTTGCTTGGGCCTTTGGTTGAATGTATTCTATCACCTTGATGTTGAGAAAACTCTAGTTTGTGCTTGAATGTAGATAGCTCTCTCAAAACTTGAAGTGACCAACCTGGGAAAAAGGTTGCAAAACTGTATATATGGTAACCGATGATGGTCAAGGTGACCAGGTGTTAGTTGTAGGTTAACCGCGTTGGTTAGGGCAGGAAATCCTAGGTTTACCAAAAATAGTAGATCTTGGCTATTTTTGGTGTGCTCTTCTTGTCATTCCGGGTCTCAAGTGATGGTTAGTGCTTAGATAAGTGGGGGTGTTGTTGGAGAAGGAATAGGAATTTAATGTTAGGGTTAGACTAAGTCCCAGTTGGTTAAGATAAGTAGAGACTAAGTCTTAGTTAATTAATAGGCTAAGAATAAGTCCATGGTGAGGTGTCTAGGTGATGTGGCTAGGTGAGGTGTAAATTAACCTAATTAAAGTAATTAAATTAATAAATAATGTGAGGATGGGCATTAATTCAATTATAAGTAATTAAATTAATATAAATGTGGGGTGAAGGGGGTCATGGTTAGGTGAACATGTTATGTTAACTGATTGAAAGGGAATAAGGGGAGTGTGACGTAAATTTGGTGTCTACAAATGCTGCTGAAGCATAAACCTTCTTACATCATGATCTCTATAGAAAATATCATAGTCTATCATCATCACACATACCAATCTTTGAGGAAAACTATCCTTCGTATGCCCTTCTACCCCACAATCCATACACTTTAACTCACTATAAGTCTCATGAGCCGAGTTCCCAGACAATTTCTCCAGTTGCTTTACCATTGCAACAATTTGGGATTCTAGGAATGGACTAACTCTTGTATCAATGCTTCCTACTACCTCAACATGCAAGGAAACCTCCAAGGCCTTGCGCGGATATGTGAAAGTCTTCTATGAAAGTGCCCTCCTGAATTGTGTGATTAGTCCTCTACCGAACCATTGAGCATGCTGCAAAGGGTGAATATAAAAAGATAACTTGGATAAGAGAGTCTTAAAACATGCATCATACTCCCACACACTCTCTGCCATTTCTTGCTGAATATCCTTTAATGCAATGATGCTTTTCTATTCAAACTTAGGTATGTGGAACTCCGCCAAAAAGGATTTACACACTAGAATTTAATCCACCACTGTCTAGTGTGGGTCATACTTCCTGCACCGGATATGTGTGAGTCCTTACAACATGGTTATAAATTGGCTTGCCTTCCACTCTAAGGCGGTGATTACCTTCATGTGCTGATAACTCACACTTGTGTACATGTTCCGTGGCATCCTCAATGCCCTTGTAATTAGGTAAGTGGAGCGACATCTCATAAAACACTGTTGATGGTGTTATAGAACTTGTCTCGCCATATCCAAGACCTTGATTCCCTCCGGTGTTGCCTCCACCACCAGACCCACTAGATCCACTAGTGCCAACTCCTCTAGATCCACTAGATCCTCCTCCTATCATAGGTAAGGGGCCTAACACAACTATTCCCTATGATGCCACCATCGCACAAAACTACGCATTGACGATCTGTGATACCGAACCACTCCCATATGTGTTTCCCACACCACTCCCAGATGTGATACTCAAACCTTATGATCCCACACCTTACCCAAATGTTGTGCCAAAAAAAATACCCCCAAACATAAGAAATTACTTTGTGTAGCCATAGATGTACCAAAAAAATTATACCTCTTAGGTGTCACTTGACTACCAATACCGATACCAACTGGATTATCAAAACTTATCTCAGGAACTGGAAAACTAAGTGCAAGGGTCTGGTCACCATGTGGGTTAAGATGCATGCCTATGAATCTCCTCCTTTCTTCATATGATGAGCTCTCTCCAGAAGTCGAGGGGGTTTCTCTTCCGCACTTTCCAAGATGGGGTAGCTCAAAATGCTCAGGTTCCACGTCCTCCACACGAACCTCAAATCCTTCCCGTAATGTCTACCTCCATAAATCCATCACTCCTATAGCTTCACGATGTCTTGCCAACTCCCTCTCCGAGCTTCATTATACTTGAGCCACCTCTCCTCTCTCTCCATTTCCTCCGCAAGGTCCACCATCCTCTACCATGAAAACTTCTAAATCCGATGCCTAACAAGAGTTTTGACCATGGGAAAGGATTCCAAACTCAAAGTAATAACCAAGATCTTGATAGCCAATAGAATAACATGCAAGAATGATCCTGTAGGTTCCTTAAGAATCAAAAATCAGTAATCTCTGGGAAAGAATACATAGAAATAGCGTATTCCAAGGTATAACTAGTCAACACTCTACTCCACCGAGTTATCAACAACACGGGTCAGTCGGATCAACATAATACTACCATTGATATTCCTCCTCGGTCCAAACATGAGGTCTATAATACCAACTTGACCTTGATGCATATGCTGATAGACATTCATATAACTCTACTATGAAACAATAGAAACAGGTCTCATATAACTCATGACACAGGTAATCCTCTACCCATTTACATGCATCAAACTCGAGTTCGAGTGTTAAATCTTTAGAAAACTCATCCTCCATGTTTTTGAGCCATGCTTTGACACTATCCGAGGTCAAGTGCTCCATCATTACAATTTTCTCTCATAATAGCTTCAAAAGAGATCTCGACAATGAAACCAAGATGTAGTCATTGTTTTACCCTCAATACCTCTTTTCTAATACCAAGCACGCTAGCCTAGCATCAAGCATATGTTGGGTGCTCACCCATGGCACGTGTTGGTGTCGAGACCCTCCTTTATGTGAGCTTTGTAAGAGAGTGTAGACACCAAAATTGGGTCACACTCCCCTTGGTCCCCTTTCAAATAACCAACTTAAACACATTCACCTAACCATGACCCTTATACCCCACATTAATATTAATTTAATTATTTACAATTAAATTAATACCCATCCTCACCCCATTATTAATTTAATTACTTTAATTAAATGGATGCACACCTCACCTAGACACCTCACCATAGACCTATTCATGGCATGTTTCCATAAATGAATAAGACTTGGTTCAACCCTAAAAACCAATGCCTATTATTCCTCTAACCACCTTCCCACTCATAAAAATATAACGTCCATTTTGATCCATGAATAAATGAACAAACCGACCCAAATGATGGGAGATTTGTCGTTTTTAGTAAACCTAGGGAATCCCGCCTTAACCGATTCCGGTCATCCCTTAACCGACACCGGTCAATCAATAACCATTATCGGTTACCATTTATTCACTTGAGGAACCTTGTGGAAAAGGTTGGCACATTCTAAAATCGAGGAGAAGAGAAGAGAGCTGCATGCAAGCAGAACCAGAGCCTTTTCATACCTACAAACATCCATAGCCAACACTAGGATAGATCCAAAGGTATTACACTCACGGTAACATTTTGGGAAGCACTTGCCATGGTACCAAACATCATTCCTCTGATCAACCATCATCACCATCCAGCCATTTGAACATGCACCATAGTAAGTATAATTTTAACCTACATCATCTATTTCTACCTCAGTCTATTGAGTTCTTCTATTGTTGTTATCAGTTTCTACTTGCACTCTCATTCCCCTACCATTTACCTACCTGTAAACTCAACCATTCCTCCACCCACACCATTAAATCACCTATATCCAACTATTACACATCTTTGAGTATAACTAAGATTCCCACAGACCTCTCCACCCCCTTTTGTCTCTGTTTAACCTCAGATCAACCTCTATAACAAGATCTTTTTGAGTTTTTATCAGCCCACTTCTACTAAACACCCGGTTACCCATGACCGTCATCGGTTCTTCCTAACCGTGATCGGTCATACCTGACCGATGCCGGTCTCTGTGCCTACCAACATTGTGTAAACCAACAACCACCTACCTACCAAAACAACCCAAACACCTTACCCAACCCTGTTGAGACCCTGTCTGTGACCTACAGACTACCTGAACAACCTGCAACCTAACCTGAAGACCTTGACCCACATAGTTTTTAGTATTTAATTGGATCGACGTTGATAGTGATCTGAGGTACCCAAATTAGAATACTAGTTGTATATTTGTTTATGTACGTATTCCAATAATTTCATATTTGTTTTAAAAACACCGATTGACAACCTTCTAAGGAGTATCACACTTCTAGATCTAGCATACGCTAAAGCGGTCCAATGTCGATATTATTTAACTCTTCTTTGGTGGTCTTGTTTTTTATTTCGGGTAGTTCCTCCCGGCCAAAAGGAATCTATCACGATCAACATCGGATTGAGAAGTCGAACGTGCACATCAACCCCAACCGACTAACACAACATGTATTCCTCCTCAGCCCATAACATTATCTATTTTGTCACATTCAAAATGTAAAGAAAATGGTGAAACATTTTGGCACGCCTAGTGGGACCCTCATTTGTGGGTTCCCTTTCTTTTCATATAGGTTGCATCTTGTGTGTTTCCTTTCTAAATCATTATTCACTAAATCTTCTTCTCTAGTAATCCTCTTTTTCTTTCTAATTTCTCTAACTGAAATATTTCTTTTGGTGCATTTAAAAAGAATCATTCTTCTTTCTTTCTACATTTAGTGAAAGAGCACCCTCTCTCTTGTTCATCATTTTTCTTCATTGAATATCATATTTCAATTTGGGCTTAAAACACATGCATTGCATTTCTTGTATGCTTCATTTTTAGTTCACACTAAAATGAGGGCAACCTATATGTTGGAAGTCATGCCCAACTGATGGTTGACACAATTAAACCGTAGAAAGCACTCTCTTTCTTCTTCTACCAAACTACAAAAATTTAAATATACACATTTTCTTAAATGACATCTTACTTAGGAACGCCTGTCAATGATCACACGATCAGAGGATTGGAAGGTACTCCCCAACTAGTTATCTCTGTCTAGTCCCCATCAGAGAGCACCCCCACCATAACATAACCCGAAACCTCACCTTTTAGATATCCTTCTTCATAGGATGCCTTCCCAACCAAAAATTCTATTATGAATTCACATGGTCAGTTCTAAATAACATAAGCTAAACAAACATAAGAAAATCACTTTTAGGATTGTGTTTTTTCTTAGCATTCCTCTTGACTTGTGTTTTGAGGTGTGAGACTATGAATATACATTATTCTTCTTCCTTACAAACTCCACCATTGTAGTTGGTGATGAGTGCATTGTTTGGCTCATTAATATCATTTCTTCAGGCCGAAAATACTCTTTTTGATATGACTTATTAGTATATGGGGATGTTTTGTGTAGTTATATCTTAGTAGGTTTGATGCATTTTCCTTGCTATAGTTTATGAAGACCGATTATCACATGAACCTCCTACTAACTGTCTTTGTGAGATCAAACGTGATGATGTGTGCAGGGAATGATGGAAGTTGCTGGTGGTTAAGGAGCCCGAGTTCGAAGCATGCGGATGAAGACTGTTTCCATCAAGTTGACCTATTAGCCTGGGCTTGATCCTAATGGCCCATAGGAATTTGTGTGTTTTAATTAGAATTTGATGGATAATGCTTAATGCCACATGATATGGCGGATCTTATAACCAACATTATCTATATGAAGACTTCTTCTTCAGAACTTGGTAGTACCACTTTTTGATTATTGAAGGAGATTATCTGCATACAGTTCTTGATATATTTTCTATGTTATGAACTTATTTCTAAGTTAATGAAAGCCACAAAATTTTGAGGATCAGAAGTTGTTAATCCCTCTATCCTAAGGAAGAGCAAGGGCCCACTCGACCGAGGAGATATGAGGTTATTTTGAGTTCATGCATACAGTTCTTTGATTAGATTTACTACAATTGTCATTTGATAAATCTTACATGCATGCTTTGATTAATTGTATCTTCTTTCTCCATTACTACTTTCACTTAGAATAGATGCTTTTGTTATGCAAATCTAGTTAACGAATAGTCTTGCTTTCTGCTAAAGTTCCATTTATTCAGTTGTGATTTCATTTGTTAAGAATAGTGTGTGCATATCTCATTTTTCAATAGAAGATTAGTTGTTAAAATTCCTTTCATTACAAATAGTTGAATTCTATAGAACTGTATTTAATTTCCGTAGATTTGAACTACATTTCTGTAGAATAGTCATTAAACTAAACAACCCCCCAATAGACCCAACATACAACTGGTTCTCTTAGACTCCATTGCATATTGCCTAGGACACAACCCTGGTTTAGAATGACACTGATAAAGATTATGTCAGTTAAATGATTGGAAGAATATAATGACCCATAATTTTTGGTGCCGTTTTTGGGAAATAACCATAAGCTCCATTATTTTTATTCCATATGCTATGGGTGTTAATGGAGTTCATATAGGAAACCGGTAGTTCTCTTGGACCTTGATTTAAACCAACCAACCTGGATGCATAGGTCACGAGATAACCAAGGGAGATTTATAACACATAATATTCAACAAATATCTTTAGACACTTCATAAGAGAGAAACACTAAGAGTGATCTGATTCCAACTCAACACCTAGAATATCTTGAGCATTACGTATCCTGTTCACACCACTTGGATGGGGACCTTGGGAATCTTTGAAGACAAACCTTTAGGATGAACCTTTACATATCCCATTATCCTCGATGTAGATGAGGATGCACCCATGAAAAACAACTCACCATCCATCCTCCCCCTCTTTCGAGGAATGACCAAAGAAAACCACGATCGGTTCTATTTGAATTTAAAATCTGTGCGGACATACGATTACCGAATTGACAATCAAAAGATAGAAACTATTTTCCTCCACTCTCAAAGATTATGCTATGAGATGGTTTATGGGGTTACCATCGAACTCCATTAATTCCTAGGAAGCCATGGAAATAGCCTTCTGGATAAGTACCAAGACTATTATAGGGAAGGGATAGGAAGGAAGAGTTCTTCCAAATATGATAAAAGGAAGATGAGAATCTAGAGGATTATCGGATAGATTCCTTTTTCTCCATAAACGTAGTGGGTATGAGTTACATGCAAACATCACTAAAGCAGTCTTTACAGAAAGGAATGGATGAGGAAACCAAGGATTCCATCCATCTCATGGGAGGAGGAGACGTGCATAAACTCACCATGGAACAAATCAACGAGCTATGTAGAAGATATTATAGAACATGTGGAGGAATACGAAGAAAACAAACATCCAAGTCTTTGGGTACCTCTAAACTTCTAGAAGAAATGACCAACATGAAAATAGACATTCTACTACAATTAACATCCACTATTGATGGACTCAAGGCAAAAGCCCACCTTGCAAAGAACCATTGGACATGTATTGCCCTAAATTTCGGAAGAGACACCCCTTGAGGGAATGTCCTTTGGATGCCATAGACACGTGCTTAATCTGTGAAGTTTTTGACCTTGACACTAAGCATTACACACTTTTACCATAGTTGAAGGGAGTCTGAATTCCATCTCTTAAATAAGTGCTGAATTAAATTTTGTCCAAAGACTAAACAATCAGGGTGGGTTCCCACCTAGACCAACTCAGAATCCCTGGAGAATGCCATGGCTGAATCAAGCCTCTCAGTCTTCTTGGGGACAACCTGAGTGGGAAAACTCAAAGCTGGATGACTTATCCATATCCACCATCGTGGAAAAATCCCTACACTCAGCCGGGTTGGGCTCCACCACCCGTAACCAATCCTTGGCACAATCAGCAGTGGGGTCCTCAACAAAATTTTAGCCAAAATCAGTCTTGGGCACCACCACAAAACGGTAATCAACAACGCAGGTTCCAACAGCCACAACAAGCTTTAATGCCTCCACCTCAAGCCTACCAAAATCAAGGAAAACCAACACAAACACAACACGGCCCGGCCCGATATCAATCCTAAAAATCAACAGACAACTTTGATTGATGACACAGACTCAGGTAACACCATGCAAGTTAACACTATTGGTAATTTACGACTACGATCTAGCAAAATATTGAACCCTCCTGTTGTTATCACAGAACTACCTGATGATGCCGATAAGGAAGAGAACCTTGAGGGTAATACTGGTTCTTCACCAATGCCAGATAAACAGGATGATCAAATACCCAAACAGACTACAACCCCTTTTCTTGAGCGATTACAGGACACTCAAACTGTAGATGAAACAAAACTAGTTAGGGGAATTGAAAAATTACATATTGAGGTTCCAGCTGCTACGTGCAAGAAGGGACATCCACGAATTGAACCAAACCATTAGAAACGAGTGTATAAAGACACCAAGAAGGAAAAGAAATACCCAAAGTATGCCGAGTCAAAGGGAATTTGGCTGATTTAGTTCTTTGGCACCCTTATCTCACCAAAATATGGGGATCACGGGAGCCCTGTCATTACTATTTGTATAAAAGAAACATCAATATATAATGTTTTGGTCGATCTTGGTGCTGCTTATTAATGTCATCACAAAGTAGAAATGTTTAACTCGCTATCTTAACAGGACTTGACAACCAACATTGTTCTGCGAGTTAGCGAGATCAATCCATTCTTTATACCTAATGGTGTGGTTGAAGATATAATGGTCTTTGTTGAATCATGGGAGTACCAGTTGATTTCAAGGTTTTGTAGCCTAAATCTCAGAAGTTGGGATATCCAGTCATCTTGGGAAGACCTTTGATGGTTAGGGTTGTTGCTTACATTGACTGTAGGTCAGGAAACATGACAATTCTAAATGGGCTAGAAATCCAAACACATTTCATTATATCCTCTGCCCAGCCTTATACAAACAATTGTGACCAGGTATGGGTGGATTCTTTGGATGCTAACTCTTTGAGTTCTTCTTTTAAGCCACTTATTGTAAAGTACACAATCATATGACGAAAGCATTTGTGGAGTCATATACATTGATTGATTCTAAGGACTTTGTGACTATGGAAATCAACACTATTGCTACTGAGAATCTAGAATGCCAACATTAGACATCTCTTCTCGCTATTTCTCCGCTAGACATTACCTCTGCAAAGTCTCGTAGGAAACTCTATGCTTAGAATTTCAAACATTTAGTTCTGATTTCTATTGTCCTTTAACAAAGTTTCGTCTTTTGACAACATATCCATCCTGCACATGCTTCAGCCCCATGTTTTCCCATTGAATTCTTTTATCACTAGTACAGAGCTTGCTCTTGCGAATGATACCAAGCAGGTGCTTGTCAGTATGGGTAGAGAGCTGACTATAGGTAGCGACTTGGAGGTCAATCAAGAAGCTAGGGTGCTTGAGGTTCTGAAGAAACATTCCCATGCTTTTTCTTGGGATTACATTGATATGAAAGGAATTCATCCTAGCATCTATACAAATCATATTTACACCGATGACGTCAAACCTATAAGGCAGCCACAACTAAGAATCAATCCAACATTAAGAGACATAGTCAAAATTGAGATCGAAAAATTCCTAAAGGTAGGTTTCATATATCCTATATCTGATAGTCAGTGGGTTTCCCCATTAGTTATTATTCCCAAGAATAATGGTAAGTGGTGAATATGTGTTGATTACAGGGAACTTAACAAAGCCACCAAGAAGGATTATTTTCCCTTGCCTTTTATTGACCAAGTCCTAGATAATTTGGTTCTTTAAGAAATATTTTTCTTTCTTGGATGGGCTTAGTGGGTATAATCAAATTATTATTGCCCCTGCTGATCAGGATAAGACTACTTTTACGTGCCCTTGGGGTACATTTGCTTATAGAGTCTTACCTTTTGGGCTTTGTAATGCCCCCGCTTATGTTTTAGTGGCGATCTTGGCCATTTTGCGAGATCTTGCTAACGATTTGTGTTGAGGTTTACATGGATGATTTCACTATCCATGGATCCACTTTTAAAGAATCTTTGATTAATCTTGAGAAAGTACTCAGTCGATGTGAACAACACCAACTATCTCTGAGTCATGAAAAATGTCTAATGATGCTTGATCAAGGAATTGTCTTAGGTCACCATGTTTCAGCCCAAGGTATACAGGTGGATCCCAAAAAGATATTAGTCATCACCCAATTACCTACACCAGCTAATCAGACTGACATCAAAATTTTCCTTGGTCATGCAGGTTATTACCGCCGATTCATACAAGATTTTAGCAAAATTGCCGCCCCAATGTTTTCACTGCTAACCAAAGTTTGTGTTTTTGAATGGTCTTCTCAGTGTCAACAGGAGTTTGATTCTATCAAAGAAAATTTGACAACAGCCCCTATCTTACATGGCCCTGACTGGAGACAACCTTTCCATATCCACAATGATGCTTCTAATATAGCCATGAGCGTTGTTCTTGGACAAAAAGACTCAGAAGATCATGTGTATGCAATTTATTTTATCAGCAAAAATCTGACTCCTACGGAAAAGAATTACACTACTACGAAAAGGAGTTTTTGGCTTTTGTCTATGCTTTGAATAAATTTTGTCATTACATCACTGGATATAAATTTTTGTTTACACTGACCACTCTGCCATTTGATATTTGATGAACAAACTAGTGGTTTGAGGAAGGCTTATTCGCTAGTTACTCTTGTTGCAAGAATTCAATCTCACTATCATAGATAAGCCTGGGAAATCTAACGTTGTTGCTGAATTTATTTCTAGAATAAATGTTTGGTGATGACAAAGCGAGTCAAGACCAATTTCCCGATGAACACTTATTTTCTATCTCGACTAAGACTCCATGGTTCGCCGATCTCGCGAATTATTTAACAACATGGAAGTTTCCTACCTATTTTACTAATAAGGAAAGAAGGTGATTGGTTAGAAATTATGCAACATATAAATGGTGTAATAGATTCTTATTTAAATGTTGTCCTGACATGGTTCTTTGCAGGTGTGTTCGAGAGGATGAGGTACATGACATACTGCAAGCGTGTCATGATGAGCCGGGAGGTGGACATTATTCGGTGAAATGAATAATTCAAAAGATCCTTGGAGCGGAAGTACTATTGGCCTTCCCTCCATAAGATCCAAAAGTCGTGTGGCGGTGTGATGCATGCCAACAAATGGGAAAACCTACACTTTCTACGGAAATGCCTCGAATCCTCGGGTGGTTCTAGGACCATTTGAGAAATGGGGTATTGACTTTGTTGACCATTTGATCCTCCATCTTTCGGAAGGAGTATCTCTTGGTATGCACGGACTATGTCACCAAATGGGCTGAAGTTCAAGCATTGGCATCTACCAATGAAGATGATGTTGCTGATTTTCTCTACAATCGGTATTGCTATGATTTGGAGAAACAAGGGCCATTGTATCGATCAAGGTCCTCAATTTATTTCAAATATGATTGAAGCTTTCTTGGAAATCTATAGAATCGAGCAGGAAATCATCATCATATCACCCCTAATCCAATGGGCAAGTGGAGGTAACCAATCGAGAACTTAAGAATATTCTAACTAAGGTGGTCAATGCCAATAGAAAGAATTGGGTACCAAAGCTTCTTGAGGCTATATGGGCCTACAACATGACTTGGAAAACAACTACTAGTTTTTCTCCCTATGAGATGGTCTTTGGGAAGAAACCACTATTACTTGTCGAGTTCGAATTGCGCACCTGGTGAATAGCATTGGAAGTTGGGATCGATTTGGATGAGGCACAACGTGAACGGGTGTTGCAGTTGAATGAATTAGATGAAATATGGATGGAGGCACAGCAGCAGACAGAAATTCTACAACATCAGTGGAAAACTTGGCATGATGCTCACATCAAAAAAGGACATTTCATGAGGGATAGTGGGTTTTACTCTTTGATTCCCACTATCAGCAATTTAAAGGCAAGTTGCATACACATTGGTTAGGTCCCTATCAAGTAAATCAAGTGTTTGATAATGGCTCTATTCGATTGATACCGATTGATGGAGACAAATAGACTCTTCTGGTAAATGGGCATAGGCTCCGAGTTTATCACCAACCACTGGATAAGAAGACTTTCACTGATGACATTCTGTTACAAACAGACATGCATGCTGAGGAGGATCTTTGCCTCTCAAGCATGGAGTAATCAATCTCTTACAAATTCAATAAAGGAAGATGATCCTTCATTCGATCTTCTTCCCTTAGTTAGCAGTTTTTATTATTGTTATTTCCAATAAATGCAAGAATTTTTCATTATTTCTACTGCAGCTAATCATGTTTTCTCAAACTATAGGGCGTAGGATTCTATGGATATCAACTGACGAAATGTGGCAAGGGTAAGTGCATTTTAACTTGCTAATGATATTTCTATGCAAAACATTTCCCCATTTATGCATTTGTCATCATTATGCCATCATGAAATGATTGCTATGGTTAGTCTGGATCTCTTTCCAAATCCGGCTCTATGAATGATGACATAAAAGGGGTAATGGCCCATAATCACCACATGCCTTGATGTGTTGCACTCTCCAAAGTTAGGATGGGTGGCACTCACTCCTCAACCATGGGATATGTCGTCGCCAAAATCTTAAACTCACACAGTGCATTTGTCTCATTCACTATTTTTTTCGTCGTCACCTTCGTTTGATGTTACGCCACCCAAGGAATATGGTGTTATTTGAAATTTAATGCTTTTGCAACGGCTTCTTACCATTTTTATATGCACATCAAACACAACTAGTTTTATCAGTCACTAGACGGGAAGTGGAAGAGATGCTTTGTTTTGTTTTTTTGCTACCTAGTATTACTCACCTTCAACTTCAACAAGGAACAACGGAAGAGATCAGAACCTGCTTCACTAGACACCTTACTCTAGAGTGTTGCCCTTACACAGGTATTTCATGATTTTGGATGGCTGGATTTCATTCGGCAATTTGAAGGTTTCAATGAGGGCATTGTGGAAGAATTCTTGAACAATTTTGAGTCCACATGTTTGCAAGTTGGTGGAAGACGAGTTGAAATTACCAGTCAGGTCATTTCTGACCTATCTGGCCTACCAAACTTTGGTTTAAAGGTTATGACAAATGCCCTTTACAAATCCTGATTTCTCAATTTCACGATGAAGGAGAGGCACTCCTGGAGGTCATCCTGACTCCATTGGGTGTCCAGAAGGGTGTTAAGCGAGACAAGTTTACCTAGAATCTGGAGTGAGATTGCGAAATGGGTCAACCGGTATTTCATATGCGATGGTCAGGCCTCTGTTCTAGGTGGTGATGCACTTAAAATGCTCATCCACCTTAAAAAGGGACATGTCAACTAGGCCCTTTGGGTAAATATGCCAGAATACCTTGCAGACTCCATCATTAAAGTTTTCCAGAAGCACCGGTCCGGTGGAGGCAAGTCTATGATTAAACATCCGGGGTTGATTCATTTTTGTGTTTGCACCAAGTCTTATTTAGACCAAAGAAGAGGATCGAGGGACATCTTTGGTGGTGAAGGGTCCAAGCCAAAGCAATTAAAATCTGGTCTCTCTTCTACACCTCGGTCTACCCTTGCATCGGGCCCTTGCCCTTCACATAGCCAAAGCAGAGGTAGCCGATGTTCCTGAGCATGCGGACATAGTTGGTACTTCTAAGGGTCCATCCCCTTCCATTTTTGATTCAAAAGGCAAGTGTTCCATGGCGCCATTTTCTTCCATGCAGCTATGGTTCTGATGAATTAGCTCATTTTTGTAGACAGGCGGTTCCCAATAAGAGTTCTTGCCTGATGATACCGCCCACATTCGGGAGGAACTGCATAAGGAGGATGACCTAGCCACTCCATCATTTTATTATTCGTCATCTAGGAAATCCACCCGGTGGCTTACGAAATGCTTGACACCCAAGTGGCACCTTCTCACAACTATTTGGAGGAAATCACGCTGTTGAAATCTCGATTCAAGGTATGGAAGAAACAAACCTTTTATTACAAGCTGAATTTACACAAAAGACAGTAGAAAAAGTTCGGGAGATTGCCTTGCAGCTTGAAGTGAGTTGTTTAAAGTGATAGCGTGATAAGAGTCTTACCCTCTTGAATAGTTTCCAACAGTTGTCCCTTCAGGAAAGGGAATTGCGGAAGGAAAATAAAAAATTAAAAAAGGAAAAAGAATCTATAGAGGAGGAAAAACAAAAAGTAACATCTATTTTAGACTTTGTCTGTCCTTTGGCCCTCAAACCTTTGTCTGTAGGAAACCCTCTTCAGTCTACAACATGTTTGTCTAAGAACAATTTTATTCTTGGCAGTTATTTCAATTGTGTTCTCAAGCCCCTCACAAAATTCCTAATGGCCCTAGTTTTTTATCCGTTTACAAGTGTAGTACTCCGGAAATTCAAAATTTGCTTTGTGAATTTTATCTACATAACATGATAGTTACCAATGTCCCTGATTTCTTGATCAACCTATTTGTGGGTGATTTTCAAATTAAAGCCTTTCAATCTGTATTGTGGAATCAGATAATTTGGGGGCAGCAAATAGACATTTTCAATCACACTGCTCAGTCCATCAGATTTCACATCCACCCAACTCATCATACAGATGTCACCTGTAGAAAAATTTCGATCACTCTAGTATCGGGAAGGGGTTGGGGTGAATACTCTCGATTTTTCTTGTAGTGTGTTATTGATTTTGAAAATTACAGTCAGGAGAATTTCGGGACTACTTGGCAAGCTTGTGATAGGAGATGGGATACTTTAAGTCTGCCTTTGAAATGTAGGGAGGTTCTCTCTCCTCAGAACTTGAGCTGGAGCATGCGCAGGGGTGATGCCCTCATCACCATTATCAAACAAACTACAGAGAAAACCAGCCAGTAGTACACTGATGAATGGGTAGGCCTCCAAGTATGGCCACCACTCCTCTTGAGCCCTCTCACTACCTAGTAGAACAATGTAGCACAGTCCCATGACAGTTTCATTGCCTAGGTGGAAATTACCTCTAATACTCAAGGATGCAAGAACACCACAAAGCAATACGCTGATCAATTCGAGGAGTATGGCGTGGCTGAACAGCTTGGTAGGTGAGTAGGGCACATATGAGTTGCATTGGAACATGCAACATGTAAATTTAGGGGGAAAATGATGAGTGCATTTTTTGGCTCATTAATATCATTTCTTCAGGCCGAAAATACTCTTTTTGATATGACTTATTAGTATATGGGGGATGTTTTGTGTAGTTATATCTTAGTAGGTTTGATGCATTTTCCTTGCTATAGTTATATGAAGACCGAAAATCACATGAACCTCCTTCTAACTGTCTTTGTGAGATCAAACATGATGATGTGTGTAGGAAATGATGGAAGTTGCTGGTGGTTAAGGAGCTCGAGTTCGAAGCATGCGATTGAATACTATTTCCATCAAGTTGACCTATTACCCTAGGCTTGATCCTAACAGCCCATATAAATTTGTGTGTTTTAATTAGAATTTGATGGACAATGCTTAATGCCACCTGATATGGTGGATCTTGTAACCAACATTATCTATATGAAGAATTCATCTTTAGAACTTGGTAGTACCACTTTTTGATTATTGAAGGAGATTATCTGCATATAGTTCTTGATATATTTTCTATGTTATGAACTTATTTCTAAGTTAATGAAAGCCATGAAATTTTGAGGATAAGAAGTTGTTAATCCCTCTATCCCAAGGAAGAGCAAGGGCCCACTCAACCGAGGAGATATGAGGTTACTTTGAGTTCATGCATACAATTCTTTGATTAGATTTACTGCAATTGTCATTTGATAAATCTTACATGCATGCTTTGATCAGCGTACTCTGTTTTCTCCATTCTTGCTTTCAATTAGAATAGATGATTTTTTATGCAAATCTAGTTAACGAATAGTCTTGCTTTCTGCTAAAGTTCCATTTATTGATTGTGATTTCATTTGTTAAGAATAGTGCGTGCATATCTCATTTTTAAGAAGATTAGTTAAAATTCCTTTCATTTGCAAATAGTTGAATTTCAGTAGAATTATATTTAATTTCCATAGATTTGAGCTGCATTTCCATATAATATTCATTAAACTAAACAACCCCCAATAGACCAAACATACAATTGGTTCTATTAGACTCCATTACATATTGCACAGACACTGACCCCGGTTTAGAATGACACTAACAAAGATTATGTCAGTTAAATGATTGGAAGAATACAACGACCCATTAGTTGGATTATTCTAACTTTGTCGAGTGTGCAAAGACCCCATCTTCTCATTCTCATATTTTTGAGTTTGATTCTTCACCAAATTTAATTCACAAAGCCCAATTTCTTCATTGCTCTCTCATTTCACTATAACCAGTGTCGGTCCAGAGACCGTCATCGGTTCACATCGATCGTCGTCGGATAAACCTAACCTTGAGTGTTAGCTTTTGGATTTCTAATTATTTTGCTTGGAATAGCCTTCATCACCCTTCTGCTCTATTTTTGGCCCTCAGGGCACCATCCTATTCCCCTCTGTTGATATTTCTATCATACATAGTTTCCCCATTGCATATTCATCAGTCTGTTTCACTTCTTGAAATTGGTGTTTTTCCACATTAACCAACATCAGTTTTTGTGACCGACATTGGTTCCCCACTAACCATCACCGATCACCTAACCATCATTAGTGTTTGTGTTTAATTTTCAAAATCCAAGCTGTTGACCGAATTCACCCTCCCATCCTCATTTTTCTCCGTTCCTGCTATTCTCTATGTCATTTATAGAATACAGTCTTTCCAAGTCAATAATTATTCACATGGTGTTGACTCATAGCCAAACTAACGCTCTTATATTCCACACCAATCATCAAACACTCCCACCTAGTCCTTCACCACATTCTATCATGTCACCCATGGATTCAAACCCACCTACCACCATTGCTATGGGTGACAAGGAGTTCAAAAGACTCCTCGATCAGAATCCCGTGGCCTTAAAATTATACCTTTCCCACTCTTCCACTCAGGATTCCTTAGGTCAATTGATCTCTCCTGCCCTTATCCCCACTTCTACATCAGCCCCTACTAGTTCGACATTACCTTCACCTGCTTTACCCCCAATGGTTTCGTAGCTAGGCCCCACACCCGCTATGACCACTACATCTGCAACATCAGTCGCACCTGTAGTATCTGTTGTTCCTTCATTGACCACCTAGAGCATAACCCCATCCGTGCCCATTATCTCACATATACCAATTGCAACACAACCACCCATGGTTTCAGTGACCCCTACCCCATTCTAGAATCTTTTCCTCTCCATCCTATAGTCTCTGCCCCCAATTACTACTAGAGTCACTGTGACTACCCCACCTACATATACATATTATCAACAACCCCTATCTCATCTGTCATTCATTCTAGATATATGCCCTCCATGTCGGTCCCCTATTCTCAACCTTCCTATTCGGCATCACCATACATTGGAATGCCACCCACATCACATGTTCAGCACCATCCCTCTTACGCCATAGGAGGTGCCCTTCTATCACAACCTACCAATGACCTCATCAAATTAATGATGGAAAGGATGCAGACACTAGAAGCATCAATTTCTGGCTCACACAATTCTCTCACCTACGATGAAATCTGTAATGAGCCCATTCATCCATCCATTCCTATTCGCCCATACCTTGTACATTAGGAAATGCCAAAATTCAACTGCTTCAATAATAAAGAAGATCTATAGCAACATTGTGGTCTTTCAAACATGAGTGTTATCGATTGCCCATGATGACACTTTACTCTTCTTACGGACCTTCCCGATGTCCCTCACGTAACTTGCATTAGACTAGCATAGTGGGCTACCCAGACATTCCATCTATTCATTTAATCAAGTAGCCCAAGCCTTCTTAGACCACTTCTCAATCAACATTGTCAAGAAAGTCACCATGACTAATCTCTACTCCACTCGATAGTATGACAACGAGTCTATCGCTGACTTTATCACTCATTGGCACAACCTAATTAACCAACTCATGTTTTAATTACCTCAAATTGATCTCATAGATTTGTTTACTCAGGCTTGTGCTAGACACATCTCACCAAACTTGCAGATGCAGACCTTCCACACCTTTGATGAGGCATTCACCATGGCACAAAAATTGGAGATTTGTGCTATTGAAGAGAAGAAAATTCAACTATGTAACAAAAACACCATGTTCAAATCGAATGATGCTTTGTCATCTTTGAAACCCGAGAACAACTATTCAAAATCCAAAGGATTTTCCAATGCTATGGTTCTCGAGGTTGGACCCTCTCACCCATCGAACCAAGCCAAACATTTTGTTAATCTCTCGCATGTCCAAAATGTCCAGTTTAGATGAGAAAAAGCGAAAGTAGGGAACCATATTCTTCTGTTTTGGAAAAGATTATTAAGGCTAGTGCCATTACCCTTCCACATATAAAACCACACACTAGTTTTGACTCGACGATCCCCCACGCACGTGTGGTATAAAGAACATGAATTTTTAACTATCATCGTGTCAAAGGTCATAGCGATGATAACTCCATCACCTTCAAGAATATCATCCAAGAAATGTTAGACAATGGAGATCTAGTCTTGGATAACCCAAATGCACCCACCAACCAAAACCTACATATCTTCAAAAACCATTCCCTAATCATGCCCCATCTTCCAACTAGACTGGTGATACTTCAACCAATGATAACAATGTCCGGGAGGTCCACGCTATTTTTTATGACATACCAATTGCTTCCCAATTCCCCCTGTTCCTTCCATAGAAAAAATCCTAGCCCGAGATCCCCTACCTACATAGGAACCTATTTCATCTACTCCTCCACCCATAGAGGAACCTTCTTCATTTTTTCCTTCACCCGTGAAAGAGCCCATAATTAGCACTCTACCTTTGGCCCCTCAAATTACCGAGCAGTCATCAGTAGCACCTCTCCTACTCATAGGGGACACATGTCCACTCCCTACACCATCACAAGGAGATTCCACCTCATATGGCTGTCATCTCCTCTACCTATAGAGGATCATGTAGAAACACCATTATCTTTAGATGACAATTCTCCATTGGACTTCCAAGATCCTATTGATATGCCTTTGGCTCTCTTACCCATAGAGTTTAAAGCTAGCCATTTCCTATTTCTCAAACACATTTTACAGGGATTTCTACTCGATCCACATCAGTCCCGCTTACAGTAGTACCATTTTCATGCTTGTCTGATCACCTATATTATGTTGATAGAGCCTTGCTTTGGGGACGTCTTCTACTTCCTACTTAAACCCAAATGAAACTATCACTCACCGACACCTCCATAATCTATCCAAAAGTGTTTTAAGTGACCAAACCAAACACAACAATGACTATTGGAACACCTTCCATGTCATCACCCACAACCCAACACACACCTATACCCAAACACTTACCCATGCCTATATCATCTCCCTTGCCTAAACCCATCACCATCTTACTCATGCGACATCAAATCTTACTCACCCACCCATCAAATTAGATTTAGGCACATCTTCCTAGACCAACACTAAAATTATTCCTACCTCTAAAAGGAAGACCAAAACTTGTAGGCCTCATACACAAACCTCGCCTACCACACTGTTGTCACCTTCACCCCTTCGTCCATCCTTGGAACTCGTGCTTCAACCATGGACAAACAACCTTCTTTCCTTTGGTAAACCTAGAACACATCAGCTCACCTCCTCATCATGGCCCTCTGATATACCCAAAATCCACATAACCCACGCCGTTACCCGTGACCTTCTTACCACCCATACCACCACTACCTTCCATAATGTCTTCATTACCCATGACACTCTCCTCTCTTTCACTCACACCTTTTACCCAACCTCTACCAACCACCTCCACTGCAATTTAATTGTCCCCGTGGGTAACCGTCCTCTTCCACCATTTGATTTTCCTTCTACATCCCGTACTCCCACGTCATCTTTACCAAAGAAAGCGCAACCCAAAGCTAAGAATCCACTACCCCCAATAAGGTAGTCAAACCAACAAATCCCCCATCGCTCATTCTTCTTTCATGCCCTTACCCAACTAGATACCCGCAATACCTAAGACCACTCCACATACCAAACTAGTGAACCAACCCATTCCCCCTCCTATAAATCCTCTTCCTCCACAATTAGACACCCCTATAACCAAACCCACACTCACCTCCCATTGTGATCTGCATTAGCTAGGGTCCTATGCTAATATTTTAACCAATCTCTTAGAGACTTGTCATCACATTACCACTACTTTAACCTTATGATCCTCTCAAACCCAAACCAAAAGGGTTTGATGAGACCAAGATTTGTGCCTATCATCATGTGTCAGGACATGATGTTGAAAATTGTAAGGCCTTGAAGACCATTCTTATCCAACTTTGTCCTCCTGAGCACAATTTCAATGATGACGATCTTCTTGATGAGGACCCCATTCCGCCTTCGCTAATCTCCCCAAATCCTCTTCCATTACCTACTCAGTAACCACTATCTCCACCCCCAAAAACCTTTTATCCACACCTAAAATTTTAGATCAACATGGTCCATATAATAGAGTTGTCAAACCACCACCCAAATGTAAATGTTCCCTGCTCATTTCACAAGACTCTTATCCACCACTAGGATTTTCCCTTTATGCCGTTATACCTTCCATGACACACCCTCTCCATCTACCTCCCTCGAGTAATATGGTTCACATTTCCATCCGCGCTTAGAAAGACAAAGGCAAAGAAAAGGCGGCTAGACCATCAAACAACCATGTACCCAACATACCATCTACAACCTAACCCAAAGTCACCATTCAAGGTCCTGCATATCCTATTTATGATGGGGTCACATATTGCACAATTCTAAAACAATTACACCAATCCTTCCTTAAAATGTCTTTATATGACCTCATCTAAACCTCTCGAGTCACATCGTCAATCCCTCATGGAGATCCTTCAATCTATCAAAGTTTTACCAAATGACCCCACACCCGTAGCCTCTCTCACTAAGTTGTCACCTTCATCTACACCTCCACCTACTCGCCAAGTAACCTCCCTCAACTTTGTGGATGAAGAGATCACTCCCTTCTAGTTTGATGACCCCAATCCTACTCTTTTCATCTCTGTCCATATCAATAATATACGCATACAACATGTTATGAATGATGGCAGTGCTAGTATTAACGTCATCTCCTCCCATACGTATAACTAAATGCGCATACCTACAAATTACATGCATGATAACCTGTTATGTTGTGCTCCTTTAATAACGCCTTGACCTCTACCCTAGGTATTTTCATTCTCCATGTCCGTGTAGGTCCCCACACTGTCTCAAAACTGTTTCTATGTACTAGAAGGAGAGTTCCCGTATAATCTATTTCTTGGACGACCTTGGATTCACACCATTGGTTGTGTCCCTTTGAATTTACACCATTGCATGAAATTTGAACATGAAGGACATACCCACACCATCCTAGCTGACCGATCACCTTTTAAGACTGTAACATGCTATACTAACCCAATGATGTGCTTGTACCAGTCAAGGCATCTGCCGCTATCCCCACTTCACCTTCACCCACAAGCCCATCCACCAAGACTGGCACCACCTCTCCCACATCTAACCCTACTATTCCTACTGCCACCACAGCCTCTACAACTGACTCACCTGCTTCCCAATCATCTAGCGAGTTGTCTATCCCCTCTACCCACATATCGACTACTGATCCCTTAGAAGGAGTCTTTTAACACCTCACTGGGGAGTACCACCTATACAATATCAACACGTTCCTCACTCCACAAGAGTATGAGAACCTACTTCAACACCCTAGTTACGACTACTGTGTAGGTGAGGCTTTTTCTTATGGTCCTCCCCACCTTCACACTAATCTAACATATGGGGGACTTGATATCGCCACTTATTCACCTGAATCTCCATCCCAAACATAACCATTTTCATCGACTTACACTCCCTTACTAACCGCTACTTCGTTCACACTTTCCTTCATTTTTGTGCATGGAAAGGTTATGGCTTCAGATTTTATGAACATGGCCACCACCATCTGTCATCTCCTATACCACCCGTAAACATAATGACCATAGTAGCATTGGCTTTGATGCTCCACCTCCCAAGAAGGCTCACGTTGACCTCATTAAGGAAGAAAAACCTTCTCCACCTCATCCACCCATGTCACCATCTTCACCCACATAGTCCATCGATCCCGAATCTATTCCTCCTAATTTTTTTTCGTAAACATAATTTCTCTTTGACCTCTAACCTATCAACATGATGGCAAGGCTCCCTCTTCTCTCCCATTATTGTATCTTGACATGATCGATATCGATACACCTTCTATTAATGTTGTTCAATTTCAGGATGATGAGTGCATCCTCACTTACCTTAGTGCAGAATATTTTTATATTCACCGGTCGTTACCTTCTGAAACAAAAACCATGTTGAACAAATCAGCCATTGAAATCAACATTAACACTCAGGATGACCCGCACATTCTAAAGATAGGCCAATATTTAGATGCTACTAAGAAAGAAGCTTTTCCCTCTTTCCTTCAGGACCATAGCAATGCTTTTTCCGGTCCTATCTTTGATATGCCACGACATTGACCCAAAAATCATGGTCCACAATATCATAACCATTCTTGATGCCAAACCCATTAAACAAAAGCTATGGAAAATGCATCCTCGCATTGCTCTTCTTATCAAATAAGATCTTCAACACTTTCTCTCAGTTTCCTTCATCCTACCCATTGACTATCCCCAATGGATTTCTAACATTTTTCCCCGTCACAAAGGTGATAAGGGGACTCCACATTTGCACTGAGACTTCCATGACCGCAACCTAGCTTGTCCCAAAGACAATTTTCCCTTACCAAGCATTGACCAACGAGTTGATCTCACCACCGCCATGAAATGCTATCAATCGGGGACGGTTTCTTGGGTTATAATTATTTGCTCAAGAGTATCAAAACAAGCCTGCCTTCATCACCCCTTGGGGGACCTTTTACTATAGAGTCATGCCTTTTAGCCTTAAAAATATTGGTGTTACATATCAGCGAGCCATAATTTATAGCTTCTATGACATCATGCATCGCATCTTAGAAGATTATGGAAATGATCTTCTTGCCAAATCTAGACATTGAGCCGAACACTGGCCATCCTTAAGGTCATCTTTGACTACCTCATCAAGTATTGTGTTCATATTCAACCAAAGAAGTGTGTCTTTGTAGTACTTTGAGAAAAAATCCTTGGTTTCATTGTTTCTTTGCATGGCATAGATGTCAATCCTACTAAATTTAAGCCTATTCTGGAAATGCCTCCACCTACCAATCTCCGTCAACTTCGAATCCTACAAGGTAAGATGCAATCCATTCTTCATTTTATCTCACAGCTTTCTCGACCATTGTCAACCATTCCATCATTTTCTCGGGAAGGACGTTTCATTCAAATGGGATGATGAATGCCATAAAGCTTTCAAAGCCTTAAAACAATACCTTCTTCAACCACCAGTGCTCATTCCTCCTAAGGATGACCAACCCTTTTACCTATACATTTCCACAACTAACCATTATTTAGGTGCTATGCTCACTCATCACGACAAACAACACAAAGAGAAATCGGTTTATTACATAAGCCGTACCCTTCTAGAGTATGAAAATAGATATACCCATGTAGAAAAACTATGATTAGCCTTAGCTTTTATCCCCACCAAACTCCGCCATTACCTACTCAACCACAAAACCTTTGTTATTACTAATACTAACCCCTTACACTATATATACGCTAAACCCTATCAACATCAACATGCCACACGTTAGCTTATGCTTCTTGCCAACCTCGACCTCAAATTTTTCCATCAAAAGTCCATCAAGGGCCAAGCTATCGCTGACCAACTAGCAGATGCACCTCTTTCTGGGAATAAAATATCTAACTTCAATTTCCTAGATGAATCCATAGCTACCCTCTCCTTAGATGAACCCGCTTACCAAATGACACTCTTCTTCGATGGATCCAAGTGTCAACGTGGAGGTGGGGCTGGTGTTATCCTCATTCCTCTTGATGGTGAACCTATGCCTTTATCTTTCAAACTAGATTTTGATTGTACCAACAATATTGCTGAATACAAAGCACTTGTATTGGGTCTCCAAGATGCTTATGCCTTAGATGTTAAGTCCATTAATATATTTGGTGATTCCCGGTTGGTTGTAAACCAAGTCAATGACATATACCGAGTGTTGCAGTAATGAGATACTTCAAAAGTATAAACATCACGTAGACATACTTTTGACCACCTTTGATCTATTACGAACTTTAAATCACCCCATGCTCTACCAATAAGTTTGAGGATACCATGGCCTACTTGGCTTCTTAGATACCCACTTCACCCACTGATTCTAAAATCTTGTCATAGTAGAAATGCTACAATCACCCTCTTATTTACCTTATGAAGTCTACTCCGTCGGAACAATCGCACCTAACCCATGTGACCTTTGGTATAATAAATTTGCATATTACCTTTCCCTTTCCATTCTACCCACTGATCTCACTTATAATGGACAACGTGCCTTTCTTAAAAGTGTCTCTCATTATGTCATCATGGGTGGTCTCCTTTATAGGTACAACTTCACCGGTATTCTCTTACAATGCCTTATAAGTTCTGAAATTCCCTACACCATTAAGGAAGTCCACGATGGAATTTTTGGAGGCCACTTTAGTGGTTTAGCTATGGAAAAATGCATCCTTTACTTGGGCTATTATTCACCAAACTTAAACCGCAATTGTTGTGACTATGTCAAACATTGTGTGAAATGCCAACAACATGCTAATCTCCATCACACACATAGTCATCCCTTGCAGGTCGCACAAGACCTTTAGCCTTTCTCTCAATGGGGCTTGGATCTTGTCAGAGAGATCAATCCCCATTCTTCAAAATGCCACCAATGGATCATAAGTGCTACTGAATATTACACTAAATAGGTAGAGGCCATTCCCCTCATTTCTACAAAATTTGAGAAAATATGTGAATTCATCAACCATCACATCATTTGTTGCTTTGGTGTTCCTCACCACCTCATCATTGATAATGGAAAGCAATTCAAAAACAAAACCCTACATAAGCTATGCGACACTTTTGACATCCAACTTAGTTTCTCATCACCTTATTACCCGTAAACCAATGGCCAAGCAGAATTGACCAATAAAGCCTTGAACAAAATTATGATGAAAGTAGTCAACGATACTCGGAAGGATTGGCATATGCACATTCCCTTTTCCTTATGGGCTTACCACACTAGTATTCACACTTTGACTACAGCCACACCTTTCTCTCTAGTCTATGGTACCAAGGCTTTCTTACCTCTCAAAGTCCAGATTCCATCTCTTTGCATCTCACTACAAGACATGCTCAACGACGATGACTTTCACCAAGATCATTTGGCGCAACTTGAGTTATTAGATGAACGTTGTCTCAATGCTCTTGACCATATCCAAATCTACAAAAACGTATCAAACATGCCTATGAAAAACTTGTCCATGAATGAACCTTTCGAAGTCGGTGACCTCATCTTAAAATAAAATCAACATGTAACCAAAGAAAAAAAAGTAAACAGGGAAAAATTGCTCCTAATTGGCTTGGACCCTATATCATTACCCATGCCTATGGATCAGGTGCTTATCATTTTTCTTCACTTGAAGGTAAACCCGAACCTGAGCCCCTTAGTGCCTTACATCTTTGACCATTTTATTGTTGACATTTAGTCTGTATCACTTTCTATCGGTTGATCACTCGTCCCTTGAGCGTTGTTCACCTTCCATATTACCCGTTTTTGAGGATCCATTACTAAACAAGAATCATGTGATTACTCGTCACCTTACTGACCTTATCTTCAATATAAGTACCGTGGCTCTACTCATAACATAATTCTCATGGATACTTTTTGTCTTCTTCAAGATGGAATCCCATGGTTGTTCATTACTCAAAACCACCCCTTTCATAATTAACCCCTATGTACTATGGTTTTTCTTCCGAACAAGAGCCTACTCTTCCTCTATAGTCTTGTCCATGAGTTAAATGTCCAAAAACAAAAAGGGATTCAACTCCTTGAGTCAAAATTCCAGCAAAAGATGACTCCCTCACAAAGGGACATCTCCTCACTCTATTTCCGCCACTATAAATAAATTTATCCCTCAAAGGACAACTATATGAAGCCATTTTCAAAATATAATAAACATATCCAGAAGCTTCCTACATCAATCCTTTGCAAAGACCTCAAGGAGATCATATACTCATCCCATATAGACTTCCTACATTGATCAGTCTATTAAAAACAAAAACAATGAAAAAATGAAGAAAAGGATGAAATTTTTGTCATGGACTTTCCTATTGTTGATCCTAGGTTTCTTGCTACGAAAAACATGTTATCTCACACTAGGTTATGCTTAACCATCCACTCTCACCTCATTTCCTTATGTGCCCTCATTTCCTCTCTACTTAAGGGACTTGTCGTAACCATGAATTTTTGTGATCATGTGACTTTCTTCACCCTTAGAATAGTCCATTATGCAAGGCCTTTAGGGTCATACGTTCACAAGCCCATCTTGGATATGTTCATTAGGTTTTTATCAATTAAGCCACTCTTTTTCCTCCTCTTACCATTCTCCTTCCTCATTACTTATTGATTATCCTATACATGACCCGATCATCAACACCTATATTTAAAATAACTCAACCATGTCTAATTTACCTAGACTCAACCATGCCTAATTTACCTATATTCAACCATGCCTAACACCTACCAACCCATTTCCTCCTTCATCATATTCTTCCCTAGCTTATGGGAGAACTACATCGGCCTAAGGCCCTTTTCGTCGGGGCTATGTAGGCAACACTTCGAGGGCATGGGGCCCTTGGAGGTTAGCTCGGCCACTCTTTACCCTAACCAATTCCCCTTTCACTTTCCTATTCACATTTTACCTTAGTTAGTTTACATCTTATATCAATAACTGGAAATTAAACCAAACAAACAACAATTAATAAACATTTTTACCACATCATTACATCATACATTAATCATTTTACATTTCCATGATATCAAATACCTCATAAATTTACACCATAACATACATATTCCTCATCATTCATTTTTCCATGCTACCAATAACTTGGAAATTAAATCATAACCATAAACATAACCAAAGCATGCCTATGACCTGACTCCATCATGCCTATTGACCTCATGACCTTGACCCAATCATACCTAAATCAACTTAACTCAATCATGCCTAAATCAACCTGACTCAATCATGCCTAAATCAACCTGAATCAATCATGCCTATAACTTGACTCCATCATGCCTATTGACCTCACTCGCCATGCCTACACAACCTTGACTCAATCATGCCTAAATCAACCCTACTCAATCATGCCTAAATCAACCTAACTCAATCATGCCTAAATCAACCTAACTCCACCATGCCTATAACTTGACTCCATCATGCATATTGACCTCACTTTACCATGCCTACATACATGCCTAATTCACCTAGTTTCCATCACATACACACATAATAATGGAAATTAAAAACAAGTACACCATCCATTCTATAAAAATCATCATGTATAAATCTACAAGTCTGTGTATACATACATATGTATATAGATACAAATAAATACACATATCTCAAATTGCTCAGATACATCCTCACCATCTTGAACGCAAGCCGTTATATGATCAAAAATCTCAAAAACTCTCATGTACATCCTCACCATCTTTAGCACACAGGCCGGTACGTGATAAAAAATCTCAAAAATCTCATGTACATCCTCACTCTCTTTGGCATGTAGGCCAGTATATCTCAAAACACAAAAAAATATGGAGGTACACGCACTATCAGGCATCTCCCTATCGAATATCCTCCATGCCTATCTCTGGTCTCCTCCTCCTCCACTACTCATGTGCAGCATCCCACTAGCATCTCCCCACCCACCATGGGCCTTGGTCTAACCTCGATGCCCTCTCACATGGAGCTACCCTCCGCACACTAGTGGCCTCTCCTCGCTCTCTGTCTCGGGGCTCGACGGCCTCTGTGCTCTCCACACTATGAGTGCAGGCCCCGGTCCTCTCACTCGAAGCTTGCTATGCTCTATACTCGGAATAAGATGAGATTTTTATCCTTGCAGCCATCAAGTGATCTTGATAGTATCGTGCCTCACCCAGGGCGTCCCTAAACCTAGCCATCAAGACGGTTTGCGAATGCTCCATCGGTCTCTCACCTGTACCTATCTCTGGGACCCTATCCCACTTGCTTCCTATAATAAGGGAACCTATCGTGTGCTGTACTCAATTCTGTGATGGTGCATATATAGTGATTTGGGCATGTAGGGCCAAAATCTATGCTTGTGCGTGGCCAACTAGCCTCCCGCAACCTTGTAACACGTGCTCGTAACATGACCACCTCTTCCCGTGACCACTATTAGCTACCCCCCGTAAACCCGAATCTGGGCCTGTAATGTGGCCACATGTCCCTGTAATGTGTCTTTCTAGATTGTGAGGGTAGCCACGTCTTGCTACCCTAGACTAGGTGGTGTTGCTCATAGCTGGGCTACCCACCATCATCTATATGCATCTGTGTAGCTGACATCATCTATCTGCCGGTCCATAGGCTGATTCTCTCGCCCTATCAAGACTATAGGTCGGGGTGGAGACATATGTCTCTCCACGTCATCCCTCTTATACTGTGGAAATGGTGGTGGCACATCTGGGCGAGACAAAGCGCCACGGACTCTATCGGTTGGTATCATCTCATGCTCCCCAGCATGACATCCCTCTATCCACCTGAGTAGATGTAGCTCATCCAACTCATCAACCATGTGACTGTATGATGGATATACCACATATGGCCTCTAGATAATGTCTACTCTAGACAACCCCTCCAAAATCCCCCTATAGTGAGCTACATCATGTGTAGCCCTAGCCCCGTCACACTCCACCAAATGGCACCTAGTGCCTATAACCAACCTGCACCTACCCGGCTCAAATGTATCCAGATGGGGCAAAATAATTGGCCGCACGCACATAATGTGCTCATAGGCCCAACAATGAAGAAGGAAGGTGCAACACAAGTTGAACCTCTGTAGCCTCCTGTAGGCCCATAGCTCTCTATAAAGTTACACCAAGAATTCTGGTGCCCATGCAAACTAGGTCCTATCCTCCATCATATCATACATAACTCCCATCAGTTCCAGTGGGAATCTCCCACCCTCTGCATCTGGTAGTGCAAAACAACACACTACCTCCATAATCAAAACAACTAACCACATCTCCTCAAGATGGGCTCCGTATATCTCTCCATAGCTCAAGCTTGTCATTATGGAACCTCATCTCATCCATCCCCTCTCCAAATAATGTCAACATTAGCTCCTCGGAGGCCTCGAATGAAATAGAGTACACCTACACTCCCTTATCGGTAACCTTAGGATCCTGTACAGGTCTTCTAAGGTGATTGTGATCTCACTGTTAGATGATAGAATGTGTTGGTCGTGGACTCCCATCTATCGATGAGAGTGACCATCAAAATAGGATCACACACTATATGCCTATAGCATCGATAGATACCAATCAGACCCATGTCGGTCATGTGCCTCCACTCCTCATCGGTCACATCTCCCAGATTAGTAGCAGTAGAGGTGGAACTCTATCCGCATCCGTAGCTAGTCTCTCGCCTGCGTCCAAACAATCACACCATTGTTAAACCCATAACCATTTCCAAAACACCCCTTACCTAGCTAACCCATTCCTACAATTCCTTCCTATTTTCCTTCCCTACAACCTTCGTAACTTACTTCCTATCCTCAACCCACTTATATTTACACCTCATAGTTTCCAACCCCTAAAAACCCTTATCTAACCTCTTTTTCCTTAAAATATTGACCGATATCGGTCCTTTGTTATTGGTGATCTTTGGCTAGATATTACCGACGTTAGCCAATTCTTGACCGCATTGGTCATCGCCGCCGTGACCAAATCCAAAAACCCCCATTTTTTCTCACCAAATTCTTAACATTCACCTAATAACCTATTCTACCCTACCCTCCCCTACCCTAAACCCCTCCCCACCCCTGTTTACCCTACCTAGGACCTATCCCTCCCTCATTTCATCAATTTTAACCACAAATTTCATTATAATCCCCACCCAGAAATCCCTACCCACATCCCCTTTTTTTTCCCACAACAAATATGTAGAACATATTAGATGTTACCTCATCTTGGTGTCATCTATGTTGTGGCACAACTAGACGCTAGGCTCTGTTGGTGGCCCACCCGACCCCTCTCCTACCTCTACCATCACCAAATGCTCTCCTCACCTCCACCCAATCAAATTCTCCACACCAATCTCGTGGACCCATCTACCTAGCTCCTCTCACCAACCAGATCTCTCCACCTCAGCTAGGTATAGTCCCTCATACTTTCCTCTTGAAAAGCACCAAAATTCAAATGGCTCTATCATTTTCTCCAATGGTACAACACAACAATGATTCTGTAAAATATAGATTTTTTTTTTTTTGATAAACCCACCCGACGACTAACGTCGGTCCTCTTTGTTTTGCCTTAACCGACGCGTTGGTCACCCTCTAACCGCATCGGTCCATCCATATAATTATTTGGCCTTCCTAAACTTCCTTTTTCCTGTAACTATTCGTGCTAACGTGCCTTTTTATCATCTTAGACACCTATTGAACCATACCTACAAACCCAACCTACCCTTACATTGCCTTTGTTGTAGATCTTAGAGTTGTTCTTTTACCTATACCTTGGCCTTACCCATGCCAAGTTACCTATATACCTTGACCTATACCACTTTTTGTGACCTTTGACCCTTCGTGCTCGCTTATATCTTTTGTTGACCTATCGACCTTACCTTGCCTATCACCATGTTGTTTATCCCGACTTGACCTTTAGGGTCTTGAAACATACCTAAATGTTCCTACACCTGACCTCTGTTGTGTTTTTGCACCATATCCTATACCTTGGATACCTGAATCACTTCAACCTTGTTTGGGTAGACCTATCATCCTTAGATAGCATAGAGTTTGAAATCTTCTAAACCTGTTACTATGCCACAATTTCCAACGCGTGCATGTGTTCAACTACCACTATCTTCAAACTTGGGCCATTTACTTGTTTACCCAATTTGACCTTTTACCTTTACCTAATACACCCACCGATCTTCATTTTCCCACCTCCTCATTTTATCAAACTACTCACCACTTCTGTCTCTCACCTCATCGGTTCCTAGTTTGAGGGGGGTTACCTTCACCCACACTTGGGGCAACACCACCCTCACTTACACTCAACATAACCATTTCTTGTTTTTGTTAGCTTCGCTTACCAATAAAGGCTACGCAATAAAAAGGGGAAAAATGTAGATACCAAAATTGGGTCACACTCCCCTTACTCCCCTTTCAAAGAACCAACTTAAACACATTCGCCTAAGCATGACCCTTATACCCCACATTAATATTAATTTAATTATTTATAATTAAATTAATACACTTCCTCACCCCATTATTAATTTAATTACTTTAATTAAATGGATGCACACCTCACCTAGACACCTCACCATAGACCTATTCATGGCATGTTTCCATAAATTAATAAGACTTGGTTCAACCCTAAAAACCAATGCCTATTATTCCTCTAACCACCTTCCCGCTCATAAAAATATAACGTCCATTCTGATCCATGAATAAATGAATAGACCTGACCCAAATGATGGGAGATCTGTCATTTTTAGTAAACCTAGGGAATCCCACCTTAACCGACGTCAGTCATCCCAAAACTGACGCCGGTCAATCAGGAACCGTCGTCGGTTACCATTTATTCACTGGAGGAACCTTGTGTAAAAGGTTGGCACATTAGATCAAGGAGAAGAGAAGAGATCTGCATGCAAGCAGAATCGAGCCTTTTCATACCTACAAACATCCATAGCCAACACCAAGACAGATCCAAAGGTATTACACTCACGGTATCATTTCAGGAAGCACTACTGCGGTACCAAACATCATTCCTCTAATCAACCATCATCATCATCCAACCATTTGAACCTGCACTATAGTAAGTATACTTTTAACCTGCATCATCTATTTTTACCTCAGTCTATTGAGTTCTTCTATTGTTGTTATTAGTTTCTACTTGTACTCTCATTCCCCTACCATTTACCTACCTGTAAACTCAACCATTCCTCCACACACACCATCAAATCACCTATATCAAATCATTACACATCTTTGAGTATAACTAAGATTCCCACAGATCTCTCGCACCCCATTTTGTCTCTATTTAACCCCAGATCAACCTCTATAACCAGATATTTTTTAGTTTTTATCACTCACTTCTACCAACACCAGATTACCCATGAACGTCGTCGGTTCTTCCTAACCATGATCTATCATACCCAATCGACGCCGATATCTCGTGTGTGCCAACATTATGTAAACCAACAACCACCTTCCTACCAAAACAACCCAAATACCTTACCCAATCCCGATGAGACCCTATCTCGTGACACGAAGACTACCTTAACAACTCCGCAACCTGACCCAAGACCTTGACCCACATAGTTTTTAGTATTTAATTGGATCGATGCTGATAGTGATCTGAGGTACCCAAATCATAATACTAGCACTAGATTTGTTTATGTACATATTCCAGTTATTTCATATTTGTTTTATAAAAACAATGGATTGACAACCTTCTAGGGAGTATCACACTTCCCGGATCTAGCATACGCTAGGAAGTCCACATTCATATATTATTTAACTCTTCTTTGGTGGTCTTGTTTTCTATTTCAGGTAGTTCCTCCCAGCCAAAAGGAAGCTCTCATAGTCAAGCATCGATCAAGAAGTCGAACGTGGCATCAACCTCCAATGACCAACACAAGAGGTATTCCTCCTCAACCCATAAAATTATCTATTTCTTCACATTCAAAACGAAAAGAAAATGGTGAAACAGAGAGTTCGCCATTAATGGAGGATTATTTACAGAAAAAGTAAGTACATGCATCTACTTAAAAGGTAGAAGATATAACTAACAGATCTACACATCAATGCATCACAAAAGGTAAATAAACATTGTATGAAGCACAAGGAACTAGATCTGAGTCATGACAAGCCAAATAACATGAGGGTTTACACCCATAAACAATATGTACAAAATATATCCATGTATATTGATTTAAAAGAGTTTCTAGTAGCCACACTACATTTAAAAGGGTCATCTCAGACCATATACATCAAATGACAGAGATCCAACCCCTCCAAACTAATCTGATCAAATATCCTAACTATGCTTTCCCCATTATAACCCTTGTTATAGACCCAAACACCCATACATATGCTTAATGATATCATGTACAATACTCTAACATCAAGAAATCTAAACCCTAGCATCATGAGATCCAAACTCTTAAAGCATCACCTAACATTTCGCAACACCTCATTACCCTCCTTCTTCTCTTAGCACTCTTGTACTCTAAAGCACCTTCACATTACCTTCTCATTTTTTGTTTCCGTCTAAGCATTCCTTTAAATAGGATCAACATCCACCACCATGACTTCTCTCATGAGCAGATCACATGTCAAGTGTCAATGTGGTCCTCCATAGGTGAATGCTTATCCTCTTTGTAAAACCTTCCACTAACTGTAATGATGCCTTTGGGAATATTCCCTACGTGGAATATCCTTTTCTTGGCCTCCAAGGTTCTAGGCTGACACCTTATCCACTTATCATGCCTAGTCGGGCCCACATTTTTCCTCAAGTGACTCCATGATGCCAAATATGGCTAAGTCCTTTAAACCCTTGTTCTTCCTCCCACGAACGCCCGATTTCACTTAAACCCTTCTTAAACCCTTTTCCCGCATGCTTTTTCCGATATCCTTCTATTAATCGGTCCTCGTGCATGCACCTCTTAGTACTTACACATACTATTATACCTTCTACTCCTCTTATAACACATGATAGTATTACTAGAAATTATTCGCTTTATTATGTTCTTGGTTGTTATAATATGGATGTTAATACTTCTACTTATAATATCGAAAATGTACATGTGCATGATGTTATTTCTACTAGTATGCAAGATGAATTTTAAGTTGTGTCTCCTACTATTCCTACTTCTACAAGTGTTTACAATGAATGCAATAATATATATGATATTAGTTCTCCTACACTTCTTTTTATGTTTATGGTATCCTTGATGAACTAATTTCTTGTGAAAACATGTCGATAGTGATGTAGACTATGCTTCGATCATGAACATGTTAGTAATATGATTGCTAAATGTGAATTTACTACTCCTCTTTATTATCTCTCTGAAGTTGTTACTCATGATGATTCTACACCTCTTATCATATCTTCTGAATCTACTTCTAGCATTCCCATAGATCTTCCATGTTCCTCTCCTCTTCTCACACCTCTTTCTTCTACTTCTAAATTTGTTTCACATGATGATTATACTCCTACTATTAGTACACCTCTTATTATTTCTTTTGAGTCTACATCTATCATTCTCATAGATCATCCATGTTTCTTTTCTCTTCTTCCACCTCTTTCTTCATGTGACATTTTTGCTCATGATGATCTTACTCCTAAGACTAGTACACCTTTTATTATTTCGTCTAAATCTACATATAGCATTACCATATATCCTTCATGTTATTCTCCTCCTCTTCCACCTCCTCCTCCTTCCAAATCTGTTCATTCTTCTCACATTCCCATGATCACTCACAATGACAAGATCTAACCTCTCAATAGACCTATTACTTCACCTATAATTCATTCACATGATATTTTATCTCTCATGCATGCTATTAGCATGTTGCAATCTCAAGTTCATACTCTCACTCTTGAAAGTAAATCCTACTATACTTCCATTGATGATGATTCTTTGCATGAAAATCCTATTCCTAAAAATATTCACAATTCTACTTTCCCAAAGGACTTCATCATACCTAACTTTTCATGTTTTGATGACACTCACGACCCTTATTTACATCTCAATAATTATCATTCAACCATGTCTACTTATTCTAATGATCACTTATTACTCAAAACATTTCATCATAGTCTTGTTGATCATGCTCTCCAATGGTACACTCATTTTCCTTATAGGTCCATTAGTACTTATTATGATATGGAGGATGTTTTTCTTAGATAATTTATTTCTAATAATGGTCCTAAGGTTACATATGAACGTTTTCCTTCATTGCATCAAGGAAAGAAAGAACCAATTGTTGACTACAATTTACACTTTAATTCTTTTATGCATGAGTTATTATTTGAGCACATTAATTTAGAAAAACAATTTATCTTTTATCATGGCTTGATTCTGTATTGAAAAAAATACTATATGATACATGTGAATCTTTTACTAGCTTATGTTACAAGTCATTGATTTAGAAAAAAATTTAATTGTTGCACATGTTATATCACCCCCTTCTACCTCTTTTAATACTTATTCATCTACTATTTCTTCTCCTGTTCCATCCATTAAGCTTCCTCCACTGTCATTATATCATCCTTCATGTAAGCATCATTCTCCTCCTCCACGCGTTGACATACACCTAAGTCTTATCCACCTCCTACTTGTGAACCATTGCAATTCTCACATAATGAAAAATCTCATGATGTCTTATGTGCTTTACTTGACAAGCATTTAATCCGCTTACCTTCTACTTGAGCATCATCCACCTCACCTCTTGGAACACCAACGTGATCGCCCTTTTTGTAATTTCCACCTCATCATTGGCCATCACAATAATGACTGCTATGTTCTCCATGATTGGTTGCACAAATTAGAAGACAAAGGTGTCATTACTTTCCACTCATGCTCTCATGAGAACTCTCTTTCTCCTATTCCACATAAACATGATTCCACATCTATTCACTTATCTCCTTCACCTCCATCTAAAGTTGTCATCCGTCCACCTCTTAAGGTTATCATCTATTTGTGTTCTCCATCTAATCCACCTATGGTTGCATCATTTAATTCTACACAAAACATTACCTCATTGGTGTCTTAAGCCTCTTTCTTCCATATTTCTTCCCACCACAAACTTCCATTCTTGGTCCCATTCCATTTAGAATATAATTTGGCACTTATTCTCACACTATTGTTGCTTCACATGCTCCATGTATGCCTTACTGAGCCACTTTATCTCTCGGTAGATGACATCCAATTTCTATTTCATTACCTTCGATGCACTCTCATGCTACGATTCAAAATTGAATGTTGAGGGAATATTACATCAATGAACCTCTCCTTTCACAACTCATGCACTATTCTTCATGTAATATCTTTTCTCACATCTCCTTGCACATGAAAAACCCATTTACCGATGATGTACTCTTGTTTTGTGGTTCATTCTTAACTGCTGAGGGGCATTTATAAATGAACCTCATTCTCACACTAGGGGGAAATATCTCTTCTTCCCCCTCTTCATCATAATCACACGTGATTACAACCATTATCTTACATTCTCTCATCATACAAATACCAACGCATCATTATTCTATTCTCTTATATTTCTCTTTCACATTATCTATTATATTTACATCACATACATCTATTTCTATTCATCACATACTATGCTCTTCATTCTCATTCAAATAAAAATCCTATTATAATCATTATTTATCTATTTATTTCCACATCATCATGCATTTCAAATCAAAATAACCATTTCAATAATGCACATACAATCTATCACATTACATGATTCCTACCATGTACAAATCATAATCATGACATAATATACAATGCACATCAATATCCAATGCCATAACAACATCCATATATATATCATCCAAACTCATAAGCTGCAAAATACAATCATTTGGGGAAAGACCCCATGTATCGATACAACATATACATTATATCATACATCATCATCACTATCACTATATACAATAGCGGGAGCTCTAGAACTAGAAGATTTGCCACTTGATCTCAACCTCTAGATCTCTCTAAATCCCCTCGAAGTATTGAAATCTTGGCCGTCTACTCTATAAATCGACCCTATAGCTCAACATATTTTGCAAACACATCCGATCTAGGGTTCCTCCTCCTACTGACCTCCCTAGCTCGCTTAGTCTCCACACGAGCCTTGTCATGCTCTCTTAATAACATGATACACATGCCACCAAATCAAACAAATGGGTATGTTCTCCATAATAACATCAACTCTCTCTAGCATACCACCTCCCATGAGCACATATGGAGGCACACTCCACATTAACATGCGTATTGACAAATATACAATAAACATCACCTAAAATCATAAAAACACCACTAGCTTCTATATACCTTTGCAATATCTAATAAGCAAGAAAGAACTAACAAATGGAAATGAATACTACGTACATTTGGTTCGTGTCTGCTACACCATCTACACCAGGAAGGTGCATTCCCTCTACTCCTCCAACTATTGGTCTACTAACCACATCCACCACTACTGGAAATAACAACACCCATAGATGTGTGACCCACCACTCACTATATGATTGGGTAAAATCCTCATCATCAACTTGTATAGGCTCTATAGCTAGATCTACCTCATCTAGACCAATATACACTATTAATGCTCATGTAATACATGGTCTCGCCCTTGCTTATCTAGCCGATCTAGTAGATATCAACCATATATATGGCTCAGGGGCACATCTTGGTCCATGCCAAACTATTTAGATACTATCAACCCTAAAATAGCTTTGTCACATTTGGAATCAATCCCCTAACCACATGGTGCACCGAATACACCACAACTCCACACCATCGTCTACCCATCCACCACAGTCTCTATACGGTCTCCATATAATGGCCTTATGGCCCATCTGATCTAGCATCGACCTATAGGTGGTTGTATCCATCCTCCTACTATGGGTTCCTACCCACCTTGCTACAAATATCTTAGGTTGAGCCCAATCATCCCGTGGCCCACTAAGTGGCCTCAATATTGCTATATGCTCATAATCCCATACATGCAACAAATTCGTGGCTCCCGGTACCCACCCCATGGTCCTCCTAATTGAATATATACAAATCTCTATACAAGTGGGATAATACACATTGTGCCCATACATACCTAGTCCCGTTCTTCTCTATCCTCTGGAAAATATAATGCATATTATACAATATCCCAACTCCACCACCCTCCACTACCACCAATGACACTAGAATCACTAGAATAAAATTCCACAAATGTGGAATGTTGGATGTCAATATTGTATCTAAACTGATATGAGTCTCTTCATATACTCATGTTATTGTGAAATACTACCTCACTTCCCTCATTTGACTATGAACATCGACTATTCTCATCACTCGCACTCTCTCCCCTATAATAGACAACCGTAATATCCGATACACATCCTCTATGGTCACTATCATCTCACTAGTAGGAAACCAAAATGTACACGTATCTGCACACCATCTATCACACAAAGCAGTCAACATAGGCATATTATGGGGTACCTCCCCCAATCTTGCAATGTGTCGTAGGGTCGACACGGTCCAATATATCCCACTTCAAATCTCGACAAGCCCAAAGTAAGTAGTGTACTCAAATGATGGACCATCTGAAAATATCTCCAGTGTATATCCTCTACACAACACAAAATCAACAAAATCCCTCCATTAGCACACAATACATATTGCAAAAATCACTGATCATAACATCAATAATTATCATTTAAGTGACCAATCCTTGCCGGAATCCCAATGCATAGGAGCAGGTCACATTCGCCAACATCCAGATTCTTAGTGCCTACAATGGGGCTAATGTCCTTAGGGGTAGAAACACACTGTTCGCTTCCGCCCGGTTAGAAATGCCAAAAATACATAAACACAAAATTTTCAAAAATTAATGAAATCAAACATATTTTACATTTTTTTCTAGAAATCATCATACATACCAACTCATCGGTCATCTAGAAGCCATGATCGCCACTAGCCTCTCAAATATATTCAAGCTCGTTGCTCTAACACGTGACACCCTCATAGCTCGAGCTTGAAATATCAATCAATTTCGGTACAAATGAAATTACTATCCACTTTCTAATATTACTATATATAGTAATTCCAATTTTTCATATACTATAGTTACTATTTGCAACCACTTTTATAACTAATACACATTACATAGTTTCACTCATATCTTGAGCCTCATAACTCCATTTGTCTCACCGTTTGTGCCATATAGATCATAATTTCATCTAACACCATACCATATAAATTTCAACATATCATATTCAACTCGGCACATGTACAAATCACTATCTACTCATGATTGGCAACATTATCTCATACTATCTCTCATTCACTATTACAAACATCTTATATGTCTTACTTTTGGTTCAATGCTCATTTCCCTTCCCTTCACCCTTTCACCAAAATATGGGCATACAATTGAGATTATCCCATAATCCCTCTCAGGTTACAATACAGTCCATCGACACTCCTAGTATATTACTATCACATTTTTCTCTAATCTCATTCAAGAAAATGCATAATCATTCTATACTACATTCAATATTTTCTACTATTTCAAATTTATTCCCCTAAATGACCTAATCTGGGGGAAAATAAAAATCTCTCCACGAGTAATTTACTAAGTACAAAATCTCAAAGAAATATTCTATCATTCGAATCAAATAAATCATTTAGTACAATAAGTATACTTTACTATCTCTCCTAGATGACCTAACTTGGGAGCTACATCAAAGTTACAATCCTTCCCAAATGACCTAACTTGGGATTCACTTTACATTTCTATAGCTTCTAGATGAAATAACTTGGAGGCTATCTATCACTATGTAAATTAGAACACATGTTCTTGTAGGAGTAGGGGAAATGAGGCATCTTTACCTTTCCTAAATTAATTTTATATGGGTGTTACAATCAAAACAAACACTTTTTCAAATGAAACTAATAGGAACAAAATTAGAATTAATTGTATCTCTATTCATCTGCAAGTGGTTGGAACTTTTGGGGATACAAAGTCATGGATGGAGAGTACAAATGGACCTCTCTCCCCAATACTCTTCCTCTGGAAAAAAGACACCCAAATCCTCCCATTTATAAACAAAACTAGGTCAAGAATTGATCACTTCCTACCTATTTAGTCTCCTTTGACAACAATTCAAAATCTTCAAAATATCCAAATCAATTTTAACCATTTCTCCTAGTGCTCCCTCTACAATGACTCATTATCTCCATTTATGCCACATGGTCAAAATGTTGATCCATGAATCACCACACTATAAGTTTCTACATTCTATGCCCACTTTACAACATGGATTCTTCGGGCTTTGTACATGTATGTTCCTTACTTCCTTTACACTACTTGAATTTCATTCAAATAACATAAAGGGGGGAAAATGTAGACATAAAATCATGCACATATTACTATTTTACTATGCCATTAATATGTTGTTTATATGCATGGATATTAAGTAAGAATAGTATTCATTGGTGACACAATCTTTTGTCCATCCACTTGTTTTGATTGTTTCTATTATCTTTCTCTCTCACCTATCATTACCGCACTGATTCTGCTTGGGTCACATGGATCCTTGTCTTTCTCGTCTTTTCACATATGTCATCATTCATCCAAAGACACTAGCGTCCATTCGAACACTAGTGCCCAAGTGCTCATGTCCATTTTGGGTGCTCCTATTCTCTTTGTTGTGTTTACACTTTTGACATTTGTGGTTGTCTTTTCTAGTTTTTTCATCCTTATCTCAAGCTCATAGTCGGCATTTTGGGTCACTAGTGTCGAAATGTAAACAAGAGATCTATATATATACACAACATACACTCTCTTATTCTGGATGGAAATTATAAGGGATAATCTCATCTAAATACCATCACTACCATTACAAGGGATTTCATTTTTAGGTTGTATACACTGCATAGGAAGGGGAAGTGCTCAATTTCATATCACACATTTGCATCTTATCTAGCCATAGCCCACTATCTTTGCATCATTAGTGCGAGGGAAACCTAAGGACACTATTACACACACAAGCATAAATAACTATATGGAGTCTAGAATTTAGTGCAACACTCGGTCATAAGTTCACTCATTGGGTGACTTAAGGTCGATGTATGACTTCATATATTACATTTTATTTCAAATTTGATGTGTTTGTGACATTATGCAAGTAGCTAGGATTTTTGTTGCAAGTTACAATGTAGTATTTATTTTTATACTCAGATGCCTAGGCATAGTGGAACTTCACTTAGATAGATATGAGTGCTCACTGAAACCTACCAGGTCCCTCTTTGTTACTAACTTTCTAAGGTATTAGCATGCATGAACATATATTCCATAACCATAACAAGTAAACAAGTGCAAACATAAATGATTCAGATCATAACCATGATGCATAATAAACTAAACAAGGATCAAGATCAGATTTACCATATAATAACCATGAGTAAAGACATCAATTACCAAGATCCACTCACAACGATCCATCACGTTAATTCGTCATAAAACATAGAAGTTGAATACACCATAAGCATCATCACAAAGTCATGCACACAAGCATACCGACATCATAGCTTTTTACAATCCAGATCTCTCTAATCCATGCAAATTAATACATATGTATAGGGGTGGGGAATTTTCCTTCACCACCCATGAACTCTCAAAATAGTCTGCATAGCCATGCGTTCTTACGAAGATAACTAAAAAAGCATGCAAGCTTCGCCTAATAATAGATCATCTATAATTAACTCTAGATCTAATCCTATTATCATCTCTAAGACTCGCATGTCTCTTGTTGATCTTCTAATTTCTCTCAAAATAACCCTTTCTTATCCTTGAAGTCTTCATGCCTTTTCCTATTCTTAGCCCATGCCATGAAAAATAGCTAAGTGTCGAACTCTACCTTTCCTAGGCATACCCTTCTTTCACCGAATTTCTGCGTGCGCCTACTTGCCCCTTCCCTTCGTGCCACCATCATATGTGCTTTTGATACTTAGGAAATATTTCACCAAGCCAACACTACCCCACACTAATGTCATTGCCACCCCAAGTGATGGGTACTCATACCTTATCCCTCCAAAGAATAAAGAATAAAGAAGTAAAGAATGAATGTAGATAATAAAATGAAAGGATGTAAGAATACTTCAACAACTGGAACTATTCTTCTATAGGAAACAAAAGTTTAGAGTACTTATTCTTAATGTCTACTTCTAGCTTATTCCAGTCCTTTGAGTCCCTTCTTTGCCTTTTCGGGATCTCCCAAGCACAACTTGCATTTCATCCATTGTCATATCTTCACCCTTATGCTTTAACACTCTAATAACATTTTCCAAACATGAAATCATGCCGTCCATCACGTCCATTCTTTATGCTATCAGTTTCCCAATTCTCTTTATTCTCTCCTTGTGAGGATCCCAAGTTCTGTGAGTGCATCACACTTCTCTGATAATAATGTCGTCCTCTCCTCACGTCCCAAAGTCTCATTGTTATTTACAAGGACCTATTTCTCTTGGATTAATTTCCTTATTTTAATGATCATCTCTAGATCTTCACACACATTCAACACCAAGTTTTCCTTATTTAATTATTCCTTAATTATTTTCTTTAGGGAATCATATTCAACTATCTTCGCATGCGATCGACCGCTTCTTGGTTATCTCCTTTTCAACTACAACTTCTTTTTCCTTCTCGGGCATCTACACTTGCATGATGCACATTGGTTACCTTGTTTAATAGAAAATGCACTAGGGTTTGTAAATAATGCAGGGCTAATGGAAAGTTGTCAATTACCTTTTCTTCATACTGTGGTTGTTCCTTTAAAATTTCCTCTCCAATCTCCTCGCCATCTCAAGGCAAGTCACCACTCTATTTTCTGCTTTCTCCTTTTCTTTCTTCAAGTCCTCTATTTCCTCTTCCTTGTCCTTTTTATCCTCAAGAAAAGTTCTCAAGGTAGTCGCTTTATCAACATTATTTCACGTGACCTTTGCAACTATCTTCATTAATGCATTTCTCAACTTCTCATATGAGAACTTTGTGGGATTGATTGTCACATGATTTGAATACGAGATCCTTCTTCATTTGTCGGTGGCACATGACTCCTCGCATACATCAAACTTGGGCTCATCCATGTGAGTCTGCATACTCCATGAAATTTGTTTCCTGGTGCATGTATTTTCCATCTCTGGGTCCATTAGCTCCCATCCATACAATTGTTCTGGGGTAAGAGTGCTCTAGAACCTAACACGTATAATATTCGTTGGGTCGTTGATGTACATAAGGTCTAGTGTTTGTACCATATTTTCCTCCCTTTTTCTACTAGTGTGTTCACCTATATTTCCCGTGTCTTAGCGCCTTCCTTATTCTCCTCTCCAACGCCAATGTCAGGGCCACTAGTAGGTTGTGCAACACTATCTTCCAATTTTGTATCTCCCCTAGCGTGGATTTATTCTTCACCCTCCCGTACACTCGCATTTAGGGATGCATAAGTAAAACTATAGTTACTCAATGCCGGTACCTTTATCTTAAATGACTTTAAGGATAGATGAAGAAACATGTTCTCACATGGCCCATATGATAGCTTTTCTTCCTCATTATCCTTCACAAGCACATACTTGTACCTTTTATTCCTCTCTTCCTCATTCTTCTTTACATGTGGTGACCACCTCGGTGGCTATAAGGTCCTAGTACCATCATCTCCATCCTTCTGATTCCTACACAATATCCTTCTACCATGATAAAACATAGATCTATCTTCTTTCTCTATGTCTTCTTTTTCAAGTACATTCTCCAAGCCCTTATTTTCCTACCTTGGGGGTGTCTCTTCAAATTTTTCTCTGTGTACCCACAATCTATTTGTTCTTTGGAGGACTGGAAGTGAAATTTCCTCACCAATGATATACTTTCCATCCTTGAACCTTGGCCTTAGATATACATAGATACACATAAGTTAGATTTGTCCCATAACCATGACCTCTGGAGTGATATCTATATTATCTGACTCCATTGTCTCCACATATGCCTCCTTGTTAGGGTAGATATATGTCTTGTGCAAAATGTGAATGTATGCATCTACCTTATCAGTGTCAAATTGTAACTTCCACGTTATGTAATTGTTTCTTTGGAACTTTAAAGTAATGAGTAGTAAATGAAAAAGGCAACTTACACTAGGGGATTTTCTCACTGTATTCATGTAAAAGTACCCTAAAAAAGTGTTTATATGCTACAAACTCTTCCCCGACCCTCCAAAATGTTGGGTATTCATCTAGGGATGCACCACTCCCCCTCAAATTCGTTATGAATTCTTCTATAGAAATTCTCTTTCTTTTACGCTTATATGTCCCCTGTTATAGTGCCTTGAAGCATGTGAAGATCATGAAATTCTTCATAGACAATTTATTTTCTAAGGGATATACCCACATTTTTTCCTTTTTGCCATCAGGCACACCAATTTCATTGAACACAATCAACAACAAGATGCCCCCTAAGTTATTTTCTTACCTTTATCAACTCTGGATGCACACCTCTTCCACTATGCATTCTGCAATGTAGCTCATAATGTTATAGTGAGTTTTGTTCGCCATTTTATGCGCTATGTAAAGCCAATGCTTGTTCACCTCCTTCCACCTCTCTCGATGTGCCTAGCTTGTAGCTAATTAGTTACGAAGCTACCCTTATAGCTCGGGATTTTCTATGTTTACGATATTAAAATCTTGGCATCCCTTGTGATATTTGAATGTGACAACCATTTCCTCTACCCCATCATCATCAGAAAGGTCACCTGTAATTTCCTCACTCAAGTCACATGATCATGTAACCTTTCCAATCAAATTTTCTATAATTCTCATTCTCCTTCCCACAAAATAGAAGTAATCTTCATGTACGTGTGACATGAGCCACTGGTACAGACGATCAAGCTTGCCAAAGAATGACAACTTAAACAATTGCATAACCCCAAAACTTTCCAATAACTTGTAAATGTTTTTATCATACACCCTATGTTCATCTATAGTTTTTCTATTCATATTAAAAACCATATCTTCCTTTATATCCTTCCAGGTCTTCTCGTCTCGATGATTGAAGTCACTAATTTTGCATTTTTTCAATTGTGATGTCCATGACCTCCCTTTAATAACCTCTTTTGGGTATTTTATTTCTACAAACCACTCATGTGGTTCCTTCTCGATTTCCCTCTCAACGTATGAAGCTCTCTTTGGTTTCATTTAATTTACTTAAGTAAAAATGTTCTCTAAAAATTGCAAATGTTTTCATGCCTTACCCTTGCACCTTTGATTTCCTATGTTTCTTCAAGATATCCCATGTGCTTTGGTGCCCTAGCTGTGAATTTCATCTCATTCAAACCCTAACACTGTGAATCTTTCCTTATGCACATGTCTAGCCCATTCAAACACACTTCCATGTGGAGATTTGGTAATTTTGTGTCTTCAAATCACCTGGTTCACCATTCAAATGATTTCTCTTCACACTTCACACTTCGTCACACTTCTCAGCTCAAAAACACAAAGGATGCAAGGTAAAAATAACATTGCAAGCTTCTTCTTTTATAGATCCATTAAAATCCTCTGCATTAATTTCTCCTCAACCACCACCATATGCGACATTAATTTCACCTTTTCACTTTCACTCTTCGCACGTCGTGTGTATTATTTCGACCACATACCTCCTTACACATGCCTCCATGTGCCGAAGTACCTATCCACTGCGCCTCATACCAAGTATTTTCCCAAGTTGTTTTCTACTTTGTGTTACAATACGCATCCATCCATATACGCATGGTTTTTAATTTGAAAAAGTTTCTTTAAGTACCTTAACTTTGAGCACCTGTAATATTTTTCTTCTATGCACACCAATATTTCAAAGGAGATTCAAGTTTCAACCCATATATGTACCTGCATACCACTTGTATCTACTCCACCCCACACTTAAAGTATGCATAGTCTTCATGCAAGAATCCAATAGATATTGATCAACTCCTAGCATGCAAACATGCTTATTACAACAAAACACTGAACTAAATTGACAAAACATAACAATAATGAAAGGAAACACATGAAAAGAAAATGCATGAAAGGGAAATCTAATCTAAGTGGAAATACTACCTTATTACAAACACCAAGAAGAATTATTTATAGTAGGGCTTCAACCTACTCCCATTGAAGTAATCGGGCAATAGAGTTCCATCAAGTGCCTATAGATTACAAGCATCGAGAATCAAGTATCTTTATTACTACAAAGGGTCCCAATATATGAACTTTCAACTTCCCAGGGTGGTGTGCAAACTTTGAATCATACAAAAGAACCATCTTGCCCACCTCAAATGATTTATTCCTGATATTCCTATCATGCCATGTTTTTTGTCTAGACTTTTTTTTATCTTCGGCTCTATCGGGAAATAGCGCATTGTTCATCCAATTGTATTAGTTTGTCTATGCGCTCCTCAATGGCTTGTTCATCATCAAGTCCTCTTGCAAAAGCAATACACAAGGATGGCAACATAAATTCCATAGGAAATACAACCTTTGCGCTAAACACCAACTAAAAGGGTGTGGCCTTATTCAACCTCTTGTAGGTAGTCCTGTATGCCCAAATTACAACAAAAACTTTATCATCCTAGTCTTTCCTTCCAACATCACAAATTTTTGTCAATGTTTGTCCTAGAATCTTGTTAAAAGCCTCAGCAGTTCCATTGGCCTATAGATGATAGGGTGTTGTCTTATGGTGTGCCACCATAAACTCTTCCAATAAAATCCTAATGGTCTCATTCAAAAATGTGTGCCCCTATCACTTGTTAGACTCAATGGACATCCATACTGCTAATAATGTTCTCCCATAAAAATCTACATTTGTTGTAGCTGTTGTGAAATCCTTAGTAGGTGTTGTTTTTTCCTACCTTTTTAGGTAGTATGTACAAGTTATAATGTAGTGCATACCGGTCCTACGCATGGTGGGGAAATAGGACATACAAATTAAAGCACCCATTTTTCAAAAGGTTTAATGCATCTCGTCTATGGCTCCTAGATTCCCAAGGTGCTTGTGACAATGATCACATGCCTTGATATACTCTTTAGTATCCTTATATAATGTTTCTCACCACAAAGCTAGCCATCAAAATATTATGCATGGTGGCATCTCCTACATAATTACCTCCTACAATTCCACCATGAGCTTCTTCCATTATTACCTCGTGCTCGTGCTCCAAGATACGTGCATCGACGTAAAACTTCATCATGGCCTAGCTTGTATAAATCTCCTCCTATTAACTAATAAGGTGTCATGTATATTGCAAGTTATTTCTTATCTAAGGTATTCATTCCCTCATGTGCCTATCCAATTGAAATAATATGAAAATGCCCTCTAGTTCGAGTGGGATGGCGATTTAGTCTAAAAAGTTGTGCATACGACATTATCACCTAAATAAATTGCGCATCCCGACCTGAATTAATTCTTGACAAATGGTCAAGTCTTGAGTTTCTTTTCCCTGTTTAGGTCTTCACCTGCTTTTTCATGGTTTTATAAGACTCTCAAATTGGGCTATGTAGGTCTTTAATTTAGCTAACTTGACTTTGTCATCATCTTCACAAATCCTTTAAAGTTTAGTCTAGATTTCTTTGGCGTTGGTAAATTACATTACCTTCACAAATTTTCTTTCAGTTAGCCCACATTGAAGGGAATTTATGGCTTTTGAGTTACATTCATATTATTTCTTGTCTATTTTAGAAGTGATTGGAGTGGTTGGAGGATTGTACCCATTTTCAACACATGCCCATTTATCAAAACCAATTGACATAAGATATATCTTCATACTTATTTTCCAAAATGTGTAGTTTTTTCCATTAAAGAGAGGTGATCTTGAGAATGAAAATCCACCTTGTGCTTGATTTGTTGTCATGCTTATGAAGAGAGGATCTCCTTGAAGATGTTAAGCTTCCACCAAAAGGACTCGCTCTGATACCAATTGTTAGAGATCATCAACATTGAGCGGGTGTGAATCAATGTAACTTAAAATTTTAATTCATTCCAATACAATATCCTTGTTTAATAGCAGTAGTGTATCATGAGAATTTAATCAAACACATGTAAAATAATAATAACATTGAACACATAATTTATAGTGGGAAACCCTTTCGGGAGAAAAAACCACTTGAAACCAAGGCTTTATTAGGAACACTAATTCCAAAGCATACAATATTTGGTTTTTGTTGAGAACCCACTCAACTTATGAAGCACCCACTTCAGATTCTTCTAGCACCCACTAGAATAAATTCTAAGCACCAACTTAGCTAATTTACTAAGCTACAACACGTAATGATCACCTACCCCTGTTATCTAATCACCCGCTTAGAAGAAATGCTAAGTACCCACTTAGCTAGTTTAGCAAGCCACAACCTACAAGGAGCACCCACCCCTATAATCTAAGCACCCACTTAGAAGAAAATATTACATAATAAGTTGATCATGTAGTATCAAAATTACTTACACAATAGATTATGATCACTTTTCTAATTTTGTCTCTACACACAGATCTGCAACATTCCTTTCTCTATCTTCAAGCACTTTTGACTCGATCTCAGTCTTCATGTATCCTTCTAAATTGATTTTGAGTATTTATATTCAACTATATTCAGAAATTCACCAATGATGTATCTGATCAGCTCTCAATTTTTTCCCTCATACATGTGAATAACTCTTCACTTGATTGCACTTCTCTTTTGTGCTTGAATCTCGCACAAATGAGCCTCAACATTACTTTTATATGCATGTTATTTATCCAACCCAAATAAATGTCATTCCTTCATGATAAATTTGACCCAATCACCTTCATTATATTCAAATATCACCACTACAATGGTCACATATGACCCAATTAGGTCAACATTCACCTTTTCAGAAGTTTTAAATGAACAATCCAAATTTTCTTTTTAACATTGAATCATGATTTTCTTGTCCCAATGTATATATAATCAAATAAAAATTTTAATGAGTCAAAAATCACAAAAATATGATTTTTAGGATTTTTGGGGCTCTGTTTCGACCTTTGTGTTGGCCTCTGCAAATTTCTCCTATTTATCACTGCTTTATCTCATGTACTGTAACTTTCCTTCTTTTCGTGCAACTTCCTCTAGTATTTCATGGCTTCATTCTTCTATTCATGATTTCTCTAATATATCGTGGCTCCATTCTTCTAAACATGGTTTTCTCTAGTATTTCATGGATTTGTTCTTCTATCTATGGCTTTCATTAGTCTTTCACAACTTCATTCTTCTATTCATGGATTTCTCTAATATTTCATGGATTTCCCTAGACTTCGCAGATTTATTTTTCTATCTGTGGCTTCCTCTAGACTTTGACATCTTTCTTCTTCTATCTACGACTTACTTCTTGACTTCGGAGGATTTCTTCTTCTATCCGAGGATATCTCATTTTATCTTGTAGTGAATTTGTATCATCTAGGAACCATCTGAGATCTTGCAATACCAATCAACTTTCACATTTCTCTTATAGAATCTTGACTAAACTTCTTCCTTTTTCCATAAATGATGCTTGACATAAATGAAAACACTAACGAAAATGACGAATATCCAACATGGGTCTTCTTCGACCTTATAAATACACCCATACCCCTCCTCTCTTGAGGATGCAATTTTGAAACTTGGGATTTCTTGTAAACTTTTCTTAATTTCTTACTCTTCTTTTTAGTGTTATTACCACCTTGGGGGTACTTTAGAGATATTGTGCATCACATTTAAAGATTTGAAGTCGTCTTATTTCTTGGTATCACATATTTTCTTGCTTAGAGTCCTTATTTCCATCTCATCACCATTGTGCATCATGTTTGCAAGTTTATCATCCATCTCAAATTTTTTCCCTTCCATCATTCATCATCATTCCATCTCTCGTAGTTCATATTTTCCATCCATTTTCATCCATCCAACCCTAGATCCCTTCTTGTTCATCATCGACTCAACCGAGTCATCATCGACCCGATACACATTTGTCTTATTATCTATTACCCATCTTGCTGACTATCTATCTTCCGATCACCGCATATCCCATCCATTTTAATCTTGTTATTCTCGCACACATGTTGCCTTAGATTTCATTACTCCATCACACCCGGTCACCTTCAATTCACCCAAGTCGTCATTGACCCTATCCTAATTTTTCTTATTTTCTGTTATTTATTTCATCTACAACTTGTATTACTACTTTGAATGAGTGCCTAAACATCTCTACTTCTCTCTTCCATACGTTTAGAAGTCCAGATCTAACCTTTTGATCCATGTTTCCGTTGATTCATCTTAATCTCCGTTGACCGGATGTTATCATCTTCATCATTTGATCCCACTATTTTCTTGCATCCTTTCTATTTTGATCAGATCCATCCCCTTTGGTATCTTAGCATCATCATCAGTCCATATTAGCTTCATATCATCTTTTCAAATCTTCCAGTCATCATCAACTATGCCTAGATGTCTCGGTCATCATCGACGATCGGGTTTGGTTCATTTTTTTAATCATTTTCTATTATCAAATCTACATTTTATCTCATCTAACACTTTTCATATTTTCTATTTCAGTTCATTTTTGTTACATCTTATCATTTATTTTTCATCCTTCTACTTATCTTTTATCAAAATGGGTTGACATCAATCCTAGGAATTTTTCACTTCTTGGGATTGGCTTTGTCAGGAAACCCACCATCCTATCTACTAATCCATTTTTGTGTTTAGTTTCTCTTTATCACATAGGTAATCAAGCTTCCTACAAGGAGGATATTTTGCGTTTATATCCATCATCATCTCATCTAGATGTATCTTTAAACCCTCTCATTATTGGAGTTACTTATTTTCTTTGTTACCATTTCACTAATATGAAATAGGAGAAAGAAAATTATATCAACATTTTTTCATGATCGAGTGGGACTCACCCTTCTTTGGTGATTTCTTTCATTTTCTTTCATTTCCATTTTCTATTTCTTTCTTTCTAACATTGCAGGTGGGAGAAAGTTCCTTTTTTACATGTGTGGTGGGTGGTTTTCTTAAATCAACAACACACTTGCTTAAAATAAAAAGGATAAATAGCATTATTGAGGTATTCTTCAAATTTTCCCTATTTTCTCTTTCTACATTTCTCTCTCCCTTATTTATATTTTTTATTTCATCAAATTTCACATTTCAATTTGGGACTTAAAAAGAACCCCTTCATACTTGCTTGAAAACATAGTTTAATTAGGAGGTTAATTCTTTGCATTCACTTCTTCCACACACATCCAAAATGCACACATCAATTTACACATCTTAAACATCTTCTTCCAGGTGGAACTATTGGGATTTCATCACCCAATAGGAAATCCACCATAGTATTCTAGCCACATTATAAATTTTTTGACTATTGGTATATTGGCTAAGCACCCAACACCCTTATCACTGTAGTGCATGAAGTGTAGGAAGTACGCCCAATATCAATCCCGTGCGGTAGTCATCACATATTTTATCATCACGTACCTTTGGGTATATCGAGGACACCATCATAAATAACCTGAAACCATCCATAGTTTTTACATTTCCTAGGTTCCCTTTGAGCCCATTTTCCTTTCTTTTTCACATTCTTCTAATAAGAAAGATAATTAAAAATCTTTTGCATGACTTGTTTGAAATATTTAAAAATTAGCATAGTTTTTGTCTCGATTATTTCATGCCCATTATTACATGTTCTCAAGAAATAAAAATGGAACAAATCACATCATCCAACAACATTCCTATTTCCAACATTTCCTCCCAACAAACTTCAGCCCTTTCCATTATCTCTTCCACCCCCTTAGTCACTTCTTCTTTGGTCACACAACCTATGGTTTCCATTGCTCCTCTCCATGAGTCCCAAGCTATCCAAGCCAACCCCCATGTCGATACTAACCACTTTTTTCTATTCCTTCAATACTGGTTATGCCGTTATCTCTCACTTCCTTAGAAACATTTGGGCCTCCTCTTATCCCTCACGGATCTATGAAGTTCCAGGAACTTCTAAATGTTAACACCCGCCAATAAGCTCTCCATGAATACATTCTCTATAAATCCACCAACCTTCCCATGGATAGAACCTCACTTTAACAAATTTATGCTTATCAATCTCATCCCAAATCCACTCAGGTCCTCACCTCTCAACTTGTTGTGTTCTTCCCAAAAGCTATAAACGAGCTTTCCATGACACATGACAAACTTGTCTCCCACCAATCTTCCTCTCCAATCCCTCAAACTAACTAATCCATGCAATTGATGGTTCTCATTCCTCTCAATATTCCCTGCATTAACACCATACCCACTTCTTCCATCCCCATCACTTCTTCATCCACTATCGTCATTAGCACCCCTACCCAAAATTTTCTAGAATCTCATCTACTTCCCCACGACCCAAAAACATGATCAAAATTCAATCCCTATCTCTACATCCCAAGTCCAGGGCACCCCTTATCACCTCATAACCTCATCCTTCAAATTCTACCCAAACTCACCAACCTCTGCTCCAAAATGATTTTTACCACATAGTCCCTAATTAATCTACTTAAGCCTCTCGACCACACCATACTTACATCCACACTCATCTCATGTAAAATCAATCTAACATCCCCATCTCTCAACAAAAATAGATGAAATCTTATCCATTTAATTACATTCCTACCTCTCAACAACATCCTATTTCCCAACCAACTCAATCACAACCCTTCAAAAATCTTCCCCCTTATTAACCACATCCACCAAAACCTACTCATCCTCAATCATATCAATCTCATCCACAACCTCACCCATCTACCTCTTATATCCCATAACCCCATCCATCAGTCTCTAATCCTTACGTATCTAATGACCCTATCCACACTTTTATAAGTAGAAGGGAACATATTGAAGCCACTACTTTGGGGTCCAAAACTACTTTCTCTTATGAACATATCGTAATGAATTCATCAACCATCACAATCCTGTCAAGCCATAACCTCCACACTAGGAACTTCCAAAATTATCTAATCTTAATAGTAAAGAAGATCCTCAATAACACCTTCGCCCATTTATACATGCATGGTATCTCATCACTCATGACCAAGATCTTATGCTTCACACCTTCCCTATTTCAGTTGGGCCTACTTTGTATTAGTACAACGAAATCCCCCCGTTATTTATTCTCCTTCACCCAACTCGCGCAACTCTTTCTAGAGAACTTTTCTATCAACATTACATGTAAAATCACTATTATAGACCTCTATGCCATTAGAAAATTTGATGACGAATCTCTCAATTTTTTTTTCGCTAGATGGCATGGCATAATCAATTAATTATCTTTCTCCCTTCTATATACTAAGCTAATCAAACTCTTTTCATGGTCTTGTGTGAATCATATTTCACTAAATCTTTATATGCAATCCTTCCTAGCCTTTGAAGAGGCATTCACAATGGATCGTAAACTTGAACTTTACACCTTTGAGAAAGGACATGTCAAACTCTAATTCAATAAACCAAAACATGAATTCACCAAGCCATCTAATCATAGTGAAAAATCAAAAAATATAGCTAACTCCTTCGTCATCAAATCTTCATCCACATCTACTTCTTACACAAAGCCCCCACAAAGGGCTCCTATAAAAACTCCCAATTTTACCCCTCTCAAGGATTCCTATAGTTCTATTTTTGATAAGCTCATGGGTGAAAATCTCATTCAACTTCATCTTGTCAAACCCATTGATGAATCACGAACCAAACCCAAATGGTATCATGATGACCACTATTACAAGCATCATCAAGTCTGCCACCATGACATTGAAAAGTTTCCTACTTTAAAATAGCTTGTTTAAAGGCTCATAGACTATAGGGATCTTCAATTGCATAACATTAATGCACCTTCTAATCAACATCTTGATGTCTTTAAACAACATTTCCTGAATCATCCCCAAATAATAAAACTAACCACCCTACATCGCAAGACACCCAAATCCCACACCATCAATAATTTGAATCAATATCTAACATCATCTCCCACATCCATTACCTCCACTACCTTACTAACACCTACATCCACCTCTACATCTACAATCCCACCTCCATATGAACCCTCATCTATAGTTATCATACCTATATCTACCCCCCACACACATATATATCAAATCCACATCCATCGCAACATCTATTTCTATATCCATCTCTACTCCTACTCCCTTATCCATATCCATAAATAAAAATACAAATACACCCATTATAACACCCATCTCAACATCTATCTTTGCATCAACATCAACTCCCACATCTACTTCTTTATCCACATCTATCACCACACTTATATCTACATCTAAATCCATTTCTATGCCAATATCATCTTAAAGCATATACTACACGGATACCTTCATCTAGTACAACTGAAAATTAAATTCCTATCTCATCCTTGTCATCAACAAGACCCATCATGCCTACATTGTCACTTCCAAAACCCATGTAATCTATAACTCCTGAATTTATCAAACGTATTCTTCAAAAAACCACTTCATCTTCCATTTCCACACATACAAAAAAATCCACATCATTCAATTCAACCTCTAATAATCCCCATTCAAATTTTTGTTATTATTTCCAAGTAAAAACCCCATAAAAAAATCCTAAGAAACTTGACATCCCTACTCAAAAATATCTCACCCATCCAGATAAGAAATTGGAGCTCCCTCCTTCGGAACCCCAAGACTACAAACTACCTAAGAATTATAACACCTAATTATCTATCTTAGGGACTTTCCCATTATAGGACTTAGAAATTCATCTAAGTCCTCTTCTATGAAGAAACGTGAATCAAAACCATCCGCTCCTCCCCTTAGTCAAAAACTAAGTCACAACCATCCAATTCTCCTTCCAAACCCAAATTAGAACCCAAAGCTCTTGGGAAGCCCCATAGGACTAGAACACCTCTCTTACCTTCATCTACCATTCCCAAATCCACTTCATCTCTCATCCACATAATCCCTTCTTTAAAAACTCCCATTGGATCCTACACTAAAATCCTTCAATGTCTTGTTCAAGTGTCTACCATCACCCTTCCACCTATCAAGTCCTTGATTCATGTGAAAATAAAACCTCATAGTTTGACTCTAATGTTGTTTTCACTTATCACTTTGTATCCATGGACATGATATCTTGAACATTTTTAGGACTCTTCAAATCCTCATCCACAATCTCATAGAATAATATGACCTTCTCATTAAATAATATCATCCTCTCGCATCTATATCTAATCACAATGCTCCAATCAAATCTACTACCCTAGAACCTCCAAATCTATTTCTTCATCCAAGATCTTGTTTGCAATTCATCTTCGAATCACTAATTCTTCCAATGAAGGTCCCCCTCTATTTATTAATGTCATTATTGTCACATGCTCTCTCCCTCAAGATTATCGACCAACTACTTAACCTAAACCCAAATTTTTCATCATCCCTATGTCGATAAACCTAATCCATATTATTCATACAAAGATAAGGTATCCATTTTAGTCTCTCCACCCACTCTGTAATCTTCATCCATCAAACAAAGTATTATGAAACAACTCCATCAATCCCCTGTTAAGATGTCACTTTATGAGCTCATCCAAAGCTCCCCCAATCATAGACAAGCTCTCATAGAATATCTATAACATATCCATATCATAGCGATAAGACTAAGCCATTTGTGGCCCTTATTGGAGCTCTCACAACTTCTGCTACCATCTCTTTTGAAGACTTTGAAATTCATGATATCACACCCGAAGATCATTATTTCCCTCTCTTCATCATCTTTGTTTACATAAACAATAGATTCATTTGATTGTCAATGATAGACAATGGAGATAGCATCACCATCATATCATCCCATAAATTTGATCAAGTCAAACTTCCCAACTCTGTTATCATTCAATCACCCGCCATCCTTTACACCTTCGATGAGGTTGTCACCCCACTTTGGGAACAATCATCATTCTCATCTTTTTTAGTGAAAAATTTCTCCACGAGCTATTTTATACTATTAAGGGGGAGTTATAATACACTATTTTACTCCAACATCCATGGATTTTCACCAAGTGTTGTGTCCCTTGCACTCTCCATTGTTTTATCAAATATGAACATGATTGGAAAATCCTAACACTTCACATAGAAATTCCTCCATTTAAAGCATTTCACATGAATTATTGACCAAACAACATGCTTCTCCCTAAACAAGACTCATATGAAACATCCAATAACTCATCCATCCCTACATCTAAGCTACCTAATATCGCAATGTGATGTAACATATTTCTTTGGGGAATATTGACTCCTTGTTCTCAATGCCCTTCCAACACCTATTTGACTTTTAAGGCCATAAAATTCCTTATGTACTAACCAAACGTCAAGGATATCATTTATTTTGGTCCACCTCATCTTTAAACCAATCTCATCTATGGTGGCATCGATTTCCCTTCCTCTCACATCAATTCTAAACCTCACACTAAGCCATACACCAATGGATTTGATTTTCTCTATAATAAATCCTTTTCCTACACCTACCTCCATCGTTATGCATGGAAAGGATTTGGTATGGGGCGTTATGAAAAATGTATACATGATCTCATCATTGATCAATCTCGTAAGCCCCACAAGAAATTTGGACTTGGTTTCATAGATCGAGAAACCCATCCTCTTGCGTCTTCTTCCTCCACATCACCCATGCATATTAATTCATCACCCAATTATTATCCATCTAATGAGCCCATGGATACAGATGATACTGTGTCCATCTCTTCTAGATTTTTTTAATCTCCATGATCACTTTGGAAATGGTCACTTATCAGTGTGAAGGTGAAACTAGGTCCCTTCCTTTTCAATTTCTTGACATGGTAGAGGAAAATTCTCCTACCATTGACATTATTCAATGCATCGATGACAATTTTATCCTTTCCTATATGGGGGCAGAGGATTCCTATCTTCACAAGTCCTCACCCCTCTTGAGACATGCACTCGTCTCAATGAATCCACTATCAACATGATAATAGGAACTCCACAAGAGTCTTGCATCCTCAAAGTTGATCATTCCCTTGATCCTCAAGAGATGAAATATTTCACTATTTTCCTTTCTAAGCACATTCAATCCTTTTCATTTTCTTACACTGACATGTTGGCTCTCGATCCTTCTATCATTTTCCACAACATCTTTTCCTTTCCTAATACCAAGCTTGAGTTGAGAAAAATATTCACTACATGCATCCTTGTGTCACCCTCCTTGTCAAATAGGAGTTGCAATTCCTTCTCTAATCTAATTTCATCATACCTATCGATTGTCCAAAGTGGGTTTACAACATCTTACTTGTTGGAAAAGCCTCGGGAAGCTCTGTATTTGTACTAAATTTAAAGATTTAAATCTCACTTGGCCTAAGGATGAATTTCCATTTCCCAACATTTATCAGTTAGTTGACTTGAAATCCAACCATAAAATTATTTGTCTTAGTAATGGTTTCTTTGGTTATAATCAAATCCTCATCACACCATAAGAACAACATAAGAATTATTTCATCACTCCTTGGGGGACTTTATGTTAACGCGTAATGCCCTTGATTTAAAAAATGTGGATGACCTATATCTTCCATAACCTTATCCATAAAACTATAGAGGACTATGTCGATGACCTCTTGGGTAAAATTAAGAACTGATGGAATCATCTTTCCATCCTTGAAATCAAGTCCATGCATCTTATTCAATTTTTCCTCCATCTCTACCTCGCCAAGTGTTTGTTTGGAGATTTAACTAGAAAACTCCTTGACTTCATCATTTCCATTAGTGATATTGAGGTAGACCTGCCGCAAAAATAAAATCCATCCTAAATTTTCCTTCCTTCTAATATAAAGCAACTTCACAGTCTTTAAGGTCTACTTCAATCCATCGCCACTTCATCTTGTATCTCTCTAACCATTGCTAACCTTTCTAACATCTTCTCCATAAAGACATTCAATTTAACTAGGATGACAATGGCCAAAATGCCTTCGATGATATGAAGCGATATCTTCTATCACCCCTATTCTCACACCTCCACGTAAGGGGATATTTTTATCTTTACATATCTGCCACCGGTCATGCTTTAGGTGCCATTTTGGCACATCACGATGAGAAGGGCAGGGAACAAGCCATATATTATTTCAGTCGCACCATTCACAATTATGATACCCACTTACTTTGAAGTTGAAATTTTTGTTGTCCTCTCTTCTTCACCGCATCTAAACTTCGTTACTACCTTCTTAATCATAAAACCTATGTCATCACCGATTCCATCCTATTCCATCCATGCATTCCTAACCTTATCGTAATGATCTCCTTACTCAATGGCTCATGCTCATGACTGAATTTGACCTAGAGTTCATATCTCATAAATCAATTAAGGCCAAGCCATCACTAATCAGATTTCGAAGCCCCTCTTCCGACATCCATCTTCCTCATGAATAATTTCCAAATGAATCTATCCACACCATCGATCATGGATTTTCTCCCCTCTGGATAACACTTTTCTTTGATGGATCTAAGTGTCGGCAAGGGGAGGTGTTGGTGTCATTATCATTCCTCCTTGGGATAATCCTCATCTTAGGTCTTGAAACCACTGTCATTCTTAGTATCAAGGTTTTGATATCTATGGTGACTCTCAGCTCATCATCAATCAAGTCAAAGGAACCTATCAATGCAAAACAAAGTCCTTCAAAAATATAAGGAAATCATTAACTTTCTTCTTGAGGCCTTTGACTTCTACACCATCCAAAATGTATGTCATTCATATTATAATTTTATAAACATTATGGATTTCATTGCACCTATCATCCCATGGAAACCAAAGAATCTAAAATCTCCATCATTTTTCATCTCCACAATCGGTTCTCCCATGTCTATGATCTTCCTTGTGTAAATCTTGTTAATACTAATCAATCAGATCTCTAGTAATATTAGATCTTTGACTACCTATCTGTTGATAAAAAATACTTGTCAAGATCACACAAGGAGTTTGTGCGGGATAGAAGGCCCAAAACCAAGGCGCGAAGAAAAGGAAGGACCTGCATGCGGAAGGCAAGTTCATATTTCAAAACTTATCGATTTTGAGCATGAAGACCTATTTTTAGAAGATGGCATGCGGAACACACCAACAATGCAGATACATGCGTATCATGCATTGTCTATCTTTGGAGAAGCGGATCGAAGTGTTTTTGCATGGAGACAAGCTGAGAATAGAATTAACACTTCAGTTAACTGCAAGAGGACTATAGATAGCACACTTGCATGTGTGGCTATGCTTGTAAATGGCGTGTGGCTATCAATAGCATGTGGCCTATTTCTGGAATAGATAAGTGGTGAAGGGAAAGTCCCCACCATATATATATGATGTTAGGTACATAGTAGAAAGAAGAGGGTATGAATGAATATGTGAGACGGATGTATGTGTATGTGAGAGAATATACGCATATGACTGAATTACTGTATCAGTTCCATACGCGCATTGGTATAGATTGACAATATTGTAAGGAGATTTTGTATTTATTAATAGATGGAAGATATTGGTTGAATCTAAGTGTCATTATGTGTGTAGTTGAGTAGTGCATGTTATTAATTCAATCATGATTATTGTTTAAGCTTGTTCTTTCATAGATCTGAGGGTAGCATGCATTGTAGAATGATGGATTAGTTATGAATCTATATGTTTCTTCCTTCATCATGTTAACATCATGTTACAACAACCCTAAAGAGGGACCTGGTACCTTTGCGTGCTTCGGGTGAGTGCTCAGTCTAGGTTGAGTGATGTGCTAGTGTGACTAGGGTGTTATTTGGTAAATTATAGGCTGCATCATTGGTTCTCTACTTTGGGACCTCTTTTTGATTACTTTCAGGATGGTTCATGATGAAGACATACAGGTTAACTCTAGCAAGTATTGAGGAATATATACATGATTTGGAGGAAGAATATGCATGGCAGTTCAACAGTGGACCCAAGTTTAACGCATGCACTTGGGTAGAATAGAACCTGCACGATAACTTATATGAGATCTTTTTCACTATCTTTCCAGTAGAACTATATGAGTGGCTTACTGCTTATGCATCTAAATGGAATTGGAGGTATCGTGCACTTATCTAGACACATGAAGAATTTTAGGCCCTCTATGATGTTGATCTGATCTAGACTCATGCGGTGGATATGTGGTTTCATGGTGTTCTAAATAGTTATATTCTGGAATATTCAATTTCGACGTACGCTTGCCCAAAGGTAGCTGATTTCTAAGTTTTGTGGTATCCAAGAGGAATATATTTACAAGGTATTCCACTGGTGATCAAGATCTTAATGGTAACTTTGAACCTGGAGTGTAAACTAATGGCTAACTAAACTTCACCATGCAAGGGGACAGGAATATGTTTGGTTTAAGATGGCAGACCTAGAAGCAGAGAGACAGAGAGAGGAAAGGTGGCTTAAGTATAATGAGGCACGCAAGAGGGAGATAGAGAAGAAAATTTTCGTTGCAGAGAGTATGGCGTGGAGGAGAGAGATGGCTCGAGAAGGATTTACAGCTCATGTAGAAGATGTGGAGCCAAAGCATTAAGAAATCCCCCATCTTGGAAAGCATGATAGAGATCCCCCCTCGGCCTCACATGAAAGTGCGCCAATAGAGACTAACCTGGACTATGGGTGCACATCTTAATCCACCTGGTGACCTAGCCCTTGTGCTTGGTTTTTAGTATCTAGTATGATAAGTAACTAGCAAACTAACTTGGGAAGTAGAAGAGGAGTAAGTTAGGGATCAAGTACATCAATGGCAGGATAGATGACTTCAATGTCATTTGGAGGAGTATTCTTAGGTGCATCATCCGCAAAGAATGTTGGATTAACCTTTGGAAGTGGAACTACCTCACAGACTGTAGGGGTTCAATATAGTACTATTGTTGGAGCACGGGGAGTACATCTACAGGTCCTATTCTAACTACAGGTGGTGGATCAAGAGGTATAGGTGGTTCTAGTTCCAGTGGATCTAGTGGTTACGGAGGCGAGGGAACAAAGGAGGTTCGGATTAGGTGGTCAAGGTGTGCAACAAACAGAAAAATATCTATATGGAGATGTCTCTTCGTCTCCTAGAGTATAGAGGTATAGAGGATGTTGCCGAACATGTGCATATGTGTGAAATATTGTGGTGCACTAAAGGGATCATGGATGTTGAGTGGAAGGAAAGTCAATTCGCCACTACATTACAGGGGCACACACACTGGTATAGGAAGTTTGACCCTGATCAAAATTACATGGATTATGTAGCATTGAGAGATGCTTTCTTAAAAGAGTTCCATATCCCTGAGTTTGAGTAGAAGAGTATAAGTGCACTCAAGTATATCAAACAAGGCACTACTAAGAGTGTACGTGAGTATGATGCTCATTTTAATACACTTCTATCTAAGCTATCTTATGATATTCATGCTAGCCAACATGCACAATGGTTCATTGGAGGATTGATTACACCATTTAGAAGGGCGTTGTCACATAAGACATACACTGATCCGTGTGAAGCACTTTGGAAGTAGATTTACATCTTTGAGGTAGTTGCGAGCATTGACATTGGCGTTAGTCCATTCCTAGAGGCACATATTACAACTATGGAGAAGAGTTAGAGAAGCTATCAGCAAATTTAGCCCATGAAACGTGCTTAGGAATTTGGTGTATAGATTGTGAAGTGGAAGGTCACACCAAGGATAGTTGCCCTCATAGATCTATATACACTCTTTTTGTTGCACTATGAGATCTGTCATTTGAATCATGATGCTAGTCATTGTCCTTTGTTACAATGCGCGATAAGGAATAATGTATCTAGCTTTTGTAAACTTTTCTTGTTCATGACCCATGATACTGAGGATTTTTAGTTGATTGGTTAGATCCAGGATGCTATAGACCTTGGGGTATGACAAACAAGTATAACAAATAGTTCTAAGGATAAGAATGAGCACCAGATCAGGATCATAATCAAACGCGCTATGATAGGAATGAGGGGCATTTTGAAGGAGGTCATGGAAGGGGACGTGGATATCATGGTGGATATGGAGGACAAGGCCGTGGTGGAGGAAGAGGTGAGTTCCCTCATGGAACATGTTATATGTGCAGATCTCCCAACCACTATAGGTGTGAATGTCCTCAGAATATTACATGTTACTTATGCGGAAAGAATCATAGCTATGAAGAGTGCCCAAACTTATATGAGCATCTGAGTAAACAACATAAGCAAGAAAAAAAGGCATTGGGATGGTTAGAATCCAGTGCATGGTAGAAGATCAGTGGATTCCCAAGATAACAAAAGGACCTAAGGCATTGACAGTGAAGATTACTACACGCGTTGAAGTAGCACGTGTGAGAGAGGCATTGCACTGAAGCCTACGATCACCAAGGAGGAGGTTTTACATGCGAGGTACCCAGATCCTACTCATCAGAAGGAAGTTTACCAGGATACCATGGAAGTGCTAAGGAATCTTCAGGGTGAGATATAGTACCTAAAGGAGCAAAAGAAATCATCAGAGATAGTCTAAATTGATATCGATGATTTGCGAGAGGTGTACAAGATGTTGTTCCAGGAGAACATTATTCCACTATTAGGAAGTTGGTTAAAAGGGAACACTCACGCGTAAGTCTTGAGACTGGACAACAGATTCTACATGCAAATCTTCCCCCTGATAGCATTGATTATGACAAAGAAATTACTCTGAATGCTATTGTGGATGGGTGGCTATTGAGAAACATATTGATTGATACAGTGCGGAGGTAAATGTGCTTACATTATATGCATGGGTACAAATGGGAGGCCTCTATTGTAGCCATCATCTAATGTGTTATTTATGGAAAACTAGACTAAGGCCACTCTCGTAGAAGTTTTGAAAGATGCATCTATAACTATACTGAGGGCCAAGTTCACTCGGGATTTTGAGGTATTAGCACTTGCGAAGGCAGACAATTTTCCATCCCTACTTGGACACCCTTGGTGTTATGTGAATAATGCTAACTTGAGATTCAATAAGGGGTATATCAGCTTTGAAAACAAGGAGGAAAGGGTTGTGATACCTTTGACAGATGGGAATTCTACACCATATGTTGAACCTCTAAGTGAGGAGGATTTAAACAGAGTCTATGTACGTGTTATTCAGGACCCAGAGGTCAATGAGCCATCAAAAGAAGGCATCCTACAGTGGGAGGATTCTCATTCTATTAGTGATACTATGAGTATTTCTTGTGACAATTGGGCCCATGGTACATATGAATTAGTAGGATGTAAGGTGAAAAGCATGGTTGCGCGTAAGAATGGAATTCATTCAATTCGACGGATAGGTAGTAGAATAGTACCTTGGTATATAGGGGCAAAAGATCTTCCTGCATTTCTAAAGGCCATGGAAACACAGTGGACATATCAAATTAAAAGGAGAGATATGTTAGTATATACACTGCGTGGGACAACAACACACTGGTGGGTAGTCCACAGAGATAATCTTATAAATTGGGAAGAGATTGGAGTCACTTTGTCTACTAGGTTTATAAGGAACAATGCACCTACGTAAATATGCACTTATCATGGTGATCAACCTGTTCAACATCACATTCAGCAAAGTGTGAGAGACTCTGGAAAACAAGACAAGAAGAATTGCCACCTTCACTTTGGGTGCATAGATTGTATTCTACGCTACAAGGATGTGCACGTGCTTGGTATGTATATGTAGAACTACATCGAGAAACTAGGAACTGACAAGATTTGATTGTAGGAATGATCTAGACTTTTGACTACTTCTCGACTAAACCTCCTATAGAAGAGGCATTAAAATTTTTCAAGCACTTAACTATGGGAGATAGTGCAAAAAAAAGAGCATATACAAGAATTATTCGGTGAGGCAGAGTTTGGAGCATGTTTTGAAAAGGAAGAAGAAATGGACTCCATACTACTTGAACATGCTTGCCTTGAGAAAGAGAAAGGAAAGATGGTTTACATCGTGGATGATGAGGAAGTTGAGAACCTAGATATTGAACATTCACACGGGGTGCGCAAGGTCTTGGATAGTGCAGACAAGGATATGCGTGCCTACCACGAACCCATGAAGACAAAGAAGGTGAATATAGGTTTGGAGGCTAAGCCTAAGGAGGCCATAATTGGAGACTCTTTGGTTAGACTCGGAGGTAGCAAAGATCATCGAGTTACTCAAGGATTATTGGGACTTATTCCCTCAAGGATATCGTGAACTTAAAGGCGTGCATGAATCACTTGGGGAAATGAATATCAAACTTAAGGATGGTACATGACCAGTTAGAAAGAGACCTTACAGAATGAATCCTAATTTGCGTGAAAAGGTAAAAGAAGAAATTGATAAAATGTTGAAATCTGGAATTATCAAGCCCCTTGATGAGTCAGAATGGGTTAGCCCAATGGTGATCAGTATCAAGAAGGATAGACGGATTAGGATATGTGTGGACTACAGGGAGTTGAATGTTGCATGTGTCACAGATCCATTCCCTACGCCATTCACTAAGGAAATACTAGGAGTTATAGGGCACAAAATATATTCCTTCACAGATGGATTTTCCGGGTATCATCAGGTTAGGATTACTCAGGAGGATCAAGAAAAGACAACATTTATGACTAAATGGGGTAGCTTTTCCTATCTTTGTGATGTCCTTTGGATTGAAAAACACGTTTGTTGTATTCTCACACATAGTTGTCGAGGGCATTTAAATATTTTATTAACTTCTTATAGGTCTACCTAGATGATTGAATAGTATACGGGCTTGTTAAAGATCATTATGACAATCTACGCTTAATGTTTAAACGATGAAGACAATTGAGTATCTCCTTGAACATTAAGAAGTGCATATTTTCTATGCCATTTGGGATACTATTAGGACATATAATCTGCAAGGAAGGTTTTCTAGTTGATCTAGCCAAGGTTGTAGTCATTTTAGGCCTGGAAGTGCCTACCAGTCAAAGTGAGGTGTGCGGATTTTTAGGTCATATAGGATATTATAGAAAATTCATAAAAGGGTATGCCAAAATTGTTGCACCCTTGGAAGAATTACTGAAGGGGAAATGTACATTTTATTGCGGAAAACCACATGCAGCGCACGTTTGAAATATTAAAGAGAGACTTACTATTGTGCCCATTCTAGACTTTCCCCGATGGGATAAACCATTTCATGTGCATGTGAACACTACGGTATGGCCATTGGCATTATGTTAGCTCAACATGGTGAAGTTATTATACATCATCCAATCTATTTTGCTAGTAGGAAGTTGGCTCCTAGTGAACGGAATTATACAACTACGAGCACGACGCTTGTCAATGATCAATGATCTATGCATTGTACAAGTTTTTTGACCTTATCATTAACACCATTCGTGTTTTATACGAGATCACATGGCATTGAATTACTTGGTAAACAAACCTAGATGACTGCTCCTATTTCAAGAGTTTGACTTCACAATTGTGGTGAAGCCAGGGAAAAGCAATTCTAGACTAGATCATTTATTTAGAATCAATTCAGGAGAGGATGCACAAACAATTGAAGAGACAATTTTAGATGCATAGTTATATAGGTTACAATGCGCACCCACGGAGTTAGAAGACATTGATATCTTTCTATGAATAGGTATGGCATCAGAAGGAATGAAATCATTAGAAAAGAAGTAGCTTGCTATACGCAAAACATCATTTATGTTAATTAGTGGTGACCTCTACAAGCTAGGCAAAGATGAAGTATTATGTCGTTGTGTATTAGAGCATGAGCATAAGGATATTATGGAAGAAGCTCACGGTGGTATTGCAGGGGGCCATTATAAAGGTGATGCGACTACAGAAAGATCCTACTTGCTTTGGATTATGGTGGGAGACATTGTATAAGGACTGTAAATAATATTGTAAGGTGTGTGATCATTATCAACACCTAGGAAAACCAGGGTAAACAGATGAGATGCCTTTGAGACCGATTACTAGTGCCGAATAGTTTGAGAAATCGGTCATTGATTTTATAGGACCTATTTTGTTAGTTGCGCAGAGGAAAAGATCATGCTATATCATTACTTGCATATATTATCTAACATGGTGGGTAGAAGAAACACCTACCAAAGAATGTACTGCAGCTACCTACAATAGCTAGGTTTCTGTGGGAGAATGTTCTTATAAGATATGGATGTCCCTTAAGCTTGACAAGTGATCAAGGTACACACTTTTGAATAAGACAATCGAGATCCTATTAGATGAGTTTATGGTTGCACACCATAAAACTACACCTTATCATCCTCAAGAAAATGAAACTACTGAGGAATTCAACAAGATTTTGAGCTAGAATTTGAAATTTTTTGTGATGTTGGAAGAAATGATTGGGATGACAAAGTTTCAGCTATTCTTTGGGCATATAGAACAACTTACAAGAGATTAAACAAAGCCACACCATTTCAATTGGTGTTTTACACGAAATTTATTCTCCTGCTGAATTTATGTTACCTTCTTTGCACATTGCACGCATTGGAGGACTAGCTAATGAACAGGATTTAGAAGAGCGTATCGAAAAGATGATTTAATTGGATGAGTGCAGAGCCATAACATGATGGAGTCAGAAGTAGGAAAAGGCCAGGAAAAAGGAATGGCATGATAGAAACATAAGAGATGAGAAGTTTGAGATTGGACAAATGGTACTGCTTTATGACTCAAAGTTCTTGTGCCATCTAGGAAAGCTCAAAGTACATTGGTTGGGGCCGTATGTTATCACTTATATACTTGAATCAGGTGCTTTCAGTTAGAATCACTTGATGGAACACGGCTACCTGGTTACTTTAATGGGAGTAGGTTGAAGCCCTACTATAAATAAGTCTTCTTGGTGTTTGTAATAAGGTAGTATTGCCATTTAGATTAGGTTTTCAATTCTATATTTCCTTAATGTATTTCCTTCATTGTCACTATGCTTTTTCAATTTAGTTGTCATGCTTGTGTAAATAAGCATGCTTGCGTGCATGAAGCTAATTATTGTATGAAGAATGTTTATGCGTAAAGGACTACACATAATTCTAGTGTGGGGTGGTTATAGTTATCCAAGAAAAAGACTGTGAGAATGGAAAGGTGAAAGGAATATGCTGCTATGGGTGTGCTTTAAGTCAAAAGAAGATTGCTTCTAAAAAGTGACCAAGGATGGAGATGAATGAAATAATAGTATAACGCGAGGTAAGTGGAGGCCATGATAGCTACTAGGAGAAGGTACAATGATGAGGTACTCGGGTGCAAGAGTGCATCTTTGAAGAGAAGTTTTTAACCAAAGGGTAGGAAGGCGCGCTAGAAGGTTATAGCTGCATGCGAAGATGTACCGCGTAAAATGAATGAATTTGGTTGATGAATGAGGGGATATTTGGTAGGTGAAGGAGCAATAAATGCATTAAAATTTGAAAATTTACATAAGGATGGGATGCAGATTCATTTTTACCGTTGCGACTAAGATTATTTGAGAAAAGAGCCAAGTGCGAAGAGCCGAGTGATCGAGTTAAGGTGCGAAGGGTGTGAAACCAAGCGTGACAACTAGATCTGTGTGAAAAGAAGCTTACGTCCCTCGGTGGTGAAGGGTTTGAGCAAAGCAGGGAGATAGAAAAGAGTTAGGTTACGAAGTTTCCACCTAGGGCATGATTGAATCGAGCTAGGGTTTGATTCATAGAGTTGCAGAGTTGAAGAGGAGACATTTGCAAGGTAAAAATGGCACCGAAGAAGGCATCTATAGTAGTAGTAAAAAGAAAGAAGAAGGTGGTTGTTGAGGAGGAAGAGATGGCACCTGAAATCCATTTTTAGAGATGCAATATCTAGAAGGATTCATTGACGGCCAAGAATGGGATTCACCCATCAGAAAGAGAAAAGTGAGTGCAAACAATCACAAGACTTTGGAGAACAAGAAGGAGCTCAATTCCTTGTTCACTTCTAGAAAGAACAAGTGCATGACGAAGGAAATGCCAGTATATGACGATGTGGGTGAGAAGATTTTGAAGAGAATTGGGGTCTACCAGTTGTATGAGCTTCCATATTTTGGGAATTATGAGCCCTTGTATCGGTGACTCATGAGCGGGGGTGCATGAATAATTCTTCTACTTTGTTGGATGCGAGTTAGAATTTCATCTGTTCTTGTCTCATTAGTTACAGTGAAGGCTACGGGGAGAAGATATAAAAGGTGACCTTACAGATAAAACCATTATTTTAAATACCAAATAGGAGTTGGGGTACAGAAGGGTCCATGCGGAATGGACATAGAAAAATTGAAGAACTATCTGTTGCAAGTTGCAACTCACCTTGTTACCAAGTTGAATGATCAAGAGCGGTGGTCACAAGTAAATACTATGTGGTTACATGTGGCGTGTAAGATGTCAAAAGGGATAATCTATAACATTATAGGCTATATTGTAGAGCATATAGTCGAAGAAGTGCGCACAAGAGGGAAGATTAGCTTTGGGGATGTTCTACTATCATTGGTATTTATGGAGATCAGAATACTAGATGGACCAAAGGAGAAAGTATGGGAATACCCCATAGAGAACAAGTCCCAGTTGAAAGATTCAGCAAGTACCTATGCAAGAGGGCCATGACAAATGACGTAAAGCAAAGGGTGGAGAAGTGGTATGGACCGGCTCCACACGACAAATTGGGGAAGAGTGGTGCATCCCAAAGGACCTAATAGCGGTGGTAGGGAAACAAGTTCAGTTTGTTGTATATCAGCATTTCTACATCACATGCTTCCCAATGAGAGATGGGGTCTAGAGCCCTTGGTGTAAGTTACCTTACATATTCACCGTAAGGTATTTCCAAACATCTGTTCATATATTTACTGAGACACACGATGACTAGTCTTCAATTCAAATAAGGTAGACTGTGATTACCATACGCCGAGGAAGAAGTATGTGTATCCTGGTAGAACTGATTTTACAAAGAGGATCATTTCGGAGGTGATAAATATCAAGCCAATAAGTCTGGCTATAGCATATGTGGGGGCAACATTGGTGTATCTCTCGACTTAAGCCAAAGATGGAGAATAACAAATATGTGGAAGGTGAGTTCACACTTCCAGCACCACTAAAGGGAAAGCATACAATGGAGAACATCCCAGCGCCTAAGCCCACAGAGCCAATTGAAGTGCAGGATGAGGAGGAGGAGTGCGAAGATAGTGGTGGTTTGGAGCATAGGGGTAGGAGACATCCTACAAGTAAGGGTGAAGCTAAGCACGCTATTACACCACCTCAGCCACAAGAGGGGGATGATGAGGACTTGAATGTAGTCCAAGGGGAGCACATGTTTAAAAGGGTATTTAGGAGAACAAGGACCCAAGGTGCTACTCCAACCACTGTGCATAAATCACCCAAACTCTCCCCACAAAAGGAGGCGATGCGCAGAGAGAAGGAAGAAGCGAAGTTGAATGAGGAGGAAAAAGATTCGGAGGAAAGTGCACCTAATTCTCCTACACTTCCAAAGAACACAGAGAGGAACAGGGTGAGGAATCAAAGATAAAATAAGGGGATGAGAAAATACAAAAGGATAAAAGCGTAGAGGATGTTCAGGACATGGAGACACAAGTCCCAAATTTGGAGGCTAAAGTTCCTAAGTAGCAAAGGTCTAGAAGAACAAGTGGAGAGCACATTCCACTAGCCATGGGGTATGTAGAGGATACAGGAAAAATTTTCATGCGCTTGCTTCAGAGAATGATAGCGTAGAAGGATTTATTTGGCTGGGAGTTAATGGATGAGGATATGGCAACTGTGTGCACTCGAAAGAAACTATCGTGGTCAATGCACACCCACATGGATGAGCTTGAATTTGATGTGTGTAAAGAGTCATGTGTTTTTGAGATGAGTGAAGAAGGCACCTTAAGCTAGACACATGATAGTAAAGCCTACTATCATGTCTCGATGAGCATAGGGGTAGGAGACATCCTACAAGTAAGGGTGAAGCTAAGCACGCTATTACACCACCTCAGCCACAAGAGGGGGATGATGAGGACTTGAATGTAGTCTAAGGGGAGCACATGTTTAAAAGGGTATTTAGGAGAAAAAGGACCCAAGGTGCTACTCCAACCACTGTGCATAAATCACCCAAACTCTCCCCACAAAAGGAGGCGACTGCGTAGAGAAGGAAGAAACTGAAGTTGAATGAGGAGGAAAAAGATTCAGAGGAAAGTGCACCTAATTCTCCTACACTTCCAAAGAACACAGAGGAACAGGGTGAGGAATCAAAGATAAAATAAGGGGATGAGAAAAGACAAAAGGATAAAAGCGTAGAGGATGTTCGGGACATGGAAACACAAGTCCCAAATTTGGACGCTAAAGTTCCTAAGTAAAGAAAGGTCTAGAAGAGCAAGTGGAGAACACATTCCACTAGCCATGGGGTATGTAGAGGATACATGAAAAATTTAAAGTTTTTTCTGAGGTGGCTAGAAGAAACATGGAAAAAGCTGCCACGATCATAGCTGCGCGAAGAGTTGAAGACAAAGGACGTAAAGATAGTGTGCATAACACAAGAGAGGGACTTCACGTAGAAGAAGAATGAGGTGTTTATAAGCATCATAGAGGAGATTGGGGACAATGTCATCAAAGAAAGGCCACACTTAGAGGCCAAGGTACCACAGACATTTCCTTCAGCGATACACTATGTGGGAAAGTTGGTGGACTTGGTACTTGAAGATGAAACTCTACATATGCAAGCACCAGAACACTCAGAACAAGATGCCGAACAAGAGAAAGCATCAATGATGAGAAAAATTACATCTTATGAAGGGTTGTTACAAGCATTACAGGAAGTATTGAAGAAATCAGACCAGGCTTTAAATGTATGCACAACTCCAGAGGTGCTTATCAACATCAAGACCCTCAAAGAGAACAATGAGGTCCAGAAAGTGATGAAAGATGAGACATTAGGCCACGCTAGAAAGGTTGTCAATGGTTAAACAGAAGTGCGAGGCCCTGGTAATAGCACAAGAGCTGCACAAGACTTAGATGGAAGATCTTGGAAAGCTAATTACAGAAGATGGACCTTTTAGAAGGAAGAATGACATCAATGTCCAGTGTTGTGTTGGTTCTAAAAAATGAGAAAGGAGAAATTGTGAGGGATGAGTTGGAATCCATTGTTGTGGACATCCCAGAAAAAGTAGAGCAAGCACTCACTAAATGGCAGGTATTGGAGGCTGAAATAAAGGAGTATCTAGAGTTGATACTTTGTAAGCGATACATAGGAGGTTAAGCGATAAACTCATAGAAATTCTTTATATATCTACATTCTTTCATTCTTATTATTTCCATTCTTCTATTCTTTCCTTCAATTTTGGAGATACCCATTGTTGGGATGAAAATGAGATTAGTGTGGGGTAATGTTGATCAAATAATACTTGTCAAAGATCACACAAGGAGTCTCGCACAGGATAGAAGGCCCGAACCAAGGGCGTGGAAGGACAGGAAGGACCCACACGCAGAAGGCAAGTTCAGATTTCAAGACTTAGCCAATTTTGAGCATGAAGACCTATTTTTAGAAGATGGCATGTGGAACACACCAACGATGCAGAGACATGTGCACCATGCATTGTCTATCTTTGGAGAATCGAATCGAAGCATTTTTGCATGGAGACGAGTTGAGAATAGAATTGACACTTTAGTTAATTGCAAGAGGACTATAGATAACACACTTGCATGTGTGGCTATGCTTGTAAATGGTGTGTGGCTATCAATAGCATGTAGCCTATTTCTGGAATAGATAAGCGGTGAAGGGCAAGTCCCCACCCTATATATGATGTTAGGTACATAGTAGAAAGAAGAGGGTATGTATGAATGTGTGAGATGTATGTATGTGTAATAGAGAATATATGCATATGACTAAATCATTGTATCAGTTCCATACGTGCATTGGTATAGATTGACAATATTGTAAGGAACTTCTATATTTATTAATATATGTAAGATATTGGCTGAATATAAGTGTCATTCTGTGTGTAGTTCGAGTAGTGCATGTTATTAATTCAATCATGATTACTGTTTAAGCTTGTTCTTTCATAGATATGAGGGTAGCATGGATTGTAGAATGATGGATTAGTTATGAATCTATATGTTTCTTCCTTCATCATGTTAACAACCTATTATAACAACCCTAAAGAGGGACTGGTACCTTTGCGTGCTTTAGGTGAGCACTCGGTCTAATTTGAGTGATGTGTTAGTGCAATTAGGGTGTTATTTAGTAATTCTAGGCTGCATCACTATCTATATCCAAAATTCCTTTCGACCTATCCAAAAATTATAGGAGTTTGTTTCTTCAACACACTAATTGTTATGTCTTCCTTAGCGGAATCCTCTACAAATGTGGGTTTGATGGTATTCTCTTACGATGCCTTAAATCCCATGAACTTATTTGTGTTATCTAAGAATTCCATGACAACATCTGTGGTGGTCACTTTAGTGGTTTGGCCATTGCCAAGTGCATTCTTTGTATGGGTTATTCTTGTGCAAACTCTTAATCAAGACTGTTGTGATTATATTAAAACGTGCATCAAATCCTAGCAAAATTCTAATCTCATATGCATCCCTAGTTAGGCATTATATCCAACTCAAGATATTTTTCCTTTCTTGTAGTGGGGTCTCGACCTCATTGGTCTCATCAATCCATGCTCTTCCCAATGCCATCATTCTATCATCACCACAACTGAATACTTCACCAAATGGGTGGAAGCAATTCCACTCGCATCCACCAAAGCTAACAAAATTGTTGACTTCATCTACTAGCACATCATCTTCCTTTCAACGTCCCTCATAAAATCATTATGGACAAAAAAATTACTTCAATCAATATCAATCTTAGCTTTTTATCTCCTTACTATCCTCAAGCTAACGGTCAAGCCAAAGCCACTAAAAATACCCTTCACAATATCCTTTCCAAAACTATCGATAAGGCAAGTCAAAATTGGCACCTTCACATCCCCTTTGCTCTTTGGGTCTATCGGAATAACATCCACACCTCTATGGGCCTTACTTCATTCTCTCTTGTTTACGGCTACAAATATTTTCTTCCTCTAGAAGTTCAAATCTCGTCTTTACGTTCCTCTCTTCGTGGCTTCATCTCTAACGAGGATTGTCATATAAATATTCTAGCACAACTAGAACTGTTATACGAGCATCACTTAATCACTATTCAACATCATTATGTCTATCAAGAGTGCATCAAACTTTCTTATAATAAACACTTACAAGACCGTAACTTTTACATTGGTGATCTTGTCCTTAAATAAAATCATAACGTCATTACTCTAGAAAGGATTGAACATGGAAAGTTTTCTGCCAACTGGATTGGACCATATATTATCACGCATAAATATGCATTTGGAGCCTATAGTTTAGTGTCTCTTAATGGTAAAATGAAAATGGAACCTCTCAATTTCTTACACTTGCAACCTTTCTACGGTTAACATACTTAAAAATTGCTCTTATTCATATCAATGATCCTATGTCCATCATTAAGACCTTCCAGCTTTCATCATAATGATTTGAAATCTTGTGTTCTTCCATCACTTTCCTATCTACGACCTTCAATATGGGCACCACAACTCTTCCAATAGCATTTTCATTATGAAAAGTTCTTCCTTTTTAGTGAGAACCCTGCAATCATTACATTGGTTACTCTCTTATCTACCTACTTTTTGCTAAGGGTCCATAGGTATCGCTTGTATAAATTATCTCCCCCTCAAGCAATCTACTTGGATTTCTCCAGCTCTATCCTAAAGTAAAAAATTTGGATGCTCATATCAAAAAGCTATCTTATCCAAAAGCATACTTCTCCCTTAAAGGAAAACTATTCATATAAGAAAATAAAATATAGATTGATCCCTTGAAGGATAGTTATCATACATATCTTATCCTAATATTTAAAAATCAAAAGTCAAAATCCAAAGCAAAAATATTAATGTAGACCACTTCCTTGAAGGATGGTATTTTTCCTATATCATGGCGGTGAAGGCTTCTCGTATTGATCAACATTCAAAATCTCAAAATCAAAAGAATTTTTTTAAAAAAGCATCCCTAGAAAGCTTACCACATCGATAAACTTTCCTATCTTCCGCAAACTTCCCACATTGATCATTTTGTGCTATATTTCTCAGAGTTGGGGCATAGACCTAGGAATACCACCTAAGGAGAACCTCTTTCCCCGGACAAGTTACATCTTAACCCCTTTTTGTGTATGTAGTAGGTCTATAAGCTCATGATCCATCTTCCCCTCATGATCTTAAGTATGACTAACTATCATTAGTTATGTGTTAACATGTATGTTATTGGTCACAAGTGCATTGCTCTATGTTTTCCTTCCCATGATTCACCTCTCGATCCATTTCTAAAGCATCTTGTCCATGTATTCTCTACTCTATGATGAAGTGTATTGTCTCACGCTCAGTGTCACCCTATCAAGGTTGCACCCTTTCCAACCATGTCATCCTAGCTTTTACATTTATATCCAATTCATCATGTCAAATATAATATAATTCCCATCATATCCCACCTACGTCTACCACATCATGTAATCCAAATTCATCATATATTCCTATTTATCTACATTCATAACTCATCATCTTATCTAAAATATAAAATCATATACATTCATCATGTTGGTCATCAATTCTACACCCCTTGGTGGCCTAATAGCGTTCTTTAGGAAGGGGGATGCTTGGAATGGTGGTAGACCGGGTGGTATGTCATTTTGTAACCTGGGAGGGGTCTAGCAGTTCTTTGGGATGATTGAGGGGCACTTTTAGAGGAGATGGCCTCATCGCTACTTTACCTTAAACCGGGGTGAGAGGATCATAGTCTAAACTGAATGTAGAGGGGGGATAAATTCTTTGTTCCTCTTGACTTTTCAAATGATGGATCAATCTGGGATAAGCATGGCCATGAATATAACACTCACTCTCACGAGTTATCACAAAATATGTTATATATGCTTACTATACTAGACACATGTTACTATAGACAGTAAAGTTTGGTTTCTCTTGCATTTGAATGAATAATTAAGGCTAGAAGGACCTTCAGTGATATTCAAAACAAGTTAGTAAATGAAAAGAATGGAAGTTAATATGAGGGGGTGGGATCAATTATGGTATTTTTAACTTCACAAAGGGGGATTATAGTCTGATAGATTCCTTGTAACAAAGAATTTAACACTTAGAGTATCCTGCAATTTTGGAAAGTATACAAATTTTGATTAAGTAGTGATAATTTCTACAAAGAAATATTTGCATTCATTGATACTCAACAGATGCAAAGTTTCAACACAATCTCTAAAATACTTGACATAAGATCTCATGCAAGTATTCTAATGAAGTATTTATTACTTCTTCCCTCGTACGCCCAAGATACACTCAAAGGATTAAAAAAATATCTTAGCACAAAATGGTTGGATTAAGGATTTTACAATTAATTCCAATATTGTAGAGTAAATGCTCACAACACAATATCAAACTAATGACCAAAGCACAACCATTAAGGAAAAACTAGTGTATGAAAAGAGAAGCAATAAACACAAGAATGTAGTAGAAAATATAACTCATCAATCAAAAATTCAACATATAGAACCCATAACACATAAATTTAACTCAAATTAGACATATTTCATTTAGATCTTGACTTTCTTAACAAGGGAACATCAAGAGAATGCTCTCAAAATTTTTCAATGGTTGTACATTGCAACCACCTTGACATAAAAGTTTGGGAAACCAAAATTTATATGCATTTCACAAAGGAAACATGCAATATTCACAATTATATCTCTCAACCTTTTCAAAAATAGAAATACTAAGCCTGTTTGATCGAATACCAAAACTAACTCCCCTTGATATGAGGACAAGACCCCATATTTATACAATTATGATGAATTATTACAATTCAATTTTCCCCCAAAACAACAAGTGAATCTTCTCCTTGTTCACAAAGAAATATATTTTTAATTAGAGCAGGAATGTAACTTGTCTAACTAAAAATATCTAATTTTCTATTAGCATTTTGGGATCGATTCCATGCATTCCTTTGACACATACGTAAAAATAGTTAGTTGATACTACCAGTACGTATGTGTATTTTTTATTTTCTCCTTCCAAAACCATCAATTCCTAAATCAAATGATTCCAAACTAAAGGGATTGAGGAGACCTTTCCAACAAGACCAATTTTGCATGATTTGGAGCTCTGGATCGAAAGTTATGGCCATTTGAAGTTTTTTTATCAAGATGAACAAGAGAGTGACACGTGATAGATTTTGATTAGCTTTGGGAATTTCCTTTGTCTACGAAATGTGAGACAATAAGAGGATTCCACGCTCCTTCACAATTCAAACTATTCTTTTAATTTATGGCCTCCATGAAATGTGAGACGATGAAAAAAAATCTTCACAATTTAGACTATCATTTTAGTTAAGCGCCCTCTGCGAAATGTGAGCCAATGAGGAAGCTCCATGCTTTTCGAAATGTCAGTATTTTATTTTACTTGTACTCGCCACTACGAAACATGAGCCAATGAAAAATATCCATTCTCCTTCGCTATTGATTGTTTGATAACCTTAATCGATTGTCATGGAATGTAATACAATGACAAAGCTCGTGCCTTTCACAATTTAGTTTTATTTGCAAGGACTTTTAAAGTGTGAAGCATAAAATAATCAAAATTCTCCACGTACCTTACGTTGTTATACTTTTAGAGTGTGAAGCATATATACGAATGAGAAATCTCCGCATTGCTTTAGATCTCGCATTGTCGAGCTCTCTTGGTTTCATGTTTTTCTTTCATTGGTGGAGGTCGAGCCTTTGCATCATGAATTTTATCTTTGCATACTTCTTTATTGGATTAATTGAAAATTTTCCATGTATTTCTCCTCAAACTTTTTCAGATGACCCGTGTCGAAATCCTTATACAACCTGGTTCATTTCTGCTGCCGGACTTAATGTTTCATCAAGAAAAGCTCAACTTTTGCCTTTCCCGGACCCAAAGCTTTATGAAATTTGGTAAATTCCACAGACTTGAAGTATGCGAAACTGAATGGATTAGATAGGCCCAAAATATCACCACGTCTCCTCTACTTTGAGGGCATTTAAATTATTTGATAGAGTATATCTTTGATGTCCATTTGAATGTCCTAAGATTTTTTAAAATGGCTAAGGCCATTTTAAATTTTTTTTGTTTAACCAGTCTTGGATATTTATACTTCGTGGTCGAGTTGCATGTTTTTGAGCCTTTAGAGCTTTATATTTTAAAATTAATTTGAATTATTTGGTGTTGATTGCAAGTTCTTTGTGAAAGATCTAGACATAGTCCCAATCACCCGCAAGTCTGAAGCTTTTATACTTTGATTAACCAATCCTCTAACATTTCTATTGAATCATTTCTTTTATTTCACCAAGGCACAAAATTTCTTACAAATTGATACTTCTCCCTTACTCAGAATGAACTTTGAAGCACATGGAGCAATATGAGGCACACATAATAGTTACATTTACGGAAATTCTATGAAAAATACCAGCTTGATCCAAGGAACTAGATTGAGCACCAACAATGGCTCTTGCTTGGGGATGGGCACCCTTGTGGGTGCCACAAGAACAAAGACCAGATGCCTAATCCATTGGGTAAGGATTTGGGGAGATAAAACACTCAAGGATTTCTGAAAAGATACATTACATTCATACCAGAATACTGACATATCTCAAAACCTGGTCACTGTAGACCAGAGCACAAAAGGGAAATAACAACACAAATAACTACAAACGCAAAAACAACATAATTGTATATTGTATATTGTATATTGTACACGGTACAATGATCATACTCAATCCTTTGGCTCAGTCCAATTTTTTTTTGAGATGCCTACCATTAACAGGAAACTCCAATAAATGTCCCTCCAAGTATTTCAAAAATAAATTATGATCTCCAATCTTGATATCAATATAATAGGGTCCCATCCATAGGGCATCAAAATTTCCATGTTTTCCCTTGTCTTCATGTTTGTTATCCCATAACAAGACAAGTCTCCAACATTGAAAACTCTTGGAGTGACCTTCTTGTCAAATAATTTCTTAAGTTTTCTCTAAACTTGACATGTCTTTGGTGGGACTCCTTCTTTCTTCATCCAATTCCATGATTTTATTGATCCTTGTTTCATATGGACTCACCTCTTCTCCCTCTTCAAATTTCTTTATGAACTGATAGGTGGAAAGTTGTAAGTGCAGGGGAAAAAGGGCTTGAACTCCATAGAATAACTCAAATGGGATCTTTCCAGTAGACCTCTTGGTAGTAACTTTTTCTGTCTATAATGCAAACTTGAGTTTCTCACCCCATTTCTTTTTATTGGTCTCTAGTGTTCTTCTGAGGATCTTCAACAAGTTTTTATTACTTGATTTTTCTTGGTGATTTCCTTGAGGATTATAATTTGATGCATAAGACAAATTTATACCATACTCATGGAACATTGTTGACAATGGTTTATCTCTTAAGCTCATGGAATTGTAAGAAAATATATTGGAAGGCACCCTAAATCTGTAGATTATGTTATTGAGAATAAATTCCATAACTACTTGATGGTTTTACTTCCTGGTGGGAATGGCTTCAACCCATTTGGTAAAGTAATTAGTGGCTACCAATATCCACTTATGACCAACACTTGAATAGTACTCTATCTCACCAATAAAATCCAATCCTCATTGTTTGAATGGAGATTCTATTGACACAAAGGCTACTTGGGGTAGGACCCTAGATGCGCCCAATCTTTTAGAAAATGTTGAAATTCTCATATCTTCGAACCAAAAAGGTAGCATCTTTGAAAAATAAAGGCCACCAATATCTTGCCCTTAAAATTTTGTGAGCAGTAACTCTTCCAAAAAAATGACCTCCACACACTCCCCCATGAAATTCTACAATTATTTTAGGTACCTCTTCCTCAGTGATACATCTTAGAAAAACTCCTTTGGATTCTTCCAAGTCATTCCATGATCATTCAAAATATACTTTTGGGAAACCAGCTTGAGTTTCCTCCTTTGATTCTTGTCTAAGTGTATATGACAATTCAAGTTCATCAAGTAATATACTATATCTTTATACCAAATTGAAGTGCTCACCTTTTCATGAGGGTGTGGCCCATATTCTTCAACATTGTGTATCTCCACCACCTACAAATTGCTCTCTACCATCAACCTTGCTAAGCCCAATCCTCAAACCAATTTTGTGGTTTGAATCTCCATGTCATATTCTTGTAATTTTTTAACCCAGTGGCATCTTTTACTTGAAATTTCCATTTCTGATAAATGTCTTTCACCATTGTATGGGGTACATAAGCTATAACTTTGGAGCTTATAATGTAGGATATGAAAATTTAGTGGCTTTCACCAAGGAAAAAGCTTGTTTCTCCATGATGGAATATTTCATCTCAGCTCCATGCAAGGCTTTGCTAAAGAAGGAAATGAGATTTTTAGGGCCCTCTTCATATTTGTGCAATAACATAGAAGAAATTATATTCTCTAAGGCAAAATAAAACATCTAAAATGCTTTCTTATAATCAGGATTGGTTAATATGGGGGTATTATTGAGTGCCTCCTTTATTCCTTTGAATGCTTAAACAACCCCTTCTTCCCACTTGATGGTTTGATCCTTCTTCAACATACTTGTGATGGGAATAGTAATCTCAACAAATTTGGAGATGAACCTTCTTACAAAATTTACTTGTCTAAAAAGGATTGGATACCCTTTTTAGACATAGGGATAGGGACTTTATCAATTGCCTCCACCCTTTTAGGATCTATCATCACTCCTTCCGAGACACTATATGTCCCAATAATTTTTCCTTCGAACTCCAAAGTGGCACTTATTTGGGTTCAATGAAATCCCATACTCTCTACACCTGATCAATATCTTTTCAAGGTGCCCCAAATGGTCACCCCTGTGTCTAGAGAAGACAATTATATCATCTTGATAAAATACTATGAAATCATTGATGAAACCAGAAAAGGCCACATCCATAGCTCTCTAAAAATTTCACCAATATTCATTAGTCCAAAAGGCATTATAACATAGACATATGTTCCCCATGGGGTAGTGAAAGTAGTTTTGAACTATTCTAATTGCTTTACCACCACTTGGTTGTAACTTGAGAAACCATCCAATGTAGATAGCAACTTAGATCCTGTTACCTTTTGTAACATATTATCCATATTAGGTAATGGGTAATTATCCTTAAGAGATTCTTTATTTAGATTTCTAAAATTCACACAAAGCCTTATATCCCCATCTTCTTTCTGAATGACACTAAGTTGAAAAACCGTGAAGAGTATCTAGTGGGAAAAATTATCCCACCATCTCAAAGTTTACTCAGTTCCTTATCATTCTTGGTTCACTCATGTGCAACTCCTAGATCTATGGGAATGTATCTTCCAAAGTATGTGTAATATTAGTCATAGGAACATCTTCATGAGCTTGATGAGGGATCACATTTTTCTCATTATGGGAAGGTTTTGCCATCGAGAAAGACATATTTGAATTTCAATGAAGAGAAGGAGGTTGTGATGGATTAGTATTACATGGATCAAGAGTCTCTATGGGATTTTTGATGATTCTTATCTTTTTATGCACCTTCCTAGAATATGGAACCTTTGTGCGCCCTCTTTTCATTATCTTTCTTTTGTAATATTTTCTCCCATTGGCCTTTGGTTTTACTAGAATGAGGTTTGGTTATAATGTTTCTTCTTTTGAGGTGAGATCATATTACTGTGTTGAATGAGTGTATTAGAAAATTGTTATGTGAATGGCATCAAGTTAAACCGAGATGGTTTCTCTTTCTTACATACATGGTGCTTCACATGAAGATCACACATTTTCCCTCCCTTACTCTAGAGTACTTCTAAAATGGAATAAGATTTGGGATGCTCGCATATCTTCTTTCTCACATGGGAAAAGATGATGTCTTGATCCTTCACATATTTTGGTTTGATTGCTTTGATAGATTGATTATCTCACTTCAACTTGCTTCTCGAAGAGATTTGGGTATATTCAAGGTATGATGACCCTCAACTTACTCCATGAGTTTCCCATTTCACTTTTGAACATGATGACACCTTTTTCACTTCACAATTCACTTCCTTGACCAAGATGTCACCTGAGTGAAAACATTCTTACAACATCTAAACATCCTTTTGATCAATTTACTCATCGTGGAAATGGAACTTGAAGATGAATCACATTTTTCCAACCTCCAAATTACACTAAGCTCATCACCAAGCACTGATAGATTTTTTAGAAACACTCTCGGGAGGTATGCATTGTTTGGGAGCCTAAGATGATTACTAGCATCACTCATGGTGGGATTTTCCCATAGTTCCAGATACTTGCTTCAAGTTGTGATTTGCAGAGATTGCTTGATTGATACTTTGAGAGCCTGCGGAGGGTTTCCTTTCTATTTGGGCCATGAAACAACTTCATAACCTCGTGATGATAGGAAAAAGTAAAAATATAAGTAGAACAGGAGTTGTCACCGCTTTCGGACTCAATTCCAAGACTTACTATTTTTTAGCAGGTCATATCCAGGACTGTTATTTTTAGCAAGTTTTCATTGTTCTTGTCTTCTGATGTCTCTGGATCATTTGGATTATTACAATTGATAAATGTTTACCAATTTTAGAAACTTTCTATTTTTAGATTCTTCTTTTCTCAGATACTTATTTTTTTAGAAATTTTCCCAAATTACCCTTTTTATGTTTCTTCATTTTTCAGGATATTTTGAATGTTGAGAATTCATCACTTTAGGAAACTTACTATTTTCAAGTAACCTACTCTTTCGAGAAACTATTATGTTTTGTAAATTATACTTATCATTTCAGATTGTAATGAAACAACCTTCAAAATGTTTTTTTTACATTGGGATATTCTACTCAAAATTTCATTTTTTTTATCCATTGAATCTCTTAGAAATTAAAAAAATAGGTTTTAGGGTTTAAGCTTTTTGTTTTTTGTAGAATACTTTGGAGGATGCATATTAGCTTTAATGACCAAAATTGGCTTTTAAGGCCTCAAAGAAGACTCGTCTTTCACTAAACTTTCTTGAGTCAATCCATGAACTTTAACACACTTCCTTTTACAATGAGACATGCTTAATAAATTCATTAGTACCTTCCTTAGAGTTAGGTTGATGGTTCCATCAAGAGAGGCTGTCCTGGAGAGGGACTCAATGTGATCAAGAGGAAAAAAAAATCATTGTGGGATTAGTTGTCATGCTTTAAAGTTTTAATTTATAGGCTAGTCATTTTGCATGATAATAATCGGCTATAGCTCATGGACATTAGATAGTAAGGGGAAATGGAGAACTTAATAACTTTCTTGGGGTATCATACCATTTATTTGTCAAATTGGGTAATAGATTCAAGTCCTCACTACTAACATAACTAATAAACACACACAAAGTGAAAAGACAAAACACGCCAACTGAAAGGAAACACACCAAAGATGAAAGAAAAAACACAATGGAAAGGTAAATTATAGTACATGGGGTGAAATTTATTGAGGTGGGAGAATAATGTACACACACCTAGCAATGGGCTGAGAGAAGTATGTACCATCATGAAATAGTGGGCTAAATTCATACAATTTTCATAGCTTGAGGATAATCAATTGGTCGTGCCATGTTCTCACAACGAACCTACATGGTTTTAGAAGAAGGAGAGAGACCAATTTTATATCCTCATACTGATATTGCATAGAAAACACCCTTGCATCCAATGACCACTTTGTTACTTGTTTGAAATTTTTACTTTCTATAGTTTCTACTTGATGCCTTGTGACTATGAGAAGCCATTCCTCCATGTTCTCAAAAATGGAATAATTTTTTTGGAATGAAGTTAGTCATTATCCATAAGTGGAGGTTACAACATGGAATCCTTTCTAGGATCATCAAGGAATATAGAAGTGAAGAGAACAATTTGGTCTCTCTCTCTCTCCATTCAAATCTTCTTCAAGCTTCTCATTTTGTTGTCTGAACAATTACTTTATATACATACCAGCTCAATATTGGCCTTGATATCATTTTCTATGGCAGAGGTATTGTCCTCATGAATGAATACATCCACAGGATATTCAATCATTTCCTTTCCCTTCCATTCATCATGGATACAATCTTCTTCACAAAATGAGAATGGTAAAGACTTACCTTCACATTCATACTCATCCACCAAGGCTTCAAAGGGAACATTGAGTTCATACATTTATTTTATATTGTTATTGAACATTTTTGCATCAAAATGAGAAACACAACTTGACTCATACTTATCTTGCATTGTCATGGCATAGGTTAGGATATCAAGACTAAACTAAGGATCTTCAATCCCTTATGCAATCTTCAAAATATCTCTACATGATTCCTCCTTCAAAAATGCCACGTACTCATTTTTCTGTTCATTTGAAGAATCTTCACTTTTGTTCGTAGGGAGATGACTATAAATATCATCTTCATATGGCCATAACTCATTTGAAGAATATTCTTTCACGTGATATACATTTCTTCTCATATGTAGGGTGCTTTCTTATAATTCAAGGCATGCATGATCTTCATTATTTTCAAATAGAGATAAAATATCCATGTTGAACATGAAGGGAACACCTTTCAATGTAATATTGATCACATCATTCTTGCAAAAGGAAAAATAACACAATGTTGTGGTTATAACATGGGAACAATCATTTTCTTTGTCTTGAACACTTCCTAGAAATCCTTATTTGCAAGGAAAGAGAGGAATCCAAACTCACAATTGTAATAAGTATCATACCCTTGGTAATGATATGGAAACCAACTCCTCTAAGAGGTCATATTTTATTTGTTCATCCTCATTTGTATTAAGAAGGGAATTGGATTCTTCAATTTTCTCCATTTCATCATTGGGCATTTGTGCATCAATTGAAGAGTCAAAATGAGAAAAAATCATCCGTAATTACGTCACATTCATCCTCCTAGAGAACCTGTGGTATGGAAGGAAGATTCATCCCTTAGACATATTCATGATTGATGAAATCCTTAGTGAGCACTAAATCATTCATTATGGGATAAGAATCCTCATCTCCCCTGTACATTATTCCTCTGAATGGTTGCGCCTCCAACCAAAATGAAGTTATGAATGGAGTTTCAAATTTCATGTTTTTTTCATTGTCCTCCAAGGTGCTAATTTGAATTTCATCGGAAGGCTCAAGAAGAGGAAAATCATGAGAGGAACATAAGAATCTTTCATGAAAAAACACTTCATAATATGGATAATCATCATAATCTTCTCTCACCATTATGGAGTGCTTCAATTTGTTCATACCTTTCTTGCATAGCCTCAACATAATTTAAAATTTCAAGATTTTTTTGGGGATTGTAATTTCTTCTCGCAACACTCAAATTCTTTTCACAAACTCTCTTTTAAGGTTGTCATTTCTTCATCTCCATAAGCAAGAAAATCATCAATATGAAGAGAGATAAAAGAAAAATCTTTGAGTTTTTAATTCAAATCAGTGAAATTAAAACATTACCTTCGATAGATTCTTCACCTTCATTATTTTCATACAACATTTCATATCTCTTATGCATATTTCTCATTAGGCTCTTGAATTCTCGATCATCAATCGGTGCAATTCCCATTTTCTTTCCTCTATCAGTAGTCTGTTTGAATTGAAACCATAAGATTTGCTGGTATGATTTTTAAAGAAAAAATATATCTATTCTAAACATTCTTTTCATGCATTTTACAAAAAAAATATTGACCTTATTTCCTTTTTTCGGTTATGGATTTATGTTTGAAGCAAGAGAACTCTTCACTGTGCCACAATTCATAATTTTGCAAGATCTGGTCCATAATTATGGTTGATCAAAAAAATTACATATCTTGGTGGTCATCTTCTTCTTGATTATTGTTTTCACTTATTGTGTTGAACACCAGTCTCAAAACTTCATCATTGTGATGCACGAAATAAACATGACATGGATTCGTTCCTTGATAGAGTCACCTTCAAAATCTGATTTTCACTTTTGATATATGATTTTTTTATTTTTAGAATATGTATTTTTTTGTATTTTCCAAATAATTTAGGGGTACACAAGGGAAAATATCTCTCCAATTGGTTAAATATTAATTCGTGTTGTAAATTATTGGTTTTCACCAACGGTCATAGGGCTAAGCCCATCCTTGTATATGGGGAGGCTCCCATCATTGAATTTAAACTAGCAAAATTTGTGGGTGTACGTTAGGTCGGGATCACATATGAATACTCCACTAAACTTGTGGCAAATTGCTTGTATATAGTACAAGGGAGGAATTTTTAGTGAGGAGAGGTAAAGGGGGTTAGGGAAATAAGGAGAGAGAGGGTTAATGTTGTGAGTAGGCTTACAAAATTCACATACATCAACCAAAGTATGTTCACATTTAAGTAGAAGAACACAACAATTCTAACAATGATAAGACCAAAAATCATAGACATGGAATTATATTGATACATTCACCAAAGGAACAGACAAATTTCTTGGATTTGGAGTATTACCATGTTTACAAAGTTGGAAAGTAGATAGAGAGAGAATAGATGAACATAAGCATAAAAAATAGAAGAAATGTAACTTTTATTACTTGATGTAGTAGTGGTAAATATCAACAACATACAATCAATCAACAATTTCAACCCCTTGGAATGGAGAATCCATTCCAATTTATAGCATACAAAAATGTCTCTTCATCTACCCCCACATGACTTTTCACATATCCCCATCACTTGTGACCTTTCATATTCTAGGAGGTGAGTCTTTTTATTATTGATGAAAAAGGACTCTTATAATGTTGAATTAAGGGTCACTTAAGTGAATAAGATGAAATAGTAAAAAGTACATTCTTAATGGAAAATTAAAATATGGAGAGATAAGAAAAGAGAGAGAGAGTTAAAAAATATGATGAGGATAAAGCCTTTGTTGATGAAGAACTAGCCACTCATGATCATTGAGGGAGAGTTCCCGAGAATGAGATCTTGTCCTTTGAGTTCTCTATCAAACCAAGTTATCGTAGGTGTCACCTTTTCTACTTCTAGAATGTGGATGTAACTCAACACTTTGATCCATGTCTTGGAAACATCAGTGATAGCCTTAAACTTATTATACCATACTTCGTGATCCATTGTAATGTGAGAAATAGAGCTTCTAATGTTGGCAAAGGAATCTAAAGTGTCCTTGTTGAAGGAAAGAGAATCACTTTCCTCATTCTTGACCAACTCCTGGAAGGAATCAATGATTTTTTTCGATGATAAATTATTAGTGATTGGAAGGGATCCAAGTTTGTGAACACAATTATTGACATCATCCAAAATCTCGAAGGCATTTTGTTCACTAGAGTCAAGTTCGGAGATGGCATCTTTATCATGTCATATCTAGCATTCATAGTGTGGATCCAAAATGGGGAAAAATTATTAGCAACATATATGAACACATTCTTACTCACGAGAGTGTGGGAGTCGATGTAACTCATTTCAGACACAAGTAGGAACACCTCATCCCAATGGATCTTCTCTTTTTCAATCTCTTCCCTTGTTTTCTTCACTTCTAAAATGGTGGCAAGGACATATTTGAACAGAGAGAGAACCTCTAGGAGCAATGCATTTCCTTTCTCAAGGATCTTCTCAATCCATTTGTCATTAGCTTTCCCTTGTATTATATGCCCTTGCACCTTCTTGATCATCTTGGGGTCAAAACTATTGATCAGATAAATATCTTCCACATGAGGAGGAGGCACTGTATTGAGCTCCAAGAAAGGTTGAATGTAGGCAAGTGAGAGTTCTCACATGCTCCTCTAATTGCTCAATTATTCATTTGTATTCTTGGTTTCAAGAAAGTGTGCATGAAGTAGATTCCTTGAATATATGAGCATCACCTTTGTGTGTACATGTGTAGCTTGACCCAAAGAGATGTGGGTCAATTCATAGTCCTCGGGTCATTTCCTCTATAGGTTTTGCAACTTTTTGTCATGAAATATCTACATACCGATTACCATAGACTCTAGTGAAAAACAAGAAGTTGTGTGTGTCTTCCTACCTTTTTGGTGTTCATAATATTTGTGATGGCCCCAAGGTTAGGAATTTTATCTTGTTATATCATTCTTGGTTCACTCACGAGAAACCCTGGATCTATAGGAATGTATCTTACGGAGTATGTGTAATATTAGCCTTTGTTGGAACATAATAATTAAGTGGTCTAGCCAACCCTTAATGTATATGGGTCCATCACTAATATATAAGTTAATATTTAATAATATAAAATATTATATTTCTATTATTAAATATGCTAACCTAGGTATATACTTTAGGTTAAATATTTAATATCCTGAAATAATTATATTTCTAATATTAAATATTATAAACCTAGATATATATGTCAACCATTTTAGGTTGAAAAGGTGGGCGCGAGACATACCCGATCTCCTTATATAAAAAGGACTTTAGGTCCTCATTTGATATATTCAGGAAAATATATCAAATGTGTGCAAATCAAGTAATTTGGTTTTACCCTTGATAAATAGGGTTTCAAAGGAGAAGGTGATCTTACTAGATATAAAATAAGTTCTCGAAGTAAAAGGTTATTTTCAAAGTGGTTTTACCCTATTGGGGTTTTCCACTATAAATATTATGTCACCTATGTTATTTATTCCTTATAAGTATTTGTAATATGTAAGTTGATTAAATCTGTATTTATTAGAATCCATTAAGTAAGTTTAATATGTATTTATAAATAAATTAAGATCAAATGTTTTGTATTTTATTTATTTAATTTTTATGGGTTTTTTCAAACAACCCGAAAGGGTATTTAAAAGTAACCTTCTTTTTTTCTCCAATTTATTTTGGCATTATATTTGTGAAATTAAACTCTCAAGTAAAATTTTAGGGTTTTTCAATTTTAAATCCCTAATTGTTTTGGAGGGGGAGATGTAATATGATATGATTTTTACTTTCATTTACATTTTGTAAATTATATGGAATTAATGTTTTTATGGAGATTGATGTGTGTACGAGTTAAAGGGGCTTCAAATATTTACATGTGTGAAAATCACATACAAAAAAAGAAAGGATTTATTACTATATAAAATAATTTTCATATTTTCTATAATTTTAAATGTTTCAGAGTTAAATATTTTGAAGGTAAATTCATACCCATGTTTTTGGTCCCCTCTAAAAGGATTCGATTTGAAAAACTATAGTTTATAGTTAATCTATAACTATATCTTACATAATTTGAAAACTATATTATTATTTTTAAATAAATAAATAAATATATATATAATAATTTATATAAACATCATATTAAAATTTATATAGTTTTGGAAAAAAACTATATATTAAAAGCCTTTAACCATATTAAAATTACATGGGATTGACGGAAGAGTCAAGTGCCATATTCTAAGCCTAAGTTTAAATCATATTTAAACTTAACTTATAAATCTAGGCATATATAGTTTTTTTTTTAAAGAAACAAACCTAAGTTTGAATCATATTTTATATATATATGGTTAGTTTAAACCACTTAAAATATAAATTTTATTAGATTTGGTTTATGTGTTTTAAAAAAAAACCCTAAGTGCTTACTTTTTTTAGTAAGGGGGCATCATGAAGGTATTACTTTTTAAATCTTAATACTTATTAAATAAAACCTAACATAAAGTTTTAAAGTTTTTAGCTTGGAGGAATTATATAAAATATTTTGTAATATTTCCATAGTTTTTAATATGTGCGGGGTAAAATTAAGAGTAAATGAAAGGAAGAGACAAGGTTCATAAAAATAGGGATTTCAATTTATTTCATTGGTCGGATGAAATTACTTGTCCCCACCGTAAAATATGCATGTTAATCTATACTCTCATAAATCTACTTGCACTGGTAAAATTCTTTTAACTTGATCTATGTCCTTTAAACCCCTTTAATAAGGGTTATGTGTTTATATATATATATAAATATACTATAGTTTATAATTTTTATAAATTATATATTTTTATTTACATTCTATAAACTATATACCCTTTTTTAAAAAGTGTATATATTTTTACATTATAAATTATAATAGGTTATTATAATGTATTAAAATATAACTTCCTAATATTATATAGAAGAATAAATTTTAGAATTTCACATTCGGAAATATACACAAGTTTTGGTTTCATTAAATTTGACGATGAAATGATCGTAATGGTAGACCAAACATAAGACAATATGACGATCATTTAGACGTCAAATTTAAACTCGTAGGTTCCAGAAAACTTTCATTGTGTTAAAATTGATAGTCAAATGACCGTCACGACTGACAAAAAATAAGTTATTATGACGGCCATTTAGACGTCAAATTTAAGCTAGCCAAATCTTTGTTTATATTTTTTTAAATTTGATGTTATGCTTTCTTAGGGGTCTCTTCTTCACTTCGTATGGTCAAAAGTATTTTTATATAAATCGGGGTATAATGCGTAACCCTTTATATTGAAGTTATTCTTTTGATCATAGGAGGTTAATTAGTATGCATTGTAATGACATAATTAGTTATGATCAAATAGTTTCTTTAGATCTATAAAATTTAGATTTGATTCTATTTAAAAGTGTTGGTTTTATTATCGATAAATATGTATCTAACTTTGTTGTACATTGTATATTATAATGGGGTGTATTTTATAGGTTTAAAAATAATGATGTCCAACTATTTCTGTTTTGACAAAAACCAGATCCGAATGAAACCAACTACAACATTTGGGTCAAAATAAAATTTATGGCGAGGAAACTCTAGACGATTGTTTCTGGATCTGAGGTTACTCCCACCGGTCGTCAAATAATTGTAGATAACATGAATGCATTCTTGCAACAAATGCAAGAGGCTATTTCTATGATTTTACGCAATGTGAACGACGAGTACCTTCTACACATTGGTAATATCAAACATCCAAAAAGGTATGGACACAACTAGAATCCATGCATGAAGGATATTTGGTATATCAAGGATAGTAATGAGAGTATAATACCTGAAGAAATTCAAAAAAATGGTTTATATATTTTTGATGATTTCTCTTCTGCATCTTGTTTTATATCTCAGAGTTTGAATAATTCAAAACTATGGCATGAAAGGTTAAGACATGTTAATTATCAAAGCTTATATGAAATGTATAGATATAATCTAGTGAAAAGTTTACATGTGTTGTCTTCTTCTCTTGAAATTACTTCATTAAGTGCTTCTAAATGATGGTTTTGATTCGATTTAGTAAATGGTCATGATGATGTTTTGATGCTATATATGTTTCTGAAACTCTTATCTTCCTATATAAGAAATTAAATTTGGCTCAATCTATGTTAGAAAGCTCAAATCCTATTAACCTTAGGAAAATGACCAGAAGTCATCATATGTACCATGCATTAATTACCTTGTATGAACCTAAGCCATGAAGTATTATAGGGTCTAGGTGGATATACAAAGTAAAATATAATGTTGATGGTAGTATTAAAAACATAAAGCTAGACTTATTACTAGAGGTTTCACTCAGAAACCTGGTATTGATTATGTTGAGACATTTCATGTAGCTAAAATGAGTATTGTTAGGGCCTTATTTGCAATTTCCACTCAATTTGGGTGGGAAATCCACCAAATGGATAAGAAAAATACTTTTTTGAATTGTGATTTAAAAGAAGAACTTTACATGTTTCAACCTAAAGGATTTGAATAAACTGGTAAAGAAAACTATGTTTGTAAGTTGAGAAATCTTTGTATGGTTTAAAACAAGCTCTTAGAGCTTGGTATGCAAAAATTATTTCCTTCTTTAAACTATTAGGTTTTGTTAATTGTTCTTCTAACAATGATATATTCATTAAGCAATAAGGCTCACATATTATCATTATATGTATATATGTTGATGATTTGTTTATGTTTGGTGACAATTCTGATTTAATTCATATGATTAAAAATAAATTGAAGCAATACTTTGAAATGAATGAGTTAGGTCTCTCACATCATGTTATTTTTATGACTATATTTCAATCTATTATTATTTTTAAAACACAATATGTAACCATTGTATTGAAAAAGTTTCTTATGATTGATTGTAAACCATGTTCTACTTCAATAGAAGTTGGAATAAATATTGGTCCTAAATCTACATATGAAAAAGTTGATCTTATTTTATATACGTTGTCAGTTGATAGTTTGATTCATTTAATTATAACTAGAACATATATTTCCTATATAGTAAGAATTACTTCAAGGTTTATGCGGGAACATTTTTAGAGATCATTGGAATCTTGTAAAAAGATTTTTAAATATTTGAATGAAACAATTAATTATGTGTTGAATTATAATAAGAATGAAAATGTTATCTTATATGGATTTTGTGATTCTAATCATACTAATTTTGTGTTATAAAATATACTGGATATGTGTTCAAGTTTTTTTAGTGTAGGAGTCATTACTTAAAACAACAAATATAATGAAAGTATCCATTTCTTCTCTTGAGGCGAGAAGTACAATGAAAGAAGTAAGGAATTCATGTGGCTATAACCACTATTGGTAGAGATACACATGAAAGCTAAAAGAAATATTTCTCTCCTATCTAGTGGTCGAGTTGTATTACTCTTGATAAGAATCCATTCAACATTAGAGGATGAAGAATATTGAGATACATATACGTTTCACCCGTGAGAAGGTGCACTGAGTTATGAAATAAATTTCAAGTTCACGTTGACTAAATAGTAGGTTGCTAACATCTTCACAAAGTCCTTAAGTGCTGCAATTTTTTTCACTTTCGTGAAAAGCTTGGATTGTCGGAGTTGCCATTGAGGGGAGTGTGCACGACAATGTCACCTCCTAATAGAACTTGATTTTTATAAAAAACCTTCGAACATTTGTAAAAGACCTTTAGGCAAGTGTAAAAATGGACCTTCAGGAAAGTGTAAAAAGATTTTCGGGCATGTATACATCCTTGGCTTCTTTTTTAGAAAGAAGTGTAGAAAGATCTTAAAGGTAATCTTTAGTAAAATCTTTAGTGTTATTAAGTTTATTGGTAAACATCCAATACAAACATATTGTTAAGGAGGTCCTTGGTTGTAAAAGGATCATATATGCTTGGGTTCAATAACCTTTTATGAGAACCTGTGAGAACATATAAAACTCACAAATCGTACTCAGCCACTGATCATGGGATGATCTTTGGGATTCAAAATATTTTTGTACCAAAAGATAAATTGAGTATGACAAACGTGTTATAATTCCTTCAACCGATATGCTAGCCTAAAACCTTTATGGTTTAAGGATTGTAAATCATATAGTGTATCACCGGTAGGTAATCTATTGGCATGTGTTATGTTATCCCACTTAATATTGAGGGGGAGTGTTGGAACATAATGATTAAGTGGTGCTGCCAACCCTTAATGTATATAGGTCCATCACTAATATATAGGTGAATATTGAATAGTATAAAATATTTCTATTTCTATTATTAAATATGCTAACCTAGGTATATACTTTAGGTTAAATATTTAATATCCTGAAATGATTATATTTCTAATATTAAATATTATAAACCTAGGTTTATATGTCAACCATTTTAGGTTGAAAAGGTGGGTTGGGAGACATATCTAATCACCTTATATAAAAAGGACTTTAGGTCTTCATTTGATATATTTGGGAAAATATATCAAATGTGAACAAATCAAGTGATTTTGTTTTACCCTTAGTAAATAGAGTTTCAAATGAGGAGGTGATCTTCTTTGGATGTAAAATAAGTTCTCTCAAGTAAAAGGTTATTTTCAAAATATTTTTTACCCTATTGGGGTTTTCCACTATAAATATTGTGTCACCTGTGTTATTTATTTGGACTGTAAGTATTTCTTTATTTACTTATGTTATAATGTAATCTTTATTTAAATATTTATTGTAACATTAAGTAATATGAAAGTTGATTAAATCTGTATTTATTAGAATCTTAAAATTATAATAGCTACAGGGGACATCTTTAGGAGCTTGACGAGAGATCACATTTTGTTCACTCTATGAAGGTTCTACCACCAAGAAATACATATTTGAATGTCATTGAATAGTAAATGGTTTCAATGGATCAATATTAGATAACTCAAAAGGCTTATAGAATTTTTGATGATTCCCACCTTCTTATGAAGCTTCCTAGAATAGGGAACCTTTTGCGCCCTCTTTTCATTATCTTTATTTTCAGAGATTTTTCCCAATGGCCCTTATTTGTATTGGAATGAGGTTTGGTTACAATGTTCCTTATTTTGAGGTGGAATCAAATTACTATGATATTTTTATGCAATGATCAATATGAAACCTCGTGCACATCAAAGAGGTTGCACTCCAACGGTGACGTGAATGTTCCAAGTAATCAGCAAGAGTAAAACAAACACAAAGGAAAATTGTGCACGAAAGAATAGGTGTACTAATTCTCATAGCTCAAATAGAAAGGGTACATATATAGGAGTGATGTGTAACTTTGTGCATGAAAATGCAACCCTAATGACCTATGATCTTGCTAAGTGGGATAACTCACCATGTGTTGTGGACAAGACGTCGAGTGATGACGAGACAAGCCACACACACCGATACCCCATTCATTGAAGTTGAGGTAGAGGTCATGACAAGACATCAGAACAAAAAGATAACTCTCCTACATAACTAAGAAATATGTGTCAATGGGGCCGAAAACTAAAGGCTTGATAAGGTACCCATGTATAAATTGTGATATTTCTTGAAGAAAAGAAGAGGAGAAGAGAAATGGGTCTTGGAAACTCAACCTAATGAGGTACTAATGTACAATAAGGATCTCAAGTAATAGAGGAAAACCCCAAGGGAAAAATTTCCACTTACAAAAGATAAAATACTCTCCTAAACAACTTAAGAATGATATGTCAAATGGGTCCCAATAAGTAAGGCCTCATAAGTTACCCATGTACAAACTGTAATCTTTCTACAAAAAGAAGATGATTATGAGAAGGAAACTAAAAATCTTGAAGTATATTTGAGGCTACAATGGACCTCACCCAATATGAGAGCACAAGTAAGGATACTTGGCTTCAGTGAAGGGTTCAGTAAGCATTCAGCAACCATATATGAAGTTGGAAACTTTATGAATTCTCCAAGAAGAGTGTCAATGACGTGGTATTTTGACTATAGACTGAAGAAGTTCCATCTGCATCGAACAATGTTTATTCCTTAGGAATAACAGAAATGGTGTACTAAAATTCCTCCCACTCAACAAAGGAACACAAAGGTAGTAGTAAAAAGAAATCTAAAGCATTACGGTCCACAACCGAAGCATGACATAGTTCGGTAAGAAGGTGATCAAGAACAAAAGGTCATGTCTCTGAAGTAGAACTATCAGAGTATGGGTATGGATCATTCGTTGAAATAATGTCCATATGAAGTGAAGGCACAACAACCCCCACAATGGTAGAATGAGGATCCATAAGAAAAGGTGGATCAGTAATGATCTCCAAAATAGTAGAAGTGACGGATATCCCATAAGGGGCACTCCCATCAAAGGAGATGAAGGACTCCTCGAAGTGAAAATATGTGAAGGCTTGATAAATTTGTTTTTACTATAGCACAAGTAGGGTTTTCTTGACAAATAAAAGAGTAATGTCTAACATGTATGTATCACCAACACAAGAAGTAGGAGTAAAGGGTGCAATGAAAGTATGGGGTGGGAACATCTGCGCGGTGGTATGCTAGATAAAGAGAGGGGGTTCAACATTCTCTAAAGGGTGGTTGAGGGAGGGATGGGATGTATCCTCATCAATACTCTCATCATTAGAACTAGATGAAAAAACCTCATCATTAGAAATATGAACAAGAAAATTTGTTTCAGAGAACTATCATCACATGAAGTAGGTTTGGAAACGATTGTATTAGAAAGAAGAGCAATGGAAATCTCTGAAGGGTCTCCAAATAAGGACTAAAGAATTTTCCAAAATGTTTGAGGAAACTCTATGTGTGCCACATGATGGTGAAGAGGCATGGAAATGTGCATCAACAAATGACCAAGAACCATGTCACAAGTGTTAAGCCAATCATTGAGTTGATATGAATCACTGGGGGCATGTACTTGTCCATACAAGTATGGATAGAGATTTTGTTGAATGAGAAAATGTTTCATGCTCAAATGCCACGATGCATAATTCTCCCTACCAAGCAGAAGTGGAGGAGTCTGTACTAAATATTTTCTCTTAAAAAGAATAAGTCTAGAAAGAACATCCTCCATTGCGTAGAGAGAGAGATAAGGAATGTAGAAAGAAACAAGAAACATAACCACCCCAGAATAATATTATCACCCCCTGATTTTAGCACTTTATAGTTGAGTGTGTTGATTACAATCGGTGAGAATTTGCATCATGAAATATCAGTCACTCACCTTATAATCAACATAATAATGTGTAAGTGTGGAGACCACAATTAAGTTTCGTTGATTACGACAATTCGGCATCGTAAGCAAACAAAAACAAGCTAAAATAGAAGAAGGGAGAAAAACATGGTCCCATGTTAGAAATAACATCTCACATCACCGTAGAAACCCCTTGTTGCAATAATGTGGAAGACGCACAATAAAAAGGAAAATACAATGCAAAAGTGCTCAAAAACGAGTCCAAGGGACCTCTAGAACACAAAAAGGCTTCCGTAAAGCATAAAAATGCTAGCAAGAGCACTACACACTCCATCAAAGAATTACTAATAAAAATGTCTAGTAATGCTATAAAACACATTTTTAGTTTCCCAATTAATCTAATTTTAAAGATCAAAAGGTTTTTAAAAATACAATTAACAACGTTAAAAATTTATAAATAAGCCACTAATTAAAATTAAAGCTCAAAATAAATAATTAAGATTCTAGTTAAATCTACCTCTATGTTTAATTTAACCCCTAATAATCTAGACCACTTACCTTTAAATTAAATTATGCACCTTTAAACTAAAAAAGTACTAGACCATTATTAAAGGGAACCTAATAATATTAATTATCATCCCTTAATTAAACACTACCTCCTTATTAAAAAAATGTCACCTCAAGAAATTAAACTAGGCTTAAAAAACAAGCGGGATGAAAAAAATTGTAAAAAGGGAAGAATCGATCAACAAGGCGACTCGGTGGATTGAGTAAATGATGTCTCGGTCAAGACTTGGTGGGAAAGGAGGCCATGTGCTCACGCAAGGGGAAATCAAATAGCGGGCTCAAGGAGGAAGTTGCTTAAAGGGCTCAAGGGAGCTAGAAAAAGACCGAGGCGAGTAGGCAAAATCTCGGTTGGTTGGAGACTTGGTCAACGATAAGCTCAGCTAGAGAATGTTGGAACAAGGGTCACAATGGATCTAATGGTCGACCAGGGAAGACGCAGATCTGCATGGGTCAACGAGAATCGAGAGAAAAGTTGTTAAACGGAAAATAAAATATGCAGGACCAAGTAGAAGAAAAAGCAAGAGGCCAAGGATGGATCCATGCATGAAATTTTTTTCAAGCGAGCTAATATCGTGAACACGAGAGGGTGATCCAAAACAAGGTTCGAGATGTCTCAACAACATGATAAAATTATGCGAGAACTAAGTAGAGGTGGACATGAGAGAATCTCGACGGAGCTTCAATGACGAGAGCAGGTTTCCACATGGCCGGGGCACGCAAATAACTCGGTGGCATATACACAAACTCAACTCAAGCATAGTAAAACAACCTAAATCATTGCATATAAAAGACAACTCACTAGGCGGGGTTTGAAGCACAACTTGTATGGGACAGAACTCACAACCATGCAACTAACTCAACTCAAGTAGAATCAAAACTCGACTCACGACAAAAATAGCCCAATTCACCAAGGAGCTCACCGAGATGGACAGAGCTCGGTCGATCGATAGAATGGGGACATCAAGTAGGGTTAAACCTAAGATGCATGCAAGAAGACAGGGGAAGGGTAAAAGGCGGGGAAGGTTAAACGGAAGATTTATAATAAAAAATTATACTTTTAATGAAAAAATAAATATGACAAAACTATAAAAAGAACCTACCTCCGAAATCTATTTTTCCTCCAAAGTTAGCTACAGTAGCTAGATCAGTGGAGAAAACTCTGAAACCTACACATGCACAACCAAAAACCAACACAAACTCCAAAAAATGAGACTGTTAAACCATATTAGCAAGATTCCAAAAATGATCAAAAAAACTTGCACGAGAAGCATGAAAACTGAAACCGGAACTAATTTAGAAACGAGAATAAACAAGTGCACATTTACCAAACAACCACTTTGATACCATGTGAGATTATTCTACAAGGATCGATACGAAACCTCGTTCACATCGAATAGGTTGTACTCCAACGATGACATGAATGCTTCAAGTAATCAGCAAGAGTAAAACGAAGACAAAGGAAAAGCATGCATGAAAGAATATTTCTACTCATTCTCATAGCTCAAATAGAAATGGGACATATATATGAGTGTTATGTAACTCCGTGCATAACACATGAAACCCTAATGACTTGTGATCTTACTAAGTGAGATGATTCACCATGTGAGGTGCACAAAATGTCGAGTGATGACAAGGCAAGTCACACACACCAACCATGTGTTAAAAAGAGTGTTTAACAATACTATTATGTGAATGGCATAAAGTCAAACCGAAATGGTTTCTCATTTTTCCATACATGATACTTCACATGAAGATCACCCATTTTCCCTCCTTGACTCTAAAGTACTTATTGAATGGAATCAAATTTGGAATGTTCACGTACCTTCTTTCTCATATGGGAAAATATGATTTCTTGATCCTTCACATATGGTGGTTTGAGTGCCTTAATAGCTTGATTATCTCACTTCAAATTATTTCTCAAAGATATTTGGGAAGATTCAGGATATGATGACCCTCGACTTACTCCATGAGTTTCCCATTTCACTTTTCAATGTGATGACACCCCTTTTCACTTCATTGACCAAGATGTCACCTAAGTGAAAACATGCCTACAACATTTGAACACCCTTTCGATCAATTCGCTCCTCGTGGAAATGGAACTTAAAGATGAATCACATGTTTTTGACCTCCAAATTGCATTGAGCTTATCACCAAGCATTTATTAAGTGTTTAGAAACACTCTTGGGAAGTATGCATTGATTGGGAGCCGAGATGATTACTAGCATTACTCTTGGTGGTCTTTTCTCATCATTCTATCTCCTTGCATTAATTTGTTCTTTACTGAGAGATCACTTGTGAAATTTTTCAGAATCGAAACTTTGAGAGCTGCAGAGCATTTCCTTTCCATCCAGGCACGAAAAATTCTTGGCCTCACAATGATAGAAAAAATATATATATAAGCAAAATGGCGGTTATCATAGATTTTGGACTCAATTCCAAGACTTACTATTTTTAGCATGTCATATCCGGGATCGCTATTTTTGACAAGTTTCCACTTTGTTCTTGTATTTTGATGTCGTTGCATCATTACACTTGATTAAGGTTTACTAAATTTAGAAACGTTATATTTTTAGCTTCCCCTTTTCCCAAAAATTGTTATTTTTATAAAGTTTCCCGAATTACCATTTTTGATGTTTCTTACTTTTTGAAGGATATTTTGAATGTTGAGAATTCATCACTTTGGAAAACTTAGTATTTTTAGCAACTTATTTTTAGAGCACCTACTATTTTTATAAATTGTACTTACTAGTGTCAGATTGCAATGAAACCACCATCAAAATGTTTTGTTTTGTACCGGGATCTTCTTCTCTAAATTTCATTATTTTTTGTCTGTCTTGAAAATCATAAAATAAGGTTTAATGGTTTATGATTTAAGTTTTGTGTACTAAAAAATCTAGGGCATTAATAGATTTGCAGTTGCAATATTACCAAAGGAATTTTGGAGAGGAAGATTCTAGCAAAGTTTCAAAGTGATCAAACTCCCATTTCAAAAGATATGAGAAAATATCATTTTTATGGCTATGGTTGTCTAAGAAAATTTTGGTAGAGCCTCTGGAAAAAAATTGGATTTTTTTATGGTGTTTCAGCAACATCCTATAAAGAAATAGCAACCTTGGTAGAATGAATGAGTTGCAAAATTGTTTTAATAAAATTTTAAATCACCCTACTAACCACGCTTTGAACCTGGGTTAAAGTTAGGTTTAAATGTGGTTAAAATTGGGTGCAATTGGGACAATAGGGGCAGAGAACTGTGCCTTGGAGTAGGATTATGGTAAGCGGAAGAATGGAAGGAGAGGTGGATGAGATGAGGAGGTTGGGAAAAGAACTTACAGAGATGGGTGAAGTCGCATGGGGTCTAGGACCTTCAATTTTGCATGGAGCACATTTTTTTCTATCCCCATTGTCCCCCGGAGGTAGAGGGGACAATTGGGAAAATCAAGAAAAATAAATTCACCCATGGTGAGGGAGTGAGGGTACACTTTTGTGTCCCGCATGTATCCCTGTCTTGTGGGGAAAATGGGACAAAAATGACAAATGGTACAAATGGGACACGTAGGGCACAAAAGTGCACCTTGGGGAGGAGGATGAGGGTGCACTTTTTGTCCCTCATGTCCCCCTTGTCCCCAAGGGGAAAATTGGGACACAAGGGAATAAAAATTATGTCTATGCCAAGAATGGAAATCTATATTTGCACTAGATGTCCAAAAATAGCTAGGAAACTTGATTTTTTCACCACGGAGGCTTATAATAATGTTTTGGGGTCAAATCAAATATGATTTTGACTAAAAACACATTCTAAGATCAATGGAACAAATTTAAAGACTTGAATCTACCCGTAATAAATAGTTTATGTTACCACCTTCTATATAATTGTCGTAGCTTTCTAATGCCTATTTTTTTCCTCATAACTTCTTAAAGAGCTCCGAAATCATCTAGAGAAGTCATATTTCATCGTTAGAATGTTCATTCCTTGCACCTAGAAAACCCAATGTTGAACAAATTGTCCCTGAATGAGAAATTCTTTCCTAAATCTTCCTAAATTACTTCTAACACCTTCAAGACTCCCAAAATCACCTTTAGATGTTTTAGATCTTTCTTGAGCTCTTCAAGGATGTGTACTAGCTTCAAAATGACAAAAATTGGTCTTTTTAGGCCTCGAGGAAGACTTGTCTTTCAATAAACTTTACTAAATCAATCTATGAACTTCATCACACTTCCTTGCACATTGAGGCATGCTTGATAACTACATTATCACCTTCCTCAAAGTTGGGTTGATGGTGTCATTGAAGACATGTGTTGGGAATACGGGACTGTAGAATAGTGCTATGATTCAATAACAAACAAAATCATGCACACAGGATCTAAACAATTCCCCACAAAATCTACAACAGTGGAAGTATAAACTAGAATAATCCAAATCACACAAAAGTACACACACATAACAAGCATGTACCGTGGTTCACCCAATGTGGGCTACGTCCACCAAAGATAGAGATCTCATATATATAATATAACAAGAGATTACAAACCAACTCTTTTGCACAAGAGTACATGTATCTCTACAAGAGTATCTCCTCCTCCCAGATCTCCAACCGGATCTACCTGAGTACACTAAACCATGCCTCCATACCACCACTTGTGTCTCCTCTAGATCTCTAACCGGATCTACCTGAGTGCACTACAACCGTGCCTCTCAAACATAACTAGATCTCACATACCTAAAGCTACCCTGCATCTGCCACTGTGTAGCCAAGCTCTCACTATATTGTGAATCTACAAACAAGACCTCTAAAAATATCGACCAATGTGCAACCCTAAACATGCACCAAGAAGTAAGTCTCTCCGCCATCACTGCAACAAAATGTAAACATGAAGATAACTTCATCTACCATGCTAGATTCCTATGGATCAACAATACAACATGATCTCATGGATCTCGCAATATAAGACATCACAACATGTGGATCTACAAGAATGAACAATAACAAGATCTCACAACAACTGTGGATCTAATAAGAAGAAACCCTAAGTGCTTTGCATACTATGCAAGCCATTACATGAGACTAAATAATATAAAGGAAATACTAGTAGAAGATAATACCATCTTCTCACCAATAGTGTACCGCACTTTCCTTCTCATTAAGCTTCTCTCCATGAAATCTCTTGTCTTTGTGTAATCTACTTTTTATTCTTCTTCTTCATCATCCTTTCAACCAAGGATTATGCTCTTCTTCTCATCAACTCATCCGATCTAGCTTATATAAGCTTAGACAAACTTAGGGCAACTTAGCCATGAAATTACATCCAATAGATTTTCTTTAAAACAAAAACAATATTAAAACCTCGTGACTTAAAAATAAAGTGCTTTGCACTGTGTAACGCACCAAGTTAGACCTAACCATGTCCAGTTCCTCCTTTTCCTGACCAACGTCGGTCCCACTATAACCGATGTCGGTTACTATATTTCTAGTCACTTTCCATTGCATGCTAACTGTGAAGCAATCTAGCTCCACAACCTAACAATCTCCCACTTGGAAATAAATTTCTAAACCTCTGTACCTATACCTATACATCACTGTCCTCAACACACCATGAAGACCATCTATTTTTTCCTTCAATAATTCTCTCAAAAAAAAATAAAACCAGAAGATCAAACCATCTTCTCAAACCAAGAAGATGAAACCATGACTTACCAAACCTACACAAAGCTACAACGATCGTGACACCAAGCCTCAAGCTCCCACTCAATCGTAAAACCATATCAATTGTTGGTATCGGAAAAACAATCCAACCTAGATCCTCATGCAACAATCCATCATGAATAAAACACCTAAAAGAGCTCCCACTCAAATTGAAGTTACGAGCCTCAATCACAACCGTAGCCATGCCTATAAAACCAACCATTTTATCTATCCATCTATCCATGTCTCCATGCAACCACCAATGCAATTGACCAAGACAAGTCAAATTGGAATATGCGAAAGCAAAACAAGATCTTGGGTAAAGACAGCCCAAATGATTTCTACCTGCAACAGTGGGTGATCAATCCACAAACCTGCATAACTCAAAGAATCCAAACACTGCAATCTGTAAATCCAACCCTGCATAAACAACTAGCATGTCCAAGACAATCATCTGTAGATAACATCTCTCAAGGAGTAACATAGTAATCAAGAGGAAATAAAAACATCCCCTACTCATGCTCAAAGCATCCATGTGCAAATCAAACATCTGCATCATCATAGACTCACAAAACTAAATCTATCCAACATGTACAAACTCACCATGTACATCCATCCATATCACCAGCTCTCCAGAAGCTCCAAGTCTGCCACCGACTAACTCCAAAGCCGAATATGAATCATGTGCTCATCAATGTCAATAACAAACATCCATGCTAAACCATGCCACTAATACCAAGTGCAAATACCAACAAACATGTCATCAACATACTCTGCACAAACCAACCAAGATGAAAGCAAAAACAAGGGCACCATCTAAAAATGGTAAATAAACACTGTTGTCAAACCTGTGACCAAACCGACCACAGTTTCCCCTAACCGACCATGGTCAACTCGACCAACCACGGTTACCAGATGACCGACCATGGTTAATCCTAACCGACACCGGTCTCTGTAACAGTCAGATTTTCTCCTTAAACCCTTAAAACTCTGAAAAATTACTCTATCATCTTCACCCAGCTGAATCTAACCATCAACTGTAATCCCATAGGGATATCCAGCACCAAAAAATAAACTAGAAGTGACATCACAAAGTAATAAAATCAATATACCTACAAATCCGTGACTTCCCTCCAAAACCAACTTGTGCCTCCTGCCACTCTAAATAGTAGCAATCTCCTCTCACTCTGCATGTGCATCATGTATCCAATCTGTAATGCCAAAAACCATGGCTTGCTCCCACTGAACACGAAATTCCCTACATTACCTCTAACACCAAGCTCAAAAGCTAATATGTCAGTGAGAAATAAAACCAGATGAAAGAAAATATAAAATGATTCCCTTCTTATCAAAGAATACTTCTACATCACAAAAGTTTGGACTTCTTGTGAAGTAGGTGAATCAACTTCTTTTCATCTTGTGTACTCAAAAATTTCGTTACTTGCAACTATGTCTAACCATGACTTTTCATTGAGGATCTCATCCTTAAGACTAGATATCCTTGTCCTCAAGATTCCACACACTAGGAAATAAAATTCAAACAACACCCAAAAACATGGTGTAAATCTATGCACACTATCCAAACATAATATCAGCTACTCCAAAAGAAAGAAATAAAACATGAACCATATAGAGATACCTGACCCAAAGTCTCACTGGACTAACCAAGCCAAATCCGTCCTCTTTCTGATCCAAACATTGAAGTGATCAACATTGTTTCTACCTATACACACTATGCCGAAACAAGATCCTCTAAAACAAGACACTGAACCATCCATGCCCTCTTCTACTGTAAGAAACCATGTGCAAAATCATTGTCACAGAGACCGACTATGGTTTTTGACCAGTACCAGTTACCCTCTATGACCAATGTCGGTTCTCGATCGACATTGGTGCTTTGTTGAACTAACACAACGCCACAAATTGGCATAGGTCACCAAACCAGGTGCCTACTCCAACCAAAGCCAATAGTTGTGTTGAGCCAGTCATTTCAAGAAGCACCCAAATCTTGCACAAAAACTTAACAAAGCAATAATACATGTAATAAAATTGCATCAAGATGAAACACATCACCTTACCAGCACCAAGATACTCAACCGCATCTTCAACTTGAAGAACATGTTTCTCTGATGGAAACCTCGTCTTTGTTCTGTGCTACTATATTTAGCTTCTCTAACGAAGCCCATGCATCTAACTGCACCAAAGGATGCATAACTACTCCTCTATCTCATTCTCAAATCTAGATCTGCAATCCCAAACATGCATGTGCAACCAAAATAATATAAGCACTGCAATACCAAGATAAAACCATACCTCAATAATCGCATCTCGTAATCGACCAACATGTTGGTGAATCTAAGAACTGGGGACACTTCAGCAAACAAGATACATCTCATGTATCTTTCCATTTCTTCATATCTGTGATTTTCTGTTTAAGACTAGGCTTCCCAAAGACCAACCACCATGGTCACCCTATAACCGACCACGGTTACCCTATAACCGACTATGGTCACCCTGCCGATGACGGTTGCCACTTAACCAATGCCAGTCATTGTAATTTTTAGTAACCTTACTCTTCCAGCTCCCACTTGAGATTAAATCTCTTCTGTGATCTTCTCATCAGGAAAAACAAACGCTGCTCTGATACCAATTGTTAGGAATACGGGACTGGAATAGTGTTATGATTTAATAACAAACAAAATCATGCACACAGGATCTAAGTGATTCCCCACAAAATCTACAGCAGTGAAAGTATAAACTAGAATAATCCAAATCACACAAAAGTACACACACATAACAAACATGTACCGTGGTTCACCCAATGTGGGCTATGTCCACCAAAGATAGAGATCTCATATATATATATAATATAACAAGAGATTACAATCCAACTCTTCTGTACAAGAGTACATGTATCTCTACAAGAGTATCTCCTCCTCCCATATCTCTAACCGGATCTACCTGAGTACACTAAACCGTGCCTCCATACCACCACTTGTGTCTACTCCAGATCTCTAACCGGATCTACCTGAATGCACTACAATCATGCCTCTCAAACATAACTAGATATCACATACCTGAAGCTACCCTGCATCTGCCACTGTGCAGCCAAGCTCTCACTATATTGTGAATCTGCAAACAAGACCTCTAGAAATATCTACCAATGTGCAACCCTAACCATGCACCAAGAAGTAAGTCTCTCCTCCATCACTGCAAAAAACTACAAACATGAAGACAAATTCCTCTACCATGCTAGATTCCTATGGATCAACAATACAACATGATCTCATGGATCTGCAATACAAGATCTCATAACATGTGGATCTACAAGAATGAGCAATAACAAGATCTCACAAAACCTATGGATCTAACAAAAAGAAACCCTAAGTGCTTTGCATACTATGCAAGACATTACATGAGACTAAACAATACAAAGGAAATACAGTAGAAGATAATTCCATCTTCTCACCAACAATGTACCGCACTTTCCTTCTGTTCACAATTCTTCTCTCTCCATGAAATCTCTTCTACTTTTTCTTCTTCTTCTTCTTCATCCTTTCAACCAAGGATTATGCTCTTCTTCTCATCAACTCATCTAACCCTAGTTTTCTAGCTTATATAAGCTTAGACAAACTTAGGGCAACTTAGCCATGAAATTACATCCAATAGATTTGCTTTAAAACAAAAACAATATTAAAACCCGTGACTTAAAAATAAAGTGCTTCGAATAAGTAACCAGTGTTGGTTAGACCTAACCGCGGTCGGTTCCTCCTTTTCTTTACTGACGTTGGTCCCACTATAACCGATGCCGGTTACTATATTTCTAGTCACTTTCCATTGCATATTAATTGTGAAGTAATTTAGCTCCACAACCTAACAACAGGTTAGCCAGGAGGGGGACTCAATGTGATCGGGAGGCAAAATTTTACATTGTGGGCTTAGTTGTCATGCTTTAAAGTTTGAATTTTTAGGCTAGTCATTTTGCATGACAACACATATTCCTACCATTTGTGACCTTTCATATTATTGTAAGAATAAAAATAAGTTATTTTTATTTATGAAAAATAACTTTTATAATGCAAAATACAAAGGTCACTTAAGTTAATAAGCCAAAATAGCCAAAAAATTACATTCCAAATGACGAATTAGAATGTGGAGAGAGAAGGAATAAGAGAGAGAATAAGAAATAAGTGATCAATATAAAGATGAAGAATCCTTTGATGATGAAGAGCTTTCTCTCGATGAATTATGTGGAAATGATCCAGGGATGAAATCATTTCCCTTGACCTCTTTGTTGAACCGAGCCACTACGAGTGCAACCTTCTTCTCTTATGGGATACTCTTTCTCACCAAAGAGTGAGAATCAAGACAACTCATCTCAGATAGCAATGGGGGAAACATTATACCAATGGGATCTTTCTTTCTCAATCTCAACCTTTGTCATCTTCACCTCAGAAACAATATGAGAGAAAAATTGAATAAAGAGAGGATCTCAGTGATAGTACTTTCCTTTTTCAATGATCTTTTCCACCCATCCATTCATCATTGGCTCAAAAAACTGAGTATTCGATCATCATGATTACGAAATCTAGTGAAATTGATGAGAGATGGATATGATAAATTTGACCAAAATCCCAACATTTATTAATTGTAATAAGTCCTACCCTGAATATCTATTTTTATAAAGTGTTCTTATGAATGTCGAAATGAGATGAGAGTGGTCTCAAAATTTTTGGTTTCATTTTGGGATGTTTTTCTCAAAATTTTAGACAAATTCTTTCGTCCGGATCAATGGGGAAGTGAAAAATACTCCACTTTATCATTTATCCATATCTCAAAAAATACTCCACTTTATCATGCAAAAATGGCTCAAATGAAAGTTGATTTTACGAGGATCATCTCGCTCCAAATTTCAGGCAATTTAGCTCATTTGATCACCGGGAAAATGCAAATATATTTGAAGAGGGAAAAATAATGAGAGAAAACTCAGTCCTCCATATCTCCAAAAATACTCCACTTCATCATGAAATAAATGTCTCAAATGAAAGATAATTTTATGAGGATCATCTGCTCCAAATTTCAAGAAATTTGGCTCACTAGATCACCTTTGGAAAAATGCAAAGACTCAATAAAATTAGAATAAGATTTTTCCAACCACAAAACTCACAAGAACTGATTCTTCTCGGTTGTTATTTACAAAAATGGAGTTCTTGGCTGAAAATTTCTTTCTCAAATATAAATTAAATCATGTTATGACATCCCCCAAGTGATATATCATCGGAAATGCATTTTGGAAAAGTTTCAAGGTTTTTACCCTTTGGATCACCAACAATGAGCAAAATACCATTTTGGAAACATAGAGTACGGAGCAGGTTTTAATGGCTTTGATGGAGGAGAAATATGAATTTTCAGTTCCATATTACACTTCATCTATTTTCATGTTGAGGTGTTTTTCTTTTTTTTTTTTTTTTGGGGGGGTGGGCTAGTTTTAAAAATGACTTAGTGTTGGTGTTTTAACCCTTTCTTTATTTTTAGCACTTTAACTCACCATTAACCCAACATGGCTTAACTTGGGTTAATTGGGGGTTAGAGGGTGAGTTACACCCATGAAAATAGGGGACAGTTGAGGTGAGGGGACAATGGGGACACTAAGTTGCACTTTGCACTAGATTGTGACAAGTGTCACCATGTGAGAGCATGTGAGGGAGATGGAGGGCTTGGAAATAAACTTCCAAGAGTTGAGATGACATTTTCTATGTGATTAGGGGATAACTCCATGATATTTGGCACACTTTTGTGTCCCCATTTTCCCCTTGACTGTTGGGACAAGGGACAAGGGATAGAAACCTCTAAAAAATGTGTCATGTGTCAAGATTCACATTAGGGGGTTAGGTGAGTGAGAACACAAGTTACATTCTTCCTAGCAACCTAGGCTAGAGTTTTAAGTGATGTAACTTATTTAACCACGAGGGAGGTGCAATTTTGTGTCCCCATTGTCCCCTTGTACCAAAGGACAACAAGAGTGAAAAAGTGCGCCAAGGGGTCAAGGGGTCATGTTTTTGAGTTGTGAAACAAACCTAGGAGCCAAGTTGTAATGTTTTAAGTGACACAACCTAACTCATCAATATGAGTGTAATTTTGTGTCCCTACTACCCCCTTGCACAAAAGGACAAGTGAAAAGGGAAAGAAGAGGTGAAAAAGTGCACTCAATCTTATAAAACATGTTGATGTCACCTTGCCAACATGAGAATAGAACATGGGAGTTGGTTGTTCTTCCTCGAGAGAAAATATTGGAGTTCGGAGGCCAAAACTTATATGATTTTGACTCAAAAAAACATGTTGAGTTCATTACAACTATTTCCCGAGTCAATTGTTCTTGTAATTTTATTTTTAGGCTTAGTCACTCTTTTAGCACAAAGGGCAATGGCAATGATCTAGACTATCATGGAAACTTTTGGGGCCAAAGATCACAATTGATATATCCATCATGTAGTGTAATCCAAGATATTTCCATTGACTATTTTTAAGCTTCCAAATCCTCCTGAAACTCGCCAGAATCTTCATACAAGGTCACTTTCTCCATTGGAGCTTACATTCCCCGTACCCGAAATGACCCAGCATTTTCTTGGATGGATACCGACACCACATTCCTCCACAATATTCCTCTAAACTACAATGGATCTCTTTCATTTATTTTCTAGACAACCTTCAAATCATTTGATCCCTTGTAGCTCTTCCGGAGGGTTTTTTTTGCAAAATGACTAAAAATAGCCTTTTTAATGCCTCAGGGGAACATTGTTCCACCTTAGAACTTAGTAGCTTCATGAATACAATTAGATATAGTTCCTGGACATGAAACAAACTTGAAAAACATGTTAGCATGTTCCTCTCATCCAAAATGATGATGACACAAAGGGTTTACAATGATCGGGAAAGAGGATTTCAAGTGGAGGTTGGTTGTCATGGCCAAAATTTTAAATTCCTCATGCTAGAAATTTAGCATGACAATAGGGTCATCATTTGAATTCAAGAATATAAATACATGTGTGCATTAATATATTCATAACACACTGGAATGATAAGGAATTCATTTATTTCAATTACATCCCTCTGCTAAAAGAAAAACTCAAAACATTTAGAGAAGAGTATCTAGCATTTCATTGTTCCATTGGTTAGAGTATTGGAGAGACAATGGTTAGGACACATTCATTACGCTAAACTACATGTAGAACTATTTAATATCCTAGTGGAAAATAAAAATGGAGGGATAACATAATGCCTCTCTAACTCCCTCCAGTTTTTAAGATTTTCTCGAGGTGTTGTCATCTTCTAGAGTTCCTAGGAAAGAGAGTTGTTCCCGATGACTTGTAATGAATTCTAGAAAACGAACAAAATTCAAAGGAAAGGAACAAAGGAATAATGTCTTCAAATTAAATTTAAAACTTCTAACAATTTCGGGAACTACATTTCTACATTTATGATTTAGCCCACAATATAATTAAGTTACGCCACTAACTTGAGTACTACAATTTTAGTCATAATGCTCCATTTCGCTTATCTTTTTGTGTTTGTTTAACTCAATATATTGATAGATTCTCCATTACTTGGTTCTAATATTATTTTGAAATTATGAATAAATGTGTCATTCTAAAACCCTAATTCTCTCGGCATTCAAATTATTCCAATTTTCCTATGCTCTTAAACATTCATGTATATTATTTTTTATAATTAGATCTAATTTTCTTAATTATATATATTTAATCTTAGTTGCAGTAAGTGTAGTGCATTGTTAGTGTAAAACCACTTCCACATCTACACCATAATCATGTTATGCATGATTTTTCTTTTAAGATTATACACACAAGGCCACAATGAATCAAGTAAATAACTATGCAAGCATAGAATGGTAAGGTTAAAAAGACATCTAAAGAATAATAACCTTTCAATGCAAAAACACAAAACAATAAGTAATTGATTATAAAGTATAAAGACATAAATTATAAACAATAAGATTATACACACAAGTCCATAATCAATCAAGTAAAAACAACACAAATATGTAGCAAGGTTGAAAGACACCTAAAGAATAATAATCTTTCAATACAAAAAAACTAAACAATAAATAATAGATGATAAAGTGAGACAATCTCTAATTATACACCTTTAAAGGGTAGTTTTGTCACCCAGAAGTTGCACCATGATAGAGAATGGTGTGTGTACTCTCTCTCATGTTGACAAAATTGGAACACCTCAAGGTTGTGGGTAACCTGTGTCTGAGGTGAACCTCTAGAGAGGGTTGGTTCCCTTGTGAATCACCTAAAAACAAAAAATTGACAAGGAAAAGGGAAAAGGAATGCGGAAAATGGGAAATAAGGGTGATACACCAAAATTTTGATACTTGCATGTAACTCTGCACACAGAGAATTTAAAGATCCACACACTGCACAACTCTAGACTATTTTGCACAATAAATTCAAGGATTTAGGAAAAGACAACAGTAGAGGGAATGAATTCCACACTAAATAAAATACAATATCCTATAACAAACACAATGAACAATCTGAAAATAATGATATGAGAGGGAAAAAAATGAAGCTTTATTTTATTCAGAGGTGCAAGTACAATAGCTAAAGATGCACAAGCAAATAAGTTGTTCAAGTATATATATTTTACAATCAAAAATTAGCCAATATAGGTTGCTCCATGCCAAGAATAAATTATTTTTCTAATAATAGATTGTTGTCCTTTTACTTATTTAATTCCCTTCCAAATCATGGCGCATGGACAATAGTTATCTATTTATTTATTTAATTCATCTCTCCTTATCCCATGTCGGCGCCAACTTCAAACTAGACAACAAATGCTTTAATTTATATATATTTTATACATGGGGCCAAAAGGAAACTGAAACAATATTATTTCCTTTATCATGTTTGGTGTCAAGCTTCTAACTGAAATTGTTGCTATTTATTTTATCTATTTCTTATTTTATCCTCTCCTAATCTTTAGAGCCAAAAGCAATTCATTTTCTTTTTATTATTTATTCTCTTGCACCTCTCTTATACTTAGCATCAATCTTCCGGAACAACAACATGCTTTTCTTGTCTTCTTCTATTTCTATTTTTATCTGCAATCAAGTATAGTTTGACTTTCATTTAGTTCCTTATATATTCCTTGCGCCAATTTTAGAACAACAATTCTATTTACCTCTTTGGCGCCACATATAAGACCGTCTTTCTTTTATTTATTTTATTTATTCTCCATGCATGCAACATTATCTCTCCATGGCACCAACATCTAGAAGTTCTTTGTTTTGTTTATTTCATTCATTCCTCCATGCACCTCTATGCATGCAACCTTTTTCCTTTGGTGCCAAACCTAGGACAACATCTTTGTTATTAATTAATTTAATCTATGTTCCTGCAAGCAACCTCTTCCTTTGGCTTAAATATAGTAACATTTTGGCAACATCACAAGATTGTTTACCTACTAAACAAAGAGATTAGTAGCCTTCTACACCCATTGGGCTATGGATTCACATGACTCTATCAACTTGTATCCTCTGAATCAAAACAACTGAAATACCCTCTCTAATAAAAAGGAAAACATGTGCATGCAAACACTTATTGAAAAGACAACTAACTAAGAAAATTGAAAAACAATGTGCATGCAAACACTTATTGAAAGTAAACTACTCTAATGATGTTGAATCCTCAATAACAAGCTTTGAGGAAAATCCCATTAACCGAGATTGGTATTTTTCACCTTTCAACTAAGATAAGCTGAAAAGCGTTGTTAGGCTTACAAGCTGAAATAACACATGTCCCACTCCAAATAGCATCAAATTTGGTGTGGTTCACGGTTTTTCTCTATTTGCATCCCACTTAATGACAAGATCACCTTCCTAAAAGACTCTTGCAATTGCTTTCTTATCAAAATTATTCTTTACCTAAGCTTGGTGAGCTTCCATGGTGAGCATGGCTTCATGTCTTAATTCTTCCAACTACATAAGTTCAACATACCTTACCTCCATCGGACTTGCTTCCAATAACTCTAATTGATGAATAAACTCTAAAGTGGGCAGCTCAAGAGAAATTGGAAATATTGGTTCTTTGCCATACACCAACATGTAATGAGAATTACCAATAGACCTTTTGGGAGTGATATTTATCGCACACAAAGTTGTTTTGAGTTTGGTGTGCCAAGATATCTGATTTTCATCCAAAACTCTTTTAATAATCTATAAAAAAATTGTTAGTAGACTCTGCAAGACCATTACCTTGTGGGTAATAATTTGATGAAGTACTCAAATAAATACCATTTTGGACAACCCACTCTGTAATTTTAGTACCAACAAAAGCAAGACCATTATTTGAAATAATAGTAGCAGGAACTCCAAATCTAGTAATAATACCTTCATAGAAGTCAAACACACTAGTTTCATTCGCTTCTTTTAATGCAATTGCTTTGTCCATCTGGTAAAATAATCAGTGGCAGTAAGAATCCACTTGTGACCCAAACTAGATGGTGGGTTAATCATTCCAATAAAGTCCAATCCCCACTGCATAAAGGGTTGATTTGCTGAAATAGGATGAAGAGGAAGGGTTGCAAGTTTTTCTTACCCACAAATAAAGCACACTTTTGACCCATGCATAACAATCTTTGAAAATACTTGGCCAATAATAACTCGCATTCATTAATGGCCACCTGATAAACCTTCATGGAATTCTTGCAATAATTTGTCAACTTGTGAAGGTTCTACACATCTCAGAAGAACACCATTAATATCATTTTTAAATAATATACCATCAATGAGTGCAAAAGGAATAGCTTGTAACCGGAAATACCTCCTTTTTGTCTTATCCAAACCTTGGGGAAGAATACCAGCATGCAAGTAATTAATCATGTCTTGTGTCCAACTCACAGAAGATGGTATTTCAGTTGCTTGTGGTTGATTTATGAGTGCAAAAACAACAGCTTTCTTTGACTCCAAATTTGAAACTAAATGCTCACATAACCCTTTTCCTCGGATCAACTTTGTTACCTTGAAGTCCATGTCATATTCCATGACTTTTGTGATCCAACCAGCTCTCTTTTCATTCAAATCCTTGCTTAACAAAAACTCTTTTACACTTGGGTGAGTAACCATAACATGAATTCTATTATTAGAGAGCATATATCTGAAATTTTTAAGCCTCTAATAACATAAAGTACTTGCTTTTCCACAAAAATATACTTCACCTCATAGTCATGTAGCCCTTTGCTAAAGAAAGCAAGGGGTTTCTCTAAATTGTCATGATTCAGCTGAGTTAGAATAGCTGAAATTGTTTCAATCCCTACATAAGCATACAATATGAAAAGTTTGGATTTGCAAGTGTTGGAGCTTGAGCAATAGCTTGTTTAATGGCCTCAAAATTGATTTTCCCTTCATTTGTCCAACTGAAACTCATACTTTTTTCAACATAGCAATTAAAGGCTTTGATAAATTAGCAAAATCAGCAATGAATCTTCTCACAAAATTGATCTTACCCAAAAAGCTTTGAAGTGTTTTCTTGTTCGAGGTAAAGATAAAGCTAGAATTGAGCTTACTCTTTCTGGATCTATGGCCAAACCTTCTTTTGAGACCATGTGGCCCAAAATTTTACCTTCATGCATTGAAAATATACACTTTTTTGGGTTGAGAGAAACTCCATACTATCTGCATCTTTCAAAAAATGCCTCAGATGGCTCAAATGATCATTAACACTCTTAAGAAAAATAGGGTTGTCACCTAAATAAATCAAAATATTGACATGTATCAAACCTTGGAAAGTCATATCCATAGCTCTCGAAAAGTAGCTCATGCATTGGATAAACCAAAAGTCATCTTTTTGTAAGCATATGTCACCCACTTAGTAGTGAAAGTTGTCTTATATTGATCTTCTTTTTTACCAATATCTAATTGTAACCTTATCTCTCCATTCTTCTTCCTCACAAGTACAAGATTTGCAACCCATGAGGAATGCTTGATAGGAAAGATAATACAAGACTCAATAAGCTTTGTTAGTTCATTTCTCATCAAAATTTCAATCTTTGGATTAATATGTCTTTGCTTTTGCCTTACCAGGTTTGGAATTAAGCTCAAGCTCAATGGTATGTTGAGCTAATCCTGGATCAAAACCTTTTAGATCCTTATACTTCCAAACAAAAACATCAATGAATTCATTGCATAATTGAACAAAAGCTTGTTTTTCTTCCAAATTACATACCTTGCCATGCTTCAAAAACTTGCCATCACAAATTGTTATGTCCTCATAGTTCTCTTGCTTAGTAGACATCCTAATTTTGTCCATTTTCAACCGATCATCTCAATGGTATGTTGAGCTAATCCTGGATCAAAACCTTTTAGATTTTTATACTTCCAAACAAAAACATCAATGAACTCATTGCATAATTGAACAAAAACTTGCTTTTCTTCCAAATTACATAACTTACCATGCTTCAAAACTTGCCATCACAAATTGCTATGTCCTCATAGTTCTCTTGCTTAGTAGACATCTTGATTTTGTCTCTTTTCAGCTGATCATCACTATTAAAAATACTCTCAAGGGTTACCAATCCTTGGGGCAACTTATTAGTCTTTAATTGCAAGATTTGTTCACCATACTATTGCTGCAATTTAGACTAATTTTTAGCTGAAAATTCAGCTTCTTCCTGAATAAACGTACAATCTGCTCATCATTATCAAACACTTGCCAATTAGTATTATTATCAGGAATTGATGGCCTTACAACCACCTTAATATGAGGTTGATTATCCTTTCTTTTCACTTCACTAGGAATATCAAAATCAGCCCCAACAGTTGTCAATCTATTTGCTTGTTTATTTTCAGCTCTAGGTATTGATTGAACATTGAATGCATCAAAATCCTCTATAAGATCCTGTTATCAGCCAATTTTGACTGCGCAAAATTGTTAAAAAACAATTAAATAATTAAAAATTAGAAAATTTTGAAAAGTATTACTTTGCGTGGTTCATTGGACTCTTTGCGATCGTCTTATTTTTGTGATCGTTTCGGTCTTCGTTTCGTGATTTTCGGGCAAGAACTCTTCCCAGGCTATAAAACGCATTAAAATACATTAAAATAATTAATTAATATTTAATTAATTAATTGCTCCTTGTTTGATTAAATTAATTTTTAAAAAATCACTTAAGGAGTATTTAATTAAATAAATATAAATTAAAGTTCATCCGACAAGTTTTAGTGCCGAGGAAGTAAGCTTTTGTTTCCAACTGCCGGGTTGGCTTCCCGAACCCAGATTTCCACTTTCCTGGCAATTTCTTTCAAATTTCCCGCATGTGGGTTTTCCTCTGCCAATTGCCAAATCATGGATTGGAAAACGGGCATAAAATTCCTCAATTTCCCACATGGGGAAATTGGATGGGATTTCCAACCCATTTTGCCATTCCGTTGGCAATTGCCCGTTACTTTTCCCATTTCCCCTGGCACTTAAGCCACTACCCGGGATGAGAGGAAGTTGAATTAATCCTCGTAACTTCCTCCATCAAACCCGGTGGAAAAAGTCAGAAGCTTCTTTTTCTTCAGGAAGACATAATACTTTGTTAACATTATGCAAGAGAGATACATGCGCATTGGTTGAAGGAAAAGACAGGAGAGGTAGAACTGTCCCAGGAACTCCACGCACTGCCAAACCAAATACAAAACCTGCGCATGTTTTCAAATAAAAGACAAAAGAATTCTTTTCCACGCGCTGAGGGAAAGAAAGAAAGGAACAGTTTTCAAAAGAATAAAGATTAAAAGAAAGAAAGGAACAGTTTTCAAAAGAATAAAGATTAAAAGAAAAGAGGACAACAATCTCCCATGCAGGAAGAAGGGAGAAACACACGTGGAGGAGAACAATCATACCAAAAGCCACGAAGCCTGCAGGGAAACTAACAACAAAGATAGAAATCTCTCACGCATGCATAAGAGGTTTACCAAGCTCCAAACTTTCCCACGCAGGAGGTGTAAGGGAAAAGCCAGCAAATTGACAGAGGAAGATTTCCACGCGCCAGGGACAGGAAGGACACACACAGTCTGGGGAATGTTGAATGTTATTCATCTTGTTCAATATCAGCACTATTATGGTGCACTGCTTAAGAAACTTGCTCCTGAAAGCTACAGGCAATCCTACAATAATGCAAACAGTATTGGCACAGGATCAATCGATGATGTTCTTCAGAGTATGGATCGCACACTGTTCCGCATGCTTCCTAAACTTTTCCCTAAACCACGAATGCTTGTTTGCGCTCCATCAAATGCTGCAACAGATGAATTGCTACAGCGTGTTCTGGATCGTGGATTCATTGATGGTGAAATGAAGGTCTGTCGCCCTGATGTTGCGAGGGTGGGTGTGGATTCTCAAAATCGTGCTGCACAGGCAGTATCAGTGAAGTGTAGAACTGAAATTCTCCTAGGAAAGTGCCGTGAGAAAGTAATTGGCTATATGCAGCAGCTACAGGGTAGAGAAGTAAACTTATCTCAGAAAATCAGTGGCCTCCAGAGAGAGCTAAGTGCGACAGCTGCCGCAGGGCGATCCCAAGGAACCGTTGGTGTTGATCCTGATGTTCTGGTTGCACGCGACCACAGTCGTGATCAGTTGTTGCAAAATCTTGCAGCTGTAGTAGAAGAACGAGATAAAGTTTTAGTTGAGTTGACTCGCCTTTTCATTTTGGAAAGTCACTTCCAACAAGCAGGTCGACCAACTATGTTGTTATCTGCTCAGTATCGAATACATCCTCAAATTCGGGATTTTCCTTCAAAACATTTTTATCAAAATCGATTAAGTGACAGTGAGAGTGTTACCAGGAGACCTGATGAAGGTTATTACGGTGCAGAATGAAACGATTCATATTGTTCAGCATTTTATTTATTCTTTTCCCTAGAAATGAATTGAATGTGAAGGCCAACTCTGAAAATACCTGGTTGGCCGTTTCGTGTACTACATCCTTGTTACTTGTAAATGGTCTCTTTGAGAAACTCTAAGGGCAATAGGCAATATTTATACCCTTCCATTATGTACATCCAATCAGACAATAAAAAAGTATTCTTTTACCAGTTCAGAGAAACTTGTTGATTGGAGCCGGGATTGCAGAATCCACTGCCAAAATACCGAGGAGCTCTTTGGCCAAGAATCAGTCTTAAGGGTGTCTATCGACATGCTGAGGGCTTGAACCTGGGTCATCATCATGGCAGCATTAGGTCTTTATTGGTAATGGCATTTTCTCATCATTTGGGAGGTACAATTGTGCTTATTATGGAAAAGCAAAAAAATTCTTAGTACAAGTGTTATATAATAAGGAAGAACCGTGAGCATTGTGGTAAAACTATTCTTTTCAAAAATGTTGGGTTAAGCTCGGTATTCAAGTGAGTTGAGCCAAAGAAGAACTCGGGGAGTTCGGTTAGAAAGAAGGTAAGACGACACAAAGGGCATGGATCGCCATGGAAGTCCGAATTCAAGTTGAAAATGCATGAGCTCATAATCAAGCTGGGAGCGATACGATTGAGGGCTCATTCATGAGTTGAGTCGTCTAAACACCTAAGTGAAGAAGGAGCACATCTCGAGAATTTCTCATTCCAAGTCATCATTCGTCTTTGCATGATTGCCCTAATTCTTCAGGCCTAATCAACAACACAACACTATAATTCAAAGCATTGGTTCATGCAAGCACCTATAATCTATATCACACAATTTCTAGAGGTGGAACTCGTTGATGAAGTACCTCAAAATATACCAGCCCAACTTGTGGAAGTAGTCACAACTTCTCAACCAAAAGTTGATGATCCGGTTCTTTCCCCACCTACATTTGAAGAATCACCACAAATGGAGAAAATGGCGACAACATCTTTCTCACAACAAGAAGATCCAATTTCAGCAACACCCGAAAGTGATCCCCTTCAGCGTGATGAAGATCAATTCCCAACGAACACGAGAACCATGTACAATGAGGTACTTGGAGAGGTTCCCACCTGGCTACATGATATCCTGATGAATTGAAAGAGGGTCATCAAGCCAATAGTGATAAACTTGGAAGCGATTGCGTAAATGTTAGAATCCATCACTCCAAAAAAGACCAAATATTACGCTAAGGTGTGTGTCAATGAATTCATAAATCACTTCGATGATTTTTCAACACCACTCGTTCACAATGGGGCAAAGGAGATGGATTTCCAAGACTCTGAAGTCTCACGAATTTTTCTCGGGAGATCAACACTTTGGGATGGTGACAAAGACAAAGGACATAACTCCAGGCAGTGAATTACGAATTTGGCTCCTAGAAGATCTTCTCAATGGCGAAAGACCAGAGGCTGGATTCTGATAAACCAAGGTGGCGTAATGACTACGGTCTCATGACAAATGAATAATTCACCATGGAAAGGTATTCGGAGTATGTGGAGAATTGTGCGTAATTGCAAATGTGAATACGAATGAAGACAAACTTTCTTACACCAGAATATTGCTCAGATGGAGGGGTGGATGAATTGCTCAAGTTTCAGGCTCAACACTCTTGTCATTTGGAGGATTGCAGAGCACAGTTAATGAGTTCATTCCCGTACGATCGGGATAGGCGGACTCTTGGCCCAATGGATAAGGCACTGATCTTAGGTGTCTTGATCTAGGTGGCACATTGCTAACTAGGATGTCTATGTGTGCATACAAGTCATTTAAGTGGGGTCCACATGTACCCATTTCTTTTATTTATGTATTTTTCCTTAAATGACCTTTTAACTTAAGTGGTTTCTATTTTTAGTCACTTTTTAAAGGTTAGTTGAAAAAAGTCAAAGTCACTTAAGTGCCCTATTAATGTGCATTTAAAACCCTAACTACTTCGTAACCAACTTTTGGGTTATAAAAGGAAGTGAGGGGCTCATTTGTAAGGGTGACTTTGAGAGAGGAGAAGAAGATACTTTTGTGGAAGCTTTGTTTCAAGAAGAAACTTTGTGTTCTTTGTGAAAAACATTTTGGAGTTAATAGAATAAGAACTTTGTGTCTCATTCATTGTCTCTTGTAACATTTGGTGTTCTTATGTTCATTAGATGTTAGGTGTTTGAATCTTGCATGCAAATATTATCTTTGATCTTATTGTCAACATTAGTAATCAGTTGTTCTAGTTCACAGTGATCAAGCTTTGACTATCTACTTGCTCATGTGTGTTCCCTTTTGCATGTTCTTGTTTGGCTAACTCAAACTCCGTTTTATTTGTGTTGGTTATTCATCTTTCCTCTTCATGCAATATTAGGCTCTGTTTTTACCTAACTCTTGCATGTTCTTTCAGTCCATTCCATTCCACTCCTTTCCTTCTTTCTATTCCATTTCCTTCATTCACTTTTCTTCCATTGATGTTCCAAAACACCCCCCACATACAATTTTGAATGTACAGATGTAAATACAGTTTTGGTTTTCAATAAAGGCAGCCTCACCTTCATTGAGGAGGGACTTCGTTCCCACCTTTGTTGCATGTCATTTGCATGCGTGCAAATCCATATGCTAACGAGTTTTGGCGACTACTCATTTGAGGATTCGAGAAATCGTTAACCGGTGCTTGGTTAAATCTTTATGACTATCCCCTCTGCACAAGCTCAGTTCTTCAACCGAACCTTGTGCCGACGAAGATTTCAAGGAGACATTGCTGCCAACCTTGAATAGTAGCTTGGGAAAACCGTGAGAGCTTGCAGCAGCAATTTTGTGGCTGTTGATAGAGCCATTGTGAGAGAAATCTACATCGAAGATCTTAGAAGAAGAGCACCCGCACTTGTGGCGGAAGACCTCTTGGGCACGTGTTGATAGTCGTTCACCGACGTGGTCCTCTTCCACCCGGGTAATAAGTTTTATGACTATTACAAGTAACCCACCTATCTTGCAATCAAATCTTGTTTTTGCAGATACTCAAGAAGATATATCATCAGATTTGAGGCAAGCTATTTGGGAAAAGTGCACAAGTAACCATCATTTTCATCTCGCCGCATCAGTACTAGATAACGAAGAAGAGAAAGCCACGAGAGTTGTTAGAGTTATTCAGGCGCAAATAGCTCAAGAAAGAGAGCAAAGAGAAAAGGCTAGAGCTGGTCGGAACACGCCAGTGATCTCTTCACCATAAATATTCCAAGCTAGAAGGAAAGAGGTTTACGCGAGGAGAAAAAGCTAAAGGTAGATCTGACCCTACTTTTGAATTTCAAGGAAAATTTGGTTTCAAGTTATCTCCTCCCAAGAAGAACACACCTCGTAGATCTGCAAGCCTTGCATCAAGTCCTGAAAGAGCAAGCAAGGAAGGAATCACTACTAGTCAAGCACTTGTCCTTGCTCACATTGTTTTACCTTCGCATACCACCTTTCTCCAATGGCAGCCAATGTACCATGGGGAAATGCCATAGGCCCATTGGCCTTACCTGCTCGACATGAACTCCCACGAGGATCAAGAAAGATTCTTCCCAAGTTCGACGGAGATGGGAAGACGTCACCAGATGATCATATTTCTACCTTCTTCGCTGCATGTGCTGTTTTGTCAGTAGAATACGAAGATGTTGCTATTCGTCTCTTCGTCGAGACATTGCATGATATTGCTGTAGATTGGTTTCATCATCTACCCAATGGATGTATTACAAGTTGGGATGATATGAAAACCAAGTTTGAAAATCGATTCAAAACAGCGGAAGATGAACATGCTCTTCTTGCCCAACTATCTCAGGCAAAGAAAGAGCCTACAGAACCCATGAGGAATTTCGTGGCCAAATTCAACAAGATGGTAAACAAAGTTCCCACCGGGATTCGTCCCAACCTTGATGGACAAAAATGTTTCTTTATTAATGCACAACAACCAGAAGTGTGCTATCAGCTAAGAAGGGCCAGGGTGGCTACTTTGGAACTTGCTCAATCTTTGGCCATAGAAATTGAAGATGACTTAATCATGGTAGGAAAATTCAAGAAAAATTCCCTCAAAGGAAAGAGTCAAGAAACTCCCAATGTTTCAGAAACTATACTCACTAAGTTGGCTAATGATGTGCTAGCTTTGAAGAAGCAAGTTGCTCAAAGTAGTAAACCTGCTCCTTACAAAGACATCCCGTGAAAAGGATACGTTCCCAACAAAGCCAGGATTGTAGGTGCTCCAACGAGGCTTGCTATTGAAGTAGCTCCCACAACTAATTCCAAATGTGATGTCATTGAAGAAAGTGATGATGAGATTGAAGTCGTCGAGGTTGATGAGGAAGAGCACGATTACGAGACATCGAACCTACGTTGAAGATCACGAGGAAGAAAGTAATAATCATTTCTTTGAGTACCATTCCGATGAAGAAGATGAATATGAAGAAATTATAGAAGATATGAATAGTCAATCCTTCGCCGTTTTCACACGCTCTCGAAAAAGGACCAAGATACCACCAAGGCGGGAGATAAAGAGGTTTCAAGGAAAATATCAAAGGATCCAAGATAAAGGAGGCTCTAAAGAGTCTAGAAATCGAGGTTTCAAAGGTCAAGACTATCTTAAAGAAAGGAGAGCCTTTGTTAGATCAATCAGTTAGTAAACCAATTACGAAGAAAACTTCTTCTTCCACATCCGTATCAACCAAGCCCGAGACCAAGGTCAAAAGTGTGCCATCATCAAGTTCGAAAGAACTCATATCTGAGACTTCAAGTGCAATTACTTTGCCTAAATTTGATATCATTGATCATATCAATAAAACAAAAATTTCCATGTCACAGGCAGAGTACTTGAAGTCCAACAAGGATCAGCTCGAGAAGTTGGTCCAGTTTATCAAAGGTGACTCTACTGTTCATTCCTCTAAAGGAATTCTAAAAACTCCCAAAGATGGGAAAACTCAAAATATTGTGGCGGCCACTACACCTTCAAATGAAAAGATCAAACCTTTCTTTGTGTCTTTTCTTATCAACGGATGCAAGTTAAGTAATTGCATTATAGACTCTGGAGCCTCGGATAATGTGATGCCGGAAAAAGTAGCACATGCTCTTGGTTTGACTTGTATGAGAACATTCGGATCGTGTTACTCTATGGAAACCAAGCAAGTTCCTCTGATCGGGCAGATTAAGGACGCCCAAATGGTTTTAGCCCAATTCCCTCAAAAGCGAGTTAAGGTAACTATTTTAGTTGTTGATATCCCCGCCTCGTATGGAATGTTGTTGAGCAGGAAATTTTGTAGGGATTTGGGTGGTGAGATTCAAATGGACTGGTCTCATGCCATGATTCCTATCAATGGAGAAATGAAGAAACTTATGCCGGAAGCTCAGGCAAAGTTCACGGTAACTAAAACTAAAGATCCTCGCGCACAGATCCTTTTCCAAGGCTCAAGTATGGGTAATTATATGTTGACTACAGAAGTTCATACCCCTGAGATCATTCGCCAAGGTTCCAATGAGATCTGGACTCTTGAGTTCGATGGAAGTTGTTGCTCAATGGGCTCTGGTGCAGGAGTGGTGCTCATATCTCCAAATGGTAAAATCTTTCCTTTTTCCTATAAATTGAATTTTCAAATACTAATAACAACTGCAGTACGAGGCATTAGTCCTTGGCCTCCGAGTTGCGAAGAAGAAAGGGATCAAAAATCTGGAAGTCTTTGGAGATGCGGAATTGATCGTGAAACAAGTAAGAAATCAGTTCCAGGTAAAGAACGATCGTCTGAGACACTACAGAAATAAAGTTTGGGATGCCATAGAAGTTTTCGACGCTTTTTCCATTAAATCTATCCCTCGTGAAAAGAATGACAAAGCGGATTCTCTAGTGAGTCTCGGCGTCATTAATGATTCCTCATTGAGAATTTGATCAAGACAAATACACCATTGAAATGGTTTTAGGCCAAGTGTTCTACGACAATACGAGAAAATTGGCAAGTATTTAATGATGATCAACAAATTATTGCCTTCTTGGAAAAGAGAGAAAATTTTGAGCAGTTGTACTTTGAAGGAAGTGATTGGCATTTCGCGAATCAACTACCTCACCCATTCGGGAAGGAGTTGAGAAGCGAAGATCTGGTGATGGCATCATTCAACTCAAAGGAAATAAAATTCCCAAAGGATTGGTTTCACTAGAAGAACTTTTTGACAAACATGACGGGTTTATTAAAGAGAAAGAAGCGAGGCGGGACTGCAAATTCTGCTTGACTATGAGCAAATTAATATCGGCACAAGGATAAACCTACTTTGATCAATATTGGTAAATGTTGCTCACCTGAGGAGCGCAGGAAATTCATAAATCTCCTTACCAAATACTCTGACGTCTTGGCATATTCATACGAAGACTTGAAGTCTTTCCAACCTAGGGAAATGGAGCATGCCATACCCTTGAAGCCTAGCGCAGTTCCATTCAGGAAAAAGCAAAGACAATATAATCCCAAGATTGCAGGGACAATATTTCATGAAGTTCAAAAGATGCTAGATGCACGAATAGTTTTTCCTATTCGACATTCGACTTGGATAGCTAATATTGTACCGGTTCACAAGAAAAATGGAGAAATTAGGATTTGCGTGGATTTCCGCAATCTTAATCAGGCGTCCTTGAAGGATAACTACCCACTGCCAGTCATGGACCATATCTTGCGGTGAATGGCTGGATCGGAAATGCTATCTATGCTAGATGGTTTCTTTGGCTATAATCATATTGAAGTGGCTAGAGAAGATCAACATAAAACTGCATTCACTACCCCCTGGGGTACGTTCGCATATAGAAGAATGCCCTTCGGTTTGATCAATGTTGGTGCAACGTTTCAAAGGGCCATGGATATGGCGTTTGCAGATTATAAGGACAAGATCATTGTGATATACCTAGATGACTTGACAGTGTTTTCAAAGAAGCGAGAAGATCACTTAAGAGATTTAGAGAAAATTTTGCAAAGGTGTAAACTTCATAAGATTTCTCTGAATCCAAAAAAATCTGTGTTTGGAGTTACGGAAGGTAAACTCCTAGGTCATATTGTTTCTAAGGAAGGAACTAAGATCGATCCTGAACGCGTTCAAGCTATAAAGAATCTTTCCTTGCCTACAAGTAAACCTGGAGTCCACTCCTTCTTTGGAAAGGTGAACTTTTTGAGAAGGTTCGTGCCAGATTTCGCTGAGCTTACTAAAGAAATTGCTGATATGATGAAAGGAAAAGAATCTTTCAAATGGTCAAAGGAAGGTAGAGAGGCATTTGAGCAAATCAAGGGTGCTATTGCAAAAGCTCCTACATTGGTGTGTCCCGATTTTAAGAAGGATTTTATAATTTATTGTTATGCTTCGCCACACACAATCTCTGCCATTTGACTCAAAGCACAATCAAGAGGGATTGAATCTCTATCGCATTCATGAGTTTGGGATTCAAGAAACATGAACTTAATTACACTCCTCTTGAGAGACATGCGTACGCGCGGTGGTAAGAGCCCGAAACACTTCGGGTATTACGTGTTGAATTCTCACACCAAAGTCTTAGTTCAGGACACCGCGGTGAAATCAATGTTGACACAACGAGAACCGGGATCTAAAAGAGGTAATTGGGTATCAAAGATCCAAGAATATGATCGGACATCAAGCCTACCAAGTTGGTTCGAGGGAGAGGACTCGCCGACTCATTGCGAGAGAATGAACCACGAGATAACTCGAAGAAGAACTAGTTGAAGGAAATTTACCATTGGTAGTTTTTGTCGATTACCACGGATGAATGGTATTACGATATTGCCTACTTCCTCACATACGGCGAGTGTCCAAAAAAATCGTGACTAAAGAGAAAGCGAGCAATCAAACTAAGAGCTGCCGAGATACGTCATTTGGGATAACACGTTGTTCAAGAAAGGAATTGATGGCATGTTCCTCAGATGTGTTGATAAAGAACAACAACCTAGGTTGTTGGAAGCCTTCCACAATCATGCTTGTGGCGGTCATTTTTTCGGCCCGATAATGACCCATAAAATTCGAGAGCACATTATTACTGGCCCACTATGTTTTCTGATGCTCAGAAATGGGTGACCAAATGTGAGGCCTGTCAACAATTTGTTGGAAGACCAAAGTTAGCAGCACTGCCTTTGAAGCTAGTTGTCATTGAAGAACCCTTTCAACAATGGGGTTTAGATTTCATCGGGGTCTTGAACCCTAATTCCAGTGCTGGTCATACCCACGTGCTCACCGCCACTGATTACTTTACTAAGTGGGTAGAAGCTATCCGGTGAAACAAACATCTCTGCGATGTAATGTGATTTCATCAAAGAAAACATATTGGTTCGTTATGGAATTCCTCACAAGATCGTGATTAATGATGCCTCAAATTTTTTTCTTCACGAGAGATGATAGGTTTTTGTTATGGATATGGGATATCTTTGTCTCATTCATCAGATTACTACCCGCAGGGAAACGGTCAGGCTGAATCCAGCAACAAAAACCTCATTACCATTGTGCGCAAGTTAGTCGAAGAAAATCAAAGAACTTGGCACAAAAAGTTATACGATGCATTGTGGGCTGACCGCATAACTCCCAAAAGGGCAATTGGGATGTCTCCATTTCAACTTCTGTATGGAACTGATGCTCAAATTCCCGTCACATTGGAGCTACCAGCGTTAAAATTAGCTCAGGCAGTTGATGATGAATGCTTCACCAATGCATTAGATAAAAGGGTCATGTTTCTAACCAAGCTTGAGGAACAAAGAAGTCAAGTGGCCAACAGGATCAAGGAACATCAATCCAAGGTAAAGAAGTTGTTTGACAGGAAAACTAGAGAGAGACAGTTTCAAATCAATGACTTAGTTCTTCTCTGGGATAAAAGACGTGAGCCGAAGGGAAAGCATGGGAAGTTTGACTCACTGTGGCTGGGACCTTTCAAAATAAGACACTTCTGTGGAGATAGTACCTACTACTTGGCATATCCTGATGGAACTCATTTTCCTTTGCCCTACAGTGGGCAGTATCTCAAATATTACCAGAATTGAAAACGGGTTGTTCCCCGTATGTACATAGGTAATTAGGATTTTGGTTTGTTTGTTTCCCTGTTTTTCGGTCTCCTCTCTTGTGTCGCCCCATTTTTGTGCCCCATCTTTCTGTGATCATGTTCATGACTATTTTGGTCTGGGTCCGTTGCTGCGTCCATGAAGTCCTTGTCCCCAATCAGAGCCAGCTGTTATCAGCCAATTTTGACTGCGCAAAATTGTTAAAAAACAATTAAATAATTAAAAATTAGAAAATTTTGAAAAGTATTACTTTGCGTGGTTCATTGGACTCCTTGCGATCGTCTTATTTTTGTGATCATTTCGGTCTTCGTTTCGTGATTTTCGGGCAAGAACTCTTCCCGCCAGGCTATAAAACGCATTAAAATACATTAAAATAATTAATTAATATTTAATTAATTAATTGCTCCTTGTTTGATTAAATTAATTTTTAAAAAATCACTTAAGGAGTATTTAATTAAATAAATATAAATTAAAGTTCATCGACAAGTTTTAGTGCCGGGGAAGTAAGCTTTTGTTTCCAACTGCCGGGTTGGCTTCCCGAACCCGGATTTCCACTTTCCTGGCAATTTCCTTCAAATTTCCCGCACGTGGTTTTCCTCGCCAATTGCCAAATCATGGATTGGCAAATGGGCATAAAATTCCTCAATTTCCCACATGGGGAAATTGGGATGGGATTTGACCCATTTTGCCATTCCCGTTGGCAATTGCCGTTACTTTTCCCATTTCCCCCGGCACTTAAGCCATTACCGGGATGAGAGGAAGTTGAATTAATCCTCATAACTTCCTCCATCAAACCCGGTGGAAAAATTCAGAAGCTTCTTTTTCTTGAGGAAGACATAATACTTTGTTAACATTATGCAAGAGAATACATGCACATTGGTTGAAGGAAAAACAGAGAAGTAGAAGAAGGTTTGTCCCGGGAACTCCATGCATTGCCAAACCAAATACAAAACTTGCGCAAGTTTTCAAATAAAAGACAAAAGAATTATTTTCCAGTGCGCGAGGGAAAGAAAGAAAAGAAGTTTTCAAAAGAATAAAGATTAAAAAAGAAAAAAGGAAGCAGTTTTCAAAAGAATAAAGATTAAAAGAAAAGAGGACAACAATCTCCCATGCAGGAAGAAGGGAGAAACACACGTGGAGGAGAACAATCATACCAAAAGCCACGAAGCTGTAGGAAACTAACAACAAAGATAGAAATCTCTCACGCATGCATAAGAGGTTTACCAAGCTCCAAACTTTCCCACGCAGGAGGTGTAAGGGAAAAGCCAAAGCCAAATTGACAGAGGAAGATTTTTGCGCAGGGACGGGAAGGACACACACGGTCTGGGAATGTTGAATGTTATTCATCTTGTTCAATATCAGCACTATTATGGTGCACCGCTTAAGAAACTTGCTCCTGAAAGCTATAGGCAATCCTACAATAATGCAAACAAGATTGTATTGGCACATGATCAATCGATGATGTTTTTTGAGTATGGATCGCACACGTTCGCATGCTTCCTAAACTTTTCCCTAAACCACGAATGCTTGTTTGTGCTCCATCCAATGTTGCATAAGATGAATTGAACATACGGCGTGTTACGGATCGTGGATTCATTGACGGTGAAATGAAGGTCAATCCGCCCTGATGTTGCGAGGGTGGGTGTGGATTCTAAAAAAAATCTTGCAAAGCGTGACATCGGTGAAGTGTAGAAATGAAAGTCTCCAGAAAGTGCCGTGAGAAAGTAATTGGCTATATTCAGGCGGCTACGGGGTGGAGAAGTAAACTTATCTCGAAAAATCGGTGGCCTCCAGAGAGAAGCTAAGTGTGACATCTACCGCAGGCGATCCCAATGTTGGTGTTGATCTTGATGTTCAGTTGCGTTGCACGCGACCACGGTCGTCATCGGTTGTTGCAAAATCTTGCAAGTATAGTAGAAGAACGAGATAAAGTTTTAGTTGAGTTGACTCGCCTTTTCATTTTGGAAATTCGCTTCCAACAAGCGAGTCGACCAAACTATGTTATATCTACTCAAGATATCGAATACATCCTCAAATTAGGGATTTTCCTTCAAAACATTTTTATCAAAATCGATTAAGTGACGGTGAGAGTGTTACTGTGGAGACTGATGAAGGTTATTTATGTGCGAGAATGAAGCGATTCATATTGTTCAAAGCATTTTATTTATTCTTTTCCCTAGAAATGAATTGAATGTGAAGGCCAACTTTGAAAATACAGGTTGGCGTTTCGTGTACTACATCCTTGTTACTTGTAAATGGTCTCTTTGAGAAACTCTAAGGGCAATAGGCAATATTTATACCCTTCCATTATGTACATCCAATGAGACAATAAAAAAGTATTCTTTTACAGTGCACAGAGAAACTTGTTGATCGGACCGGGATTGCAGAATCCTTTGCCAAAATACCGAGGAGCTCTTTGGCGAGAATCGGTCTTAAGGGTGTTTATCGACATCTTTGAGGGCTTAAACACAGGTCATCATCATGGCAGCATTAGGTCTTTATTGGTAATGGCATTTTCTCATCGTTTGGGAGGTACAATTGTGCTTATTATGGCAAAGCCAAAACATTCTTACTACAAGTGTTATATAATAAGGAAGAACCATGAGCATTGTGGTAAAACCATTCTTTTCAAAAATGTTGGGTTAAGCTCGGTATTCAAGTGAGTTGAGCCAAAGAAGAACTCAGGGAGTTCGGTTCTGGAAAGAAGGTAAGATGACACGAAGGGCATGGATCGCCATGGAAGTCCGAATTCAAGTTGAAAATGCATGAGCTCATAATCAAGCTAGGAGCGATACGATTGAGGGCTCATTCGTGAGTTGAGTCGTCTAAACACCTAAGTGAAGAAGGAGCACATCTCGAGAATTTCTCATTCCAGTCATCATTCGTCTTTGCATGATTGCCCTAATTCTTCAGGCCTAATCAACAACACAACACTATAATTCAAAGCATTGGTTCATGCAAGCACTTGTAATCTATATCACACAATTTCTAGAGGTGGAACTCGTTGATGAAGTACCTCAAAATATACCAGCCCAACTTGTGGAAGTAGTCACAACTTCTCAACCAAAAGTTGATGATCCGGTTCTTTCCCCACCTACATTTGAAGAATCACCACAAATGGAGAAAATGGCGACAACATCTTTCTCACAACAAGAAGATCCAATTTCAGCAACACCCGAAAGTGATCCCCTTCAGCGTGATGAAGATCAATTCCCAACGAACACGAGAACCATGTACTGATGAGGTACTTGGAGAGGTTCCACACTGCTACATGATATCCTGAAGAATTGAAAGAGGGTCATCAAGCCAATAGTGATAAACTTGGAAGCGATTGCGTAAATGTTAGAATCCATCACTCCAAAAAAGACCAAATATTACGCTAAGGTGTGTGTCAACGAATTCATAAATCACTTCGATGATTTTTCAACACCACTCGTTCACAATGGGGCAAAGGAGATGGATTTCCAAGACTCTGAAGTCTCACGAATTCTGCTCGGGAGATCAACACTTTGGGATGGTGACAAAGACAAAGGACATAACTCCAGGAAGTGAATTGCGAATTTGGCTCCTAGAAGATCTTCTCAATGGCGAAAGACCAGAGGTTGGATTCTGACAAACCAAGGTGGCGTAACGACTACGGTCTCATGAAAATGAATAATTCACCATGGAAAGGTATTCGGAGTATGTGGAGAATTGTGCGTAATTGCAAATGTGAATACGAATGAAGACAAACTTTCTTACACCAGAATATTGCTCAGATGGAGGGTGGATGAATTGCTCAAGTTTCAGGCTCAACACTCTTGTCATTTGGAGGATTGCAGAGCACAGTCAATGAGTTCATTCCCGTACGATCGGGATAGGCGGACTCTTGGCCCAATGGATAAGGCACTGATCTTAGGTGTCTTGATCTAGGTGGCACATTGCTGACTAGGATGTCTACGTGTGCATACAAGTCATTTAAGTGGGGTCCACATGTACCCATTTCTTTTATTTATGTATTTTTCCTTAAATGACCTTTTAACTTAAGTGGTTTCTATTTTTAGTCACTTTTTAAAGGTTGGTTGAAAAAATTCAAAGTCACTTAAGTGCCCTATTTAATGTGCATTTAAAACCCTAACTACTTCGTAACCAACTTTTGGGTTATAAAAGGAAGTGAGGGGCTCATTTGTAAGGGTGACTTTGAGAGAGGAGAAGAAGATACTTTTGTGCAAGCTTTGTTTCAAGAAGAAACTTTGTGTTCTTTGTGAAAAACATTTTGGAGTTAATAGAATAAGAACTTTGTGTCTCATTCATTGTCTCTTGTAACATTTGGTGTTCTTATGTTCATTAGATGTTAGGTGTTTGAATCTTGCATGCAAATATTATCTTTGATCTTATTGTCAACATTAGTAATCAGTTGTTCTAGTTCACAGTGATCAAGCTCTGACTATCTACTTGCTCATGTGTGTTCCCTTTTGCATGTTCTTGTTTGGCTAACTCAAACTCCGTTTTATTTGTGTTGGTTATTCATCTTTCCTCTTCATGCAATATTAGGCTCTGTTTTTACCTAACTCTTGCATGTTCTTTCAGTCCATTCCATTCCACTCCTTTCCTTCTTTCTATTCCATTTCCTTCATTCACTTTTCTTCCATTGATGTTCCAAAACACCCCCACATACAATTTTGAATGTACGAGATGTAAATACAGATTTTGGTTTTCAATAAAAGCGGCCTCACCTTCATTGAGGAGGGACTTCGTTCCCAAACTCTATGTCTATATGATTTCAACAAGGGATTCTTTGCAATATTCATACTTCTCACCTGATTTATGACCAATTCACTATCACCAAATACCTGTAGGTACTTAATTCCCTTCATCCTAGCCCACTGTAAACCATGGATTAGTGCCTCATATTCAGTTGCATTGCATGTACAACTAAACTGAAATCGAATAGAAGAATAATACCTTTGACCATCTGGTGATATCAGAACATTACCTGCACCTGATCCATTCTTGCTTCTAGAGCCATCAAAGTATAAACTCCACAATCCTGTATCAATCTCATCAGTTTTAACCAATAATGGTAAAAAAACATTATCCGATGCATGCAATAAATTCCCAAACCAACATCTTTAATATATGTTTCTTCAACATATTTGTAAGGATCAAAACCATGATGGTCAGTTCCCCACTCATCCAATAATAAATTTGGTATGCTCTCAGAGTGGGTGTTTGTATCATGAACAACTGGATGATCTTCTTGGTCAAAAACAATACAATTTACATTGCATGCATTAGGTACATAAGGCTCAATATGAAACTTAGCAAGAGGCTCAGAATTAATTGTTACCTTTGTGTCATACCTTGTTCTAAAAAATAGATAGGACCAATCTGATGATAGATACCCTCCAATCTTAGTTGTAAAATCTCTAGATAAGCACAAAGCAAAATATGGAGGTAGATCTACTACCATAACATCTTGTAAGATTGGAAGGCTTGGACATGCATGCAAACCTAACTTCAGATCTTTGATTATACCAATTGTTTTGGTAGTTGTGTCATCCAACTGCAAAACCCCTTTGTCATGTGGCTCATATTTGAGTCCTAGCTTATTTGCTATCTGCTTAGGCATAACTGTACTGCTAGCACCACTGTCAACCATGCAATTATGGACCAAATTATCACCAATAATCAAAGAAAGGTAGAAAGGAGGAGGCTTACCAATCCTTTTTGCCTGAAATTCAGCCTTAAGAGGGTTGATTTGTATTTGCAAGTATTGCACTAGCTCTATCTGAATGATCCACTGTAACTGGTAGTTTGGCCAACTCATCTTGTAGCAAGTTCTTTTGACCCAGAATAGTCAATGTATCCCACATGGATAAGCTCACATGAGCTTTCTTCATCTGATCTATGATATTAAGGGGAGAGCTGCCCCCTTTTGCTTGACCTTTTGGAACACTTTCAACCTCTTTTTCTTGATTCTTTTGTGCTTCCAAGTTGCCCTTTTGAATCTTATTTTTGTCTTTCTTTCTCATTAGGGACAACAACAACCTTATTAGTATTATCAGGAAATAAAGAAGATGATCCATGCAAATTAGTTACCTTTGTGGGTTCTCCCACTGCTCTTCTTTTGTATACTCTTGTATTAGTTGCCTGTTGATCCTCTTGTTGCCAATTCACCAAATTTGCCTCTGGTGGCTTTGGTGCTTCACTAGAATCCCCTTGAGGAGGAGCCTCAACTGCTGAAAGTTGTGGAATCATCCCTTGTGCAATCAAAGCTTGATTTAACATTCCATTAGCACAAGAAAAAGGATCATGTGAATGATTACATGGAGCACACCAAAAGGGTTCCTGAATTAGATTAGTTTGCCTTTGGAACAAGAGCCATAGATGTAGGAGCATTAGGATCAGCTTTAATGGTTGTTGGGCCTTGATATGGAGGCCTACTTGTAGGATATGCTGGGTATGAGGGTCTAGCAAATTGGAATGGAGCCTGATACGGTCTGTAAGGTTGAGCAAGTTGTCTCTCAATAGATACAAATTTATTTCCAAAAGCTTGCAAAATACCTTTTATTTCACTCAACTCAGTGGGTTGATTTGGATTAGTAATTGCTTGGCTAGTTGTTACTGGAATTGGGTTTATAGCTGAACTCGGTGGTGAATAGTTGGAAAGATAGGCATGGGAGGTCTAGGTGCAATTTTGTCAGCTTGTATGAGGTTATTTTCAGCTCTAATGGCTAAATCAAAGGCAGCAAGAATTGTGTTACCCCCATGGATTGAATTAGGACAACAATGTCACTGTTTAAGGATCTCAAATAATACAAGAATGCATGCTCTGTTGTAGGCTTAATGGCACGGGAATTCTTTCCCAAGTTCTCTTGGAATCTCAAGTTAAAATCAGCCATGAACTCTTGAGGGGCTCTTTTGATTGTGCTCAATTGCTCAATCAGGGATAGGTGGTCAGATTTGTCCTCAAATTGGCTACACAAGGCTGTTCCTAATTGATCCCAAGAATTGATAGAGTTAATAGGTAGATTTTTGTACCATTGCAAGGCTTTATCTTTAAAGGAAGTTGCAAGGAGTCTCATGGCTACATTCTCCTGAGTGATATTATAAACAGAGCAAAGATTTGCAACATCTCTAATATGCTCTACAGGAGTGGTTTGAGTTTGACCGGTAAAGAATGGTAAACTCTTTAATGCGGAAGGATATCATTGTATACAAGTAAGATTCAAGGGGTTGCCATCATTAAAGGTCACAAAAGCTTCGTTTCTAGGAAGAGTCCTTGGGAATATGGCAAGGATTTATAAAATTTGCTTCTTTTATAAGAATGTAAAGGTAGCTGAATAAATTCAAAAGGAGTACCTTTAGCTTTTGACCTGGTGGTCACTTTTGGCATTAGCTTTGACTAGTCTGCAGCGGATGTATCCGTGAAAACCTGAGCAATAGCCGGATGCTATTTTTTTTTACTTTTGCTTTGCAAACTGCTAAACCAACATCAATCTTTGAATATTTTGTCCCACTAGGCGTGCCAGAAATTGTTGTCACCTAGAAGTTGCACCCTAATAGAGAACAATGTGTGTACTCTCTCTCTCTCTCTCTCTCTCTCTCTCTCTCTCTCTCTCTCTCTCTCTCTCTCTCATGTTGACAAAATTGGAACACCTCAAGGTTGTGGGTAACATATGTCTGAGGTGAACCTCCAGAGAGAGTTGGTTCCCTTGTGAATCACCTAAAAATGAAAAAATTGACAAGGAAAAGGGAAAAAGAATGCGGGAAATGGGAAATAAGGGTGATACACCAAAAATTGATACTTGCATGTAACTCACAGAGAATTTAAAGATCCACACATTTACACATGACTTTAGACTATTTTGCATAATAAATTCAAAGATTTTAGGAAAATGAAAGCAAAGAGAGTGAATGAATTCCACACTAAAGCAAATACAATACCCTATAACAAACACAATGAACAATCTAAAAATGTTGATATGAGAGGGTAAAAATGAAACTTTATTTTATTCGGAGGTGCAAGTACAATAGTTAAAGATGCACAAGCAAATCAATTGTTCTAGTGTGTATATATATATATATATATATATATATATATATATATATATATATATATATACTAAAAAAAATTAGCCAATATAGGTTGTTCCATGCCAAGAATAAACTGTTGTTCTAAGAATAGAATGTTGTCCTTTTACTTATTTAATTCCCTTCCAAATCCTAGCACATGGGCAGCAATTATCTATTTATTTATTTAATTCATCTATCATTATCCCTTGTTGGCGCCAACTTCAAACTAGACAACGGTTCTTTTATTTAATTTATATCTATTCTATATCTGGCGCCAAAAGGAAACCGGAACCGCAATGCTATTTTTATATTATTTCATTTATCATGCTTGGTGCCAAGCTTCTAACTAGAATTGTTATTTATTTTATCTATTTCTAATTTTAACCTCTTCCAATCTTTGGCGCCAACATTAGTTCATTTTTTTTTATTATGTATTCACATGCACCTCTCATGTACTTAGCGCCAATCTTCTCAAAACAGAGTAGCATGCTTTCTTTCTATATTTATTTATCCAATTATATCTTTAGTGCCAATCTCTAAAAATAAAACAACATGCTTTTCTTATCTTCTTTTGTTTCTATTTGTATCCGTGCTCAACTATAGCTTGACTTTCATTTAATTCCTTCTATCTTCCCTTGCGCCAATTTTAGAACAGTTCTATTTTTACCCCTTTGGCACCACATATAGGACTTCCTTTCTTTTATTTATTTTATTTATTCTCCATGCATACCTTTTTCCTTTGTCGCCAAACCTAGGACAACAGCTCTGTTATTAAATTATTTCATGATCTTGCATGCAACCTCTTCCTTCGGCTTAAAATATGGTAACAAGTACACCAACCAATAATAAACATTAACATCAATATAAGCTATACTTGCATGGTACACACTACATAATGCAAGTTGCATATAAACAAGGTACACAAATCCCAATGATATACCACGACTATCAATAACTCAATGGTACGTGTAAAGTTGGGCTTTAATCTCTAACATCTTTTACATACTCAATTTTAATTTAGTTGTGTTCACTTAAATTTCTGTCTAGACTCTTCAAAACGTATAGCGACTCACTAGAAGTGGAATACAACTTTACACTTATACCTATAACAAGGCCTCAAAATTACTTGAACCCCTTGGAACTTGATCAAGCACTTAGGACATCAATATACATTGATTTCATTTTATTCAACCTTGAGAGCTAGTTTACTAGTTAATCTATAGACATTGCCTAATTCAATTTTGATTGTGTTGGTAAGTCTCAAAGTCTATGTTACATTTGAGTTCAAAGCCTCACTATTGAGCATCTTTAGTTAGGAGTTATGCATGTTATATTATAAGCCCAAGTAATCCTTGTGACCTAAAGATTATACCAACTTGCATGAGGATTGTCCTTCCGATTGGGAGTCAGCTCAAAGTTCATGTTTAAACCTCGATTATGGATTAATCTCCAACTAAGGCATATTCATTAATTATCAAAAGCCTAAGAGATCATGGTAACCCAATAATTATACCCCAATCACAAGAGATATTACACAAATCTTGCAAATAGCAAAATTCCATTCGTCTCACCTCTAGTAAGCCATCAACTCAACAAAAAAATTGCCCAAGTTCAAGGCTCAATTATAGAAAATTATTAGTTAGCGGGTGCACAACAATCACTTACATTGCAAGTGATCTCAATGCCCCATGTGAATTACACCTAGATGTAAGATGAATCACCCGTCTTAGAAACATCAAAAGCCAGTGGTAAAGCTTTGTGTACTTAACAAATAAGGTTGGGCTATTATTTATCTTTATTAACTAGCATGATCAAATATGTTAAAACATAAATACACTCGAGCTAGATAATGTAATGGACATACTAACGAGTAAAAATTATGCAATGAGTGTACGTTCTAAATTTTAGCTTCACAAGAAATTAGTCTCACCTTTTTGCACTGATACTGGTTTGTAAGCAAATCGCCATAGAGCTTCTTATTTTACAGAATGACTAAAAATGCTGCATAATTAGATCATCTACTAATAAATGTGTCGTTCTCTCTAGCTAAAAGTGAAAAGCACATAGAATCTGATAGGCTATTTGGTGCCAGTTGGCCTATAACCAACCAAGTTCAAATGTTAACTTATTGATTGCAAACATTTCTGCAAATTCTGAACTTTGTCTGAAAATAACTTGGTTTTTTCTCAAGAGTAGACTTAAAAGCTTTTCACAATAGCTTGGAATTTTCAGACTAAGATTTAATACCATGGATTAAGAATTGATCTTGCAATTCATTGGATTCAAAATAGGAAGATGTTGTCAGCTTCACACCTTGGTTAATTATGTTGTCTTCATGAGAGCCACAACAAAGAAAAGCATTGGACCTGATATAATAGAAAGAGGGGGAGACAAATGATTCCAATATATGCAGCAAAGTACTCTAGAGTATAACGTAATATGCAATAGCAAAAAGACAGAATCTAACATAAACTCCATAAATCTCTTCATTTATGTGTCACTGAACACAGTCCACATTCCAGTACCCACATCGTTGTATGTCAAAGGAGTTCAATCCTTGATACATATGAGTAATGGTGATCAGATTTTGGATGGAGAATGTTCTTCTCCCCTGTATTATAATTACATGATATTGAAGGAAAACCTTGTCTACTCTTACAATCATAGTGAAGAGAACAAGCCTGAATAGCATAAATCATAATCTATAAAAGGTACTTAGTATCAATGATCTATAAGATATTAACCATTTAGGTCATCCGTCCCTGACTGTTTTCCATTCATTTCCACTGGTTTTGTTGCTCCACATTAGCAGTGTCTTCTTTCTTTCTATTCTGATTCTGATAGGCCCAGAGCCACCTCAAATAACTTTCAATTCAGAGTACATAAGAATAAAATTTACATCATGTGGTATACTCTGCATTAATTTTGACATAATCATAGCTTAAATCGCAACCCCATGCTTGACTACAACCCTGGCCAGATCCTGTGGCCAATTCCAACAAATCCACAAATATGTCAAATCTGAGAAAATGGATATAAATTCAACTAATTCATCCCTGCACTGAATATATTTGGTTTCTACATGCAAACATGCCAAATTCAAAAAAACAGAAAAGAACTTCCGAATATAGCAATATGTAGTCTGAAATTGTCTATAATCTGATCTACAGAAAATAATGCAATTCTGGAGCTATTCGTCTTTCTTAATTTTTCTACTAAATTTCACTATACTTTTAGACAAAATATTTTGTGTTACAAAATTAAGCCAGCAAAATTATGTCTGATGAGTTTCTGACTACCTATAGATATAGTGATAACAACTGTGCCATGAGTCTCGCCGGCTTTTCTGAGATAAGCACTTGCTGCTGCCCTGTTAGAATACATGCAAGTCTTCTTAAATCTAGAAAAATTCAGTGCCTTTTACATCTAGAAAATTTCATTATCAAAATATCATCAGGGGCAATGGAATGCTGACCGGTCAAATGGCAGTGGTTGTCCATCATCCATAAGCAGAAAGTCTCCAAGAGCAACCCGGAGATTATTTGGGTTAAAGTGAACCCCCGCATAACCAGCTGCACAAGCAATACGGCCCCAGTTGGGATCCCTCCCAAAAATAGCAGCCTAGAGAGGAAACACCAGTCCCAAATTAGCGGCCTAGACCATTCATGACGGAATGCATATAAGGCATCAAGGACCAAACAAGACAAATACAACCAGTTTCTTCAAACCTTTACAAGTGACGAAGATGCCACTGATCGGGCAATCTTTGCTGCTTCAAATTCGTTACTGGCACCCGTCACTGTCACCTTCTCGAAGTGCACTCGGAAAATCAGGAAAAATCAGGATACAAACAGGGGGAAAATATTTATGCATAACTAAAGTGTGTCAAAACAACAGTATAACCACTGAAGCTGACACAGCAAATTTTTGGCGCTCAGTTTTTCTTTGATTGATCGTCAAAATAATAAGTGGATACCACGGTCCACAGCAAAGGAGACTTGCATATAAATGTTTTTGTTTTTGCGGCTGAGTTTAAGTGCATTAATGTAGATGATGATCATAACTATTTATTTCTACCAAAAGACATGTGTGGTGTTCTTCATGAGTGATATATCTGTATCACATTCAGTGGAATTCTAAATATGAATATCAGAAAGTAGACTTTTGAGTTACTAGTTAGCAGATATAATGGTGATGAAGATAAAATCATGGCCCAAATAGAAAGAAACGATGGAACTGCCTCAATTCTCAATGTATTGGGACAAATTAAGAGCTAAAGATTGGTCTGGTAACTAACAAACCATCTTGGAGATGTGGAGTTTGAGAACTTCAAGAAAAGAAAGATTTACAGAATATTCAATTATAATGGTAAAATAACATAAAGGGCATAAACTCTACCTTACAGAAATTAGATCTTGAAACAGAAACTGCCTTAGGTTGCATATCAGGTGAAGGTATAAGTTAATTGGAACAAAGTGGCGACAGGGAATATCAATACTCAGACCCTTGCAATCAAATTGTGTACGTTAGGTGTGATATTGCAGATAGTAAACAAAATAACAAGAGAAATCATTAGCTGCAACCATTGATGGAACCTCATTGCAACCAATACCAGCACAAACTAGGTTGCAATGGATTAACAAAAAAGGGATTACAATCAACAGATGTGACTCATAAACGATTGCAGGAAGCAGTGCTCCTTTGCATGCTTTACAAGCAAGAATGACAAATTGTTACTAAAAATATACTGTATTAATCAAATTCATTACTCTTTTCGGTATAAATAAATGTAAAAATAACCGACTACGGCCATAAGAGGCAAAGATCTATAATGCAACAAGCTGACCTTGAACTTGTTCAATGATAGTCTGCATCCTGGTATCCATCAGTACAAATGAACACAGACATACAAATAGCCCATAATAAGGTTTTTGACAACAATACTGTTGACGGGTTTTTGGACACACCAACTTTTGGGGCAAAATACCCTCCCTTTTTCGGCCCAAGGTAGCTTAAAGACCAAGGTACAGATTACCAAACCTAAAAAGGCATGTAAATCGAGCTTTAGGTGCTGGATAACTTCTCAAGCTTCATAATGTCAAGCATAATCCTACCACACAAGAAAAAGCCTACAGTAAAAGAGTTGAAATCCTTGATGCCACCCATAGATAACCCCAAAACCACCACAACAGTGAAGGCCAAGGTAACGTAATCAAGTTCCCCATGACTACAAATATATAGATTACAGTAGCCCCGCAAATTAGTGTTTTCATGGTCATCAGCATAATTACGTTTTTAGTTTGTAGTGACTCTTGTTGGTTGTGTACGGGTGTTGGCAGTTGTGCCAACTGACAACCATAAGTCATTTCTCTTATAACTAGAAAGATATGCATTGGGGGAGGGGTGCTTGTATCAGGTCCTCCCTGTACTCTGCGAATTGTATCATGACTTATCTTTTATGAATACAAGCTGCTGTTGTTCGGATGTGTTGCTAGGGCATGGTATGTCATGCAATTACTATTGTGTGCACACTGTTATTGATAGTTTAGTACCTCTGTAGACATTAATCATACTATAAGTACAAGCTACCCATCGCCACAACAGCAAGAACCCAAAGTAATGGCAAACTAAATGACCCACAAATTTCTCAAGAAATAATTTTGAACTTAACCCCATCACAGCAACAAAGTCCCAAAGTAATGAGACATGGGTTAAAGCATTGCATTAAAAAGTAATCACATGATAAAAGCTTATCTATATAATTAAAATTCAAAGGTTCCATTATGCTATCGAGAAATAAGGGACAAGAGGAGAACATTAAATGGTAGCCAAGTAGTTGCCACCCTCTTCCATCTCACTATTTTTCCATTGATTTTAAAATGTTTTTATTCAATGCCAAAGGTGGCTAAGTGGTTAGAATAGGCACTAACCTCCGACCGCTTTACAACTTTGAATCTTTAGCAACCAAGTAACAAATACAACATAATATAATTTGATCTTTGGACATTAATAAAATAAAAGGTGGACTGACTTTTTCACTATTGCGGTCATTGAGACTTAAGATAATTCTGATAAAAAAAGGCAGGCTCTAACATTAAAAGCTGGGCTCAATTATATATAGGATCTCTTTCAATATACTATCCCGCTGCAGCCTAATGTGAGGCCTTTCAGACAAAAGTAGAGGCAGATCAATCTTTCTTTGGCAACAAAGATGGAGAGTGAATTGAGGAAATTGAAAGAGGTGGAATCATTCAACCGGTCAAATTTTCCTCGTGGGTTGCAAATCTTGTTCCAGTGAGAAAGAAGAATGCAGATATCTGGTTGTCCGTGGACTTTAGGAATATGAATAAGAAGTCTATGAAGGATAATCATCCATTGCCCAACATAGATCACTTGTTGCAGAAGGTCACTAGATCTGTGTCAATGTCATTGTTGGATGGTTTCTCTGGATACAATCAGGTTGTAGTTAAAGAATCAGAGAGATACAAGACATCTTTACCACACCATGGGGTACCTATGTCGCCCTTTGGCCTCATCAATGTTGGCGCCACATTTCAGCGAGCTATGGATTATACTTTTGCCAGTTGTATTAATGAGATTAAAGTGGTTTATCAAGATGACATTACAGTGTTTTCAAAGCAAAGAGCAAAACATGTAGATCATTGGTAAAAAGTCTTTTTGAAGTGTAGAGAGTTTTGGATACCCCTCATTTTAAAGAAATGCATTTTTGATGTGGAAAGAGGTAAGTTTCTTGGTCACATTGTTTCGAAAGGTGTGATAATTAATCCAAAAAGAGTTGAAACTATAGATAGCATTCCTCTACCACGCTCCAAGGAGGGTATTCAGTCACTTTTGCACAAATCAATTTTGTTAGGAGATTTGTGTCAAATTTTGTTGGGAGATTTGTGTCAAATTTTGTTGAGATCACAATCTCAATTACTAGCATACTGAAGAAATACTGGATGATTAAGTGGACTGCTGAAGCAGAACAGTCATTTGCTGATGTGAAAGAAACTCTTAAGCAAGCACTTGTGCTTCCCAGTCCAAATTATGGTAAGGATTTTCAGATTTTCTCTTTTGCTTCTTCACATATGGTAGTTGTCATTTTGATGCAAAAAAATAGTGAAGGACATGAACAGCCCATAGCATTTTATAGCAACGCATTGCAACACGCTAAGCTGAATTACACTCTCGTGGAGAAGCAAGCTTATGCTTTGATGTTCATCGAAGCAGTGAAAGCTTTCAGATCTTACATTCTCAATTCGAAGGTGAAAGCATGTGTGCCCCATACCATGATGAAAGATATTCTACCTCAGCTGGAGACTTCAGACACGAGATGCAAGTAGGTGAATAAGTTGCAAGAATTTGAAATTGACGTACACACCACGAAACTTGTTAGAGGTCAGGGATTGGCTATGCTGATGACAAAGTCAAATCTAGACGCTGAAGTAAATTTACAAGATGAGAATATCTCACTATCTCGGGGATGAGCTTGATTGATCATAACGGTATAGATACATTCTACGTGGCGGTACGTCCCCTAGGGACAGCTGGTACCAGATTCAAGATTACATCCTCAATCCGGGTTTTGGTTCGAAACGCAAGGGGTACGGGCAAGATTCTTCCTACAATGCCGGGTACATCCAAGTATGTCTATGAACGTACTTGGGCCCCGCAAGAAGAACCATGCATGTACCCGCAAGGTAAATACGGTTTTTCTTTCTTTTTGTTTTTAGTCAAAAAAGTCAAACCAACTTTTTAAACATTAAATAATTCTTTTAAACCCTAATTTGTGCCCCCAAACTCTATAACTACAACAATAACAACTCATTTACCTCACATTTGCATACTTGCCTCTTATTTGCATACTTGACTCTCACCTTCAATTTTTTCACTATTTTCAATTGCTTAGGGTTGATTTCAAGTGCCATATAGTTCAAGGAGCTTGCAATAAGTGCCAAGGAGTTCAAGGAGCTTGCATTGTTGGTGTTGGGTGTATTGAGGTAAGTATTTTGTGATTTTTTAAAGTATTTTAGTTTGTATAATTGTATTTAATATTTTGTAATTGTTTTTTTTGTTTATTGTTATTGTTTTAAGCTTCATTTTTCAACATTTGATTTCATTTAAATTTAAATTTTGAAGTTTAAACATTCTCTCAACACTAAATTTGTTTTCATTTTTTTAAATGCATTGTGCAGTTAAAATGGCTGCGAGTTCTAGTTCTGTGGGTCAAGGTAGTAAAGGTCTCCCTTACAAATGTGATCCATACCCCCCTTTGGAGGCATGTCACACAACTAGAACAAATACCAGGTGGAGGGGGCTTTATTTGGGTTTGCTCACAATGTAATTTGCAATTTAAGAGCTCCTACAGTCGGGTGAAAGCCCATTTGTGTGGGGCTATTGGCCACAGAATTAGAACATGTGGAGGGTTGGATGGAAAGGGGTTGCCACGTGCAAAGACCCTTGCATACATCAAAGAGCAGGAGGAAGCAGATGCAGCAACTGCATTAAAATCCAAGCATCCTATGGCAAAAAAGGAAGATCACATAGCAAGCCACCTATTTCTCCTTCTGTTGAGGTTGTGGCCCCAGATCACCCGTTTTTGTCTACACCTATTGCAACTGGAGGGAAGAGGATTCACCTCTTTCTCACAAAAGAACAAAAGATGTAGGCCCATTGGAAAGGGCATTCCAAAATGAAAGCAGGGACATAGCTCACGGTATTGGGCGCTTTATTTATGCATGTGGTGTCCCATTTAATGTTGTTAGATCACCATATTGGCAAGATATGGTGAGGTGTATTAATGAAGCCCCTAGAGGGTACATTAGCCCAGGGTATGAAAAGGTGTGCACCACCTTATTGTCAAAAGAAAAAGAAAAATTTGAAGATGCATTGCTGCCCATCAAGAATCAATGGCTCGAAACAGGGGTGTCCATCGTTTCGACGGATGGAAAGATACAACAAATAGGCCATTGATCAATGTGGTTGCAAGTGTGTCCTAAAGGGGCAATGTTTCTCAGGGCTATTTATTATGAGGGGCAAGTGAAGGATGCCCAATTCATTGCTGACATCCTCATAGAATCTATTGAGGTGTTGGGGCCTCAAAATGTTGTCTAGGTTGTAATGGACAATGCAAAAAATTGTCGAGTTGTAGGCTTGTTGGTTGAGGCACGGTATGGACACATATTCTGGACACCTTATGCGGTTCATTCCCTCAACTTAATGTTACAAAAATTGGGCACAAAAATTGCTTGGATCGAACAAGTCTATGAGGAGGCAAGTGAGATTCAAATGTTCGTCGTGACCAACCACCACATGTCCCAAACCATCTTTCGTAAATTCTCGAAATTGCAGCTATTGAAGGTAACCTGTAACATTCTTTTTTTAAATAATTATTAGTTTTTAACTTTAATTTTTATACATTCATTAAATTAATTTTTTAAGTTTGTAATTTGTAGAATTTTGAATGTTTTAAATTTACTTGTCTTAATTTTATTTCTTTGATTTCTTATTAAGTGGTTGAGACTCGATTTTGCCTCGCACACGCTCATTTGAGACGACTTGTGAAGGTGCGAGCGGCATTGAGTGGCATGGTTATCGGTGACCTTTGGAGTGTATGAAAGGCAAGCAAACAAAGTGAGAGGGCTAGAAATATGAAATTGTTGATCCTAGATGATGCATGGTGGTATCGTTTGGATTACTTGCTCAATTTTATTGAGCCCATCGTGAGTATGTTGAGATTTGTTGATATGGATCATCCATGCATGGGTAAGATTTATGATGGAATTGCCTCAATGATTGAGTCAATTAAGACCATCATAAATGCCAAAGAGCAAATCCTCCAGAGACCTTCTTCAAGGAAGTGCAGTTACATCTCATTGAAAGGTGGAACAAAATGACTACTCCATCGCATCTTCTAACTTTTGTACTCCAAAATACTATAGCGCAAAGATTCTTTCTTTGCCTAGGAGGGTCCCACCATATATGGATGTTGAAGTTAGTGAGGGGTATAAGGCTGCATTTGCTAGAATCTTCCCAGATCCAGAAATAGAAGACATGGTTAGAGGTGAGTTTGTGAATTTCATATCCTAGGGATCACTCCATTAGCGCTCTTCATGACAAATACAAGATGGATGCTTATTCGTGGTGGTACCTCCATGGACAAGCATACACCTACCTCATGCCACTTGCAATAAAAGTTATCACAAGTAAGATTTTAATTTTTTTAATTTCTTAACTCTTTCTTTTTTACTTTTATAAATTTAAAATTTTAATTTTGCATTGACTTTGCGGCTTGCCTCAATAGGTTGCAAGTTCTTCTTCAGTTGAGAGGAATTGGGGTACATACTCATTTATCCACTTGATTAACTGCAACAAGTTGGGAGCAAAAAGGCAGAGGATTTGGTCTTCGTGCATTCTAACTTGTGCCTTCTATCACATAAGAAGGATGAGTACAAGCAAGGGCCAACAAAGTGTTGGGATATAGACCCGAGACTCCAAACTTGGATGCTTCCATTGCCCAACTTTCATTGCTAGACCCGGACCTAGATAGTACTTTGCGTGAGCTGCAAAGTGGGGCTAGCAGGAGCGGCATTGCTGATGGTTCTGGTTGTACTCTTGATGCTTGTGGTTCTAATGAACCACGTGATGGTAGTGATGCTCTCATTGAAGACATTGGAGAAGATGCAGAGCCATTAGACTATTAGAATGTTGATGTATCTTCATTTTTGTGTTTACAATGTTACATTGTAACATTTTGATTTGAACAATGTACTGCTTATAAGTTCGAACAATGAATATCATGACAAAATGCATTGAATTATCAATACGTTTTAACTTTTGTGGCTATTTCACTTATGTATATTTCACTTATTTAATAATTTGTTTACTCTATGCATGTGTAAGGCTGGAATTTTGCTTATCTTGTTACTTTTTAAAATATTTTATATGTATATTGTACTGCCGTACCCAAGTGTCGTACCCGGGCCCCCCAAAAAAATTGTCGTATCAGCATACCGGATCCTCGTACCCGTACCTATATTGTACCGCATACCGGCTACCTAGGATACATTTTATTATTTGAAAAATCTGCTCAAATATGTGCTTACTTGAGAGAGGATCTGGCTTGGAGGAACCAAGAGGGCTCAAATATGTGTCAATAAGAAAGAGTCTATGAAATTGATTAGAGAATTTCATAGCGGCTTGTGTGGAGATCATTATGCACGGTGAGAATTATTGTGCATAAAATTATCGAAGTTGGTTATTGGTGGCCTTCATTGTTTAAGGACATTGCTAAAAAAGTAAGGAAATGTGACCCTTGTCAACACTTTGTCGGTAGATTGAAAGAATCAGGTGCCTTGTCTCTTGTCCCTATTATTGCAGATGCTACATTCCAAAAGTGGGGAATGGACTTTGTTGGTGAAATTAGTGCAGAGTCCATTTGTGAAAAATCCATTTGTGGTCACAAATGCTTCCTTTATGGCTACTAATTATTTTATAAAGTGGGTTGAAGCTGCCCCCATGAAGAATGCTACTCACAAAATGGTGATTGATTTCTTACAGAATAATATCATCACCAGATTTGGAGTGCCTAGTAAAGATCGTTGCAGACAATGCAATGTGTATTAGAGCTTCTCCCTTGAGGGATATGTCTGAAAAATTTGGAATAACTTTTCCATAACTATTACCCACAAGGGAATGAACAAGTTGAGTCCAGAATAAAAACTTGATCAAAATTGTAAGAAAGACTTTGGAATTGAATAAGAAGAAGTAAGAAGAGCAGCTATTTGGGCTGGCAAGATCACCCCAAAGAAGTCTACAGGAAGAAGCCCTTTTCAGTTGGTCTATGGTATGCATGTCACTCTGCCTGCAAATTTGCAGCTCCCCACCTTCCATAAGTTGCAAGAGCAGAATATGGAAGAGATTGATCCCTATACTCTAAGGATAAATCAAATCATCCAGGTGGACGAGATCCGAGAGATAGTCACATGAAAGGTGCATCAAGTTCAAAGATAAGATGAAGGAGGTCTTTGACATAGAGGCTACAGCATGGAAATTTGAGCTGGGTGATTTAGTTTTGCTTTGGGATAGCAAGCATGAAGATAAAGGAAAGCATGAGAAGTTTGACCCACTTTGGATTGGGCCATATGTCGTAGACATAGCAAATGAGATAACACATACTTCTTGCGAGATCTTGGTGGTGAGGTGTTGAGTTGCTTGTCAATGGAGGCACCTCAAGCATTTCTTCAATTAGCGGCGACAAAAGGCAATGATTTCCCGTACATTATATATATGTTTGGGTGTGTTTCCTTTCGGCCTCTGTGTTTGTAGATGTATGTTGCCATCTGTTTTGTTTCTGCCATGCTTTCCCTAGTCATTGGTTTGGGTGTTGGTGCCTGGGTTGTTGTTTGCCTCTTTGGGATCAATTGATTGTCTTTATTGCAAATGCCTATTTTTACCTATTTGAAATAGTTCATCATGTTGAAGTGCTTATTGAGCCCTTCCTTCTATGCACTTGGTGGTGACAAGACTATCAATCCAACCCCCTGGTCCTATGTGGGAATCTTTGTGTTTGGATTTGTGCGCAACACAATTGGTTCCATGTAATATTGGAATTGGTTGCCCAAACTTATGTTTGTTGAATGTCTCCATGTTTTCTCCTAAAATGTATAATTTTGGAGTGGTGACTTGTCAAACAAATATCTTGAGCTACTCTTCCATGAGTTCTGGGATCTCTAGGTACCCGTAGGCGATACACGTCCCACAATCAAAGCCAATGTTGGCACACAAAATTGTCCCACGACAATTTGGGGCCTTTATTTTTCATTGCACACAATTGCACCCTCTTTCATAGCTTTTCTTGGACTTAAAAGAAAAACTTGCAATCCTTTCATAGTGTCACTCCGGTTTGATGTTGTGCAAGTTGGAGCGCCCTTGAGGTTTATCCCACATCCGCTAATTCAAGGTTAGGCATTGAGGACATATTTATGTTAGAGCACTTTGGTGATTAAAGTGAAGGAAGCGGGAAGGCTTAATGGCACGAATGTTTCCTTTTGAAGCAAGTTTGATTGATCATTCAAAAGCAATTAAGGCATGAGCAAGAAGCAGAGGGTCTACGAGATCGAGCCATGTGTCTCAATCCCGTGGATTCACATCCACAAAGACATTCGGAAAACCGATTAAGGTAAAAAAGCCTCCAAAGTGTGGGAGCATGGATTGTCACCATGTGGCACAATCCCGTGTAACCAGGGCTCGGATGAACTCAAAGCAAGATGACAGTCGGCAATAGTGGGAAGCCTCAGTGAAGGACATGTGGCGCAAATCGGTAAGCTCACAACCCACAAAATTCAATGCAGAGATGTAAAGGCTTCCGAGAAGCGAAAGAACCAATGAGTGACATGTGGCACAAATCGGGAAATTGTAGCCCACAGGGTAGGGGAGATAGACTCTGGTGTCCCCAGATTTCATCCTGAAATCTGCGACTACCCCATCCAAAAAAAAATTTCGTACTTTTAAAATAATGGATCGTTTTGTGTTTTTATTGCTGAAAGTTCTTGTATTGTGTCGGGATATTCCCAAGGAGCCATATTAGCCTTTTTCGCTAAATACCCGGATGCCCAAAATTGTCATATTGATCGTCAGGATTTATCTGGGAAAATTTGTATTTAATTATTTTCAGCCCCGTATGAGGCTATTTGCGCTCCGTTTTAACTCTGTTATGAACAAACATATCATTATTCCTATATACCAGAAGGATTTTAACTAAAAAAAAGTTTTGGGATTTATTTGTGACTTTTGGCAATTTTTCGTGTTTTTGTGTTTTCTGTTTCGTTTTATGTGAAATTTCTCTAGAACAATTCCTTTGCCGGGTAAGCCCGATTTTTGGCCTGGAGCAGCTGGAGAACATATACGCACATTATGCCCGGAGGAAGTCACCATCGGAGGTCTGGATCACTGGGAAAAAGCAAAGTCGTGCAGAAAAGCCCCTACGGGGATGGGCGCATTTTTGAAAACAAAGGATTTAAGCTGCAGTGGGAAAAATAGAAGCAGGCGAGGCGGGAATTTGTACTACTGCATAGCAGAGCTACTTTTTCCCATGATAGAAAATTCACTTAAGCTGCAGTGGGAAAATTAGAGGCAGGCAGGCGGGAATTTATTGCCTGCCTTGCAGGGTAAAAATTCCCATGGTGAAATAAAAGAAAAGTGACTTAAGTGAAATCATGGGATTTTATTGCCTGCCATGCAGGGTAAATAATCTCATTGTCAAAGTCAAATCACTTAAGTGGATCATGGGATTTCCGGGGCTGCCTTGCAGGGTAAAAATTCTCATTGCCATGTGTTTTTAAAAATAGAATTCTATTATTCCAAAAAGTGCGACCCACCTTGGGTGAATAATAATGCATTAAATAAATATTTGTTAATATTTATTCACCCAATTTTGGCACCCAAGCTTGTGGAAAAGTCAACAAAGGGAAGTGGACAAAAGGAATTTAAAAATAGAATTCCAAAATTAAATAAATTTAATTTATTTAATGCAGCCCCTTTTGAGAAGGAATTAATACTTTTTAAAGTATTAAAAGATTATATTAAATTCTATTTTCAGTGGCTATGGTCAAGGCACACTGTGAAGCTTAAGTGAAGTGAAGTGTGAAGGATTAAATTGGATTAATTTAATTTATTGGATGGCTGTCCTTAAACATGCTATTTTTAAAGAGAAAAACATGATTTTTAATTAATTAATTGCCAGGAATAGGAAGGGCAATTATTAATTATAGAATTGTGAGGGTTATATAAGCATGGGCTGCCATATGGGTGAATTATTTAATTCACAGGTAAAGAATTGCAGCCAAGAGGAAAAGTGCGCCCCCATTTGAAGAAGGATTTTGCTCAGGCAAGGTGGTAACAAGGCTAAAAGCTTCCAGATTTGGCGCATGCTTTGAAGGAGGAATTCATTACAGGTGCTTTACAAAAGAAAATGAGTTTTAATCAATGTCCAATACATTGAATATTTCCTCCGAATCTGAAGGATTATCCAGATCTGCACCAGTTTTGAAGAATTCCAGTCAAATAAGAAGAAAAAGAATTGTTCAGACAAAGATAGACAAAGCTATGGCGAAGAAAGATGAAAAAGAAAGCACAACGGAGTCATGCATCACTTCTAAATTTGCAGATATTGGAGACACGGATCTAGGCTCGGAACCTCTTGCTGAATTGATAGACAGATCCAGAGCAAGAAAGACTTCACTCATGCGTGCAGGAAAAACTTCACTCATGCGTGCAGATTAAAAGCAGTGGAATTATTCGAGCTGCAGGCTTTTCCAGATGCGGATGCAGATGCAGTATGCAGATGCGAATGCGAGATGCAGATGCAAATGCAAATCCATATCCAGATCAGATCCAGATCTCATAGTTGCAAAAGCTTCCGGCACAAAGACTTCATCCTCTTGTTTCGAATGCAGCCCGTGAAGAAGTTAGTGCGTGGAAAATTCCTTCCAAGATCTTTTGCAAATGCTCCCATCTTCTAGTTGAAGCCTTCATTGAATTTGCATTCACCTTGAGTGCTTTCCAGAATTTTTAATTGCTCATATGCAATTAAAAATAAGGATGATGAGTTATCTACGACAAACATTGCATTGATGCATGTATTGGAGAAGAACTCCAAAAGCTTCAAGGATAAAAGAGAAGACAATGCGAAGGCAAAATTCCAACTTGCTTCCAATTCCAGCTGCTTGCAATTCCAGCTTGTTTCCAGATCCAACTACTCCTAGATCTAGTTTGGTGAGAATCAAAGGCAAAAGAATCATTTACAGTGCAGACATGAAAAAGGACAAGCTATGACTTTTCTCTTCTTCTTCTTTCCTCCGACAAAGTAATTGAGCGATTAATTAAATTACACAACTTAAGTGATTGGTTTAAAAGCCATTACTTGAAGAAGTCAATTACTTGGAGATAGGTGGCGGACGCGTGCAAAATAGAAGGTTCTATTTTGATTCTGCAAGTCATACATGTCATGCGAAAGAGGAATTCGGGAGGGAGATTGCCAATTGTTTCTTTTCCGATTTCCACATGTGTCGGTTCAACTAAAAGCTTCCAACTTGTAATTGTCCCTCTACATTCTATAAGTAGAGGAAGAACCTCGGGTTAATAATCAGAATTTGTAAGCAGCAATCTTGTGTTCTAGACTTTGTCTTTGAACCCCGAGAGCCACTTGGAGCAAAGGAATACAAAGGAGCAAGTTTCGAAGAACTTTGTGTCACGGTGTACTTGTGTTTCTTGCTTTTAATCTTAGATCTCTTAATAAACTTTGTGTTATTTTAGATCGGATCTAGAGCTACCTTTGTTTTAGAAGTGTGTTTATACCTATTGGATTCTTCTATGTGCATGCAATCAGCTCTGCCATCTACTGATTGGGATGCACGTTTTCCCCATTTCTTCTTTGTATTTCCTTTACTTCCTTCTTCTATAAAATACTTCCTTTCTTGAACAATCGCTTACTTTACTTTGAGAACTTCTTAGTTATGGTTCATGAACTAAGTGGTTAAAGTAAAACCTCACGATAGATAATAACACATTTTTATTGACAAATCGACACGGGAGCCTCACCAGCGGTTAAATGAGGGAGATTTATCTCATGACTGCCTAGGTTTGATCTTTATCTATGCAGAAAATCTAGCCAACAATTTTTGTCGACTCTGCTGGGGAACAACTATCTTTGCATCAAAACTTATCTATGAAGATCATAGTGTTTTCCATACAAATCTCAACCTAGCTGAATGTCCATTCACCTGATCCGTGAAGGCGCAAGGAAGGATTGATCGTTTCTTCAGATTGCAGGAGCAATTCAATTTCAATCATCCTCCTCAAGTTAGAAGCCACAGATCTAGTCTTTCACCAGGAAGAAGAGTGCAAACACATCCAGATCCGGATCATCTTCAGCATAATCCGGCAGCTGGAATTATTCATCAAGTCTACTCTTGGAGAGGACGTGCCCCGTTCATCATGCTGAACCGAAACCCACTTGCCCCTGCAGCGCCTGTTCCATGGGGTGCAGCCTTTGGACTTCGAATCTGACTCCTCCTATGCATGATCTACCTAAAGGGACGAGAAAGAATTTTCCAAAATTCTTTGGAGATGGAAAGCAAAACCCGGATGATCATTTGGCGGCTTTCTTTATATCCTGTGGAGTACTTGCAGTCGAACATGAAGATGTATCTGTCAGACTCTTCATAGAGACTCTGCATGACTTGGCTGGAGAATGGTTCTACCGGCTAGCTCCTGGTACCATAACCAGCCCGGAGGCTCTTATGCGGGATGCGTTCCTGAAAAGATTCAAGGCAGCTGAAGATTCCAGCACATTGATAACTCAGCTCACTCAGTTGAAGGAGCCACATGAGCACATGCGGGATTTTATTGCAAAATTCCAAAGATTATTGTACAAAATTCCGGCTTCTGCTTCTCTGAATGACGAGAATCAAAAAGTATTCTTCATCAATGCTTTGCTTCCTGAAGTAAGCTATCAACTGCGAAGAGCACGTCTTGCTGATTTGTTAGCAGCTCAAAACATGGCGGTTGAAATTGAAGATGACCTCATCATGGTTGGAAAGATAAAGAGCAACACTTCTAGAGCTGAAAGTTCATCCTCTGCTACTACTTCCGATTCACTATTGCAAAAGTTAGCAAATGAGATGATGCAGATGAAGAAACAAATGGCTCAAATGGCTCAAGGCAACAACACTGCCCCTACTCGGAATTTCAACAACAACCGGAACCGCATTGTTGGTTCCCAAAGATTAGCAATTGAAGCTGCTCCCAGAAACAATGTGGAGATGAATGAAGAAGACCAGGAAGCTGACATTGATCAGCTCGAGGATGATGATTTTATAGGTCCTGTTGGCGACTCCAACATTAATTACCTAAACTACAAATCTGAACATGACGATGAGAAACTTCATGAAGATGATCATGGTCATACATATGCAGTACTTACAAGATCACAAACTCGCCAAGCTGAGGCATTAGCTAACGAACAAAGAAGGGGCAACCCTTTACCTTCTTCTTTAGCTCCTAGAGATAAGAATGCGAGTTCTTCATCTCAACCACAGAAAGTGGCTTAGGTATATGAATCTATTTCTTCTTTTGACATTATTGATCATGCCAAGAAAACCAAAGTTAAAATGTCAGAAGCTGGATACTTGAGAGCCATTCCTAAGCAGTTAAATAGGCTAGTCAAAAATGTACAATCACCAGGACAATCCAATACATCAAAAGGCCTTTTGCCTAAGCCCAAAGACACTCCACAAAACACTGCAGTTGTTAAACCCTCCCCATCTTCTAACAGGGTAGAACCTTTCTATGTCTCCCTATTGCTTAATGGTTTCAAGTTAAGCAACTGCATTTTAGATTCAGGTGCGTCTGACAATGTCATGCCAGCTAAAGTTGCAGATGCTCTTGGGCTTACCTTGACAAAGACCATAAAAAGGTGTTATTCCATGGAGAGACAAGCCCCTTTAATCGGACAAATCAAAGATGCACAAGCTGTTCTGGTGGCTTTTCCTGACAAAAGATTAAAGATGACAATCTTAGTTGCAGATATTCTGTCTCCTACGGGATGTTACTAAGTAGAAACTTCTGCAAAGAGCTGGGAGGAGAAGTAAAGATGGATTGGTCTGCGCTCATATTCCTATCAAGGGGATTAACCATAAGCTGGAGCCGGACAAGAAGTTCAAGTACACGGTTACAAAATCTGAAGATCCTAGATCTCAGATTCTTTTGAGAATGCATTGACCGTGGGGTCTACTTCTTGGAAATGGATAAAGGCGTTCCAGAGCAAGAACTTCAACCAGAACTAGAGCCAGAAAAGAGAAGAAAAAGTTTGGACTCTGGAGTTTAAAGGCACTTGTTGTTCTTTTGGATCAGGAGCTGGCGCTCTACTAATATCTCCAGATCATGAGGTATTTCCATACTCCCACAAGCTGATGTTCGAGAACACCAATAATACGACGGAGTATGAAGCATTGCTTTAGGAATGGAGCAAGCTAAAAAGAAAGGAGTAAGACTCCTCAAAGCCCAAGGAGATGCTAAACTTCTAGTAAAGCAGGTTCGAGGGCAAAGTCAAGTCAAAAGAGATAAGTTGGAGCATTACAGAGATAAAGTGCTTTCCGCCACATTCGATTTTGCAACCTTCTCTATTGACTTCATTCCAACGAATCAAAATTCTAAGGCAGATTCTTTGGCAGTCACAGCTGTACTATTGAATCTAGATAGACCACCGTCCATATTCAGACAAGGAAACTATAAAGTGGAGATGGTCTACCACCCCAGAGTCCCTGAACAAACATCTGCATGTTTGCATGTTGAGGGGAGTAAATCACCACCACGACAAACAGTCACAGAAAAAGATGATCCATGTTATGGTGATAGCAGTGGAATGATCCAACCAAAAGGTAACAAAATCCCCAAGGATTTAGTTTCCTTAGTGGAGACTTTCAACAAGCATGATCAATATCTGAAGAAGAACAAAGAATATGGTGATAGTTCTTCCTCAAAAATGCAGCAAATAAATCTAGGAACGAGAGAAGTTGATGCAGACTTACCCACCGCAGAAAGAAGAAAGGATGAGCCACCACCAGATGAAGTTGATAAGGACTTGCCCAAGTATTTGACAAGAAGGCCAAAGAAAGGAAGTTCAAGATCGGAGACTGGGTACTCTGGTGGGACAAGAGATATGAACCGAAGGGCATGCACGACAAATTTGATTCACTCTGGAAAGGGCCCTTCGTGATCAAAAGAGCTGCAGGAATGGATACCTTCTTCCTTGCCTACCGGGATGGAATTGAGTTACCATTGCCTTTCAACAGGAAACATCTGAAGCTGTTCAGGAACTGAAAAAGCAGGTTAAAACCTGTATGTATATAAATAAAAATTTGTTTGTTTTTCCTTGTTTTGTTTTTGTGTTGTGTTGTTTGCCCGACCCGTGCCCAAAAGACAAGACACGAAACCAGAGATGCTAGGATCTCATCTTTTCCCTTGTCATTCTGACAGAGAAAAAGATGTCCACAGACGGAGCCAACTGGTGTCCCAGATTTCATCCTGAAATCTATGACTACCCTATCGAAAAAAAAATTCATACTTTTAAAATAATGGGTCGTTTTGTGTTTTTATTGCCTGAAAGTTCTTGTATTGTGTCAGGATATTCCCAAAGAGCCATATTAGCCTTTTTCGCCAAATACCCAGATGCCCAAAATTGTTATATTCTGTCGTCGGGATTTGTCTGCGGGAAATTTGTATTTAATTATTTTCAGCCCCGTATGAGGCTATTTGCGCTCCGTTTTAACTCTGTTATGATCAAACATATCATTATTCCTATATACCAAAAGGATTTTAACTAAAAATAAGTTTTGGGCTTTATTTGTGACTTTTGGCAATTTTTCGTGTTTTTGTGTTTTCTGTTTCGTTTTCTGTGAAATTTCTCTAGAACAATTCCTTTGCAGGTAAGCCCGATTTTTGGCCTGGAGCAGCTGGAGAACATATACGCACATTATGCCCGGAGGAAGTCACCATCGGAGGTCTGGATCACTAGGAAAAAGCAAAGTCGTGCACAGAAAAGCCCATGCGGGGATGGGCGCATTTTTGAAAAACAAAGGATTTAAGGCTGCAATGGGAAAAATAGAAAGCAAGAGGCGGCGGGAATTTTGTACCTGCCTAGCAGGGTACTTTTTCCCATGATAGAAAATTCACTTAAGCTGCAGTGGGAAAATTAGAGGCAGCAGACAGCAGGGAATTTATTGCCTGCCTTGCAGGGTAAAAATTCCCATGGTGAAATAAAAGAAAAGTGACTTAAGTGAAATCATGGGATTTTATTACTTGCCATGCAGGGTAAATAATCTCATTGTCAAAGTCAAATCACTTAAGTGGATCATGGGATTTCGGGGCTGCCTTGCAAGGTAAAAATTCCCATTGCCATGTGTTTTTAAAAATAGAATTCTATTATTCCAAAAAGTGCGACCCACCTTGGGTGAATAATAATGCATTAAATAAATATTTGTTAATATTTATTCACCCAATTTTGGCACCCAGGCTTGTGGAAAAGTCAACAAAGGGAAGTGGACAAAAGGAATTTAAAAATAGAATTCCAAAATTAAATAAATTTAATTTATTTAATGCAGCCCCTTTTGAGAAAGAATTAATATTTTTAAAAATTAAAAGATTATATTAAATTCTATTTTTAGTGGCTATGGTCAAGGCACCTTTGTGAAGCTTAAGTGAAGTGAAGTGTGAAGGATTAAATTGGATTAATTTAATTTATTGGATGGTTGTCCTTAAACATGCTATTTTTAAAGAGAAAAACATGATTTTTAATTAATTAATTGCCAGGAAATAGGAAGGGCGATTATTAATTATAGAATTGTAAGGGTTATATAAGCATGGGCTGCCATATGGGTGAATTATTTAATTCACAGGTAAAAAATTGCAGCCAAGAGGAAAAGTGCGCCCCCATTTGAAGAAGGATTTTGCTCAGGCAAGGTGGTAACAAGGCTAAAAGCTTCCAGATTTGGCGCATGCTTTGAAGGAGGAATTCATTACGGTGTGCTTTACAAAAGAAAATGAGTTTTAATCAATGTCCAATACATTGAATATTTCTCCGAATCGAAGGATTATCCAGATCTGCACTTTTGATTTTGAAGAATTCGGTCAAATAAGAAGAAAAAGAATTGTTCAGACAAAGATAGACAAAGCTATGGCGAAGAAAGATGAAAAAGAAAGCACAACGGAGTCATGCATCACTTCTAAATTTGCAAATATTGGAGACACGGATCTAGGCTCGGAACCTCTTGCTGAATTGATAGACAGATCCAGAGCAGGAAAGACTTCACTCATGCGTGCAGGAAAAACTTCACTCATGCGTGCAGATTAAAAGCAGTGGAATTATTCGAGCTGCAGCTTTTCCATCCACAGTCCAGATGCAGATGCAGATGCAGATGCAAATCCATATGCAAATGCAAATCAATCCAGATCCAGATCTCATAGTTGCAAAAGCTTCCGGCACAAAGGCTTCATCCTCTTGTTTCGAATGCAGCCCGTGAAGAAGTTAGTGCGTGGAAAATTCCTTCCAAGATCTTTTGCAAATGCTCCCATCTTCTAGTTGAAGCCTTCATTGAATTTGCATTCACCCTGAGTGCTTTCCAGAATTTTTAATTGCTCATATGCAATTAAAAATAAGGATGATGAGTTATCTACGACAAACATTGCATTGATGCATGCTTGGAGAAGAACTCCAAAAGCGAGGATAAAAGAGAAGACAATGCGAAGGCAAAATTCCAACTTGCTTCCAATTCCGGTGCTTGCAATTCCACTTGTTTCGAGATCCGGCTACTCCGAGATCTAGTTTGGTGAGAATCAAAGGCAAAAGAATCATTTCATGCTTTGCAGTGGACATGAAAAAGGACAAGGCTGCAACTTTCTCTTCCTTCTTTCCTCAAACAAAGTAATTGAGCGATTAATTAAATTACACAACTTAAGTGATTGGTTTAAAAGCCATTACTTGAAGAAGTCAATTACTTGGAGATAGGTGGCGGAGCGTGCAAAATAGAAGGTTCTATTTTCGGATTCTGCAAGTCATACATGTCATGCAAAGAGGAATTCCAGGAGGGAGATTGCCAGTTGTTTCTTTTCCGACTTCCACATGTGTCAGTTCAACTAAAAGCTTCCAACTTGTAATTGTCCCTCTACATTCTATAAGTAGAGGAAGAACCTCGGGTTAATGATCAGAATTTGTAAGCAGACGATCTTGTGTTCTAGACTTTGTCTTTGAACCCCCGAGAGCCACTTGGAACAAAGGAATACAAAGGAGCAAGTTTCGAAGAACTTTGTGTCATGGTGTCTTGTGTTTCTTGCTTTTAATCTTAGATCTCTTAATAAACTTTGTGTTATTTTAGATCTGCGGATCTAGAGCTGCCTTTGTTTTATAATTACGTGTTTATACCTATTGGATTCTTCTATGTGCATGCAATCAGCTCTGCCATCTACCGATTGGGATGCACGTCTTCCCCATTTCTTCTCTGTATTTCCTTTACTTCCTTCTTTATAAAATACTTCCTTTCTTGAAGCACTACTTACTTACTTGTGAGAACTTCTTAGTTATGGTTCATAAACTAAGTGGTTAAAGTAAAACCCCGATAGATAATAACACATTTTTATTGACAAATCGACACGGGAGCCTCACCGGTTAAATGAGGGAGATTTATCTCATGCCCGCTTAGGTTTGATGCTATGCAGAAAATCTAGCCAATGAGACTCACAAAGACAGAGCAATCAAGAGTGAAGAGCCTCCGATGAAGGACACACGGCGCACATCGGAAGCCCACATCCCCGAGAGGACATAAAGCTATATAGTGCAAAGAGAGCCAAGACGAGGCACAATGCTTAGTATTGCCACATGGCAGTTTGAGCAGCCAATCTGTGATACCAGAAAGCGGGAAAGGGGTCCGTTTCCACGTAGAAAGCGTTTCACGCGCGGTATGTGGGGAAAGCGTCAAAAACATTTTAAACGCTTTGTGCCGTTTCCGTTTCACGCGAGCGAGTACGGGGGAAACGTCAAAAACATTTCTTGCGCTTGTCACTTTAAAAACGGAAATACTTTTTAAAAAATAAAAAAACTTTGCATTAAATGCACAGCCTAAACCTTAATACAACTACCTACCTTGCTAAACACACTTCCTAAAAGCTATATAATGACCTCTTGGGTCCATTCTAAATCACACTCTCATTTTTCTCTTGCTAAATACAGTTTTCATTAAACTAGCATTTAGCATTGTGAAGAGCAAAGAGACATCAAGAGCAGCTTGAAGGAAGAGTTTAGGACGTGTTGTTAAGAGCTAAAGGCTTCAAGGAGGAATTTCGAATCAGATTTGGAAGGTGGGATTGACTTCAAGGAGGAAAAACCAGGTATTTTTCAAGTTTTTTTTTTTTGCTAAAGAAAATGTTAATGTGATCAATGATCACGAATGATGTGTGCATTATGCACACATCATTCATGATCATTGATCATGATGTCAATATGTAGGTTTAATTTAGTAATTTTAAAACTCTATGCTTAAAAAAATAAAAAAATGTAACATTTTCTTTGCGTTTTAAAATAAAAACTTATGTTCTTTTTTAAATTATAAATATCATCCAAACTCTATGTATGCTCTCACCTCGCACCTATACGGGTGACCTTGGTGATCAAAAGCGAGAATAGGATTCTAGGGTTTTTAAATTTAATTCTTTTTGCTTTTTTAAAAAAATTATTTTGTTTTTTTAAATTAAAAAATCCGAACTTTGTGTATGCTTTCACCTCGCGCCTGAACGGTGACCTTGGTGATCAAAAGCAGAATAGGATGTGTAGGGTTTTTAAATTTAATTCATTTTTGTTTTTTTAAAAAGTTTTTGCTTTTAAATTAAAAATCGAACTCTATGTATGCTCTCACCTCGCGCCTGAACCGTAACCTTGGTGATCAAAAGCAGAATAGGATGTGTAGGGTTTTTAAATTTAATTCTTTTTTGTTTTTTTAAAAAAGTTTATTTTGTTTTTTTAAATTAAAAAATCCAAACTCTGTGTATGCTCTCACCTCGCGCCTAAATGGTGAACTTGGTGATCAAAAGCAAAATAGGATATGTAGGGTGTGGTTCTATTTAATAATTTATTGTTATCTAAGTTTATGTTTTTATTTTTCAATGAAGGTTTGATTCAATGGCATCTAGTTCAACTTCAGTGGGAGGGCATGGGGAAGGGGAAGAAAGCCAAAGTGGGGGTGTGGATCCTAGAGCTCCTCTTTGGAGACATGTGCAAATTGTGGAGAACCTTGCTGGCGGTGGCTCTTGAATTTGGGTATGCAATCATTGCAATATACAATACAAATCCTCTTATACCCGACTCAAAGCTCATTTAATGGGGAAATCAGGAACGGGGATTAGAAAATGTGGCAAGGTTGAACATAAACATATATTGGCATATATGAAAGAGCAAGAGGACGCTGATATGGAAGCTTCAAGAGCTAGATTTAAAACAGCTCCTTTGCAAAATAGGGGTTCACAAAAACCACCCAACCCATCAAACCATCCTTTTATCCAAGTTGCAGTTGAAACTCCAACAGAGGGAGAGTATTTGTCACGAAAGAGAATTTCCAAAGGCCCATTAGAGCAAGCATTTACAAATGAGAAAAGGGATGTTGCTGATGAGTTGGTTGCTCGATGCATTTATGCATGTGGGTTGCCCTTCAATGTGTTGCGCTCACCTTATTGGCAACAAATGGTGAGAGGTATTAATGATGCACCAAAAGGGTATAAAAGCCCTAGTTATGAGAAGGTGAGAACCACATTGTTGGCGAAAGAAGTGGCCCATGTACATACTTCTTTGCAGCCAATTAGGGATTCATGGAAGGACTCAGGGGTATCTATCATTTCAAATGGATGGAAAGATGCCCGAAATAGACCCCTAATCAACATTGTTGCAGTGTGCCCTAAAGGGGCAATGTTCTTAAGGGCTGTTGATTGTGAGGGTGAAGTGAAAGATGCTCAATTTATTGCTAATATTTTGATTGAGGCTATTGAGTCAGTGGGCCCTGCAAGCGTTGTCCAAGTCATCACGGACAATGCCAAAAATTGTAGAGCAGCAGGGCTGATTGTTGAGGGGAGATATGAGCACATTTTTTGGACACCTTGTGCAGTACACTCCTTGAATTTGATGTTGCAGAAGATTGGAAAAATACCATGGATTGAGGAAGTTTATACAGAGGCAAATGAGATCCAAATGTTTATCACAAATCATCATATGTCCCAGGCTATCTTTAGGAGGTTCTCGACATTGGAGTTGCTGAAGGTAACCAAACAATTTCCTAGTTTCTAATTTTTATTTGCTAACTTTTTATGAAATATCAAATTATCAATTGAATTCCTTTTAAAAAAAAAAATTAATTAACTTGCTTTAATTTATTTTAATAGGTTGCTGAAACAAGATTTGCCTCTCACACGCTCGTCTTGAGACGACTTGTGAAGGTAAAGCAAGCCTTAAGGCTTATGGTGATTGATGATGTTTGGTCCGTGTGGAGGCAATCAAACACAGAAAGAGCCATCAAAATAAAATCAATTATACTTGATGATATTTGGTGGGCAAAGGTTGCATACTTGATTAGTTTTACTGAGCCTATTTTATCTATGATTAGATATGCAGACACGGATAATGCTTGCATAGGGGAGATCTATGATGGCATTGACTCTATGCTTGAAAAAATTAGAGACATCATACAACAAAAAGAGCAGGATCCTGAAGAAAAATTCTACAGTGAAGTTAAGAACGTGATCATGAGGTGGAATAAAATGACCACCCCATTGCATCTCCTAGCCTATGCCCTGAATCCCAAATTTTATAGCAGTGAAATACTTGCACTACCTAGTAGGCAAAAACCATATGATGACCATGAAGTTGCAAGTGGAGCTAAGGCAGCATTCCGGAGGCTTTTTCCTGATCCAAATGTAACTAGTACAGTCCGTTGTGAAATGACGCTCTTTGTCTCTTCATCTAATAGTAGCATGGGTGAAATAGATGCAACACTTGACAGGTACAAGATGACCCCATGCATGTGGTGGTGTGCACATGGCCATGATGCCAAGTGGCTGCATGACCTGTTGCCATTAAAATCCTTTCACAGGTATCAAATATTAAAATGAAATCAAAAGTTTGTTTATTAATTAAAAATGTATGTTCTTACTTCTTAGTAAATTAATATTATAGTATTACTAATTGAAAATTTCTAACTTCTTTTTTGTAACAGGTGGCTAGCAATTCCTCAGCAGAACGGAATTGGAGTACATATTCCTTCATCCACTCAGCCAAACGGAACAAGTTAGCATCCAAGAAGGCCGAGGATTTAGTGTATGTGCATTCCAATTTGCGCATTCTATCACACAAGAGTGAAGCCTATGTTAGAGGTCCCAACAAACTTTGGGATTTTGATCCCTGAGACTAGCGACTTTGATGCTTCTGCTGCAACTCTTAGCCAACTTTCACTGCTTGGTATTGATGAAGAAGAATCGAGATCTTTTGCAGAAGGGAGGGAGAGTGGAGCTAGTGGGAGTGGAGATGTCGGTGCTAGTGGTGTTCATGGAGATGATTATGAGGAAATCTAGATGATATATTCTAGAATCTAGATTATTATTATGTATATGTGAATCATTGAAATTGTAACCATGTTGAATGATGACTCTTTAGAACTTAGAAGTTCAAATTTCAATGAATTCAAATATTTTGAGTGCTTTATCAATTATCTCTTATGGTCTACAATTATAAAATGAGTACTATGCATATATATATTTAATAATATATTGCATGACGTTTCCATCGACGTTTCGTATCCAAGGTTTTTTGAAAATTGTCGTTTTCCGCGTTTGCGTACCGTACCCGTTTTTTCCGTTTCCGTTTCCGTTTCTGGCAACATAGCAGCCAATCAAAGCGTGCCACGTGACCCAATTAGAAAAGTGTCCAACCGACTATAGTTGCAAAAACAAAATTTTTACATAATTTTTAATGGAGTGAATTGTAACAGAGCTCTACTTTTTAGCCTACAACTTTTGATAGAGAGCTTCAATTTAGACATGGTTGGTGGCGTTGAAAAGCTTATTCAGAAAGCTTTGCAATGGTTATAGATTTGAGAGAACTTTGCAATTGTTGGTGAGTAGTTTGTGACAGACCTTCAAGAATTCATTGGTCTATTATGGTAAAGCCTTTAGCCAAGTTCTCATCATTTGAGGGAAAGTGCAGTCAGTATAAAACCAATGATGAGTCATAATGAGCTATTTGTGTGAGAACCACATCCGATTGGACATATGGCAGCTCCCTGCCTCTCTAAGTATCCAGATTTCCTGGGATTGCACATGCTTTGCTCCTTGGAGATTCATTTGTGTTTTCTCAAGGCACACTTTTGGTGCACGATTGGCTTGTTCTCAAGCCACATTTGTGTTTCTTCTCTTCTCAATTTGGCATACAGGAATTTTGGAGTGATCCTGTCACACTTTGTCCTCTTCACCCATTGGTTGGAAATTTGATCCTCTCTTGCATTGCTATTTGTCTTCCTCTGAGCCTCTGAGCCTCTGATTTTCCCTCATTTATGTTGGGTACCTTTGCATTCCACCTCTAGAATTCTCTACTAAGAAGAAAGAGTATCAAACTTAATTTTTGATGAAACATTTTTAATAATTACCTTCCACCTAGTTTTATAAATATCCTTGTAATTTTGACCTGTCAATGCTTTTGCCTTAAAGCTTATTATTATCGATTTTCACGGCCTCTATTTGAAGCATAGTTACTAAGTCCGAAAATCTAGATCCATTCACGAGGGCAAAAAAATCAAAATTCTGAAATTCTCAAAAAGTTAGAAAAACTCACATGCGAAATATATACATATTTTATATGAGCATAATTTAGAAATATGCAAATATTATAAATATGACGCTAAATATGAGCAGAATTTATAGATATGCAAAAATTGACAAATACAATGAAAAATATCAATAACGTAATACAAAATGTCAATATATTTAGTATTAAATATTATTTAAGGGTGTTGGGTGTCTCTTTATAGAAAAAAATAGAAATAGTATTTTTTGAAAGAAAAATCAGGGCTGACCCGGACAAAACTTATGGGCCGGCTGAAAAGTCCATATCCGGTAGGATTTTGTTCAAGACCTGCCAGATTTGGTAGCTATGTTCTGAAGTCCATACAGTTTCGATTTGGATCCAACCAATGCTTTATTACACATAATACTATCCAAATGCTTGCATTGCCCTGATATTCAATATTTGCTGGCTTTTAATGGCTGTAACCATAATACTTTAATCTTTTCCTCTTTACTTCCCATTGATTATTACTTTTTAATATTAAGTTTAACACCCGCGTTTGAATTTCCAATGCATTAAATATTTATAATTCATGCGCTTTCTCTATCTTTTTAACAGAATGCCCTCGGTTTAACATCCATGCGCCACAAGTATTAGACATGGCAACACTTCCTCTAGCTTGACATATACTCGGTCGATTTTCCATGACACTTTGTTTATTGAAGGCGAGCATATTTGCATTCCTGATGTATTTTGTAAACTCAGGTGGGCAAACCAGCCATGACATTGATAGTTCAGAAGGACTTGGCATCACCAACTTCTATTTCTAGTCGTCTCTTTACAAACCCTGTTCTTCTTACCCTCCATAACTTCAATCTTATTGCAATCCGACTAGTATTCCATGTGTCAACGGAACAAACTATCAACAGAGTTCGTCTCATCTTCAAGTATGATGTAACTCCAATGTCCTTTCATTCTTCAACTCCAAAATACCTCAATTTCCATCTTCTAAGCACTCTTCTTCAGGACTTGATTCTAACAATTCAGATGAGGTTGCTTCCTCACTCACAACCTAATTCTTCAAGTCTAGTATGTGCTTGCCTTTATTTTCAATGGCATATTCTTCTTCCATAAATGGTTGGCTTTGGCTGCTATCAACCAACCGCGACCCAATAATGCACCATAGGCTTTCTTCAACAAGACGACTACAAAATTTATTATAAAGGGTTGGGTGCCAATAACTATCTTTTGAGCCATAAGAAATCCCACCACCTTTATACCATAATGATTGACTTCCGCCAATAACTAGAAGGTCGGCAGCCGAATATTGGGCTTCCAAAGACTCTTCCAATTATCCTCTAGCCGAACGCTCATGCCAAAACCTCCATCAACAAGTATTTTTCACATTTCTCTCGAGGATTTACATATGCACAACAATTGGTTGTTGGGATAGATTCATTGTCAGGAGCATAGGATCAATCACTTGATCCCTCGACAACGAGGGATCAACTATGGGTTCATTATTCTACTATGTTCTCTCCCCATCACCCGACGCTACACCATTTGACACTAGGAGCGCCATTGTATGCTCCATGTTAAGGCCAATTCTTGTATAGTAGCATTTATAGCATTTTGAGTTCCTTAATGCTTTGCAATATGTCATGTCCCTTTTTGGCGGCTAATTTTCGAAGACCTTAACCCATTCTTTCCCGTGGGTCTAAGGAGAAAAACAAGGGGAAATCTGAATTATATTTTATAGTTGCTTAGATAGTACTTTCATTTATTATCATTTATCCTATTGGAAGCCTTTTTGCTCCAATAGAGGAATTAAGTAGTTTAGTTTTATTGGTATTGTGAGCATGTAGGCTCCAATAACCTTTTAATATTTAAAAGCAATTACTTAAGGGGTCGGCCATGTTGTAATGTTTGCTTTAAGCACTCCTTAGGCCTATTTAAGGAGGTCGCTTGGGCATTTATGGATCATGTTTTGGTGATTATTCTTATTTTGGTGGAAGTGGCTAGTGTAGCCCTTTTACTCTCTCTCAAGGACGAAACCCCTTGGGTTGAGGCTCTCCTCCAAGGACGAAAACCCTTGGTTGGGGAAAACTTGTGAAGGACAAAAACCCTTCATGAGGTTTTGATTATGCAAGCTGGTTGGAAATGCAATAAAGGATCTTTCTCTTGCAATTGTGGTCTTCTTTGGTGCAATTTATACTTATTTCAAGTGGAGCGACCCATATTGAAGTGGTGTTTTGGTATGTGTGATGACATTTTGGCAATTCTAAAATTTCTAGCTTATTCGCCATATTTTATAAGGCCAATATATTGAGTTTCATGATTTTTGGTGTTTTCTAAGTTGAGTTGTGAATTTTTAAAATAACGCTGCAGACAAGGGTTTTATTGAAATTCATATCTCCAGATTTAGAGCATTAAAAATCAGTTTTCTTACATGAGATGATTGCTGGTGATATCTAATAATTTAGAGAATTAAATAGAGCTAATTCGAAGGGTTTTGAAGGCATTAAAGTGGGTTGGAAACCCCAAATCAGGTCACTGCCCTAGGAAGGGTTTGGAAATCAGTTTTTGCAGGGTTTATAACAGCAGTCTTATAAGTCTGATTTGAGAGCTTTTAGCCATTTCCTAAGGTCCCCCAAAAGGGACATTACACAATAGATCAACTACCTTCACAGTACAGTGGTTTGCAAAACTTGTATCACAATAGCTTTGTCTAACTCGAGTTTTCTCGTCACTGTACTTGTATGATCATGCAACTGACGTCATTCTTTAACTAGTTCCATCTTGACTTACATCCTTTCTTCGGCCAGTCTTTCCTTCTCTATACATGGGTTGGGGTAATAACTAATAAGTTGTCTTTGCTTGTGCTCTAGTTAATTCCCTATCCCCATCCTTAGCTACATCAATCATATGTTGACATTCGCTTGCTTTAGACAATTGCATCGCTTCAGGCCCACACAATCTAGAGAGAAGTAGGATGTTATTTTGATTGGTAGGAAATCTCTTGTGAAACGGCCCCACCCGTTATATTTTTGACATTGCATTATTGGTCACCCTTGGGAGTCGTAGTGAATCCAACTACGACCACCACCGCCACTAGAATTTTGGCGCCGGTAATTGTTCAAATTTGGTGGCATGGTAGGTAGCATTGATTGCTACCCTTGTGTGGAAAGCACTTGGAACCTATTATTCCTCAAATTGTATCCCACATAACTTGAAAAATCTCATAACACATTTTATTTGGGCAATTGGCCTTGGTATGACCATTTGTCTTGCAATTCATACTCTAATTCGCCTTCCCTTTGTCCTTGACATACTTTTTTGTTCATCATCAAGAGCATGTTCCTCTAATGAACCTGAACTAATACTAGTTCATAGTCACTGTAGTTGAAGTCATCTTCTTTACTCCTTAATGCGAGGATGTCTTATTCTCACTTTCAATATCCATCACTCAATTGTGTATGTCTTTGTTAGCTAAAGGTGGGACCACCTTCATCTTGCTTCGTAAATGAGGTCACGACCCTTCAATGAACCTTCACTTCTTCATTCGTCAACTAGTTCTTTTTCAAGTTTTCCCAATAGTTCTTTGAGTCTCCTCTTGTATGTTTGTACCTTCTCGTATTTACCTTGACATGTATTATAGATCTCAGCGACAATCTTATTATCGCCTCGCACAAGCTTAAATTTCTTCTCAAAAGTTTTTCGTGGTCTCTCCAATGCTCCCTTATGAAAGTCTCGATGCAATTGCGTACCAATCAATGGCAAATCTTGAAGGATTGTCGGAAAGCCCCTGTTGGTGACAATAGTTTGTCTCCCCATTGGCATTCAGTTGTGATGCATGTCTGCAATGTTGCATTGGATCTTCAAATCCATCGTCAATGAACTTTGGCAGCTTTTTCTTTTCTAAAGATGTCTTTATTAGAGTTGATGAGGTGCCCATGGCTATTGATTAGGTGCTTCGGCGTGGCTCTTAGAATATGTCTCTCCTCCTCGGGAAGGTTTGTGTCAAATGTTCCTATGCTCTCTCAATACTATCAAACATGTTCCTATATTTGACTTTTCCTTTGTTAGAGATCCATACACTATTCTACTCACCATCAAGTTCCATTTCTCTATTACTCACTCCAACTTACCATTTGCGATGCCGGGTGTTTTTGGCTCTATGTCTTCAATGAGCAAATCTTCAATTCGGTGGATTTAAGTCTCATATGCAACTCACTCTTCTACCGCAAAGAAGTCGTTATTGAACTTGGTCTCGGAACAAAGATTTCCTTCAAAAGGAGACGGCCTAGTCAAATCCTCACCGGATTTTGTTGACTCTTCACTTGATTCTTCTACGGTATCCTCCAACCCAACCTATTGACAAGATCCACAATTCCTCGGGAAGTGGCAATTGTTTGGCAATCTCTACCTGCTCCTTGTGTGTTACATAGGGTCCACCAATTCCAGCTGAACCCTCTCTTGGTGGCTTCTACTTGCACTTTAGCCTTGACTTCCACTTTTGATTCTACGCTTCATACTCTGCATGATGGAATTTTAGAATTGTCCGCGTCTCGCAGCCTTTGTCTTCTTGTTTGTTGTTCCACCAATCAAGTAGACCATCTAATTTCTTTGTCCACTCCCTGATTGTGTTGTCTTCTTCTCCCACCTTTGTTCGGCTCAATGGCATTAATCCCTTTTGGTTCGGTCTTGGTTTACCTCTAAATGACGACACTTCTCTTCACACAATTGTAAAAAAATGTTGATGTGCTTCACAATTACGTTCGAAACAAAGAGCTTATGAAATAATAATGTAGTGCCTCGTCATCGATGGTTACATTCGACAAAAAGATATTACAAGATGATGTACGTCATTTTGTCAATGGTTCTTGTCGACGACATTCGCTTCTAGCCAAGGTTACCCTAACCCATCATTCACAAAGGCAGCGACCCCAAAATGTTTGCTAAACAAACCACATTACCAAAGAAACATCAATTCCAAAATAGTAAGTACATGCCACAATGTAGCATGGAAGGACATGAGAGTAATAACAGCTTTATTTCATAGGTACTTCTCAATACAAGTGTTCGGTACAAGGAGGACCTATTACACAATGCCCCCACCCAACATACATCAATCTATTTACATGACAAGACTCAAGGGTTGTCAATTGAACACACACGGCAACAACTGAACATAACTAAAGAGTTTTTACAATACTAACTAAAGATGACATACAATCACTATTAACATAACATCGTCAGCTACCAAAACATGTAATTAATTATACACCAATAACAATGACAATACTAATATGGCAGTCTATAGTATTGATACTCAGATCGTGTGCTACACTTGCCCTGAAATCCAATACATGTATTTTTATTAAACATTTATGTGTTCATTTCATGTTTTTCCCATTATTAGTTCTAATTCTTATGCAAACGATCTTATTTCCTAAGAAGATTGTAAAATGGATTGCATGCATTTGAGGGTTAGAGGCAATATGCTTTTGGTTGTTAAAATTATAATAGATTAAAGGAGCTGACTGAACAGATATTCTGAGTTAGGGATCTTAAAAAACTAAAATTCAGTTATTTTTCTGGTATTTTTCCAGTCATGACAGAGGACTGACTTCCAGAAGTACCTCAACCTTAACAGATTAGGTACTTCTAGACGTACCATTTTTAGGGAGACATTCTTGCCATGCCCCTAACTTCCTAGGATATAGGTGACATGTTCTTCACCCCCATGTACAAGTACCCAGGTAACCTGTACCCCTGAGTTCAAGCATTATTCGTCATCAGAACTACCAAAGCATGAGTGCAACATAGCAGCACGAAAGTGCAAGAACAATTGCACTGACATGCAAGCACTACAATAAAACTGAGAGCCAGGGCATCAAAAGGTGTGATTAGTTTGCCCATCTCCTAGCCCTCACTGCAAAGGATCAAACTAACACCATGTAGTAGGCCAATTAGTGACTGTTGTTGAATAACATGGGAAGGCCTAGAATTTAATATGTCCAGCAACAAAATGAGAGATATTTGAAAGAGTGCAAGCATGTGTATGCGTATGCGTATGCGTATGTATACATATATACATGTATGTGTGCATATACATACATACATACATGTGTGTGTGTATTCATGCATTGTAAGGACACACTTTGCTATACTGGGCACCGTGGAGATCCAAAAACACATAAAGCATTTTGTAATCAATAGTCTTTTGTAAGATAGCACATATTTCAATAATTGGAAAAGAAGATAACTCAGGTCAATACCCATTAAAGCTAACAGATAAATGTGTGACCTTTTTTCACTTTAAGGAATTGCTGAAACAACTCTACTATTTGAAATCAATTCCAAGATTCATTCATCTTTGATATTTTATTTTGCAGGTTAGTATCCTTCAAGAGGATTCTTACCTCAATCAAACATGTTGCGCCCTCACCATCTGATGCTATTGACTTTGCCAAACCTTGCAAGACCTGACATGAAAAATTGACGGTATATGAATGAAGTGGGTTTTACTGTTAACCTTATAGTATGTTTGTCTGCAGATTAATTTTCAGGTTTAGCTGCTAAGTTAATTTCAAAAATAATAGACATGTTATATAAAATTCTCTTGCTTTCTAATCTGAGAAATGCCCATATTAGTTTTCTCCAGTCATGTTTGCGTGGATAACATCCCCTACCTCACCTTTAGTCGTGCATCTTGCATGCGTTTTTGTTAGAGATGTGTGGCACTTTTGACAGGTCATAATTTAGGCTACAAGATAGGCTTATAGAATATTCTTTGAGACAGATCAAGTAACCACCACAAATGTGCCTTTATAACAGCCAGATGCATTTTTAAATTGCAAATATGAGAAGCAAAGGAAAAATTATTTAAATTAACTAATTGTGTTAAATGATATCTTAATGCATGCACTTATATAGATATTGCATATCTACATTTTATTCTGCAATAAATAGCACTTAAAATAGTTTAATAAGCATTACAAGGAGAAGATCCATACAATTAATGGACGAGCACGTGCATTTTTAGACAACTATAGCAATACCTTCCCATATTATAAGAAAGAGACCCTCAAAACCATCATGAAGAAGACTATCCCTCTCAAACTTTTACGCAGTACAATCATTCCCAAATCAGCTCTCAGCTTTTACAAAGAGCATTTTCCTTTTGACTTATTTCTTCAGTTCACAATTGACAAATGAACAACCCCAATGCTAATCATGAAAATAAACATTACACATTCCTCAACTAATTGTTAGTATTATCATAACATCATCTTTTTATCATCATTCTGCTGGTGATTGGCCTGTAATTGACCTCCATTAACTATTTAATCCCCAACTTACTTATTTTCTCCTGCATACCACAAAATCTATTCATTGCAATTATATTCCAAGCTTGCTTCCACTTGAAACTCACCCAATCATATATCTATCACCATGGGCTCAAATTATAACTTACCTCGAGTTGTAGTGTTCTTTTGCCTCCTTAGAGCGAGTTTTAAATGTGCATTGTGTTGCAGATTAGACCTTAGCAATGGCATCTGCACAAAGCATCAGGTTCGGCATCTAAGTCAACATCACTAGCAGGGATAGTTCCTGCGAATGCCCATACCAAAGCATGGAAGTATGGTGTACATGGAGCTGGTGAAAATGAAGTTATTTGCAATTTCGTGGCAGAAAAATGTCTGGAGGCATCAATCGTTTGAAATATCACCTTTCATCTATTGTTTGCCGAGATGTTGTGGTTTGCCCCAACGTGACGGAAGAGGCAAAGCGAGAGATGAGACCAGAGTTGGCAAAGCTAGAGGAGAAGAAACTAGAGAAGGCAAGGGTGTAGGCAGCCATAGCACAAACTATTAGACCTGGGGCTCCAATGACAGAGGATTTAGAGGATGATGCGGCAACAATTGTGGGATCTACTTCTGGTCCACGCATACGAAGTGGAAGAGCCAGAAGAGCTGCATCTTCATCAAGTTCGAGCAAAGGCCAGAACTTTTTTTGGCAAGGAACACACCTGGAGCACAACCTTCATTGGAAGGTACAACTTGGAACAAAGATATGCACGAGGAAGCGGATAAAGCTTGTGCAAATTTCTAGTACTACAACTTGCCATTCAATGTGGCAAAGAGCCCATACTAGGAGTACTTGGTGACAAAGCGTTGACAGTTGTAGGGAAAGGGTACAAGGCACCCTCTCCAAAAGATTTGAGTGGAAAATTGCTTGAGGGTGCAATTGCAGATGCCACTACCATTCTAGAAGAGCAAAAGAAACAATGGCAAAAATTCGGATGCACCATTCTTTCAGATGGGTGGACGGATGGAAGGAACCGCACCCTCGTTAATTTTTTAGCGGCTTCAAACAGTGAGATGGTGTTTTTGAAGTCTATTGATGCCTCTAACATAGTAAAAAATGCAAAGAATTTGAGTGTTATGTTAGAGACGGTTGTATTAGAGGTTGGTGTACAAAATGTTGTGCAAGTTCTCAGACAATGCAGCAACATATGTGGCGGCTGAGAGACTACTGCAAGAGAGACATCTATCACTCTTTTGGACTCCTTGTGCAACTCATTGCCTTGACCTTCTTTTGGAGGACATAGGCAAAATTGATTGGGTGAGGCCGGTTGTAGAAGATGCAAAAAACATAACAAAGTGTACATATACAATCAGCCTTGGGTTCTGAGCTTGATGAGAGAACACGCAAAGGGGAAAGAACTTGTTCGAGCCGATGTCACAAGGTTTCGCAACTAACTTCTTAACGTTGCGAAAGTATTTCTAGTTTGTAACACCTTCAAACAAATGTTTGTGAGTCAAGCATGGCTAGACTCACAATATTCAAAGAAAGTTGACGGAGAGAGGGTTGCAAAGATAGTTTTTGATGATATCTTTGCAAAGAGAGCTATAGAGATCATCAAGGTAATTTCAAACTTCGATTTATATTTCATTCCTTTATTTTAATTTGTTAAATTATAAATATATTGTTTTCACTTTTTTACTTTATTTGTATTGTAAGTTTGTAACCTTACATTTTAATTTGTGTGTAGGTGTCAAAGCCGTTGGTGAGGGTTTTGCATTTGGTTGATGGGGAGCAAAACCCCATGGGGTTTATTTATGAGGCCATGGATAGGGCCAAAGAGTCTATCCAAAACTATTACAGGGGGGATATCGTCAGATATGGTCCCTTTTGGGAGATTATTAATGAGGAGGAACAATCAACTCCACCAACCTAACAATCAACTCCACCAACTTCTGAGATGTGAACGGAGAGGTTATGGAGGGCCTTTCAACATGTATTAAGAGGATGATACCACATGTTAAGACGAGGGACCTCGTCATTTTAGAGCTACAGAGTTACAAACATGCTAGGGGGCTCTTTTCTTTAGTGCTAGCTATTCGAGGGAGAGCCACGGAGTCACCAGTTAATAAATATTAGAATGTTTACCAAGTTACTTATTAGTTACAGATTTGATTCTATTAATTACTTATAATTTTTTATCATCTTGTTTGTGAGGTGGTGGGAGGATTGGGGAGGGAATACTCTGCATCTTCAAAAGCTAGCCCTCAAAATTCTATCTCAACCGTGTAGCGCTTCTAGATGTGAACGCAACTGAAGTTTGTTTGAGGCCATTCACACGAAGAAGCGCAACAAGTTGAGTCAAAAACGGCTCAACAACTTGGTTTTTGTGCAATACAATCTCCGGCTTCACACAAGAAAAGTGGAGGTCACATCAAAGAGCTCATTGATTTGGATGAGATAGATCCATACAGCGAGTGGATTGGGAGAGAAGAGGAAAACCCCGCGTTCACAGAGGACGAGATTGCTTCTTTTGAGAGGGAAGCTATGGAGGGAGAAGCACTAGCAGGACTCCGAGGAGATATTGGATTGGATGACATCTTTGGAGGTGATCTCCAACATGCAGCAAAGGAGCCACCAGCACCACCATCTACTTCCAAGTTCGAGCCAGAGTCACAGCCTTTTAGGAGGAGCGAGGAGACGCAGCCGAGTGTGGGGACTAGTAGAGGTTGTGAGACCCTCTCCCCAATATTTCTCTAGATTGGGGAAGAGGAAAATGTAACTTATTGTATATTGTAACTTGCGATAGATATGAAATTTATGATGACATTTTTCAATGTCAATCATCATGAATTCATATTACTTATCGACCGGTTGTTGTATTCGAATGATGATGCAATTTTGTATTGTATTTGTATTCAAATCTAATTGAAAACACTTCTCCAACATTTTATGGGCTCATTTGATACATTTTGTAGATGTGTTGCTTAAAATTTATGTTTTTAAAGAAATATGAGTCTTTTTTAAGTTGTTGAGTATTCCTAGAGTATTGGCCAATATTGTCGAGTTATTGCGAGCCAATGCACAAAGCGAAACTCAGATTTTAAGAGATCAAATATGCTGAAACACTGCTCAGAAATCTGCAATATATTATAGCTGAAAATGACACTTTTGAGCATTTGAGAACGGGTTGATTCAACCACTAAAATCCATTTTATTGATGGCTTCCAAAATCAGATCCTAAAACAACCTTGAACATACCAGATTTCTGACTAAAATGGGTCGCTCCACAAGAAATAAATAGAATAACACTACTCAAATATTTCTTAAAACCCTTGATATAGAAATCTGCAAAATCCCTTCAACAATTGTTGGAAAATAACTAAAAATCTTTAGTTACTCAATGGAATTCCTGCTTTGTTGAAATTCCTCACATGCTCTAAGAGGGTTTTCGACCTCTAGAGTCAAATCCTAAGGGTTTTTGTCCTTAGAATATTTATGCAAAAGCTCCAAGCTTTAGACACAAATTCAAAAATTATCAAATGATCATAGAATGTCTCCAATACAAGTCGACTTGTCCTTTTAAGGAAGTGACCCAAAGTGGCCACACATGAAACCAATCACCTTTCTCCTCCATTAAATGTTTTCACCCACTTGCTTCATTTAATGTTTTCCACTTACTTTATTTAATATTTTCTCTTGCTCTCATTTAATATTTTCTCTTGCTTTTATTTAATATTTTCTCATATTAAATGTCTTTTTCCCTCAAATTGCCTTCCTAATGCAAGTTGCATTTTCTTAGAAGGAATAACTTTTGCTCATTAACCTTTTGCCTTTTTCTATGCTCTTTTGCCTCCTTAGTGCAAGTCACAATTTTCTAGAAATAAACAATTTTATTAAGTGTTTTTATCATGTATTTGCTTATCTATATTTTATTATTAAGTTCATTAAATTATTATAAGTGTTTTTTATAATGTTTATTTCATTATTTTTTAAAGCACTTTATAATAAAGTAATAGAACTTAAGTCCCCCTTGTGTTCGTCTTTCCTTCTGGAATGGGGATCTTCTTGAATAGGCTAAGAGTTTTCGATAAGGAAGGGAATATTACAATCCTCCCTTCCCAAAATTGGTTGCCCTCAAACAATTTCAACTTGCATGCCCAAGTGCCATATGCAATAGATAGAACATGTTGTAGTGCTCCAAAATCTTGATCCCAAACAATACATAGCTCTCCAGGATGCTCATAGACATAGACTTGGAACAAAGGTTCAACATACTCCATATTGTAGACTTCACCTTCTATCTTATCATGCATCTCATGATGGAAATAAATTGGAATATGTAGCAATAAATAAGACACATTATTATGCTCTTCATACCTTTCAATGCCATCAATGTCCTCTGTGTGTTCAAGATAGACATATGTTGAGTTGCCCCCAACATTGTTGCCTAAGTGCCCATTGAAAGTATCTGAAAGCTAATCAAAAGTTGTTGGTTTGGAAATTACAACAGGCTGCAATTTCACATAAGTGTCCATGGGAGGCTCTTCCTCATGTGCAAGTTGCTCCATAAAGTCTCCTTTGACTTCTTCACTATGGTGTGAATCTGATTTGTCTTTATGCAAATCTGAATTTCCTTCACTTTGCCACATACAATCATTAGAAACCAAAGGAATATCAATAAGTACCAATGAACTTTTACCTTGAAACTCATGTGCCAATAATGAAGAGTTCTTTGCATTAAACTCTTGTAAATATTGTTTCGCTTGAGCAGCTATCAATCTGGGGAAGCTCCGACCTTAGCTCTTCTATTCCATTCCTCACACTTCTTTAGACTTCCCATTACATCCTCATTGCTTGCATATACAGGTTTTTTTCTCTTGTGTATTATCAACATTTGGTTCCTTTGGAGCTGAAATAAGTTCTCTAGCTTGGCATCCAACAAGTAAAGTTTCTTCCTTACTAATGCAATTATTTTGCTCAATGTAAATCATACATTCTCTCTAGAAGCTTCTTCTTCTTCAAATGAATTCTTTTGTAATTCGGTATGGTACCGCATATAATATGATGATCTCGCTCCTTAAAATTTGGCCTTACTACTTATCTTTATCATGCAATAACTGGAAATGTCATATTATCTCTAAAACCCTTACTTAAAGATTGGTATTTCTCCAGACAAGAATCCTCATCAATCACCTCTATTGGCTGCCCTTTATCATTGTTTCACATTTTCCTTATTGTCCCCAACTTTATTGTGATTCAATTTTCGAGTGAATTAGCTCATAATAAAGGTTAGTGGCTTCTTGTTGTTTCACCATGTTGATGAACATTTTTCCTTCATAAAACCCGCATTAAGATTTTCTAATATAAAGAAGGTTTTTTTTTACCTTTATTCACTACCCAACATGTTTCAAAAGTGGGCTCGATCTGCTGTAATGTCCCTAATGGACATTTTTACCCCTAAACGATTTTAGCCAATCCCAAACACTAAATGCAACTTGTAGACAAAATTCCAATAAATTATCATGCAGATCAAAATTAAATAGGGGAAGTGCGACTAGGTTTAGGTGAAAAACCCACACCAATCAGCAATAAAAAATATATCTATTCACTGAAATCTGATTTTCTAATTTTTAACAGCCAATGCAAAAAGAGAAACTCAGATTTTAAGAGATCAAATACACTGAAACACTGCTCAGAAATCTGCAATATATTATAGCTGAAAATGACACTTTTAAGCATCAAAAATTCAGAGAATAGGCTGATTCAACCACTAAAATCCAGCTTTATTAATAGCTTCCAAAATCAGATCCTAAAACAACCTTGAACATACCAGATTTGACTAAAAGTGGGTCGCTCCACTAGAGATAAATAGAATAACTATAATTATGCAATATTTCTTCAAACCCTTGATATAAAAACTGCAAAATCCCTTCAACAATGCTGGAAAATAACTAAAAATCTTTGCAAGCTCAATAGAATTTCAATGTAGAAATTGCTCACATGCTCTAAGAGGGTTTTCGTCCTTCAAATATTTATGCAAAAGCTCCAAGCTTTAGATTGAGTTTTAGGGCCTACTCCAGTTATTCAGAAATTATCGAATGATCATAGAATGTCTACAATACAAGGCAACTTGTCCTTTGAAGGAAGTGACCCAAAGTGGCCACACATGAAACCAATCACCTTTCTCCTCCATTAAATGATTTCACCCACTTGGTTCATTTAATGTTTTCCACTTTATTTAATATTTTCCTTGCTCTCATTTAATATTTTCTCTTTCTTTCATTTAATATTTTTTCATATTAAATGTATTTTCCTTCCAAATTGCCTCCCCGATGCAAGTGCATTTTCTTAAAAGGAATAACTTTTGGCCCTTTGAACTTTTGGCCCTTTAACCTTTTGCCTCCTTAGTGAAGTCGCACTTTTCTAGAAATAAACAACTTTACTAAAAGTGTTTTATCATCTATTTGCTTATCTAATTTATTATTAATTTCATTAAATTATGGGAATTAAGTGTTTTTACGATTTTTTTTTAAAGCACTTTATAATAAAGTAATAGAACTTAAGACCCCCTTGTGTTCATTCCTTAGCTCATCGGGGAGACAAAATAGGCTAAGGGTCTTTTGGAATGGGGATATTCAAACACCAAATGAAGACTTCTTGCCATTCTCTTCCCATGGCCAAGAAGATTAAGTGAACAAGGGAAGTAAGTGAGCTTCGTTTCTGTTTTCTTTTATTATTTTTAATGTTTTTCTTTAGTGTTTATCTCCTCCAAAGGCAGGTCAATTGAGATATGAGTTTCCCAACAAAGAATTAAAAGATAAAGTAAGCTTGGAGGTCGGTCCTCATCTATTTGGCCTTTGGCGCCAAGCAAGGGGTATAAAAGAGGTTGTATGACCTCATTTGGAGATCATCTTTTGGCACATTTACACTTATACTTGGTTTGTTGGGTTGGTTGCTCAATACCATTCCACTTGAGGACGAAAACCCTCTTGTGTGGCATCCAAGGAGGACGAAACCTTCCTTGTGGCTTGGTGGAGAACAAAAACTCTCCATTTTGGTGAATTGAAGACTCTTTGCAGATTTGGATCAAGAAGAAGACCTACAAGGACTTTTATATATTTTGGAGCCCTCTCCTAGGGGAGCAACTAGGGTAGAGGTCATTCTAAGTGCCTTCTAGGGCACGACACTCATTCATTTATTGATATTCAGATTTGATATAATTTATAAGGTTGGAATCACTCATTTTTGGGCATTGTTGGGGTTTGGAAACCCTCATTTTGATTATTTCTCTTCGCTGCACTTCTGTTGTTAATAATTAATTTTCCAACTGAGTATTTGCTTGATTTGCATAGTGGAAATTGTTCTAAGGTGTTCCTAAAAGGTCTATAAACATTGTGGATGAATTGTAAGGTGATATTTGAGTTAAATCTTGTGTTTTTCATACTGTTATAAAAATCATATTGATGTTCCGTACTGATTTAATTTTCAATTTGCTGGTCCAAAATCAGATTTAAATCATATTGGGGTTTGTGTGACCCACTTGTTGGAGGTTTCGAGCACTCTAGGGCACACTTGGCTCAGATATGATTTTTAGTTTCATTATCAGATTTTTAGAGGCCAAATTCAGCTGGTTTGCATATATTTTGGGCTTAGGAAACTCCATTTTCAGCTAAGTCTGTAAATTGTTATTCTGCAGATTTTAAATAAAATTTCAGCCTTCTTTTGGTCAGAAATCTGGTATTTTTCTGATGTTCTTACATATATAAAAATTTCTGATTTGTTTTGGTAAAGATTTGAGTGATTTTACTTCAGTTTTGTGAGCCAACCATCTATAGAGCAAGTCGCATTTTCCATAATAAATTCAGATCTGCATTAAGTTGTCAAGTATACATTCTATAATTTGTTGTTTGAGATCAGATTTGTGGTTGTTCCTTTTGGGGGCATAAATTGTCTCATTGCGGATATTACGAGAGAAATTGCAAATTTTATAAGAAATCGCCATCTCACATTGAATCTTTACAAGCAACATGCATCGAGGGAGTTGTTGAGGCCATTTGCTTCATTTTATATCACTTTGAAAAGAGCGGTTAAAGAGAAAGCAACTCTAAGGTATGTTATTTGTTCCAATGAGTGGAAAAATTCTATGCTTTCTAAAGGTCCTAAGGGAAAGAACATAGAGCAAATTATTTTAAACAACAATTTTGGGAAAGTGCAACAAAGGTTCTAAATGTGTGTGAACCAATTGTTGATGTGTTTCGCATTGTTGATCGTGACACACCTTGTCTCGGCATTCGTTATGAAAGCATGAATCGCAAGGAAGACATTCATATAGCACTAAATAATGTGGAAGCAAACTACATGGAGATATGGGATACAATTGATTTTAGATGGAAAATGATGCACACACCTTTACATGCAGCAACATGTTATTTGGAGCATGAACTATTTCAAATTGATAGGCAGTGTAGACACTCATTTTGGTAATTCATGTCTTACAACAACACAAATTGTACAATGCCTTTGCACTAGTCCACACTTGTCCAATTTGGTCAATCATGCTATCCCTAGCTATATCCCATTCATTCTTGCTTGCACACACAACTCATTTATCCACACAACAATCATATTAGTCCATAAATGCGAGGCTAAGCCCTCGCACAATACAATCCCACTTTTCAAAGCATTCGTGCATGCATCCTGGACCTAAGTGCCCAAAATGGGCCATAGTGTTCATACACTATGGCCCTTCCCATCCGCTTTGGTCCCTTTCCCTCCAACGGCACATTTCTTAATTCAAATTCCTTTAGGACACTTCTAGTCGGCCTTATCCAAGCTTTCTAGATCCATAACACATATATAAGTTAGTTATTTGTCCATTATCAAGGAGGAGATCATACACACTTGACACCCAAAGATCCTAATGAGCATACACTAAGAGCAAGCACAAGCAAGGCCATTCCAAGACTCCCTTGAGCTCCATATACTCTGCATACTCATTCTAGGGTAGTCATCCACTCAAATCTGCAAATACAAGGAACAAATCATCACTCCAAATCAAACTAGGGCAAAGGTGCAAGTACAATCTCATTGTTGCAAGATCATGGTTATCTATTTGGTTGCATACATTCTAGAGATCACATGCTAGGCAAGAACGATGTGCGGTTTGAGCCCTCTTCGGAGTAGTGGCAACATCGACGGTGCATGGGGGTACTCACAACCCACCTAATGTTTGTTTTGCAGGACTTTTTAGCTATTTAGGGTTTTGAAAATCAAATTAGTTGCACAACAAGCATCACAAGGTATCGAAGGCCCAAATTCCAAACAGAAACGGAACAAAAAGCATTAATCAGACACAAGAAGTTGCAAGAGCAAAAACCACAGAGGGACAAAAGCGCACATAAAGGGCCATAACGTTTGTCAGACGCTTTGGCCCACCACATCCAATTTGGTCCGTGCAACTTTGCAAGACGCAATTTCAGAGACAGACAACCCAGATCATTTCCATCCTATTGCAGTCATCAAATCAGCCCAAATCATCACATAGAGCGAGGATATCAACTAAGTGGCCTTATCCCTCTCATTGCAAGTGCTTTCTTTCATTATTTATCGGCGTACTCTATCATTATCTATCATTGCTTAATGGTTATCCTTGATATTGATGCAATTAGTTTTGGAAACTAATTGACTAAGATAAGCTACCATCGGTTACTACTCCTAAAGATATTAACCAATTTAGGTTAAATTAGACAAAGTGATTCGAAGTTAGGAAAGAGCTTTACAAAGCCATGAGAAGTTTGAACCAAATCCAACAACCACAAGTCTAATTAAAAATTAGTGTTGGAAATACAAGACAGGAGAAGGGATGTGTTGTCATGCAAATGTACAACATGAAAATTCTCAATTTTCAATCAGACAACGGACCCCAAGTGTAAAAAATGTATCATTGTAAACCTTTCCGAAGACACTCTCCAAGGTCAACCCATGCCCTATATCAGACCTATCCTACCCTGTCAAGTGGTCATATGTGTTGTGTCAATCTTGTCCATAGGGGATTTAGGAAAACAAGTTCATTTGAGTGCTTCCAAGATGGTACTTTTGCAAGGCGAAGCTTAGGAATGGCTATTCTTAGTCTTTCTAAGACATGGTTCACACCCCTTGGAGAGGAATTGCAAGACCAAATTCATCAGGGAACAATATTAAAGAGTTAGATTGTGCAAATGATTTAGGAAGATTCAGGAAAGATCCGGAGGTTTAGGAGCCAATTCAGAAAAGACGGTTTTAAGGCCGAAGGAGCTTGCAGCTCGCGAAAAGCACACCGAGCTTCAGGAGGTGATTCCTAGGAGCTCTAGACCGAGTTAGGAGACGAACAAAATATCAATGGAAAGCAGTTTCAATCCTCTACATGGTGGTAATCTCATATTCATCTCAAGCCCCATGCATTTTTCTAGGCAATTCATTCTTTTCAGCACAGCTAGTGATCCCGAGAAAAAGAGCATTTTTGAGAGGGTTGCAAGCAAAATCAAGGCATGAGACCCATCCCATCCTTCTCAAAAGGTCATTTCTCAGAAAAAGAAAGATAATATAAAGTGTAAAATAATTCATCTAAGAGCTCGAGATATGTTCATTTCAAGTTGTCATCCAAGGTACATGATTAATGCTTAGACAATTTTCTTCTTGTGCCACACGGCAACATGAGGCTGAGGAGCACTTTTGTGTCCCTATCATCCCTTTCCAAGGGGAGAAGGGGGACAAAACGTGTTGCCCCCACCTTAGGCATCATGGTCACCCTGTGTGACCGCGGTGACTTTATTTAGCTCCCATGAGATCTTTTCCTAACCCCCTCCTCAACTCCCGCATGCGTGACAAGTGTCAACCTTGGGTGAGGGTGCCCTTTGTGTCCCCATCGTCCCTTTCCAAGTGGACAAAGGGGACAAAAAAATGTGCCCCCTTTGCTTCCTTCAAGTTCTTCATACGACCAAAAAATGACTCACAAGTGCAATATAGTTCAGCCCCCTCCTCCATTCCTCTCGATCGGTGTAGGAACGCCAAGTGGCAACCAAAGGGCAAGGCGCATTTTTGTGCCCCCATTGTCCCTTTCCAAGGGACAAGGAGGACAAAAATGCACCCCCTCCCTCAAGGTGACCAAACACTATAAAAACCATACTTTGCCATTTTCTCCATTCTACCCCACACTTCTCCATTTGCACCCTAACTCGCGAAAATTTCCGGGTTCTTCCATTTTTTTCTCTTGCATTCACTCCATCATCCCTCCATGATCTTAGCACCAAATTTTCTCAAAGAAAAACTCAAAAATCCATGCTCCAGTTATTTTGCCCCAACGAAGATGTGCACATGAATCTAAAAATCTCATAGCTAAAAACCAGGCACAATTCGATCCGATATTTTTGCATTCATCTACATTTCTAGAGGCTATAAAAACCCAAGTGACAGATTTCACATGCACAAAGTGGAATTTTTGCAGCAAGCAAACCCCAGTTCACGCTCCTAAATTTTTAAAATTTATTATCTTTCATGTCTCCAGAAATCGAGTTGAGCCGAAATCTCATTGGTGAGACGAAGACAAAAAACCCATATCAAAAACATTGATTTCACCGAAATCCGAGGTCCAAAAGCCAGTTACTAAAAATAGTAAGCTCCTACACAAGCACTTACTATTTTTAGTAAGATCTCTTAGTGGGCAGTTTCAGCAAAGGCAATGTGCACAGGGAGCATCTAAAAGGCCAAACGGAGTGATCAAAGTTGGCAAGAATGAAAAATTTCCATTTTCTAAAAATAGTAAATCCCCTCTTTGGGTAAAGGCAAGTGCCTTGGCAACCATGAAATTCAAGTTCACAGGCATCAAACCAACCTCAGCTTTATCATCTGAGTGTTCAGAAGTGGGGGACAGCGATGTCACTCACACGGGCCTTGATGTTTGCAAAGAACGCATGCTCGGTGATTCCTAATTGTGGTCATTCGCATACTCAAGATGACTGAATTGTCATGGTTTCATGGTCTAAGTGATTGTTCCAATTTCCTATTTCACATGCATAATCAGTCACGAAGGAATGGTGATGTTTCATGGTTTGGAATGGTTATTTCATACTACGGAATGAGACATCCTTCATGGTTTCAATAATGTACTCATCAGTGCTCATCACTTGTACGGACAGTGCATGTAATGACCCTTTCAAGGGTTTCAATTAAACACACAAAATGCATATCTGAATTTTAAATTGCAGCAGACAGTAAATATAAAACCAGAGACTTTACCTATTACCAAATATGCCACAAAACACCATGAATCAACTCACCACAATTATATATATATATATATATATATATATATATATATATATATATATATTATGGAATATTAAGAGCCTAAAACAAAAATAAATATTGAAGAACCCACTGCTGGAAATTAACTATGAACTGAAAATTGCAGCCACAAGAAAATTATGAAACTAGGACATAGAGCCAAACTCTAGATTCGGCCTTATAAAATATTACAAATCAGATTATCAAATGAGATTTCTCAAATAGTTCACCAATAGCTCCAAACCCTACCCAAGGTAGGTCGCTCCACCCTTAATAAATCAAATACTAGCTGGAAATTACAAGTATCTCTTCAAATCAGCCTCTAGAATCAATCCCAAGCCAAGGAGAAGGGTTTTCATCCTTCCCTTAACCTCTAGAAGGGTTTTCGTCCTTCTAGGCAAGTACACATGAGGGTTTTCATCCCCAAGTGCAAGAACATGGAGCAACAAGCTCACAATGCCCAAGTAGAATAAAATGCACCAAGTCTAGATGCAAATGATGCCTCTAATCTTCTTTTATATCCTCTTTTTGGCGCCAAAGCTCATAAAAGAAAAGTCCACCTCTAATGAGCCATTATAATCTTTCATTAAGCCTTATTAAAGGCACTACACCCAATCGACCCCATTAAGAGGAGAAATACAAAATTAAAACATGAATATAAATGATGAAATCTGAAATATAATCCATGATCCCCATTGTTCAATTGTCGCTTGGTTAGGAATCCTTTATTGCCGATTAATTCGAAGAAGGGGACATTACAAGTGCATCATTCCATGGAGCAATCTTTCAGGTAGGATATGGCGAAAGTGTCACGAGAAGATCGTCACGAGCATTGCCCACATGTCATCCGAAATCTACCTTAGGAAATCTCAACCTGTCTTTTGACACTCACTCTACACTCCAAGGTTGTTTGTGAATCATGTACAAGGGATTATGGTCATCACTGGCATGGACAAAGTGTTCAAAACGCACTTCATCAAAGTTTTCCAATCATTACAGCGGTGTGGCTAGGTAGCGAAGTCTTGAGTGGCCTTCCAAGAGCAACGCTGCAGTCATCCAAGTGATCATTCAACAAAGTGTTTCTAAAAACTTAGTTCGAGATGTTTGTGTATCATCCGAAGGAGGTTTCTCATGGTGTAAAAAGTTCAAAGATCTAGAGTTCATCTTTGCATTGGAGCATTTCACCGATTCATCAATGAGAGTTGATCTTCATCGAAGGAGAAGGCATCTTCATTCATGCTCGAAGCTTCTCTTTTCCCCCTCCACTCTTTCTCCCTCTTCCTTCTCTCCGATGTGCAACCCAAGCAATAGTTTAGAAAATAATGCGAAAAGAAAGTAGAGAGGATGCAACCCACATAGATCATGCACATAGATTAAAACAAATAGATCATTAAGCACATAATTCAAAGCAAAGGAAACTTTCAGATCTAGATCTAAAATAACACAAAGTTTATGAACAGATCTAGAAAGAAAGTAAGAAGCAAAATGCACCGTTGACACAAAGTTCTCCGGAAATCTCTTCTATATTCCTCTGCTTGCAGAAATCAAGGGTTTCAGCTCAAAGTCTGGAACACAAGAATGCTGATTACAAATTTTCGATCCTTTAACCCGTAGGTTCTTCCTCTACTTATAGCACGTAGAGGGGAAATTACAAATGGGAGACTATAACTGAACTAGATCATAAACAAGAAGTAAAGAGAACATCTGGCAATCATCTTCCTTTAATTCCTCTCTTAGTGACATGCATCAGGAGTTCAAGTCAAAATTGTGCACATTTGTCACTTAACTCAAAGAATCATTCCAAATAACTTAAAGTAATGGTTTTCAAACCAATAACTTTTAAGTTTACAATTACATCCGGGAACATAAGAAATAAGAGAAGAAAGAAAAGAAGAAGGAAGATCTGCCAGCTGTAACTTCTACACTTTCTTTTTGTTTTGATACTGAATATACTTTTCAAACATATAGTTCAAGCAATTTCCCATCCGCTTTAGCCACAACTTCTTTCTCTGTCCTGAATTGCAAGCAATCCTTCGCTCAAAACTTCGATGCTCGCTTCCACCTCCTTCAAACTAGGCCCGAACTTCTTAATGTCTGATTGCAGCGTTACCAACTTACTGATTGAATTCATCGTGAAAGGCCTAACAACTTCATCAATCCTCTCTTGAATCATCAGAAGAGAGCCTTCCAGGGAATCAGGCACTTTGTTGGGAATGGTCCTTATGAATGAAGAAACGTTCCCAACCACTTCCTCATTGGTGAAAGCAATTACATTGCTTGACAGTGACGATGCCATATCCTCGAGCACCCGCATTCTTTTCAACATAATTCTGAAGATCTCCAAGTGGAAAGAGACTGTGAATTCAAGTTGCTTCCCCTTTTCAACCGATCCATCAGGCACAATTCGTTCTGCAATCAAAACCTCCTTCGCAACTTATTTATCTCGACCAAAGTGCCCAAGTTACTTTCAGCCATTGTATTCATATCTACCGTGCTTGTCACTAGTTGCTTTAGCTGAACTAATGCATCCTTCATAACCTTTAGACGAACTGGCACCTCCCTGAGTTGTACAAAAGCTTGGCGAATGATTAGGCTCTTCCATTCATCGATAGCTCTAACTTGGTTACTTGCATTTTCCACTTCCTGCATCAGATGATCACTCACCTGCTCATGTGCTGAAATTGGCTGAGAGAAAGGTTTGGCAACCTTAGCAATGATCTCGCACAACTGGGAAACCTGCTTTTGAAGTTCAACTTTTTTTGCCTTCTCTTTGTCAAGCTTAAGGAATAAAGCATTTATCAGTGTCTGCGTGTCTTGCTTTAATCCTTCAGTAGTGGTTTGACCTATCGGCACTTTGGTCACTGTTATATCTATCTGCCGTAAGCTCGCTCTTCTGCTTTCCTTCTGTCGGAACTGATACCTCAGCGAACTTTTGCCCTGATTCTTCAATAATCAACCTTGAAGTCACCTTAGCAACTTTAGGTCTTCTGTCTTTTCCGCCCAAACTCAGGAGCAACTGCAAGTCATGTTCCTCCAAGTTGATCTCCTCTCTAGCTTCCGGGACTGACTGTGAGGCCAACCACTTTGAGAAATTGCTTCTGAGAATGAGAAGTCATGAATGCACCACCATCTCATGCTCTGGTTCCTCTCCATCCGAAATTGCTACAGTGTTGTGATTGCCGTCTTCTGAATTGTCCAAAGACAATGCTCTTTCAAATTCTGCCATCTGCAATTTTAGCATTTCTTCAGGAAGAGGTGAAGATCGGAGTGGCTGAGGAGAGAACACAAATGTTGCTGGATTCAACGGAGGAACGACAATATCTTGCTGAGGTTTAAAGGCAGGTGAAGTGTTGTGAGTTGACGCTGGAGAAGTCGGAACTAGCACCATAGCCGTAGAAGTGACCTTTTCCTGTGTATGAGACTTCTTGTGCACTTTAAGCTTTTCAGGCCTTCTGCTTCCTTTTCCCTCGTGCTTCCTTTTGATGGAGTTCTCGCTGAGGTTTCCTGTGATCTGATTCATCAAAGCTTCATCAAGGCAATATCCCTTTGTAAGCAACCAGTTCGAGGTATTGACTGAACTGCAGCAGATCTTTCCTCGATCGTGTGGCAGCTACCAATGTTCTCCTGAAGAGCAGCTCTATCCCCTCCCATCTGGTGGTATGAGTCAAGTAACACAGGCCCATCGTCTATGAGATCCGCAGGTATCCGTGTTAATCCATAATCAAACACTTGTCGTGCCGATAATCTGCTTGAAGTCTTTCTTTCTGACTTCGTACTCGCTTCTGCACTTCATCCAGAAGTCTTCTAACGAAGGCACATGCGAGTATTCTGGGAGATTGTCTTCCTTGCTACCCCATATGGATCGAAGTTCAGCCATGCTGGGAAGAACTCATGCTCACACTCAGAGAACATCTCAACTTCAATTCCTCTAGCTTTGTGAATGCTCTGGCAACTGTAATAGCCCACTGTGATCGGAAAGAAGCCTGTAGACTTGTGCCGCTTTGATTGTAGGTCATGCATCTCTACGAGCTGTCTGCACAACTCCATGATGACCAATTTGTCGCTTGGATATCTGGGCAACTTGATTGGTTCTCCTGAAAAGCCGGTTACCCTGAGGTATGTAAAGTCTGCAAACTGGATGAAGATACAACCATGCTGGGATACAGACTTCCCAAGCTTCCTTGCTCACCCTGTTGGTCTTCAGATCACTATTCAACTTGCAAATGAATTCGTAGAAGAATCCATCGTTGACCACCTTGTAATCTTTATTGCATTCAGGCACAGTCATCAGTGTGGGTAGCACTCAAAAATAGGATCCTTCGAGAGTACGCCCATCTATCCAACTTGGAAAAGATACCCTGCGAGGCTGCTGCATATACCAGGTAGGAAGTCATCTTGAAGTTGTATGTCCGCCTCACACTTCGGAGCTGCTCACCGATGTTGTCACTGATGATCTCCGCCCAATTGATTATTGAATCTGCTTTGTTGATCTCAATGGTCCTGATGAAGGCATACATCCATGAGCGGAAGTTGTGAGTGTTAGCTTCTCCATTTATCCTGCATAGCAATTTGGTAATATCATCCACTTCCTGCACCAGATTGGATCGTGGAAGAGTCCTCGGGAACTTCGATGGAGATCTGGGCTTCTTCATATACCTGTTGTTCATTATGCCCACACAGTCTACTTTGTGCTTCTCCCATCTGTTGCCGGCGTCCAACATGCTGATTGTAGTCACCACCGGTCGTGTTGGAATCTTCAGACAATAATTGATAAATTGTGCATCCAGCCGGATTATTGTCTTTCCCGCAACATCCCGGATTGATCTGGATAGTGGATGGTACGACCTTGCACATTCCATGATGAATTCAGCAACCGAATCGTGGATTGGGAATGCTGAAGCTCGAATGATTCCACTGCTCTTTATTGCCCGCATGAGAGATGTCTTTCCAGCCCTGGATCTGTCAATCAATTCGGAGAGGGGTTCGGGCCTAGATCCGTATCACCGATATCAAGCAAATCTGGAAGCAATGCATGGTTCCGCTGATCCTTCTCTTTCATCCCGCTTTATCATGGTCGAAGCAATCTTTGTCTGAGCAACTCTTTTTCTTTTTATTCTGCCGGAATTCTTTGCAATTGGTGCAGATCTGGGAATTTCTTCAGATTCGGAAGATATATTCAATGCATCTGACATTGATTTGAGCTCCCTTTCACTTATATAAGCACCTGTAATGAATACCTGCAATTAATTAGACAAAGACGGAATCCAGAGCATGAACACTTGATTTTTATCACAAAAATCTGCATATAAAGCCCGCTGCCCTAAAATTTGAGGCTTTGCTTGCATGCAAAGCAAGCATAAATATTTTTAACTTCACCTGGGCACTTATACCAATATGCAGATAATTAACCAAGCTTAAATCAAGCTCCTCCAACCCTAGGCGCCAAACTTTGAAGCTTTCCGGCAATGAAAAACACTTTTTTATGCAAAAATCCTCCTTCCTTGGGCGCCAAAACTGTCCGGCTGCAATCCTTTGATAAAAGAATTAACTATTCCATCACTATGGCAGCCCATGCTTATATAACTCTCAGATTCTATATTTAATAATTGCCTCTCCTATTCCTGGCAATTAATTAATAAATAAACATGCTTATTCCTTCAACTTGGGCGCCTAAATTTGCATGCTCATGGCTGCCATTAAATAAATTAATTTAATTTATTTTTAGCCTTCTTCCTTCAGTTCTCTTTGACTTCACATCATGCATTGACCTTCTATTTCTCCATGGCGCCAAAGTTAGGAATAAAAGCTATTAATAAATGCCACAAAAAGCATTATTTAATCACCAAATGGGTCGCACTTTTTAGCATGTTCCAAGCAGCCATTAAATAAATTAATTTAATTTATTTTTAGCCTTCTTCCTTCAGTCTTCTTTGACTTCACATCATGCATTGACTTTCCATCATCCCTGGCGCCAAAATTAGGAAGGAAAACTATTAATAAATTGCATTAGAGTTATTATTTAATGCCCAAAGGGGTCGCACTTTTTAGCATGGGTGATTTCTAAATTTAAGAAGTCAACTTTGATGGGATTATTCACCCTGCACTGCAGCTCCAAAAATCCCTTCATTCACTTAAGTTGTTTGACTTCCATAATGGAATTTTTACCCTGCAAGGCAGGTAATAAATTCCCGTCGGTGCTTTAAGTGATTTTTCTTTATTTTATAATGGAATTTTTACCCTGCAAGGCAGGTAAGAAATTCCCGCCTGCCTGCCGCCTCTAATTTTCCCATCGCAACTTAAGTGACTTTGACTTCATGGGAATTTTCACCCTGCAAGGCAGGTAATAAATTCCCACCTGCCTGCTGCTACCAAAAATCCCACTGCAGCTTAAACCTATTCATTCTCAAAAAGTGCGACTTGCCTGGGAGAGGCTTTTTGTGCATGACTTCGTCATTTTTTATTAGAAGCTTGCATTTTGAGGCTGATTCCTTCTGGCACTGTGTTGGTAGATGATCTCAGATGCTTCAGGCAATTAAACAGACTATACTGGCGAAAGAATTGACCTAGGGGAATTTCACAGAGAAACCGAGGAGAAAACCGAAGAAAAATGCAAAAGAAATAAATAAAAGCGAAAAACGTTGCCAGAAGTTGCAGACAAAGCTCAGGATTCATTCCTGATGAAAACCCTATTGATATATGTGAATACTGGCATGCGAAACTTCAACAGGGTTCAACCGAGCACAATTTACTTCAAACGGGGCACTATTTATTTAATAAATAATTAAATAAAAATTTCCGCAAACAAAACTTGGTGGAGGGATAAAACGAGTTTGGGCATCTGGGTATTTGTCAAAATTGGCTCATATGATACATTGGGAATATCCTAACATAATACAAACATCTTCTGGCAATAAAAACATTTTAAAAAGGGCGAAAAATTTTCAAATGGGTAGTCCAAGATTTCAAGGTGAAATCTGGGACACCACCTTCCCTCTCATTGTTGTGATTTCCTCCTCAGTATCCCGTACAAGCACTTTGCCACAGGTTCATGAAGTGTCCCTGTGTGATCCCCAACCTATTTGGCCAACCCACAACATTTAGTTTAGGATTAGATTAGTAACATTCAATAATGGGAGTTGCACCATTCAATGCAGAGGGGCGTAGCCCCGTGAACGTTGGTGGAGACACCTAATTTGCCCAACTAACAAATTTTCTCACCAACACGAAGTTTGGATGTCGAAGTTAAATATGACATGTCACAAGTTGACATGTTTTGGTACAAATGATGGAGGTCCTATGGAGCACAAAATCCTGAACTACGGCGCTTTGCCATTTGAATATAAAGACGGAAAGAAAGTTCATTAGCCTGTGAGAGGAACTAGAGTTGTTTTGACCACATCCGTTCTAAAAAGAGCAACAAGTTGTGTGGAAAGTTGGGACATCTTGTTTATATTCTTAGTAATTTACAATTGTGTATGAACAAAGCAACAAAAGACTCCACCTCTTCTTCACAACTCCAACAAATTCTAGAAGACACGATGGATGCAAATGACCCTGACTTTTTTGATGATGAATTGAGTGGTGCATCTAGTGATGATGATATTGCATCAACTCAACCAAATGCTCTTGATGACTTGGAACTTTTTGAAGTTTGAGTCTTGACTCCTAATTGTAACTTTTTGACAATTTCATATGTTTCTTATAGTTTAACTTTGATAAGTTTATCATAGTTTATAAATGTGGCATCTTTTTATATAGATTTCAAATCTATTTAGTAATGTTTACCTATTTTGACAATTTTGTGGATTTATTTCTTTAAAAATTGCAAATTATGGTAGTCAAATTTAATCACAAGCAGGATTTTTTTCCGAATTTTATCATTGCCAAACCCAATTCAATTTTTATCTTCACCGAACTCGAACACAAACCTGAACCTTGTGACTTAGATTAACACAACTGGTTTTTGGGTAATTTGGGATTACTTGGAAACCTAGATGCTCCTATATCACTTTCATGCGGCCTTTAAACTTAACCTAACTTTTATACCCTTGAACATTATATTAAGGATAAAACTATGATAGAGACTAGGATAAAAATATGCTAAATTTATAGACCATGACACAAATTAGATATTCATTTTAGGAATGTAATAATCACCATAGGCTTAGGTCCCAATGGGCAACAAAACTTCAATGCAGTCTTTAGTATGTTACAAATAGCCTATAAACAAGATTGAGTGTTTTCCATCAAGTTGCCTTGACTAGTTGTTGATAAGTGAGCCCACACTTGCAAGTAAGAGATGTACACTATACTTACAGCTTTGGGATGAGGTGTATCCTCATAACTACTCAAGTGGTTTCAAGATTAAATTAAGTTTAAGTTTAATAAGGAAAACAGTCATATAGTTTGTTCCATTGATGACAATATTTATCTCCATATTTGTTAAGATCGTTGTAGTAACATTGTCCAACATTAAATTACATTTAGGCACAATGTCTTTATTTCTTACCTTGAGGATGCAACTTGAATTTAGACTAGATCCTACAGGAAATGTACGAGTTGATAAGGATTATGTAATGCTAACAAACTCGGAAACAAGATGTTTTCAGCTCCAACCCCGAAACATTTAAACTAGATTTTCCTTTGACATTTAGAGAAAACATTTTTCTACGGATGAGAGGTTTGGACTTTAGAGGCCATAAGGGACACAAATAGGTTAGAGCTGCATTTCTCGTCACTATATTCGATATTGTCACAACAAACACGAGCAAATAAAACCATTTGCATGTTATCATCATAGCTGAGATTGGTGTTTACCCTCATTTCACCTCAATAGTTTTTTCTTATTGTGACTATGCTCGTATAGGATTCATTACATGGCTGGTTCTCATTCAAGCTGCTACAGATATCGGTATCTTCCTCTCCAATCTTCAATGTACCTGGCTAGCAAGGGCGTTATATCCAGTTGATATACTAGGATTGGAATCTTGTTATAGAAAAGCCCCTCTTCTGCTCTATATTTTTCTATTAATGTTCCTAATCTTATAAGGACCTAATCAGGTTATTCTCAAGGAGATGTAAATAACCTGCTTTAAGATGATGTAGATCAAACTTAGGGAGCCCAAACACCAGAACTTTTCAAACACTTCCATGTCTACCTACATTTTCAGGACAGATTCATCCACACCCCAAAAGCCAATTAGGGTGCAGCTACCACATAGCTTAAGGGCCCTCTAGCTCAACTTTGAGTATGCACCCGCAAGCTCTACATAGACATAGATCATCTTCTTCCTAGAGAACAATGCTTGCAGACTTTAATTGGAGATCGAAGCTAATGAACATTTGATTTTCAGATACCCACTTTATTACAATACAAAATTACAGACCAGTTTCATAGTTGTACTCAGTTACGGCAAATTCTAATGCAAAGTTCTGTCTGATGATATGTGTGACTTAGTATTACAGAAAGAAATCGTATTAATGTCCATGAATGACCAAAATAGGTTGATGGCACTCAAAAGTACAGCATGTTACAATTTCAAATTCAGAGTGCAAAAAGGGACTCCAACACAACAAATAAAGAGTCAACAGAATATAACACTCAATATAAGAGGCAACGGAGCCTGTTCGGGGAGGAGGTGGCCTGGGGTTTACCCCTACAAGTCAATATATACAAAAGTACATAACACAAAACTATCCTATACAAGGAAGGCCCAATATTGAAAAGGTCCATAGATAAAGCCAAGACAAGGGGGACAATGGAGAACAAATTTATAACTTGCATCAAAGAAAGGATCAGAAGAGGAGCCAGAATCATTTTTATCACCATAGAAGGCCAATAAAAGGTTTGATGATGCCCTAATGGCCTGCATTACGAGGGCCGAGAACAATCTAGGAAGGACGTAAGGTACTCCTCGAGTGCCTCTTCTAACAACCACAGCCGAAAATCCTTCAAACATAGAGAGGATATTGATAATATGCATTTTCCCTAGTACTTAAGACTGCAAACAGGGTAAGGTAGGTGACCCTTCACGTCAGGTATGAGAAAGAAGAGTGAGGTTCCCTAATGGATGCTCATGTGGGGGAGCACTGACTCAAATCTCACTTCATATGCACTAGTGACTGCAATATAAAAACAGGAGCTTGACATACTCAATAGCTGAAATAGCCTCAAGTTAGAGGTACTCAAATTGATGGTCCTAGATTCCCCATGTAGAGCACAACATCCAAAAATAACTGCTTCATGAAGGTAAAGGGCTAAACACCAGTGTTGCACAAAGACTCGTCTCCTACCACTAGAAACACATCTCGGAGTCTGGTACTTGTCTCAAACACTGGTACTCGTTGGTACTCTCGGAGACTTGCATCTCATTGTTTGTTTTATAAATATATTTAATATCCTTGACCCTGGATATGATGGCATATTAAAGACAAATATTAATATAATTACTCGTCTTTCATAGACATCTAATCTCTCTACTTTAAAAAGTTAAGATTAGGCTGTATAATATTGCTCTAAAATCCACATGCACGCACGCGCACACACACACACACACACAAATACAATTTTATATATAATTTTTGCTGTCTCCAAGCACCCATCTCTTATTTTCTTGAAAAATGGCATCCCGTTCCCATCCCCATCTCGTCGTATCTGTATATGTCCCTATCTCCTCATAACCATACCCGTCCCCATCTCCCGGAAACTATCCTAAACACCTACGTAAGAAGCTTAGGTTCTTCTATCTTGGAATTTGTTACTCTTGCAAATTTATTGACCATAATGCCCTTGAATGGCACACTGCATTCCTGGATATTTTTGATAGTTCTACTCTTTGGAATCTCAATGAAAGGAATGTAAATAACTCTAGAAGGCTCATCTAACACAGGAAGTCCTTAATACTTTCTAGGTCAATAGGAATCCAAATAAAATTACCACTTTTAAACTGCAACAGGTCCATGCTGGAGGGATATTTTTATAGGAATATTTACTAAATAAATCCAATAATCTTTGGAGCATTTTACCATAGTTATAAAACTCACGAGTGTTTCCCAAATATTCACGAGTTTTTCCCATGATATGTTCAAACAAGCAGATCTGACTTGAACTTGCCAAACTTGTTAAACCTAGGTCAAAGTACAGTCAAACTTGTGGTTTTGGTTATTAGCTTGTAGGTATATGAACAACTTGTGAAAAACTCGCATATCAATGAAAAACTTATGGAAAACAGTTATATTGAATTTTTTTTTATATATTTTCTTAAATGTTTTGTTTTCTTTAGTGTGTCAAGTACTCTCCCTAGTTTTACTATACAGCTGCACCAAGTCAATGTCGAGCAGGAATTGTCTGAATTTATTCTTTATATGTAGTTGTGTGAGGTTTTGGAAACAACCATCTAGTCACTAAACTAAATAAAATTCATAAGGGGCAAATAAAAGGGAAAGGGACCTGTTATTTGGGTTCATAAATTATGGGTAGCATTGATTTAAGGCAGACACATGTACATTGGTTTCTGATTTACTAACCCTAAGGGATTTTACCTATAAGATGAACTTGCATGTACATTAATCACTACAATAGTGCCATAGGAAACTTTGAAAAATATCCCAGAAAGTAAACTTATAAAAAGTTAAAATGGGATGAGTAAAATAAGAAACATACTGCATCAAGTGCTGCTTGTAGCTGATTGGCTTCTAAATTCTCAAGAGAAGCTATTTCCTTGGCTCTCGAGGCACCACTGGCCAATGCAATAATTGTGTCATTTGTACTTGAGTCTCCATCAACCTGCAAGAAAACCACAACAATATAAAATCTGACCTGGTGCAAGTCCCTGCATGTGACGAGTTGTAACTGGATCATCCTGATAGGCAACACATGAATCTGCCACCTCGTTAATATATAAGGAAAGCATCCCTTGACTCTATGTTCTCCAATTCAAATCATAACCCAGAAAATAGACAGAAGAAAAGGGTGGCATAGAAATAGCATTCACGTAACATGCTCCATTTTCAGAGCATAAAATCCACTTCATGCATGTTCTTCTGGACCAAAAATATGTAAAAGCTACCTCACGACATCATAACCTCTTATATGCTGAGAAATTCTCTGCTCCTTATCTGACATTCATTAGGGAAGAACAAAAGGATTGTTGGAAATATTGTCATTGATGTCAAAGGCTTAATCATTGATGTATTTGGTTAACGGAATCATGTAACGGAAGCTGACAGAACTACTGACGGATGTTGACGGAAATGGTAGAAAGTAACAGAAATAACCAGCAGTTTGAAGAGCCTCGAAAAGACATTTTCGAATGGATAGATATGATCGATTAAGTGCAAGAAAGACTATGGTACAATCTGATTTTGAACAGCTATCGTGATATGGAAGTTTGGTAAAAAGTAACGGAATTATGGCCGGAAAAGGTGACAGAAATATTCAGCAAGTTATGGAAGAAGATGATCAGATTTGAGGGGCAGCGCTCCTATCAAGGGGTTAATTGCATTATTTAATGTGCATTTAATAATTGTTATGGGCTGCATTAATTACTTTTGGTCTTAGCCGACTAATGCACTTAATTATGTTGTGTTAATTAAATAATGGAAAGGTTGTGTTGGTTGGAATGATGTGTCTTTTCGAAAGGATGTGAGAAGGATATATAAGGAGATAGAATCATTTGATTTAGACAAGCACACACATTGAATATTTTGAGTGAAGAGAGAAGAGTAATAAGAAGAAGAGCAGATTCAAAGGTGTAAAGATGAAAAATTGCAGCGACTTATATATGTGAAGGTGCTGGGATAATTAGACTGAGTATTCTGAGCAGCAGTTTTGTAATAAAGTACAGCAGATCCCGAAAATAAAAGTGTGAAGTGCAGATCCAAATAAGAAAACCATCACTCATTGAATAAGCAACAAGTCCACGGTGGTAAGAGGAATTTTTGATAAGGGGTTGGTGCTCCTGTGAGTGGGTGCTCACGAATTCGAAGGGGTTGGTGCTCCTGTAGGTTGGTGCCTACAAAATTGTAATTTGGGGATTGGTGTCTCCTGTAGGTTGGTGCCTACAAACATTTGAGAAATATAATAAAGAAGATTTTCTCCGTGGTTTTCTCCCGAAAGGGTTTCCACGTAAATCTGTGTCTATTTGCATTGTGTTGGTTTGCTTTGCATTTATTGATTGCTTTGATATATTCACTGTGAAATTGATTAATTGTGATTACAGTTCTGAGATTAAGTGTTATTTAAAAATATCATAATATTGATTCACCCCCCCTCTCAGTATTATCTTGTGCTTAACAAGGTTCCACCAACTCGGTATAAAAGCATTATAATACATATTTTACACTTCCAATCTTAGACCATAGATACCTTCATAATCATGCATTTTAAGTTGATCTCGTGTCAATGAGCATGTTATTTTAAGCGCACATTATTGTATTCTTTTTCCCCATTATGCTACCATTCAATATTCATGTTGAGTTTTTATTCAGATTGATTGAAATAATTGCATTAATAATAGATGGAAAGTGTGTGTTTGCGTGTGTGTGCACGCACCTGTGCATTGGCGTGAAGTGTGCACTTGTCTTTGTTTAGTTTTTGTTCCAGATTGATTGCAATAATTGCATTAACTAATAGATGGAAAGTGATACACAAAAATTCAACATGAGTACTAAATGGTAGCATAATAGGTGAAAAAGATTGTTATGGACGTGTGTGTGTGCACTGTGTATTATTGTAATAACTTACAGTAATTTGATTGAAGCTTCTCTTCACTGCTGTCAAGACCATTTCCCTCCACACATCAACTGAAACCGATGCATCAGAAGTTATAACCTAGGAGAACAAAGAAAAATAAAATAAATATTTTTTGATATACAGCTAAAAACTCTAAAAAGAATCATGTATCCTTGTACTGCACAAATCACAAAATTCTAGTGCTGTTTTATTGTGTACAAAGAATTTTAGCATATGTAGCATGTTATTGTGTGCATGGTGGCCCATGTATGTGTTAGAGAAAGAGAAAGAGAGAGACGCTGAGCATCGTAGCCATGTTCGGATGAATCATTCCCGAACCTTTTGCCATGCCTCCAATTCTCACAGTTTCACCTCCTATCTATTATCAAAATGGTGAAACATATAAGCATTTGATCAATCGGGACGGTAATGAACATACCGTGTTTGACAGAAAAATGAAGAACACTTTTCTTGTTGTATAAGCCCGAGCTATTAATCTTCGAAAAAAATATAACACAAACTATAAAATCACACTGCACCTGAGTCTCAAGGGCTACGCTTTTGCTAACAAGATCAGTAGTTGTGATGGCTACAGCTGCAGAATCAGCCCTACAGTATGAATATCAAACATCAGAATGCAAGCAAATCAAGAAATAATCTGGCTAAGATAAAGGTAAAATCCAAATAGTTACCAAAAAGAAAGAAACGGCATGAGACAGAAAAGACATGCAACCCTGTAAAAGCATCAATTGACCTTGTTTGATGAAGACAGAAGTTATAATCTGTTATTTCCGCATGCCCAAAAAAATGATTATATAGCCAAACCCTGTATGAGTACAATGGTACTGTGATGAAATCGAGGTTAAAGGGTCCAAATGAAGGACTGTCTTAGACCATGCAGCCCACAGATTTACAGACAATAATGGACTCAAACAAAGAGAGATCCAAACGCGACATGAAAGAACAAACTTCCATATATTACTGAGGAAAATTACACACGGCCACACCATATTATAATCTTGTTACAACCTCAAAAGAAAGACTCTGCCGCAATCCAAAAACAGATGCAATCCTAGGACTCTAGATCCTAACTACGCTCACACTTCGCAAGACACTGCTGAACCAGACTTGTTTCCTCCTCTTGAACATAGCTTTGAACTATCTTTGGACTATCTATTGATCAATCTCAAGCTGCACTACGACTTAAGACCTTCAAGGCTTCAACCCTTCTGTTTATAGCAATCCCCAGGTGAAAGTAAAGATCCCCTTTCAATAAAAATAGCTTTGCAAAGATGTCATTTCCTTGTCAGTTCGCCGTTGATTCGGATAAACCAGTGAGCAAGTAAACATACATACATGTAGAGAATTAAGAAACTTCATTATGGACATCATACTGCCATTGCAAGTTCATATTTATATGGAACTGTATTTTATCCTTTTCAAATAATAATCTGATCAAACCCGCTTTATAATTTAAAATTTTCTGCATTACTATGATTTTGTATACAAAGGCAAACATCTTAAGAGATATTTAGGAACAATCTTAGAACATAACCACCTACCATGTGTTCGGAATTTCATCTCTCTTTTCTTGGCATTCCATGTTCATAACTTCATAATGACAATACCATAAATTTGAACAGTAATAAAAGATTAGTCTTACAACAAATGAAAATATGAAACATCCTTTTAAAGAGCAGACAGAAAAGCAATGTACAACAAAACATTATTAGATCCCATTACACAAACTTGGGGATACGAAATTCTACATCCTACAATGCTTGCTATGATATTTTTCCTTAATGAAATTTGAACTTCTGGCTTAACAACCTATGATGCATAGAGAAATAGAATGACATTGTGTATGCCATACATCCAAATAAGAACAACGTGTATTAACCACATAGTCTGACATTTGCGCCAAAAATAGATTCTTTTCTCCCATATGGGCCATATCATTCAATTCACAGAATGTCCTTTCAGTTTTTGTATTCTTTTACCTCATCACAAGACAAGTACATTTTCTAATCAGATGAAAATATAATTACAAAAATAGGAAAAATAATGTGTAATTCTGGACCGTCTGAGATAATCATTAGCGGACTACCCAAGATTCTATTACAAATGAATCAGCCTGCATCAGGCAAATTACAAGTATTGTTGCAAATTTCCTATGTGACATGAAGTTTCAGGGACATCAACAGCAGGAAGGGGGAACGACTTCCAGGATGGTAGGAAACAGCAAGCCAAATATAAGGGACAGCAAGTTAAAAATATACAAAAATGAGAAAAAACACACAATAAATTTAAATAATAGATTTTCATACATACTTAAACATCATCGCACATTCCAAATTTCAAAAATCAAATAGATCAAACAATGGAAAGACATTAATGATCTAGGAAACAAAAACAAAATTCTTTTGAACCATGAACATCAACATCTGATTTTGCTTCATCCATGATCCATAGATATAAAATAATCCAATACAAATAGAGCATCATGTGACATAATAATGACATTGATATCAATCATCATATACATCAAAATACCAAGCATGGGGCATAACTAATCATCAAGTCTTTCAGATGCATCGGCTTGCCTGCATTGTACGGCCAATGCCTCGTCATCAACATTGCCACTCTATGAGATCAAATCATGTGATTCATCAAATGGAACCCTTGCTATTCAAAGATACATCTACCTCTTCTTATCTACATGTCCTATATGCTCAGGGTCAACATCTCTTTTCTTTATGGATCCTATTGATACGCATCTTTTCGATCCTAGAGAAGCACTACATTCTGCACTACAACTAAGTTCTTCACTCTTCTAGAGATAAGCACGGTTCTCTTAATAGCTTCAGTGTACTAATCCCTCTCAGCAGCAGCAACTAGCAAAATGAGAAGGAAATTGGAAAGCATCACTGGCTCCGTAGCTCCACATTTACATGGATGCCACCGTCCAATAGGTTTACCTTGGGCAACAATACTTCTATCTTCTCTAGCCTCTAGTGTGTGAAAGCCAATGCTATTAAGCCCTACAAATTTAACTCACTAGTCCCAGAGTCTTGTAACTCATCTCCAATAATTATCTATCCAATGGACTTCAAAAACCCCTTCTTCACCTTGTCATCTTTGATAAGAGGTACTCTCCCAGGCCTTCACATATAAAAAAGTGGGGTTAAGGATATGTTTCCATGTGAAATGGAGTGTTCATCCCATCCCACCTTTGTTCAAGAATGGGTTGGAAATGCTCCTTGAAGAATGCTGGTGTGGGATTCCTCTCATAGAGGCTTTCATCGGGCCAAGCATATTGTAAGGCGTCCCTAGAATCTCTCCAAGACTAGAAGAGTCGGGTCCACGTATGTAATGATCAGTGCAAGTGATGTGCACACTATGTTTCTCACATCTTCCTACCAATCATCACGAAGAACCTTTTCTTACTCTCCTCACCTGATTTTTCTTGGCCTCTCCCCATTTGGTCCACTCACTACACACAACCATAGAATGCAAGGTATCCCACACCTTAATCATCCTCTCCAAAAAAAAACAATAGTCATTGTATCTAATGCCTACAATTTTGAGGACTTCCTTCCATGGCAAAGCCCTGAAAAGCGTTGATAAGGTGTGGCGGTGGCAACTAAACATCTGCACATCTCTAGCATCTAAAACCAAGCCCATCACCCAATTAATCCTGCCAATGTCCTTCAATGATTTTTCCAATGCATCTACATGGAATCCAAAGAAAAATTGTATTGTCTATAAACCTTCAATCTTATTGATTTCCACACATGGGATGCATATTTCACTACCTGCACCAAATTTTAGAGAGCTTAGCCTTTGTTTATAGAGAAACTACACTACCAAGAACAATCACAGATAACATTGCATAACATAAAGCATAGAAGAGAATGGCAATAATGACAACTTCTCATAAAAGTCAGGGTACAATGGTTAGCAATTGACACAAATGCTCAACCGAACATCAAGTTTTTACTACCTAATGCTGACAAGTATCAACCTGACAAAGGCGGACATCAATTACATTTTTTTATAAAGAAGGTCTACATTATCCCCCATACATAAGTCGGAGTCCCATCCGACAACAGCCATACAAAATCAGCTCAGATATAGATGATCTAGGATGAGGCCATTCGCATCCAGAAGTTTGTGCAAGAAGAATGCCACTAAGAATTCGCACAGGTTTATGTCAACAAAGGGTGGCCAGAATAGAATATTTCGGAGATGCATGACGAATGGATACCCACACGTGTTCCTCAGACCATTATTACCTACAACTAACATTGCAGTCTATTCACTTCTATACAGCTCGCCAGTAGGGCTTCTTTTGATCGATGTCAAGGTCAAAATTCTCATAATTGCACTCATATTCTTTCATTTAGGTGTTGTCATTCTACTCATCCCAAGAATATATTAAAAATCCTATAGGCCATCTCTCATTATGTGTCAAAGCTATCTTGGCAGCCTTGTATCTCATTGTTTCTCACTGGTCTAGGACTTTTCACATTACTGAATGGAAGCTAGACAAATGCAGAACAACTTCCTACTTAATCTTTAGAGGAAAGAAGTGCAAAACAGACCTAGATCTCTCAAATTCAGTAAGAATAATAAACATGCAAGTAACCTACAGCAACATGCAATCACATATAACTCATAGGACACAGCATATACCTTGGGAAAACCCTTTCGGGAAAAACCCAGCAACCAAGGAGCACTCAATTGTATTATTCAGTAATCAGCAATCTGTGGTTACAATACAATGACAGAGTATCCACTCCTACAGTCCCAATCAGCACAGCTGGAAATTACACAGGCTGCTTATCCTTTTCTTGCAAATACCAAGAATACTGTCTCATTAATTGTATATTTATCTCTACCCCAAGCGCCTGATTTATAGACTTTTCCAGTACTTAGAATAGAAGAGAATTAACAGCACTTATTTCCAAAAATAGACAGTCTATAATTAGACTTCTAATCCACGCAGTATTCATAGTAAATTAACAGCAGTTGAGCGCCTTAGCTGCATGATGAATTACCAAGATAAACATCTCTTTATCCAACTCCTATATTGCATGGTGATTTAACAGAATTTAACCCCCAAAATTAGCTGCCCTTGTGCATGCTGATTTTGGCTGCACTTATGCTCCAAAATTAGCACTTTATTTTCCCTAGTTCACCTTTTATTCTCCCTCTATGCATGCTCTTAATACATAATACATGTGCCAAAAATAAATAGCCACATCAAGTGGGAAGCATGTGTACCAGTGTTTTAAAAACCATTCCGGTTCCGGTTCGGTTCAACCGGTTTGACCAGTTCATTAAAAAAATTGCAAACCATTAGAAAAACCGAACCAATGACCGGTTCAATACGGAACCAGTCGATTCAGTACTGAACCATTCGGTTCCGTACTGAACCGGTCAAACCGGTCGGTTCCGTACTGGACCGGTCTGAACTAGTTGAGGGGCAGGTTTTGCCTTAAAACATTTTTTTCCAATTTTAGCTTTTAAGTTACCTTTTTCCAACCCTAAATGATGTTATATAGACCCTGTTTGGAACAACAGTTGAATGATCTCGTCTTTGTGCAATACAACCGTTGGCTAAGGCGCAACCAATTACTAAATAGGATACCTAATACAGATCCCATTGTCTTGGATGATATTGATCCAACCTCATAATGGATAGAGGAGAGTCACTGGCATAGTTTGATCCTCGATGACTTGGGGTGGATGGCTTTGGATGATGAACCACTAGTAGCACCAGACATGGCAAACAATAGTCGTGCTACTACAACTACTACAAATGTCCTCGAAGAGTCCGATGTGTCCGAGACAAAGGAACATGATGACATTGATGAGGATGAGGATCCCATTCTTAGCAGTGGTGTTGAGTTTAATGATTGATATCAAACATGCAGTAGCTTGTAGCATACTGTTTTTGGACTTTATAGGCCATTTAAAGCCTCATTGTTTATGTATTTTGTTTCGGATATGTAGTGCACTCGGTGCCATTTTGCTATATTTACCCTTACATGGTATATAAATGAGAAAACTTTGCATATTTTGTTTCTAATTGTTTGTAATCATGGTTTGGAATCATTAAAATTTCTTGTTTTCATTAAAATTGCAATATTTTATGATTTTTAGTTAACCAGTTCATATGTTTTAAAATGGTCCGGTTCCAGTTTGGTTCCGGTCTAACCCTCGGCCAGTTCTGAGTCTGGTTCTGATTTTTAAAACATTGTGTGTACCCATAATTAATTAAACTCCAGTGTTAGGATTTGCAAGGTGTATGACACCTAATCCCAACATTCTCCCACTTGTCATATACCTTGCAAGAGCAAAAATGAACTAACTGCTAAGGGCAGAAATGCCCATAGCCTTGCTGCACCATCTAAACTTCTTTGTGCTCACAGGCTTCGTCAAAGCATCTGCAACATTTACCAAAGTATCCACCTTCTCAAGTATAACCTTTCCATCCTCCATGTCATGAACAAATGGTACTGCACATCAATGTGCTTTGTCTGTGCATGAAATGTAGGGTTCTTTGCCAAGTTGATGGCACTTTGACTGTCACAACTAATTTTTACTGCTCCTTGACTCAGCCCAATATTTGAACACAATCTCTGAAGTCAATTTGCCTTTTTAAAAGCATGAGTAGCTGCGATATACTCTGCCTCTGTAGTGGATAAAGCGACTACAGCCTGCTGCTTGCTCATCCAACTAATGGCACCACCAAACAAGCTAAACACATAGCCACCGGTAGACCTAGTGTTGTCAACATCTCCTACCCAATCTGAGTCTACAAATCCTTGTATATCCACCGACATACTACGAAACTTCCCGACTGCCAAGGATCCATGATAGCAAATAGAGTGATATCTGAGGTACCATGAAGATATCTGAAAACTCTCTTCACTGCCACCCAGTGATCCTTTCCAGGATTAGCCATAAACCGGCTCAAGACTCCCACTGCTTGGGCAATGTCTGGTCTGGTGCAGACCATAGCATACATGAAGCTCCCAACTGCATTAGCATAAGGTACATGACTCATGTCCTCCATCTCAGTAGGTGTAGAAGGACACTGCTCAACTGAAAGCTTTGTTCCCACAGAAATAGAAACACTCGTTTGCAATCCTTCATGTTAAACTGCTGCAACACAAAGTTAACATACTTCTTCTGACTTGGCCAAAGTTTTCTGTTAGCTCTATCTCTTGTAATCTCCATCCCTAAGATAAACTTAGCAGCTCCTAAATCTTTCATTTCAAACTGTAATGAAAGCTGAGATTTTAAAACCCTTATCATATCCTTACTGTTACCAATCAGCAGCATGTCATCCACATACAAAGTGATAACAATAAAATGATCACCATCCTGCTTATAATAAACACAGTGATCTGATTTGGATCTAACAAATCCCAATCTCAAAACATAAGAATCAAACTTCTTGTACCACATTCTAGGAGACTGTTTGAGACCATAAAGAGATTTCTTTAACTTGCAAACCAATTCTTCTTTACCCTTTACCACATAGTGCTCCGGCTATGTCATGTAGATCTCTTCCTCCAGGTCTCCATGCAAGAAGGTTGTCTTCACATCCATTTGCTCAACCTCAAGGTCAAAAGCAGCAGCAACAAATAAAAGAAATCTAATGGATGTAAGCTTTGCAACTGGAGAAAAGATCTCACCAAAATCTATTCCCTCCACTTGGGAATAACCCTTAGCAACCAGCCTTGCTTTGTACTTTTCTATCTTGCCCTCGGAACTGAATTTCTTTTTGAAAACCCATTTGCAGCCAACAGGTTTCCTTCCCTTAGGCAATTGAACTAGGTCCCATGTGCCATTCTTCTTTAAGGATGCCATCTCCTCATCCATGGCCATCTTCTAGAGCTCATTATCATTCATCTCCATTGCCTCCTTCACAATTCTAGGCTCATCATAATTAGTAGACAAAGCAAATATACATCTAAAATCAGGTGGGCTATACCTTTCTGGTTGCTTTGTTTGCCAAGTGGACCTCCTCACCCAATGAGGTTGAGGTTGTTCCTACTATAAACTGTCTGAACTCTCTGGAACATGCTCGTCATTTGGTCGGAATTGAACTTCTAGTTCAGCCTCAGGTGCAGCCTTCTCAATCTTTGGCTCAAGTTGCACTGTTGTCTTCACATTATCACTTGGTTGCTCAACTTTAGAAGAAGACTTGATCTCTCTAAAGATCACATTCCGACTATACACTGTCTTCTGTGTCACAGGATTCCAAAGTTTGTATCCCTTCACACCATCACCATATCCGATGAAGATACATTTTTCTGCTTTGAAATCCAACTTGGATCTCTTCTCCTTAGGCACACGCCTAAGTCACAAGGTTCGAGTTCGAGTTCAAGTTCGACAAGGATAAAATTCGGTTCAAGTTTGCCCAATGGATAAAGTTCAAAAAAATTCGCCATTAAGTTCGATTAATAGAAAAACAGGAAAACATATGAGATTATGTCAAACCACAATCTTAAATATGTAATATTAAGTTTTTAGACTTCATGGTAACCCTATTATAGCCTTAAAGGCTACTCATTACATGAAAATGTTCGATATCATCAAAGAGGAAACATATTCTATAGCCTTATAGCTTACTTGCTACATCAACAAGTTCCCTATCATAAAAGAGTGAAAGATACTCTATAGTCTTATGGGCTATGTGCTACATCAAAAAGTTACATATCATCAAGAACATTGGGCTCCTCAACATTATCATCGTCACTCGATTCATCACAAAGGAAGTCAGGACATTTCAAGGGCTTGGAGGGGACGTTCCTTATTTTTAAAATATTTAAATAAGTTTTCCAATGTTTTTATTTTAAAAAAGCTTTTATTTTTACCAAAAATATTGAACTATAATCTTAAGAACCTAAAACTCATTAAACACGGTTTAAATCCCTAAACTTCATTGAATAAAGTTAAAATATATAAATATTAATTTTTATATATTATTTTAATCGTGGTCTCCCCTGTCATCCCAAAATTTGGGAAAATTTTCATTGTCCCGAAAACCCCAGCCCCCACTGCCCCCAAGACTTAGGTATCCCAAATTTTGTCGTCCCAAAACTCCAATCCCCACCCCGAGACTTACGTAACTATGTTAATTATTATATTTAAAATAATTCGGATCAAATAGCATTAAACACCCATCAAACTAGCTGAAATTAAATATATAAATGCTTCTCCAAGTTATATATAATTAATGGAACCATTACCAAACCAAAACATGTGCCAAATCAGCAGAAGTGCAGTCCACAAAATAGCTAAAAATGAGGTCTCCAAACCCCAACAATTACAAAATGCGGAAGATACCAGCCTTATAAATTATGATAAATCTGAATATCAAATAATAATGAAGTTTCGTGCCCTAGAAGGAACCCAAATGATCTCTAACCCTAGTCGCTCCCTAAAATCACTCCTCTTTGATGCCCTAGTTGCAAACCAATAAGATGGTCTTCAATAATGCCTTCACCACCACCAACTTGGAGAGTTTTCATTCTCCAATATGCCACAAGGAAGGATCTCGTCCTCCTTAGATGCCACACTAATGGATTGTCGCCCCTTAGTGGAATGGAATTAGAGCAATCAGCCCTAGAACCAAGTATAAAAGTGTATATGTCAAAAAGTGATGTGCAAATGAGCCAATGGACTCCTCTTATACCCTTTAGTTGGCACCAAGAGTCATAAGGGGTAATGACCGACCTCTTAAGCTTCCTTTTATCTTCTATTTCCATGTTGGAAATGGAAATGCTCCAACCTTACCAACCTCATAAAGGAGTATGAGGAGCTTGCTTTATCTTTTAATTTCATGTTGGGAGCACTAGAACCCAACCGCCTGTCTTTAAAGGCAAAACACAATTAAAACATAAATATGAATAAAGAAACTGAAATATAACTCAAGTTCTTCCCTTGTTCAACTTCTTCTTGCCCATGGAAAGGAAGATGAGCAAGAAGCCTTCAATTTATATTATTTTGAAAAAGGGGACATTACATGTTTTGTCAATAAGAGCTGATGTAGGAGATTTATTAATCAAATAGCATGTTGTACTAACCACTTTTTCCCATAATTTCTGATCCAAACCAGCTCCACTAGGTATTCTCCTAGCCCTCTCCATCGAGTGTCCAGTTCATTCTCATTGCAACTCCATTCTGCTGAGGGGTGTATGGAGTTGTCTTGTGTTGTGCAATGCCATTGTCCTTACAAACTTTACCAAACTCTGTTGATAAGAATTCTCCACCATTCTCCATCCTCAACACCTTGATCTTACTTTCAATCTGTTTCTCCACAAGAACCTTAAACTCTTTGAAATGACCAAAGACCTCGGATTTCTGCTTGAGGAAGTAGACTCATGTCATCTTGGAGAAGTCATCAATAAAGGAAACATAATACAAGGATTTCACTAGTGAAGGTACTTTAACAGGACCAAATACATCACTATGAATCAAATCCAAAGTTCTTGATGATCTAACAGAGCTCAAGTAAAACTGAACACGATTTTTCTTTCCATATATACAATGTTCACAAAAGTCAAAATCTAAAGAACAATCATCTAACCTCTCTACCATATTTTTGCATTTCAAGGCCCTAAGGCCTTTCTCACCAATGTGGCACATGCGCTCATGCCACAACATAGTCTTTTCAGCAGGAAGTTTCAGGTTCTCAACAACAGGAACCTCGATGCTATTACATGCAATGGTGCTTGCCTCAGTTCCGTCCCAAACTCCCCTAGCCAAGACCATGGCTCCATGCACCATCTTGCAACCCTCCTTGCTAAAGACCACCTGCACTCCAAGATCATTCAATCTACTTACAAAAATCAGGTTCCTCACCAAACCAAGAATGTGCAGTATGTTGGAGAGGGATTTGGTTAGCCCATCTCCAAGTGTGAGCATGAATCTTCCGTAACCAACTACTTTGAGAGACGAGTTGTCTCCCAAATACACCATCCCACCATCAAAATCAGCATACTTGAAAACCACTCCCAATTGGGAGTCATGTGGTAGGAAGCTCCAAAGTCAATCAACCATGCATGTGTGGCAAGGGTAGCAACAAATAAGATACCGCATGCACTTGAGAAGCCTTAGACTCTAAATCATCATCCAACTTCTTGCTCTTCTTCTTCTCCTTGCAATCCTTCTTGATGTGGCCTTGCTTGCCACAATTCCAGCACTTCACCTTGGACTTTTCGGGAGACTTGGATCTCCCTCTAAATTTGGATTTGCTGTCCATTTTCTTGTTCTTGCCTTTCTCCTTCGATCTACTTGAACAACCAATGTATCCTTGACAGAATCGGATCTTTTGTCTCAACTCTTCCGAGAGTAAAGCACCCACCACTTCTTCAAGCTTTAGCTTAGTGGTGGTGCTGCTGATTGCCATCACAAGGTTGTCCCATGAATCTGGCAAAGAACACAAGAGTGTGATGCACTGATCCTCATCGTACATCTGCACATTTATCGAGTGAAGCTAGCTCACAATGATGTTGAATGCATTCAAATGCTCTGCAACCGAGTTGCCATCACCCATCCTCAAGGAGTAGAGTTTCTTCCATAGAAAAAGCTTATTTACCAGGGATTTAGCTTGGTAAAGATTCCCCAACTTCTTCCAGAGGCTCTTTGTGGTGATCTCTCTAGATACACTCAAAAGCACCGAATCAGCCAAGCAAAGCCAAACCCAGCTCCTCATTTTTGTATCCATCACTGCCCAGTCTTCATCCTTCATAGACACTGGTTTGCTACCTGAAACAGCAGCCCACAGATATCTGTCTATGAGCAGATCCTCCATCTTCAACTTCCAAAGCTCATAATTTGTGCCATTGAATTTATCTATCTCCAACCATGATGTACTTGCCATGCTGAAATAAGATCTCTGTTGTGCACAACTCCCACTCAAACCAAGATTAAAGCAAAAGTATGATTCCTAACCTACAGTCTCAAATGTCGGCCAACCTCTCGATACCAAATAAAAGGAAGCTAGACGATATTATAATATAAGGCTTATAATTAGCATTTAATTAATATTAGTTTAGTGTTAACTAATAAACGGTTGTAGCCGCTTCAACCATTTTATAACCACCTCTCACATAATAAAATGACAGGCACACAATGATAATGTGTACATTTTGGTTTCTCTTCATTCGTTCTTTGTACATTCTAATCTTTCTTTATTCTTTCTCTATCCGCATATTCTAACATTGGTATCAGAGTGGGACCAGCAAGGAGAAAGAGAAGGGAAGAAGTTCAAATCAGTTCCATTCGGGCACGAAAGCAAATGTCCAGTTTGAATGCTAGACGCAAGAGCAATAACATAGGGCAAAAAAACGTCATAAAAAGGGGCAAAAAAATGTCATAAAAAAGAGTAGAAAACGACCCAGTTTCAATTCGAGGGCACTTACGACAAATAAAACCACAAAATACAGTTGACGCGATTGCAAAGGTGCAAAAAAATAAAATAATAAAAATAAAAACTAAAGTCAGTTTTTTAAATCTTGCTACATTAATTTGTAGGTCATTCTATATTTTGGGAAAGGGTTATTTTTTAATGTATTTTGTCTGAGAATGGAAATTCCATTAGACAAATATTTTGGCCTCAACTTTCATACTTGGAAAGTAAAAATCCAAATGAAAGACAAATCAAATGAAGTTAATGTAGCCATTGTTGAAAATCCATCGAATGCTGAAAGTGATGAACTCATTGATAGAGAATACATATTTTGAAAGAAGTCTCACACTTTGAAGGAAAAGAAGGGATCCAATGTAGGTAAAAATCGGCATGGATGGTTTCCTAGATAGTTCAAGATCTCGTGGATCTCGGGAATTTATCCTTGTGAGGGTCATGAGACAACTTGATAGAGCATGGTGGGAGTGGCTCAATATGGATGGTAGTCCAACAATTCGGGAGATTCTATACTTCAAGAGTTCTAGCAGAGAGGTATCCTACAAGAATTTTAGCAGATCTTTATTTCAGTTTTGTATTATGGGGTGTGATCATCAATTGTGTCTCATTTAAATTGCATCTATGCTCTTTTATTTTGAAAAATCTGCAATCATGTATGCATAGTTTAAAAAATCGCTGCAATTACTACAGAGCAAAATTTGACTTAGAAATTGGGAATTGGCAATTTCTTGGCAATTTATCAACATTATTCGGCAACTTTATCACTACTTTAAAAAACTTTTAAATTCATAAAATAAACTTAAATTAAATGTAAAACACAATATTCAAATCGGTGTCCCAGATTTCATCCTGAAATCTGAGACTACCCTATCCGAAAAAATTTCGTACTTTTAAAATAATGGGTCGTTTTGTGTTTTTATTGCCAGAAAGTTCCTGTAATGTGTCGAGATATTCCCAAGGAGCCATATTATCCATTTTCGCCAAATACCCAGATGCCTAAAATTGTTATATTCTGTCGTCGGGATTTGTGCACGGGAAATTTGTATTTAATTATTTTGAGCCCGCTTGAGGCAATTTGCGCTCCGGTTTAACCTTGTTGTGATCGTATATATCGTTATTCCAAGATGCCAAGAGGGTTTTAACCAGAATGAATCTGGGCTTTATTTGTGACTTCGCAACATTTTGTGTTTTTGTGTTTTTCCGCTTCGCTTTTCTCGTGAAATTTCTCTGGATCAATTCCTTTGTCGGTTTGGCCTCGATCCTTGGCCCGGAGTATCTAGAGATCACATACGCATGTTGTGCCGTAAGGAATTCGCCATCGAGGTCCGGGTTCTCTCGGGAAAAGACGAAGTCGTGCACCAAAAGCCTCTTCGGGCTGGCCGCATTTTTGGAAAAAGAAGGTTTAAAAATATGAAATGAAGTGGATCATGGGATTTTGGGAAGCATTCTTTGCCAAGCAGTGGGAATTTTGTACTCGCCAACAGGTACTTTTCCCATGGAAGCAACGTCACTTAAGTCACAATGAGAAAATTAGAGGCAAGGGCAAGCGAGAATTTCTTACCGCTCTGCAAGGTAAAAATTCATGTGGAATAAAAGAAAATCACTTAAGTGAATCATGGATTTTATTGCACGCCTTGCAGGTAAATAATCCCATTATGAAAGTCAAACGACTTAAGTGAATCATGGGATTATCAAGGGCTACCTTGCAGGGTAAATAATCCCATTGACATCTGAATTTTAAAAATAGAAATTCTTTATTCCAAAAAGTGCAACCCACCTGGGTGAATAATAAATACATTAAATAAATATTTGTTAATATTTATTCACCCAATTTTGGCGCCCAAGCTTATGGAAAAGTCAATAGAGGTAAATGGACAAAAGGAGGTTGAAAATAGACTGTTCTAAAATTAAATAAATAATATTTATTTAATGCAGCCCCTTTATGTCAAAAAGTGCACCCCTTTTGGGAGATACATAATATTTTTTTAAGTATTAAATGATTAAATTAATTCTTATTTTCAGTGGCTAAGGTCAAAGCATACTGTGAGACTTGAGTTAAGTGGAAGCAGAAGTCTAAAATTAAATAAATTTATTTTATTTAATGGCAGCCATAAGCATGCACAAAATAGGCACCCCATTTGAAGAGTAAAGCTTATTAATTAATTAATTAATTGTCAGTAATAGGAAAGACATTAATTAATTATAGAATCATAAAGATTATATAAGCAGGGGCTGCCATAAGGATGAATTAATTAATTCATGTTTACAGAGAAGTGCAGCCCAGAGGAAAAGTTCGCCCATTTCAAGAGGATTTTTGCTCAAAAGAAGGTGAAATTAATGTCAAAAGCTTCTAGAATTGGTGCACAAATGTGTCAAGGAGGTTGATTTGTGTGTTCTGGGTAATTGTTTGCATAAGTGATACAGTGCTCGCTCGAGAGGAAGTTGGTAAAATTCATGCTTGCTTTGCATGCAAATAAAACATCAATTTTTGGGGCAACAGGCTTGAATTATGCAAATTTTTATGATTAAAATCCAATGTTCATGGTCCGGTTGCCATCTTTGTCTAAATTAATTGTAGGAATTCGTTACAGGTGTTTTACAAAAGAAAATGAGCTTAAATCAATGTCCAATACATTGAATATATCCTCTGAATCTGAAGAATTATCCAGATCTCTGCACTGGGATTTTGAAGAATTTCGCTTAGTAAGAAGAAAAGAATTGTTCAAACAAAGATTGCTCCACCATGGCAAAGCAGATGAAAGAGAAAGCTCGGGCGGAATCACGTAGCTTCTAGATTTCTTTCAAGTCAATAGGCCCAGATCCAGATCTAGATCTCATAATTGCAAAAGCTCCCGACACAAAGGCTTCATCCTCTTGTTTCTCATGCAACTTTGTGTAGAAGTCGCATGCGTGGAAAATTTCTTCTAGGATCTTGTGCATGTGCTCTCAATCTTCCAGTTAAGCCTTCATAAAAGTTGCATTCACCGGAGTGCTTTCATCTGCATTTTTTAATTGCTCATGCAATTAAAAATAAAAATGATGAGTTATTTACGGCAGCATATCAGACCGATGCATGTACAGAGAAGAACCGCAAAAGCTTAAAGGATAAAAGGGAAGACAAGGCAAAGGAAACACTCGTAAGCAAGTTTCTAGATCCAACTTGTTTCCGAGATCCACTTGCTTCTAAATCCAAAGTGCTCCAGTCCAATTTGGTGAGAATCAAAGGCAAAAGAATCAGTTGCATGCAAAATATGAAAAAGGACAATACTCAAGATAGCCTTTCTCTTTCTTCTTCTTTTTCTTATTGCCTCCGACAAAGTAATTGAGCGATCAATTAAATTATACAACTTAAGAGGTTGGTTTAAAAGCCATTACTCAAGAAGTCAACTACTGGAGATAGGTGGTTGACGTGCAAAATAGAATGTTCTATTTCATGTTCAGCTTGTAAATCATCATGCATGCAAAGAGGAATTCTGGAGGGAGATCGCGTTGTTTATTTTTCCACTTCCACATGTGCCGCTTCAACTAAAAGCTTCCAACTTGTAATTGCCCTCTACATTCTATAAGTAGAGGAAGAACCTTCGGGTTAAGAATCAGAATTTGTAAGTAGCATCCTTGTGTTCCAGACTTTGCTTTGAAGCTATGATAGCCACTTGAAGCAAAGGAATATACGTGAAGCAAATTTCCGAAGAACTTTGTGTCACGGTGTATTTTGTTTCTAGCTTTCTATCTTAGATCTTTGAATAAACTGTGTTATTTTAGATCTAGATCTAGAGCTGCCTTTGCTTATAATTATGTGTTTATATCTATTGGTTTCTTCTATGTGCATGCAATCAACTCTGCTATCTATTGATTGGGATGCACATCTTCCCCATTTCTTCTCTGTGTTTATATAATTCCCTTCTTCTATAAATATTTCCTTTCTTTAAACAGCTTGCTTACTCCACATGCACGTAAAATCATACGCTTATGGTTCATGAGCTGAACAGTTAAAGTAAAACCCCATATAGATACTAGCATACTTTAATTGACAAATCTGACACGGGAGCCTCACCGGTAAATGAGGGAGATTTATCTCATGACTGCCTAGGTTTTATGCTATGCAGAAAATCTAGCCATGTAAACCCCAAGCTTCAAGAGTTGAAACCCTAGCAAAACTTGGGGGCAAAAATTACATGTCAAATCGTGGAGGAAAAATTGTTGAAAAACACTTTGAAATGACCTTTTCTTTTCAATTTGGAATTTATATACCCAAAGATGGTGATTTTCAAGGCTAAGTTTTGAAAGCTTTTCACGAGATTTATCGCCGGAAATTGTCGATTAATCTCTAGAAAAGAAATTGCACTTTTTTCAAGAGATTAATCGTTTTTCTTATGTGTCACGATTAATCACGATTTTTAAAATAGAAATTGTATGCACATTAGGAATTTGAAAATTGAAAATTGTGAACTCCTACAAAAGAACATAAATCAGCTAGTTTGCACTCTAGGTCAGATTAGGTTTTGTTTCGTTAATTTATTTTGCATTTATTTTCACTATTGTAATAAAATTAGTAGAATGACCTTCAATGGTAAGGACACTACATCTAACCATACCTGGATTGTTTGTTTTTATTATTCGTTAACCCTATGTTGATGTAGTTTGGCGTAGGGCAATGTCCTACACATAGTTATACTTCACCATATCGTGAGAAATGGCCTTGGGTTTTTTCCTTTCTTTTGCCCCATCCTCTTTAGCATTAAACCTTAGTCCAAGTCTTTGTGATTTTAATGTCTTTTGTAATCACTGCAATACAAAACATGGCACCTACAACCATAGTTACTAGGTTCGGAAATCCGATTAAGTTTGGGAGGATAAAAAAATCCGAAAAATCTAAATTCTCGAAAATATTCGGAAAATCCGGTTCAGAATATATTTACTTATATTATTATATATTTATATTATTGTATAATTATATTATTATATATAGACAAATCATACAAAAAAGTATCCATCTACCATCATCATCATCATCATCATAAGAAACATAAAATTAAAGTTTGTAGAATTGAGAAATGCAAAAGAGTTTGAAATTTTAATAAGATTAAAAGAGAGACATGGTTTCGAGCCTAAGCTCCACACTGAAATGAAACTTAAAAGTTTCAAACATTTGCAACATCAAAACTTGTTTCAACATCAAAGTCTTCTTCAAAATCAAAACTAGCACTAAGCACCATCATCTAATCCATGTTCATCACTATCAATAATTTCTTGAATTTCTTCAAAGGATGGTTCTCCAAAGTGAGACTCGCCATCTTCTTTTGCAAGATTGTTCTCAAGCAAATGCAAATTGTTGTGGACAAACACAAGATCTGAGAGTTTTTAGCTCCTAGTCGATTCCTCTTGTTAGTGTGGATCAAATCATGTGTACTCCAATTTCTTTCGCATGCTGAAGCACTGGCACACTGGTTGTGGATACGCACGACAAGCTTTTGAAGCTCTGAAGTAGAAGAACCATAAGTTTGCCACCATAAATGGGGATCCATGCAGTGGATGTCTTCTTGTGCCTCCTTACGAGAAAACATGCCCTCTTGGTTCTTGAATATAGTGAGTTGCCTTCTCACCTTAGCCTTCTCATCATCATCACGAACCAACCTGTTTATAGTTTCCAATACACCGTTCTTTACCTCCTCATCTGCATCATGATCCACCTCTATAAGCTTAGGATTTAAATAGCACCCCGCTGCATGGATAGGCGATGTAGCATGTCCCAACGTATGTCCACAATGTCCCATATTTGTTGAACTTCATAATCATCTGCAAGTACTTTTTTATTTGTTCATTTGCTTGCTCCATGCCCTCATACACAAAGTTAATGCAAGGTTTCATGCCATCACCAATCTCAACAGATTGGACAAGTGGCTCAAACACCTTTAAGGCCTTCTCAACACTCTCCCAAAATGAACTTCCTAAGATGATTCTCTCAACATCTTTTGCAAGGCTTTCCTTAGAAAGCTTAGATTGTGCCCATTCTTCACTCACCACAACTTTTCTCATAGCTGTCCTCTCCTCCACCTCTCTCTGCAAAGTGATAAAATTAGATGCAAATCTTGTTTCAGCAAGGGAAAGAAGTTCATGCTTTGCAAATGACCGATACAAACTCAAGGTCAAGCGGTGATTAAGTATGAATTTGGAAATTTGTTTCCCTTCTCTAACAACATTATTTACCCACTCTAACTTTGCTAGATCTTCAAGCAAAAGATCTAAAACATGAGTTGCACATGGGGTCCAAAACAGATGAGGAAACCTAGCCATAAGTTCACATACCACTTTATAATTTGTTGCATTATCTAAAGAACCTAGACTACATATTCTTCCAATCTCTAGAATGGCAGATTCAATGCATTTGAAAATGAAATCTGTAGTCTTTACCTCCTTGCTTGTATCAATTGATTTGATAAACATAGCACCTTTTGGACATTGTGTCAAAATGTTTAGAGGGGCCTTCATTTTGTATCAGACCACCCATCACTTACTACAGTGCACCCTGATTTTCTCCAATTCTTTTTCATATTATCTAGTTCGCTAGATATTGATGACACCTCCTCTTCTAAAGCAAAGTAGTTCTAAGGATTTCAAAAGACGACATTGTATAACCTTTCCCAAAACTTGCAATCCCCTCTACCATGGCTTTTGTATGGGGATTTCGAACAACATTGAAAGGGATGGCATTTGCATAAAAAAATCGAGCCACCAATTTGTCAACATCATGCTTTTCTTGTGGCTTCCACAGCGATTTCAATGAACCCTGAGACATCCCCTGTGCACTTTTACTTCCTTGGGCAAATGTTATGAAGGAGCTGAGCTACTAAAAGAGCCAATCTGTGACATATTGCTTTGGATTTTGGCTTTTTTGAAGTTGTTGCAAGTGTCTTCAATTCATATTTGCTTCGAATTCGATTAACGAATTCAACATACTTCCCTTCCTCTTTTGTTATTGGGCAAGTCTTCACATCTCACCCCCAATATAATGACTACGAACCCTTGTTACTAATGCTCGTGATATTTGAATTACATAGAGTGCATCTCATATTTATGGGATTATCGTCTCATCAACAATGTATTTCATCTCCAACGCACGACTTGCCATGGTGCTATTGATAAGGTACCCTTCCTACAAAAAAATGATAAACATTTTCAATACATATAATTTTTATTGACGACAAATTTAAGAGATCATCATAATTAGTATTTAAAATTAAACTATTAAAAATGAAATAATAAATTGTAAAAAATAAAATGGCATAATTTATCTAATTTTGATTTTATTATTTATTTAAAAAATATTATTTACGTAATATAATAAAAATATTAAAAAGTATAGAACATAAAGATAAAAAATTATCTAAATTAATAACTAAATAATAATATATAGTTATTAACGTTATAAAAATAACGTTAATAACAACATATTTTTATTTAGTTATTAATGATTAATATTACGAAAAATTAAAAAAATATAACACAATGTACGCAACATTAAAAAATAAATAATAATATAACATTAAAAAAATAATAATAACACACATAAATTTATTTTATTATTAATTAGATTATTAACATTATAAAAAATAACATTTTAAATAAAAGAACATTATTAAAATTTTCATTTAACATGTTACATTTTTACCTAAGTTCTTAGTTAAATAGCTAAATAAGTTATTAATAGCTAAATTTTAAAAATAAATAATAATATACATAAATTATTTAATTACTAATTAGATTATTAACATTATTAAAAATAACATTTTAAATAAAAGAACATTATAAACATTTTAATTTAACATGTTACATTTTTACCTAAATTCTTGGTTAATAACTTAAAAGCTAAATTAATTATTAATAGCTAAATTAATTATTAATAGCTAAATTAGTTATTAATTATTTATAATATATACTAAAAACTAAACCCAAAAAAATCCTACCTAAATATCATAAACAATTATAAACTATATAAAATTTAAATCTAACCTAAACTATTATAAACTATATAAAATTTAAATCTAACCTAAACTATAAAATTACCTAGTTGAGCAACCAGCTGCGAGCTTCGACCACCTAACCAGCTAACTATGCTGTTCAATGCAAGTTGAGGAAAGATGAACTAAACTTTGTTTCATAAAGACAGTCCAATGGGAGCTTCACAACCTCTGGGAAGCTTCTATGAAATGCCAAATGCCGGTGCCGCCGCCAACCGAGTGCAAATGCCTCCACCGAAATCCTCCTTCAAACCACAACCTCCTCCGCCAAATGCCTCCACGACTCAGACTGCCAAGGGAGCTCTCAAAGAGTCAAAATCACCTACAAATCCTCCTTCAAACTCCTCCAGTTCACAAAGACTCAGACTGCTTTGTGTTTTTCCAGTGCACAGGGTTATGGCTTTTATAAGCATTTGAGTTAACGATTAGGTTTAGGGTTTTGAACTTTAAGAGTTTTTAAGGTTTTTTTTAGGGTTTTAAAATTATTTTATGAATAAAAATCTGGCGAACCAGATCATATTTATTGGGAAGCTTGTAAAAATCGGGTCAAACCGGATTTGCTTCAAGTTCGGTCAAACCTAGTAACTATGCCTACGACACATTACAATGTTGTGATGAAGCAATTTTGAAGTTTCCGAGTATCAGCTTTGCTCTTTGTGTTTACTCACAATGTAAGTATTTTGGTTTTCGTCAGCATACATTAGACAGCTACAGGTTATTCACCAGGAAAGTTCAGCACCTTCTGAATGCAAAAGCCTGGCTTAAAAACTTTTTTCTAGAATGATGGTATCTGCTGCAACAGGCCCCCTTCTACTCTTGTTGCTTGAAAAGATGATTAAAGAAGGATGCTTAGTTAAATTTAGGGGAAAGGGAGGAAGAGGATCAATGTTGGGTGAAAAGAGTAGTATAATATAATATCATATTAGTCATTTAGTGTTTGTGAAGAAATATTTTACTAAGGTAGACTATATAAGGAGTACGTGCTCCAGCGGGAAGGAAGCACTCAGTGCTCATTGGTAGGAGGGCAGTCCTCTGAGAGTGGGAAGCAGTATTCCTATTCATTTATAGTAGATGGTAGGATATATAAGGAGTGTGAGCTCCAGCATGGAGGAGGGAGGCACTCAGTGCTCACTGGCAGTAGGAGGGCAGTCCCTTGAGAGTGAGAAGCAGTATTCCTATTCATTTATAGTAGTAGTAGTGTGCTGATATAATATTGTTTGAAAAAGTATTAGAATATGATGTGTGCAGCATAGATTATTAGCCATGTATGTAGGTAATACTCTTTTTTATGCAATACTCATAATTTAATGATCCTAGGATAAGGCCGTGATAGCCTACATATATTATTTAACTATACCCTTATCGGTCCACAGCTCTCTTGCCACATTCACCACTCAAATTTCCTATGGAAATCCATATCATGTTTGTTCCACCCCCTCCTTTTTAAGTTGAAACCATTTACAAGCTCTACCATTATAAACCTTAAAAAAGAATTTATACAAAAAGCTTAAAGAGAAATCTTATTAATTAGGAGATCGTAGTTATGCGGAAAATCATAAAGCATCATGGATCATGGAGGTAAGGTGTGTTAGTAGATATACCGTATAAGTCCTTTCATGTAAAAAAACAATGACAATAGTAATACATTTGAACTTCAAGGAAACATGAATAGAAATTTTTTTCCATTACCCTTCCGTAGTTGAAGATAATAAACCAACCAACTTCGGAAGTGAGGTGAGCAGAGCTTCCTGTTCAGAATGAATGAGTTATAAGAAATTGAAAAACAACACTATAAATTGGCAGCTTGTTTTAAACAAATCCAGAGATGGGAATCAGACAACTACGGGTTCAGGCTTCAACAGACATCAGTCTTTGTCTATTTCTAAGAAAAACTAACGCTAAATCATCAGTTTCACTGAAATAACCATTGACATTGTATTAAGTTCATTTTCTTCATGTGCCATGCAAATAACTCCTTAATTTTTCGTGGTACATGATTCACAAATTTGGTCTTATCATAAGAGCAATGTACCTTCTTTATACGGTGACCTATAACACCAGTTGATTCTATCAAAATCTCCTCTGCTTTAACTTCAAGAAGCTGTAGTAACCCCAGAGTATTTTTTTAAAAAAATCCAAAGCAAATACTAAAAATAAAGAATAAATGATGTTGCATATGGATACCTTGGCAACAGCTTCAGCACAATCTAAAGTATCTCGATAGCCTGCATCACCCTGCAAGGTATACAAAACCAAATTCTTACATGGTATTATATCACTCAATGTGATATCTATCACAGTTTTAATTTTGCAAATCTAGCATAAACTAGATTAAAAATGTGTTTTATTTAAAACCACTTTTCTAGGAATAGAAGTTACTTTCTTCTTAAGTACAAGTATATTTCCCAAACAAGCACTGTTCCTTATTACTTGAGTTCGGTAATAAAATATGACAGTGTCCTTGAGATCAAATCGCTACCGAAATGATTTGTAAGCAACAACGATAAATTTCCAACAACTTGATTAAAAAAATCCCAAAAAAGGTATTACAGATTCCATCTACATTGAATGCAAGATACCATCTAATCAACTCAAGATTGCAAGGCTTACTTTTTTCTGAGTGACAAGTTGCAATCTTGATCCTAGGAAATATTGCTTACATTCAATAATTTTTTCAATATAGCTACTCACCGTTGCAGCATTTGCTTGACCTGCATTAATTAAAACCCCGCGCACCTGAAAAAATTTCAAGTTATCAAGTATTTAGCCATGTTTTCTTAGTTGTCTTCCATCAATACAAAAACATTCACCTGAAGACATCGTTCATTTTTTGACAAAAGGTAAAATTATATTATATCTAAAAGGAGTTCCACAAAAAGAGCGTGACAGAGCTCCTCTCAGAGATCATACTATGAGGCATTTGATTACAATGAGGGACCAAAACAAAAGAACCAATAAAGAGATTCACAAGGTACCAGATTAAACTATCAACAACATAGACAACATTTGGTATGCAAGCCTAGAGTCACTTATCATGAGCAAGATGAAAAGGAAAATGGTCCTCCTGAACAGGACAAGTAGCCCATGCTTGGCTGGAAGAAGAGACCTGCAAATTGAAGCATGCAGTGTCCTTGGAACTTTCTTTGTTGTATGACCCAGCTCTAATTGTAGTGCCCTGCCCTTGTTTCGCCCCGTCGGTGAGAGTATGGTTCGCTTTACGAAGTGTTTTGTCTGTCATTAAGCACCCCGCCTTGGAGTTGTGGTAAGTAATTTTCTTTTATAGGTTATTAGGTTCAAATCTCGTCTTCAAGCTTTTAGTCTACTTACGATAAAAAGATAATATTATAAATATTATCATGGTTTTAGAATAAATTTACTCAATTCATAAATTAAATAAATAAACATCGATATAAATATATATCTATACCTATATATCTATATAAACATAATGAGATTAATAATTGTGGAATTTAAAAGTTAAAGCAATTAATAAATTAAATAAAATAAATATATATATAATACAATAACACAAGTATTGAAAATTATAAAGTAAATTAAAATATATATATAATGAGGTAAATGCGTTCGTGGAAGAACGAAATGGAGTGTTGGTCAGGTGTGTAGGTGGGTTTTAATGGCGGTATGGGGCGGTGGAGTGTCAGGAGATGGCAGGGCTTAGGTGCCCATCAAGCATTTACACCGTTCCACCAAATTCAACATACAGGCCAAATTCAACATACAGGCTTCCAACCAATCAGTTCAGCTTTGCTAGTTTATCGCCTTACATGCGCATTCATCAAAGCATAGCAGGAAGAGGATTTTTGTCAGATGTTGTGTTGCAAGTGCCCTGGCAGATTTGTCTGCGCAATAAGAGGAAACATGTGAAATGTTAGACAAAATGCCTAGAAGAAGTGTGCAGCACATGGTTTGTTGCCACGTTTGCAGGTTACTCTCACAATGGTCTTGTTGAAAAGGCGTTGGAAATTTACAAGCAATGCAATTTGCAGGTGTAAAGCCAATTCCACAACCTTAGTCAGCGTCCTCCCAGCCTATGCGTGGAGCTTGAGAGAGGGCATGGACATCCAAGCAATGCTTGACAAGTGTAAAGCCTGACCTCCACAGTTTTTTTTTTACCAGCAACTCCTCCAATGGGCGAGTACAGTGTTGTGGGATTTAGATTGGCAGTGGATGGCTTTGGCACTGCAGATTTTTGGTGTTTTCAACGTGAATGTGAAGGCATGTGGTGGCATGCAAACTGTTTGACTGAATGTCTGAGACAAATATGGTCAATGGACTGCAATGATTAAAAGATGTGCAAAGAATGAGTTTGTTAAATAGGCGTTTGGCAGGTGTAAAGCCAAACTCACCCAACCTTTGCCAACGTTATCCCAAGTTGTGCCAAAATGGAAGCTCTTTTTTGTTAAGATCCTTTGCTGGCAGCTTTACTTGCTGTGAGGTTGAGTTTGGCAGTGGATGCATTGACATTGTATGATTTTTTGTGTAACTGCTACCATTGAAATGTGGACGATTCTGCAGGGACTGAAGTGTTTGATAAAATGTCTTAATGAAAATACGGCCTCTTAGGTTGTGTGTCTGCGGCCATACAATCCTCCTTTTACCCTCTGCGTAGTAGCGGCTCAGCCACGTGGAGGTTATAACTCCCCGTTGGTTAGTTATGGAGTGAGTTGTATGTGACTTGGCTGCAGAGTGCTGAGTGGTGAGTTGTCCGTTGATTGATTAATTTATCTCAGCGGTTCTATAACTTGTGATTCTGTGAAATCAATGAGTTGGAATAATGGGCAGCCAATACATATCATTCACAATGGAAATTGCAGTCCGGGTCTCAAAGCATTGTTAATGGTTGTGTGCTTGAAGATGTGCACGAGCGGGATCTCGGGACCACTTCATAGCCATATGCTCCAAATCTATGAGCTGCTAATTATGTCTACAAGCATGGTTTTCTCACCCTTGTCTTGCATAATTTTTGTATTGATAGTTTCCCTTTTTGCAACGAAATCGAAATTCTAATAAAAGTAAGGTTAAGCTTTCGGTTTAATTAAATAAATCGTAGTACAAAAAATGCTTCTTCCTACACAACCTGATTGATTATTTTGATCATCAACCGTACTCGCAAACCACGACCTAAGACGTTTGTAAAACCAAGGTATCAAGACTAGATATTTGTGTCCGCTTGAATTGGCGAGATTGAGTTGAGTCTTTAACTAAACATACCAATAGTTTACCTTGCAAAAGTTAATAACGTGATATTCAACAAAGTCTAAAACACCTCTCCAAACCCCAAAACGGGAAAGTCAAGTTTTGACTGTGTTCCTTGTCATGTGGAGTGCTATATCGAACCTTGGAATGACCTCGCATGTTCGTTTGTGCATTTTTCGTCACCCCTCTAGGAGCCCTACTGAACTTTTTGCAGCTTTAGATCATTGTTGAAAGTTAAAAGTTCATTTCGGTTTGGGCTTGCAGATTTGGCCCTGGGTGGAGAAATGGAATTTGACCTCCACATACCTCTAGTATTTATCCGTGACAATCACTTTCAATCCTCAACTCGAGAAAATCACTTTCGGGGTTTTGTAGGCCTCTTGTCGTTGGGTGACAAGGTCAAACTAGTACAATTACGACCAGTTGCTCCAAAAAGGTAGTCTCCATTCGAACCATGTTTGTCAATTTTGAGTTCCGTCAACTCCAATGAATTCTCTGTATAGGAGAGTGTATAGGATTTGTCTCATGGTGCGTTTGACCATCAAAAATCAGTTTTCGAACGCAATTTTATAGCCACTTGGGCTAATTTGGACATTTTTGCAAACTAGTAGCAAAAATAAAACACTGTCGTGGACCCTTATCAAGTCAAATAACTGGCGGAAAAACTTGTAGACACTAACATATGATTGTTTGGAACTCCATTTGGTTGTTTGTTTTGTGAAAATTGATTGTGGGAAAAATGGTGTTATTTCTCTCTCCTCTCTCTACTCTCTCTAGTTTTATAAATGAAATGAAATTGAAAATGCATCTCTTACCTCTCTTGTATGTGCAAATTGGTTTTAGTTCATTGTAAATGGAAAATTAGTAATCGTGAATTGTGCTAGATCGTAGGAGATCTCCATGCCAGCATTTTTGCTGACCATGCTTACAAAATTTTGACAGGTTGCAGGTAACGCAACAAATAGAAATAATGAGGAGATTTGGACTCTAAAATTTCACTTAGTTTGTAATATGGGTATTATTACCAGAATGATGAGATGTATTGTATTTTGAATGATTGTATTTATTTACCCTTATGAAAGGAGAAAAAAATGAAAATGAAACAAAAGTTAGTTATTTCATGTGAGCATTGAAATTGATATGTAGTTGTAATTGAATGTTGTATTGTGATTTAGAGTTTTTAAAACAATCTTTTGCCATATTAATTGTCGTATTTTCCTTCTTAACACTTAGAATGTTTGGATGGATCTTATCTTACCTTAGCTATCTAAACAAAACGAGTATCTAACCCTTTGTTCTACCTTCACTCTTAGTCAAGTCATGTCAAGTCTTAAAAGTGAAAACCCATATCGTGTTAACAAAAGACTTAAAACTATTATTAGTTGTTTTCTTGTTTTGTACTTGGGACAAGCCTCTCAGAAAACCATTTCCCTAACTTAGGTACGTTTGTGTAAGCAAATGGCTACATGATACAAAACTCGGGGTTTTGGGATTAAAGGACAAAATAACAATTGTGCCAGATGTAAACAGAAAAACTATCTCTGAAAAGAGATGTATATTGCTCAGAAAACTGTGATTACAATAGCTATCTCTGTAAGGAGATGTGTGTCTTCTTCATGGGTTACATCTACTTATATACTACTTTTAGAAATATGAAGAGACATCTAGAAGAATGTGGAAGGTCACCAATCTCGAGGGAGACAAGGTGATTCATCTTCCATGAATTACATATGTGAAAATTTTGCGAAATTACTATTTTTAGACAACACTACAAAAATTGCAATTTGAGGCCTTTAGAAGTGGATTTTGGGGTCAAACTTTGTCAAATGGAGTTTCACACCCTTTCACCATATTCTACATGTTCCAAGCTTTCGACGCATTTTGAACAAAGTCAATCGGAGCTACGGTGCAAAAGTTATGACTCCCAAAGTTGCCCCACTAGAATTGCTACCTGGGTTGTTGTCTGGATCATTCCTCCTCCTTCAGAAGCAATGGTCCCCATTACACCAAGGGGTCCCATCAAGTGTGGAAATTGTTTCTTTATCTAGTACGCGGTGAGCCACTCACCTTGATGACTGAGATTTCCTTTCTTGATCACCCAATAGAGCTGAATAGGACGTCCTCTTGGTGGTCTTTGTCCAAGTGTCCACAATCTGATCTTCTTCAACTGGAGAAAAGCTTTCTGGGTTGAGTTCAGATATGTCCAACTATTCTGCTATGACCGAGGTGTCCAAAAGAGGTGGGTGATATGGTTTGAGGAGGTCCACATTGAAGATAGGATGCAAACCAAGGTAGGGTGGAAGATTCAACTCAAAAGCATTTTCTCCTACTTGCTTGGTGATAGTGTAAGGACCATACCATAGAGGTCGAATTTTCTTGTGTGGACCTGCAAGCCTTTCCTTTTGAAGCCGCAACCAAACTTTATCACCAACCTTGAAATGATGTGGAACCCTATGTTGATCATGGCGTTGTTTATACTTTTCATTCATCTTCTGTAAAATATCATGGACCTGCTTCATTGAGTGTACTAAATTTATTCAACAAACCTTGTTTCCTTTTCTACTTCAGTTTTTCCATGAGACGTGTATTCCATTGTATGCACCGGAATGCATACATCAATGGGTGTCATAGGCTAGAATCCGTAACAAACTTGAAATGGATTGTGCTTGGTGGAGTTGTGCAGGGCCCAATTGTATCCATGTTGTATGTAGGGCGAGGGCCTCATCCCATGTACGTGGGTGTTTGGAGTGATACATACGAAGCATGTGGACAATCAAAGTGGTTCACCACCTCTGTCTGTCCATCAATGCATGGGTGGAAGGATGTGGACTTCATCAACTTAGTGTCCATCATTCCCCATAGGGTGGACCAAAAGATGCTCAAGAACCTGTTGTCCCTATTAGAAACGATAGACTTGGGAAGCCCAAAGGTGATCCATACATGACTAAAATAGAGTTTAGTAGTTTCTTCAACAGAAAATATTTTTCTTACAAGCAATCATTATAGCCATTTTAGAAAATCGATCAACTACAACAAAAACACAATCATTTCCATGTTTTGAAGTTGCAAACCTGAGAGGAAGTCCATTGAGATGGAGGCCCAAGGCTTGGTTGGTTCTGGCAATGGCGTATACAATCCTTGTTTCTTATTAGTTGGTTTGGCAATTGCACAAGGGGTGCAAGATTTGATGTACTTAACCACATCATTCCTTAGGTTGGGCCAGTAAAAGTGCTTTTGAAGTACTGCCAATGTTTTGTCCACACCAAAGTGTCCAGCTGTCCTACTAAAGTGTGCCTCCCATATCATCTTTTGTTGTTCACCAGCTAGAACACAGATGTGTCCCATGTGGCAGAGAAGGTTATCCTATAGATAGAAATCGGGGACATGCTTTCCTCCTCGGAGGGCCTGATATGTATCAAAAAGTCAGGATCCGTCTCATACAAAGTGCACCAACTGGAAGTCTCATGTCCGCAGAGGTCAAGGATAGTTGTGAGGGCTGCAATTGGAGGGCGGCCCAGAAATCTGTTGTTGAATTGGCACTTCCCTTCTTATGTTTTATTATCAGGTGGAATTGTTGTAGGTATGTGGCCCACTTTTGGTGTCTTTCATTCCTTAGTTTGCTATGCATCTGAAGGAACTCCAATGGCCTATGGTCTGTGTGGATGACTGTCTCCTTTCCTATAATGTAGTGTTTCCATTGCTTGCAGGCTTGGACGATGGCATAAAGCTCCTTATCATATGTTGGGTACTTCCTGACTATGTCATTGAATGTTTCACTATGATATGCAACAAGGTGGCCATGTTGCATGATAACAACTCCCATGGCATACTCAGATGCATTTGTCATCAATTTGAAAGGTTGATGCAAGTCAGGTAAGGAGAGAATAGGGCCAAGCATAATCTTTCTTTCAAACCTTCAAATGCTCTCTATTGCACCTCCCCCATCGGAATGTAGCCTTGTTTCCTCCTTTAGTCACTTGGTTCAGTGGCCAAGAAATATGTGAAAAACCCAAGACAAATTGGCGATAGAAATTGGCAAGACCCAAGAAGCTACGAGTTCTGTAAGAGTCTTTGGAGTAGGCCATTTCTGAATAACCTAGATTTTCTCTAGGTCAACATGGACTCCATCCAAAATGTACCCTAGGTTGTCTAGATTTGCATATAGCTTATGTTTTCGAAGGTTTTTAAGTACTTCTCAAATATGTTGCGAGATGTTTCTCCAAGTCGACTATAGATGAGTATATCATCTAAGTAGACAACCATGAAGGAATTGGTGTAGGGCCGCAAGATGTCATCCATCATCCTCATGAATGTTCAGGAGCATTAGTTAGTCGAAGGACATGACCAACCATTCGAATAGACCTTCCCGAGACTTAAATGCAATCTTCCAGACATCGGTGGGCTTGATGGGAATCTAGTGATAGCCAAACTTGAGATCAATTTTGGTGAAGAATTTTGCACCGCGGAGTTGGTCCAACAAATCATCAATCCTCGGAAGGGGTAGCGATTCTTCACAAGTAATTTTGTTCAAGGCCCGATAGTCAATGCAAAGTCTCCATGTTCCATCTTTCTTTGGTGCCAAGACAATTGGACTTCCACAAGGTGAAGAGCTTGGCCTAATGTGTCCCTTTTGAATCAATTCTTGGAGCTGCCTCTTGATCTCATCATTTTCAAGGACTGACCTGCGATACACATGGTTATTGGGTAAAGGAGAGCCTGGGACCAAATCAATAACATGTTTTACCTCGACTGAAGTGGCACTCTTGTGGGTGACTGGAATAGATCATCATACTCAGCTATGATTTGGTCCATCTGCTTCTTTTGTTGCATTGAATGTGTGTTCAAGGTGGTCACAACAACTTTCTTGGTAGTTTTTGGCCTGATCATCAGGATGACGAACTGCTTTGTTTTCTCCACCAGCTTCTTACATTGCTTGGCACTGATGAGGGAAACAGAGTTGGAGGGAATGACCTCGAGTATCCGATAACGCTGACTCCCAATGGTAACAGTGACCCTTCGAGGTGATGCCATGTCTATCCCACATGAATGGTTGGCCTAGGAGCACATCACAAACATCCAATGGAACAACATCACATAGGACTTCATCATGGAAGGGTTTGATTGCATATGGGAGGAGACATTGTTGTGTGACATGGAGATCTCTTCCCGGTGTAACCCCCAATAGTAATTGGTCTCTCAGTTGTGATGTCTGTGTCTGAAAATGGGTGGTCTGATCAACAAAATGAGGAATGGCCCATTCACTGTTACTGTGCTGATCTGCAGTACAATAGTTTACAACTTCAATCAATCCCTGATCATGAAAATGAGATTGGAATGAGTCATCAAAGTTAGTGGAGAAGGGATAGCCATTCCAACTGGAATGCCAGAACTGAACTGTTTCATCATTTTCAATATGCCAACTCAAATGAGGATGGAAAATGGAGTTGGAGGGTGGAGTTGTGCAGATGTATGGAGTGATGAGAGTTGATATATTTCAAACAAAGTTGTTCACCAAGTCATTTCCTGTGCTTGATGGAGCCTTCATGTTGCTTTATAGCTAATGCTTGATAAAATAATTTGGGATTTTTATGTTCAGCCATCAATGTTCTTTTATCCATTGTAATAGCTTTCCAAATGACCAGAGGATATTTGAATCTATCTTGTCTCCATTGACATAGATTGTTCCTGAAAATTTGGCTGACCTGATGTTCAACATGAGTGGGAAGAGGAATAAGAGACAGCATACAGATAGGAACCGCTTGGAGTGCTGCCTTGATCATTTGTATCCTCCCTGCAAAACTAAGCCGTCTGTTGGTCCAGTACAAATTTTGGACCCAAGTTTAGATAGAGAGTTATCCCATAAGCTAGTAGTTTTTTTGAGACGGGGAATGCCAAACAAGAGGTGGGAAAGTGACTTCCGGTGAATGGGATAGCTCTAATAATTTTTCTTTTCTTACATGCCAATTTATTCAGGAGAAAATATTGGATTTGGAATTATTTATCTGTTGCCCCCAGGCCATTTGAAGGATATGCAGGCTACGAGTTAGCTATTCCTGTTCCCTTATTAATAGGGAGGAAAATAGCAGAGTATCATCAGTAAAGTGAAAATTGGAATAACTCTTCCTTCCTCATGTGGCTGGTATGCCATGTACTCTCTTTGCATCTTTAACATGTTGACTAGTACAACTAAGATTTTCACTCATAAGGATAAAGAAGCAGAGGCCCAATGGATCACTTTGCCTTAATCCTCGGGCGGATTGAAATGGCTGTACTGTTTCTCCATTGAGATTCACTATGTAGGTAAGAGTGCATAAGCAGCTACCAATCCATTAAATGACATGTCAAATTTTGAGAGGGTTTGTTCAATTAATTTCCAATTTCATCTGTCAAAGGCCTTGGAAATACCTGACTTGATCATTATCTCAGGCCTTTTTGTGTCTGTAAGGAATGTAGGAGTTATTGAACAGCCACAATACTATCCGCTATTTGATGACCCTAAATAAATGCAGAATGAGAAGGAGAAATAAGCTGATGTAAGAGGGGCTTGAGACGATTGGCTACTAGCTTGGAAATGATTTTATAAACAATTTTCCCAAGGCAATTAGTCTGTGTTAATCAAGTTTGTGTTTTGCTGATCTCAGGAATAAGAATTAGTTTGGTGCAATTCATATGTCTAAGCATTTGCTTACTTCTTCATGAGTCCTCTACCAATGCAAGCAACTATAACTTGATGAGATGCTCAAAGGTTTCATAGAATAGTCGATGGAATCCATCAGGGCCAGGTTCTTTTTCCGGATTAAAGGAGATGAAAACCTCATGGAGTTCATCTCCAATTATTGGCCTCAGGAATGAGTCATTGTCTTATGTCTGAAAAACGGCAGGCATTTGGTGAAGCATTTGAGACTCAGCTGCCTCGGTATCATTTCCATGCAGGGGCTCCTGTAACAGTTTTTGATAAAAGTTGCATAGGAGAGCCTATCCACCTGTTCAGTAAGATATGTCCCATTGTCACGCTCTAGACGATGGACTATTCATTTGTTTTCTGTTTTGAACTTTTGCATGGAAATATTTGGTATTTGAGTCACCTGACTTAATCCATGACTCTCTTGAGCATTTAAGCCAATGGATTTCCTCTGTCTTGTGCATCTCGGAGAGAGTATGAGTTGCTTTGTTGTTCCTCAAGTTCTATTGTCAAAGGATACTCCTGATCTCAAATTTGAAGCTGAACTGTTTCCAGTCTGTGTTGTATGGCCACCTTTTGACTTTGAGTGATCCTAATTCAGTTCAATGCCATCATTTAATTGTCTTTGAGATATTTCAGTTTGACCACAAATTTACAAGTTTGAAAACCAGTAAATACCGTAGTATTTTTCCACCATTCAGCAATTTTTTGATGAAATCATGGAACTGTGAGCCAGCTGGATTCATATCTGAACTGTGGCTGCTGTGTAGCGTTGGCTGGGAGAGATATTTAACATGATCGGGTAAAGTTATTTCACCTTGATCAAGCTTTACAGCTATATATCCTCTGCCCTTTCATCTGTTCCGATCTGTCCAGGATAAGGAACCTCGAGTATAGGTTTGCTTCAGTAGGTCCATGTCACTTTCAAGTTTGTCTAGTGCCATTGTTGTGCGAGAGTTGAAACATAAACCTCTTTTCTTTTTTCCTGTGGAGATCTGATTGTATTGAAGTTCCTTATCAAGATTAAATTTGAAGCATTGAGATCGATAGCCCAATAGGTCATCATCTCCAGCATTTGAATATGGTTGTTACCACTCGAAGGGATATATAAACAATGAGAACATCAACAGCCCTATTCCATTCATGTGGGTGAGAAACAGAAAACTGTCCAAAAGGGAGAGAAGTTTCAGAATTTAAAGAATACCTTGCTGGGTTCCAGTGAAATAAAGTTCTATTTGCTGAACTGAAAATTGTTTGTTGAAATCCCCAAATCCCATTGAAACAGATGCTTTTGCTTGTGTTTACTCAGAAATACTCTTGCAGGAGAACCACATTTATTTATCTTTTAGTATCATATCTTTGAAAAATAGGTGTTTATTGGGAGCACACAGGCCTCTGATTCGCATCAAGAATCCAGAATGGGGATATGCCTCTGAACAGAGTTTTCCGGGATGGCGAGTGCCTAGAGTGTTCCTCTTTATATCATCCTTTCAGTTGTTATGGTAATGTGTTGGTCTTCCTCGGTATCAATCTGTTCTCTGGAGGCATTCCCAACTTTTTAAGGTGTCGAATATTTTTGGTTCCCATAGGAGTTATGCTGGTTTTTTCCCCTATTGCGTGTGACCATACTTTGTAGGTGTAGAAGAAAATTTCTAAGTAGCCGATACGTTTTGGATATGGGAGCGAGTACGGAGTATCTGATACGCGGAAACGGCAAAAACATTTATGGGCTCGGATACAGCAGTACAAAAAATATATAAATTTCAGCCTTCTAAATAAGAATTAACCACATATTATGCATATGAAAAACAAAACAAGCTAAATAGCCACAACAAACTACTCATACATTCATAATTTCAATTGTCCCTATCATATCTAGTTGAGGTGTTTATTACATTTATGATTTATCTCATACATGCTATTTTTATCCATGTTTATGATGGCTTGTACTTGGTACCTTCTGTAGAATAATGGTGCTGTGAAAACTGTAATTTCTGCTGTAATGATATATTAAATTTAAAATATACCTTCTGTAGAATAATGGTGCTGTGAAAACTGTAATTTCTGCTGTAATGATATATTAAATTATAAAAATACCTTATGTAGAATAATGGTGCTGTGAAAACTATAATTTCTGCTGTAATGATATATTAAATTTAAACTATACCTTCTGTAGAATAATGGTGCTGTGAAAACTGTAATTTCTGCTGTAATGATATATTAAATTTAAACCAGAATTAAAATTAACAAAAAAAAAAAAACACAGTTTTGGGCCAGGAAACGGCTGCAGAAGTATCCAGCCATATCCCGCTCCTGAAACGTGCCGTACCCACTCCAGGGGGTCTAGGGGTGCCGTATTGGCTACTTAGGAAAATTTCATCTCGGAGACTTCCTTGTGGCCAGTAGCTTTGTGTAATGCTTTATCCTATGTGCTGGCCTCAGTGGATGGTAGAGTTTGGATCTCTTGTTCCATTAGAGTATTCCCAGTTCGAGAATTCTCCATTTGAGGGCTGAACCCATACATTATATTATATCGAATTGATTCTCCACCTATATATATGGCTATAGTGCTCAAGTACAGTACCATCCATCTAGCATATATTCTCTGTATCGGTTTTATCTTTATCCTTTATCAGAGATTGAAAAAAATTCACGGCCCTAATATATATAGCTGGCCCTATCTATATGTTCTAATTCAGCCAATGCTGCAAATGGATTATGCAAGGGAAGGATGCGTCTCTGCTGGATAGTGATTTTCCTTTCCAGGTGTAGGTAATTTGAAAGCTACTGTCACTGAGATTTTGAGTGACATCTGATGGCTAACCTGATTGATTTGTGGCTGTATTGCAGGATGATTCATCGGTGATTTTTCCTGGAAGTAAGCCTTGAGATCTGGATTATGTGGTGTACTTCGGTCCTCCTGTTTGGGCCAGACCCTTGCTAAATGCCCATGTTCATGACAAAGGCGGCACCTAAAAGTATTATTTTCATAACCCAGGGGTTGTTCCCATTCAATTATTTCCAAATCAAGAATTATTCTGTAAGGCAACAGCTGATCACGGTCAATATCGATGCAAATGCGAGCGTAGTTAACAACACGTGGATTCTTTGTTAGAAGCTGTCTTCAATGGCAGATAATGTCTTGCTGAGACTAGATTCATGCCAATATTCATTCGGCAGCAATGGAAGCCTGACCCATACAAGGACAACACTCGGAAGATCTTCAGTGGGGTTAAAAGGAGGAGATCAATGTTTCATAAAAAGACTTGATTGAAAAACCAGGGTCCTCCTTGAAAGGCATTGTCTCTTTCCTATGTTGAGCTGAAAATGACCACGAAATATCCTTTGGGCATCATGAGAATTTCCACAGAGCCCATGGGATTCCAGATAGCTTGAACCCGTAGATTTAAAGTTTTAAGTCCTAGAAAAGCTCCCATATATATACAGATAAGGGCTTTTTGCTTTAAGAGCCACAGTCTATTTTCCATTTCATCAACGGTAACTGATATCTTTGATGGGATCTCCCTTTTGAGATAACAGACATTAGTTTTCTTTTTCTTTTTGCAGGGAAAGATGGCTGGGTGGTAGCACGGTGAGCATGGTATTGCAAAAATTTGTGGAGATCCTCTTTGCCAATGATAGGACTCTCTGTGGAGAATGCTGATAATAAACTATGTCTGCTCCTGATTACTCAAACTTGTTTGAGGACATTAGCTGGGGAAGAAACATGCCGACACACATCGTACGCCACAAAAGCAAAACTAATTATACAAACATCTTGCAAAAATCATGAAAGGAACTTAGTCGGAAAAACTCTGAAAAGAAAAATTAGGAAAAAGATAGAAAAAAATTGGCAAAAACCTGAAAATCAGATTAAAAGAAAAACTGATTTTAAAAGAAATTTCAGGCAGAGTTTTGAAGGAATTTAGGTAATTATTCCCAAAAATAACAATCTCCGGAAAAAACAAGTTATTTAAAATGACCGATCTTTTGGGAAATAACGGCCACAATGAATCATAAATACTACAATTAATGACAATTTTTGGTAACAATGATGTAAAATGTTCAAGCATTTGAGTTCATTCTTTAGGTACAACATATTTAAGGAAAAATAGAAAAGCATATCTAGGAAGTTGAAAATATTATGCATAGAAACATAGATCTCAAGGACCCTACAAATAAAGTTTGTTTCACTCACAGTCATAGGTTCAAAAATTTCAGAGACTGTTCCGGACAAGAAAAAGTGTAGAAAAGTTCAGAAGTTTAGGATTTTAATTAAAAAAGGTTTGGATTGGTTATTATATGCAACATAAAATGTACATAAAGACTTATATCAAATAATCCTAAAAATCATGAGCACGGATTAAATTTGAAGTTATAGTTAGTTTTGTTTTTTTATCCTGTTTCACATAAATCAAGTTTTAATTTAGGCTTGCTTTCATTTTTTTATCATTTAAATTCTAGGTATTTTGAATTCAAAAATAAAAAACAAAAAAGTAGGTCCAGACCGAACAAGGCCAGTTTAGTTTGGCTATAAAGTTTGGCTCAGTCTGAACCTCATCCAAGTCTGGCCAGACCTGGTACTTTGCTTTCACTTACCCTAGATGATGTACTCAAAATCTTTTTGCAATACAGTACAGGGGCAGCTGCAACTACATTTTGTGTAAATGCACCTGCACAAAAGCAACAAATGTAAGATAATTTTAGGGTACAAGTTAGTGTTAGTATCCTCTTAAGATGACAACTTAAGAATCGTATCAATGTAGCTTATTATGAAAAATAAAGTCTCCTTATATCATAGAAAACATAGAATAATGGAACCAAAGATGACAAGAATTAGAACAAGATGAGATATCTGCATAACAGCCATCTAGATTCTAAACTATACATAGAGAAATATTTTTACTCTTGAAAAACCTCGGATTAAAAATCCACCAAGACAAAATTCAATAAGATGAGAAAAGTCAAACTGTAAGAAAACTTTCCTGATTACATTAGATTTTCCAAATAGAAAGTTGGAAACCATGACGTATGGCAAAATCCATATGGAGATTAAAGGAAGTTTTATATTAATGTTTCCAGTTCATATTGAAGCCTATGTATACATATTCAACCATTGAAAAGGTTCCCAAAATGTCTTCCTGTTAAACAAGAAATTGTTACGGCTCAAAAATTAAAACAAGCAACACTGTAAACAAGATAAAGCACTGTAGCATGCAAGTTCCTGTCACTTGGAACCCAAATAATATTTGAGGGTGTCAGAAGCCTTACACTAAGAGAATAACAGGATTGGCATGTATTTATAAGAAATACACACACACACACTAGCAGTAGGTTGTACCCATGTCATGTCACTGACATGATATGGTTTTTATGCTAATTTGTCCATATGGTGTCAAGGTCATTTGTGTAGTTCTAGATTAAATTTTGGGCTTTGTGAGAGCTTCAAACAGGCAAAGCACAAGTGTGCATATGACACAAGATTCAAGCAAGGAAATGCGAAATGGACCATGGCAGGCTGGATAAATGTATGAGATAACTTATACATGAATAGATAGACACATGCACCCACATACTTACATGTATGCATGCATGCATACATATGTATGTACATCAATAAATATGAACGTGTATACATGCATAGAAATAGGTATATACATGATACCTATTCCGGGCTAACACAATAGAGCATTAGTAGTATGTTGCGCCAGCAGATGGTATAAAATTTAAAGAGATTATTTTGCCAAGAAAGCACCCATACTGGTAGCTCCAAGAAGAGCTTCTTACAAGTACTTTTTTCTGAAACAATCCTCTCTTAATGAATCGGAATTCATCCTTCATATACTGTTCATGAGGCATTTGGATTTGTACTATATATTACAATAGAAAATAGCATCGCTTGATTTTGGTGGGGTCTTTTTCCATTAGTACATCCTGTTTTGTAAAGGCTGTCCGATATCCACCTCACTTTTGCATCTAAGTCCAACATGTATTCTTATGGAATTTGATTTTCTTGATATCCTTCAAGTGCCATTGTAATGTCCCTTTTTGGGGGGACTCGGGAAATGACCAAAAACTGAAGATAAACAACACTTTTCAGATTTTTAGTGAGCTGTTAGTGACTGAAATTAATGTATAAAAACCCTCAACTGCTGCCAGCCAACACCCTTCTAGGGCAGCGACCTGTTTTGGGGTTTCACACCCACTTTTATGCCTTCAAACCCCTTCAAATCAACTTTACTTGAGTCTCTAAAATTATAATATATCCTCAACAATCATATAATGCAAGAAATCTGATTTTTAATACCCTAGATATGGAGATATGAATTTCACGAAACCCTTGTCTGCAGTGTTATTTTTAAAAATTCATAACTCAACTTAGGAAGCACCAAAAATCATGAAACTCAAGATATTGGCCTTATAAATTATGAAGAATAAGCTAGTAATTTCAGATTTATCAAATTAGTATCACACATACCAAAATTCCACACCAAAGTGGGTCGCTCCACTATGAATAAATATAATATTGCACCAAGAAGACCACAAATGCAAGAGAAAGATCCTTTATTGCTTTTCCAACCAGCTTGCACAATCAAAACCTCATGAAGGGTTTTCGTCCTTCACAAGTTTCCCAACCAAGGGTTTTCATCCTTGGAAGAGATCCTCAACCCAAGGGTTTCGTCCTTGAGAGAGAGTAAAGGGCTACACTAGCCAACTTTCACCAAAATAAGAATAATCTCCAAAACATGTCCTAAACTAATGCCAACAACCTCTATTTATAATAAGAGGGTGGCGCCAAGTCTTGGGGCTCTCAAATGAGGCCGACCACAATTAGACTTGCTTTATTATTATTTTCTTTTTTTCCCTTTTGGAGCCTACATGCTCACCAATATCTTTTTTTATTTTTAATTTATTGTTGGGCGCTAGGCTCACCAACAAATACAATGCCAATTAAAGAAATAAACACAAAATTAAGCACATGATGACATTGTTGGCTTCCTCTAGCTTGTTCCTTGGACCCATGAGGAAGGAAAATGGGCCAAGGTCTTCAATCGGGATTATCTCGAAAGGGACATGACAGCCATTATGTTTCGTAGCTTACCTGCCCATTTAAAAAGATAATTCAGCATCCCTTTTTGTCCTTCATTCTCAACTCCCTTGAAACAACCTTGATAGATACCCTCATTTTATCACCCACCAGTTAGCTCACCTGGCATGCCTATATTTGCCTCTCTTCATGAATTTATTTTCTAAAATTGAGATAATTGAGCCACACTGGCTAGGATTAATTTTAGAAGTCACTTATCTCTCGCTAATTTTCTCATTACAATCCCTTTTAGTTTATAAGGATGAACCCTTGTCACATTAAAGATCACCCTGCATTCAAACCTATAAAAGAATTCTTCTATTCTATTCTTGTGTACTCTCTCTTTCATTCTGTCAATTGTTCGTCATGTGCCCATTCTGTCACAATGAAGCAGCCCTGCTAACCGCTGACCACCTCATACTAACAGGTGGACTCTCTTCAGGCACAAAGATTTCAATGAAGATGTGACAAAGTTGAAAATTTATCATCCTCGCAGCATTCATTTGCCGAAGAGACATCTGGTCTTTTCACTGCTAGAAATAGTTCCTCTTCATTACTACAGTAGTGCTGAGCAGATGAAACTAATAATTTTTTTCTTTAAATTTGAGATTCCCTAACGTATTGACATGGAACTGGAGATTGGAGCACATGGGCATGATCTGGGCAACCAGTTGTTTGTGGCATGCTACACACCAGCACTTTGTGAATGCCAGTATTCCTGTCCTAGCTCATCAAATACATTGACATGAATTGCCTGTTTAATTTGGTGACATATGTTTGTCATACAAACTTCACTACCAAGTAACATCAATTACAGAATAGTAAATACCATTGTCGCCAGAAAAAGGGGCCAGGAACGCTGATTTTCAGCCAAGGGGTACGACTGGTACTTGGAGACAGCAAAAGAAATAAAATAATAATATTTATGTATTTAAATTTTTAAAAACAAAAATAAATAAAATACATCACATTTTAATTTCATAAACATTGAACACTGAAATAAAATTTAGAAATATACAAAATGCATTAAAAAGTTTTAGCACACTACATGAGATTCAGACAAAAGTAGAAATTATAATCGTGCAACTCATAAACTTTAGTCATTTAAGTTCATAAAGCGTGAGTATCGAGAGTACATACTGATATATGTGCCAACAAATTAGCATGAAAAAAAAAAGTTGAACGTATTAAAAGTATGAACAAATCTGAATTCAATCATCTACAAGATCAACTTCTTCAAGGACTCTGTCCCCATCTCCAAGTCCTCTGCTAGGATACTCTTCAGATAGTCATCACTCTCAAGCTCCAGCTCTTGTGTAGGCAATGAAACTGTGGGTAAATCATTGAGGCCATCCATTTCAACCATCACATCCTCCAAACCCAACTCATCTCCATCAAATGGAAGTTGGTTCCATGTTACTGAAGGACAATCCCGGCACCATGGGTCCAGTATGAGACAAAATCTGAAGCATGCTATGAATGTAGACTAGGTTCTCTACCTTCTTTGATCCAAGTCTATTCCTCTTCAATGAATGAATGAAGCTATAAGTACTCCAATTCCTCTCACATGAGGAAGAACTGCCTACTTGTGAGAGTAACTGTATTGCAAATGATTGCAATTCAAATGCTTCAATGCCATGGATGTACCACCACTCAATTGGGTCATTCTTTTTATGCCTATCATACAAGGCTTCGAGGTAGGAGACATTTGTTTTGGGAGACTTCAGGAGGAAATGTGTTTTTTCCGTAAGACATCAAGAGGCACACTGAGGAGACTTCAAATGAACACTCCAAGATTTGAGGAAGTCTCCAACCACATCTCGCATCTCCCGGTTACTATGGTAAATGCCACAATGTGTAATGTCCCTTTTCCCTCGCCCATGGCCTAAGGGCCAATGCGTGCCCTAACCCTAGTCATGCCCAAGGGGTTACGGACACTATTTTGCTATTGGGTATGGGCATCTAGTCCAGTTATTATTTTTTATTGACTGGGTCATAAAGTACTTTTAAAAAGGGACTAGATGTTATGTTTCATCATTGGGGCCACTTAAAGTACCTTTTTGGCGACTTGAGAGGACATGCATGGCATTAAATGTTATATTTCTTCATTGAGGTTACTTTATGGGCCTAGGCGCCTAGGAAGGGAAAAGCAACTTAAAGTTATTTTTAATAAGGCCCTCTTTTTGGGAAAGTGCGCCTTGAGTGGTTTTAGGGTTTCTTTGGCATGAAAAGGTTATAAAAGGAGGTGAGGGGTGAAAGGATATTCATTCATACATACACTCATATTTTCTTTTCATGGTGCAACTGCTGTTTGCAACTTTTAGCTTGTGGAGTAAGATCCCACGGGAACCCTAGCTTCGGTGGTGAAAGATCCAACCCTAGCTAGCAGGGCATTCTTCGGTAGTGAAAGATCTACCCTAGCTTGTCATTTGGAGTGGATTTCAGGGCTGTTTTACAGAGGTATTTTCAGGATTTGCAGAATTAGGGTTTGAAGGGTTTTGAGAGTTTTTGTGGAGATTTTCAGCCGGTTTTCGGATCAGACCTACGGCAGCCATAGAAGAAGGATTCGGCATCATCTACAGAGGGTTTCACAAGGGTTTTGGCTGTTTTCCAAGGGGGCGACTTGTTTGGGAATTTGCAGCCCTAATTTCTAGGGTTTCCAGCAGTCCTTTTTCAGATCTGAAGGTTGGAGAGTTATCTACTATTTTTATATATATTATTTCCAAAGTTTCATCTTCATTGCATTTGTATTCGAAAAGATATTAATTTTCGAAGTTTTCCGGCTATTCTAGGCATGCTGTAAATTTCTGGCAGCATTCTGTTATCTGAAAAATTCCAAAAATATTTCCCTTGTGTTCTACATATTATTATTTTGTTCCAGTTAAAATTTCAAGTATTTTGGACGGGTATTTTAAGAGTTATTCACATTTTTCTGTTCGCTGCCCTAGCTGTACTTTTCTGTATAAAATCTGCAAAAATCAGATTTAGTATATTGCTGCAATTTTCTGTGTTTGTCATTTTTTGTGGTAAGATCCCAACAAGGGATATTTCACAATGCAGCATAGAAGAATATGAAAGTAATAATAGCTTTACCTCATAGGTAGTGCTCAATACAAGTTGTTCTATACAGGAAGAACCTCATACACAGTGCCCTTACCTCGACATGTAACATACTATTTGTATGACAAGACTCGACAGTTTTCGGTTAATACAACCGTCAACAACCAAACATAAGTACAAGAGTTTTTAAAATACCACCTCGTGCCAACAAGAAAGTAAGCATAAGAAGGTCAGCTACAAAACAAACACGTTAATTCATAATAGTGGTCTACAACATATCTGATATATGAGGTGAAGAGCATCTGCTACCACTATACTAGTGAGGTTGCGCATTGGCGGATGGATAGCAGAGTTCCTCTCTGAAGTAAAGGATCAAAATGGCTAGGACCCATTGCCTCGTCCTCCTCACTCTGCCTCCCACATCATGTGAGCCCCTTTCAATCTGTGTACATCTCAGAGACGATCTCTGTTGTTCTTGTTGCACCATTACCCTATGCTGCTCCAGCATAGTGTAATATGGGTTACCCTACGTACTAATTTTGAATTAACCTAGTTTTTGTAGTTTTGTGTACTGTCCTTCGTGGTGATTTTTTATATTAAGAAATGAAATTTTTGTTGTACACAGTGTGTATTACCATTATCTTGAGTGTGGTCTCAGAAAGAGAACATCAGTATTAAATAACATTTTGGTATATTTTGCTTCATTTCAAATCAGATCTTTTCTGTTCTCTGTGTGAATTACCATTGAATTACATGTTCTGAGCATGTTAATCCTGCACTTTCAAGCTATCAACTTGATAACAGGCGCTAGTTTTTCTGAATTTTGAACTTACGCCACTGTGGTCTAGCAGGGAATTGGCCACTACACTTGAGGATCTTTAGAAGTGTGGCATATTTTGATTACTTTGTCAACTTGGAATGAGAATTCTCCTTCTTTTGCTTTAGCAGAGGCAGGTAACGAGAGAACATTTTGGCAACATGTAACTATGTGCCAACACACCAAGCGCTTGGGGGTCTGCTGACTTAACAGATGGCCCAAGGCCAAGTCCATGAGGCTTCAGTTGATTTAACCTCCACATTTGGCCTGGTGGAATTAACACATATCTGTGACACTCCTTGTCGTATTGGATTTGACAGGTGTCGGAATCATTTTGGTTGAATCTTCAATGCACCTCCCCACCTAATCCTTTTAGTTCTTGTGACAGAGCTAATTTTTCTAATCTATCTTTTTGGGTGGCATGTTGGCGGGATCTTGTCGCGATATAGCTTTTGAGTCGCTGTCTGCCTAAATGCCAAGGATTTTCTGTATGCATCTCTATATGTTTATGTGGCAGATTCTGATTTTGCATCTTCTGTTTCTTTTTTCTACAACTTATGCCCATGCTTTATTACGTTATTCTACCTATAGAATCGGGTCAGTTTCTCTTCCGAATAAATATTATATGTTTTTAGCTCTCCGAGCAAAAATGTATTCCTCGGCTGATTTAAACTTGAATTATAAAGGTAGAAACTGGATACACCCAGGCTCTCTCCGATCAGAAAACATTCAAACTCATAGTGTTGTGAATAAAAGAATGACCTGCCTGAAAGTGGTCAGTGTGTAAGAAGGCCTTGGCCCAGAGGTTAAGGTCTTTTGCTTGTCTCGCCCTTTCTTCTTCAAATCATGTCTAGACTGCCAACACTACATTGAAGACATTTGTCCCCTAAATAACACATACCCGAGAATTTGGTTCTTCAAATTGCATTTGACTAGTTTCCTGTTGAGATTTGTTTCCTTTTCGATATTTTCCTACTGGGGCAGGATTTTGACTTGTTTATTCTTGCAATCCAACACTATGTTTTGCAGTAATTCTACTACCTCAGCACAGTGTGGTTATGAATGTGAAGTTTTAAAATCCATTGCTCCCACAACTGCAACTGATTCTTCAGGACTCCAATAATGTTGTCCTTGTCCATTTAGTCTGACAGCTGTTGCCGTTGTTGTGCATGTCAGTTCCTATTCTCTCCAAGCCAGAAAACTGTTGGGCCAGCTTCTCATACAAAAGGGTAAACTAAACTGCAAGCATCGAAGGCGAGGGCAGTGTCTAGGGGTTCCCATCAGGTCTGCCATTCAGCCAAATTTTGTAAAACAAGTCATCTGATGGCAGTGGCAAAAAGGCAATTGTAAGTGTTTAATGAAAGCAAAGGTAATTTGTCAAACTTTGTCAGGTAGGTCACAAAATTTGTGAGGGAAAATTTGGGCCAGAGAAGGCCCACCCCGGGAGGAAATCTTGTCTGTCTTATCAGAAAACTTTTTGTGCACATATCAAATTTTCACAGGGAATGTATTGACAAAGAAGTGCCCGACGTTTACGTACACATACACAAAATCAAACAAACAAAGGGAAAATATTTCCACACATGTTAGGCAGCGGCACTACAAAAAATCTGGAAAAATGATAGTGTTGTATCTGTGTTAAATATTTTATCACAGAAACCTTGAATGTGCTCTTTGGACCATTCCATGTCATATTTGCAATAAGTACCTGCACAATTCACAGATTCCCATCTCTCGTGCAAGTATCACACCCCGCCTCCAGTTCAAATATATCTATGGGGCTCCCCCTCTATATATATCTATGCGGGGAGGGGGCAGCTATATTCAATTGGCACTTCCCTGCCCCCATATCTATATCTGGAGGCCTGGGGGAGGGGGGCTTTCTATCTGAACTATGGAAATAGAATATAGCAATCAAAATATCCTTGGGGGAGGGGGCGGGGCGGAGGCTTTGCTATACTCTGTCATATGTATAACCAGCCCCTATCTATACTCCCCTACCTCTATATGAGTGGGGGTGGGGGACACCCTTATTTCCTACATGATATCCTCCATGTAAAGAACATAAGAAGCCTTGCAGGAACTGTGAGTTGCGAGATGGTGTAGTTACAAGACCACCCAAGCACACCACACATCTCTGACTAGCCACATCTAATCCCATGTGATTCGTTCATAAGTACAGTATATGAAAATCATTATTATCCTTTGTCGAGTTTCAATTAAGGTTGAGGTTGCTCCACTATGTTAACAAACTACAAAGGGATAACCACTGAAGTTACCAATACCAGTGATTCATGCATCTTCAGAAACAATTAATCAGTGGATCAGCCCTTCAACATACCTAGAACCTCAGATTGTTCTGGTTCTTGGTTTACATAGACATATAGCAAATGCATTCTCATGTTTGATTCTTCTTGTTGCACCATAATAAGACGACAACTTTCTTGTGAGCATCTTATGTTTTCTTAAATTTGATACATGAATATGAAGTTGTACATTGCCCGCTGGATCAATTCAAGACCTTTAGTTATATTCCTTGACCACAACAAGATACATGCATTTCCCTGGGTACTAATGTCAAGGGTCTACATAGAAAATATATGTAGATAAGTTAAAATGTCGTGGTTGAACGCTTTCATCAAAAGAATTGAATCTAACACATCAGTACTAATCATGACTGAAACTTCAAAATCAGTTGCACATCATATTATGAAAATATGCTTTGCATACTTTCAAATCGCTATTGTGGTATGCCATTCACACCAAGGGTTCATTGACCCAGATGGTAACCTCATACAAAGAATTGAGACCATTTAACATTGAGCAAATTTTTGAAGTTAAATATCAGACACTATTGCAGGATGTTGAGACCTTGACTAAAGCCATAAATGCAGAATATCTCATGTGTCATTATGGGACACAATTCATAATGGACTTTGTGATGATATAGTAACATGACATGTAAACTTATATACTCAATAAATAAAAATACATAGAAACTGTGTCTATCTAACAACTCCATGCATGCTCACTGGCATAAACTACATATTATCCATGTTCATGATGATTATAGTCTTTCAATGTAAATAATTTAGATGATTATCCAAGAACTAAATGTAAAAGGTTGACACAACTCACACCAAAGCCAGTCATTTCTATACACAAATAGAGCCTCGTATTTTCAAATCACTCCCCTCTAAATTGGCAAGCCGTAATAAGAAAGAAAGATATTATATTAATGCCCATGTATGACAAAAAGCAGGTCAATGATTTTTCCTGATTTTCCTGAACTGGAAGAGCTCCTTGCTCAGGACGGTCAGGGGCAAGCGCAGTCAATGGGACTAAAGAATGCATTCAATTATAATAGAAAGTGCTAGCGTAAAGTGACCCTAGGATCAAAGACTAACTAAATAAAAAGAACAAAAAGTACTGAAAATAAATGTGGTAAACCCAAAGCAGTGAAGCCCCGACCCATTGGGATAAGGTACCAATACATATTCTCATGTGTGGGGTGCAAGAACCTTCAAAGAGCATGGGCTGATGAAATTCGGAAACACTGGATGGTAGTCCCATCAAACATCTCTAACCATGCCTAAGGCAGAGGAATCATCTGTGTCATTGTCTATCACTGTCAAAAGGTAGGTGCAGGAACTGATAATGCTGATAATACAATATACATTGTTTGGGTCAAAGGTGATTGCTTTGTTACGTTTAAGATATATTTCCCCTAGTCAATACTTGTATTTATTGTATTCCACATTTGGCATAACCTTATCTTGAATGAGCATGGGTATTTGGATTGCCCAATCCTAGTTGGTGACCAAAACCAAGGTCATGGCAAAATGAAGGGAGGGATTTTAGATCATACAACCAAATAATAAATTATCGTGCAGAATCCTTGGCAATAAGGAAAGTAGAATAGAATCATTCAACTTAAGTGGAAGTGTTCAATACTATTTAAAATACGTTGCCCATAAAGGGCTTGCTTTCATTATCTCATGACCACAGCATTATGCTTATTTGTACTTTTGTTAGGTTGTGGAGCCTATTTTCATGTGTGAAAGTGTTGAAGACTGTACACTAAGAGTACTATACACTTTTCATGTAAAATTTTGGGCCTTAAAACGTGCCCGATATATCGAGAAACGTGATTTTCTCATATGGGCGGGATTTTGACCCATAGGTTTATGGGACGGTTTTTGCCCATGGTTTTGATACCCACGGTTTTGTAAAACTGCTTAAGCAGTTATCTATTTATATACTTTTATGCATATGATAAATATATGAAAAACATTGCAGATGTGCTTTGAATTTGGGTGTGAATTATGTAGAGTTTGTTGAGCATAGCTCCAAACAGATCTGGGTATTGTATTGAGAGAGTGGTGGCTTGTAATAAAATCTAAGCAAGTGATTCTTGGTGGACGTAGCCCAAATTGGGTGAACCACGTTAAATATTGTCTCTTTGTGTTGTGTTATTTTATTCTGCACTTTTATTTGAGATCTGTAATATTTTCTGCATATTAGTTTCTACTATTGCGATTCTGTGAGGGATTATTCCGCATATTTTATCCCTTATTCCCTAACAATTGGTATTAGAGCCTGGTTTGGTTTGCTGAAGTGTTGAATCGCAAGGAAAGTTTTATCTTGAGTGGGAGCTATGGCAGATGATAGAAGATCTAGGGTTGATAAATTCAAAGAGCAGAATTTAGTCTTTGGAAGATGCAAATGGAAGATTACCTTTATCAGAAGGATCTTTATACTCCGTTGTCTGAGAAGGTGAACAAACCCTCGAGCATGACAGATGCGGAATGGGATTTGCTAGATAGGAAGGCACTTGGGACAATCCGGCTGTGTCTTGCATCTTCGGTATTATTTAATGTTTCAAAGGAAAAGACTACAAAAGAACTAATGGATGCATTAGGGAAGTTGTATGAAAAACCCTCTGCCTCTAATAAGATATTTTTAATGAAAAAGTTGTTTAATATGAAGATGTCTGAGAATGGTTCAAGAGGTAGCAGATCATCTAAATGATTTTAATACTGTTGTAAATATGTTAGCTTCGGTTACATTAGAATTTGATGAAGAAGTTAGGGCTTTATTAGTTCTATGCTATTTACCTGAGAGTTGGAATAGCCTGGTAATGGCGGTAAGCAACTCGGTTCCTACTAACTCAAAGTTGAAGTTTGAGGATGTTGTAGGGGTGATTCTACGCGAGGAAATGCGAAGAAAAAGCTGCGTAAATCTTCTACTTCAAGGAATGCTTTGACAGTGGAAACTAGAGGGAGACAGAAGAATAGAGGAAACCGTGGAAAATCAAAGGATCGGGCATGGTCAAAATCCAAAAGCAAGATAGTATGTTGGCATTGTGGAAAGTCTAGGAATGCAAAGGACTATTGGGAGCTTCGGGACAAGAAGAAACAACAGGAAGAAAACAAGGAGGCAAATTTGACAACGGGTAATGTATGTCGGGATGCTTTGATTCTTTCTTTACATAATATTATCGAATCTTGGGTTTTAGATTCGGGGCTTCTTTCCATGTTTCTCCACATAGACATTATTTTGTTGATTATGTTCAAGGGATTTTGGGCATGTTTTTCTTGGTGATGATGAGCCTTATAGCATAGTTGGAAAAGGTTCTATTCAGGTTAAGATGCAGAATGGGAATACTTGGCTATTGAAGGATGTCAGACATGTGCCTACATTAAGATGAAATTTGATATCGGCAGGCGGTTGGGAAGTGATGGTTGTATTGTGATATTTACAACAAACTCTTGGAAGGTTACCAAGGGTGCTCTTGTGGTGGCAAGAGGTAAGAAGGTTGGAACCTTGTATTTAACCACTTATAGCACTAATGTTTGTAATCTTGTGGCTTTAGAAGTAGATACAACATTGTGGCACTATAGGCTCGGTCATATGAGCCATAAGGGCATGGAGATCATAAAGAAGGATTTGCTTGGATATACAGAAAAAGTTTAGAGTTTTGTGAGGACTGCATATATGGGAAACAAAAGCGAGTAAGGTTTCTCAAGGTTGGACCTACAAATAAAGAGAGTAAGTTAGAGCTGGTTGCATTCGATGTGTGGGGGTCGGCTCAGGTATCATCTCTTGGGGGTTCAAGCTATTATGTTACTTTTATTGATGATGCAACAAGGAAAGTTTGGGTTTATTGTATTAAAAACAAATCGATGTATTTGACACTTTTGTTAAATAAAAAGCCTTGGTAGAGAATGAAACAGTCTTAAGCTAAAATGTCTCAGTGTCAAATAATGGAGGGAGTATTGCGAAGAATGAATTTGATGATTATTGTTCTAAGAATAGAATCAAGGCAAAAGAAGGTTCTAGGAACTCCACAAAGCAGAATGGGTTATCGTAAAGGGTGAACAGAACAATAATGGAACGTCTTTAGGAGCATGAGGTTACATGTAGGACTGCCTCTTTCTTTTTGGGCGTAAGCGGTGAGCACAGTTGTGTACTTGATAAACAGAGGACCCTCAAGTGCCTTGCATGGAGGCATACCTAAGGAGGCTTGATATGGTAAGAAAGTTGATTATTCATTTTTAGAGTCTTTAGATGTGAGGTGTTTGTTCATATAGACAAGGATGATAGGACCAAGCTAAACGCTAAGTCGGAAAAATGTACTTTCATTGGTTATGGTGGTGATGACTTTGGATATAAATGTTGGAGTATTAAGGACAAGAAAATCATTCGATCTAGGAATATGGTCTTTAATGAGAAAGTCATGTATAAGCAAAGCATAGGAAAACAAGGAAGAATCCAAGAAAGAATATGCAAGCGGTAGAGGATCTTCCGGATGGAAAAGTGACACATGAATCAGTTCAAGAACCTCCTCAACAGGAACCCCAAACTCCTATATTGAGGAGGTCTTCTAGGGTAAGAAGAGAACCTGAACATTTTTCTCCTTCTCTTTATTATTTATTACTCACTGATAGTGGAGAGCCAGAGAGCTTTGATGAAGCAATGCAGGTAGATACCAGGAAGAAGTGGGAGCAAGCCATGGATGAGGAGCATCAGGCTCTCATGAAGAACTAGACATGGGATTTGGTGAAGCTACCCGAAGGCAAAAGAGCATTATAGAACAAGTGGGTGTTCAGAGTCAAAGAGGAAGGAGGCAAGAAAAGATACAAGGCCCGATTGGTGGTCAAGGGGTTTGCACAAAAAAAGGTATAGATTTTGATGATATTTTTTCTCCTGTAGTAAAAATGACTTCTATTAGAACTGTTCTAGGAATAGTTGCAGCAGAAGACTTGCACTTAGAACAACTTGATGTAAAGACTGCATTTCTCCATGGTGATTTGGAGGAGGAACTATATATGTAGCAACCAGAGGGCTATGAGGTCAAAGGTAAAGAGGAGATGGTGTGCAAACTGAAGAAGAGCTTGTATGGCTTGAAACAAGCTCCACGTCAATGGTATAAGAAATTTGATAGCTTCATGATGAAGCAAGGTTATATTAGATGTCATTCTGACCATTGCGTGTATACAAAGAAATTTGAGGATGGCAGTTATATTATCTGTGTCTATATGTGGATGACATGTTGGTTGCAGGTAAAAACATGCAGGAAATAAAAGTACTCAAGAAGCAGCTAAGTGAATCCTTTGCTATGAAGGATTTGGGGGCAGCCAAACAAATCCTTGGTATGAGGATATCTCGGGATAGGAAGGAACGGAAGCTGACTTTATCTCAGGAAGAGTACATTAAGAAAGTCTTGGAGAGGTTTAATATGCAGGATGCTAAACCGGTTGGGACTCCTTTGGCAGGCCATTTCAACAGAGCAGAGAGAGAAACCAAATGTCCAAGGTACCTTACTCATCAGCAGTTGGCAGTTTGATGTATGCCATGGTGTGTACCAGGCCTGATATTGCCCATGTAGTGGGAGCGATGAGTAGATTTATGAGTGATCCAGGCAGAGATCACTGGCAGGTAGTAAAGTGGATCCTTCGGTATTTGAGAGGGACCATGGGGACAGATTTTGTGCTACGGTGGATCGTACACCACTTTGTGTGGTTATGTAGATTCACACATGGTTGGAGATGTAGACAAAGAAGAGGAGCACGACAAAGTTATGTTTACACCTGTAGGTGGGACAAGAATGAGCTGGATTTCACGACTACAAAAGTGGTGGCTTTACAACCACATAATTTGAGAGTATGTTCACGCCACAAAGGCAAGCAAAGAAATGATTTGGTTACAACAATTGCTTGAGGAGTTGGGGCATGCGGGGAGGAAGGAAAGCTACATAGTGATAGTCGAATGCTATACACCTAGCTAAGAACTCTGCTTTCCACTCTAGGACGAAGCATATACAATTAAGGTACCATTTCATCATGACAACTTTGGAGGAAGAGAAGTTGAAGCTAGAGAAGATCCATACCAGTCAAAATCCTACAGACATGATGACCAAGGTGGTCACAAGGGAAAAACTTAAGTGTTCAGCTTTGGTTGGTCTTCACGGAAACTAGTGAAGGGTTGAGAAGCTTGCTCAGAGGAAAACTAGTCTCCAAGTGGGAGATTGTTACGTTGCGGAGCCTGTTTTCATATGTGAAAGTGTCAAGACCTGTACACTAAGAGTATTGTACACTTTTCATGTAAAATTTTGGGCCTTAAAACGTGCCCGATATATCGGGAAACGTGATTTTCTCATATGGGCGGGATTTTCACCCATAGGTTTATGGGACGGTTTTTGCCCATGGTTTTGTAAAACTGCTTGCGCTAAGCGCTTGTCTATTTATATGGTTTTATACATATGATAGATGTATGAAAAACATTGCAAATGTGCTTTGAATTCGGGTGTGAATTCTGCAGGATTTGTTGAGCATAGCTCCAAACAGATCTGGATATTGTATTGAGAGAGTGGTGGCTTGTAATTAAACCGAGCAAGTGATTCTTGGTGGGACGTTAGCCCAAATTGGGTGAACCACGTTAAACATCTCTTTGTGTTGTGTTATTTTATTCTCGTAATTTTATTTGAGATCCGTAATATTTTCTCGTATATTAATTTCTACCGTTGCGATGCTATGAGGGATTATTCCGCATATTTTATCCCTTATTTCCCAACATTACCAAATATGGAAACATGACATAGTTAATGACTGATTCTCGAGTTGCTTTCCACCTTAGATGGTTTCTCTGGTTATAACAAGTTGTGGTGAAGGAATCGTAAAGGATCAAAACAACCTTTACTATTCCTCGGGGACTTATGTATATGTCAGGATTCCCTTTGGTCTGATGAATGCTGGAGCCACCTTTCAAAGAGCAATGGATGTTGCTTTTGTTGGTTACATCAATGAGTTTATTGTTGTTTACCAAGATGATGTAACTGTGTTTTCCAGAAAGAGAAGGGATCACTTGCTACACTTGGAGAAGATGTTGATAAGATGTAGATAATATGGCATCTCACTCAATCCAAAGAAATGCCATTTTGGAGTGTATAAGGCAAAGTTTCTTGGTCACATTCAGAAGAGGGGGTGATGATTGATCCAGAAAGGGTGGAGGCCATCAGCAAAGTCCCAATTCCAAGAACCAAGAAGGGAATTCAGTCTTTCTTTGGGCAGATAAACTTCATCAGGAGATTCATATCAAACTTTGTTGAGTTGACCATTCCAATCACTTCCCTGTTAAAGAAGGACCAGGTCATCAAATGGAAAGAGGCTACCATCCAAGCTTTCAATGGGATCAAGGAGGCATTAAAGCATGCCCCTGTCTTAGCAGCTCCAAACTATAAGAAGCCTTTCCAACTATTTTCTTTTGCTTTTGAGAACACTATTGCATCTGTCCTATTGCAGAAAGATGATGAAGGGGCTGCGAGGCCAATTACCTTTTCAAGAAGGGCATTCAGTAGGGTAATGAGCTAAAATACACTATTATGGAGAAACAAGAATTTGCCTTGGTAAAAGCAACAAAGGTTTTCAGGCCTTACATTTTGAGTTCTAAGATTGTTGCTTATGTTCCCCACACCATGGTGAAAGACATCTTATCAGAGATGGAAGTCTTAAGCAAAAGGTGCAGGTGGGTGAACAAGTTGTAAGAATATGATATGGATATCCAAACCATGAAGTTGGTGAGAGGTTTGGGCTTGGCTAAGCTTATGGCTGAGAGAAACTTGCAAACTGTTGAGGTGAATGAGGTAGGAGAAGGAAGGGTAGATGTCTTTGAGAAACTAATGAGTTCTGAGTGGTACAAGGATGTGATTTTCTATCTCAGACATTTATACTGCCCTGAGTATTTGAGTAAAAACAGAAAAGGGCCCTTAAGTTGGCTTCCCAGAAATATGTCATTATTGATTATGGGTTAGCTTGGAAGAACCCTGATGGAGTCCTCTTAAGGTGCATTACTAAAGATGAAGCCCCAAGATAATTGTTGATCTCCATGGAGGATTTTGTGGGGGGAATTTTGTTGGAAGGGTCACAACACACAAGATCTTGAGGGCTGGTTATTGGTGGTAAAATATTTTCAAGGATGCAACACTTTTGTTAGGAGATGTGAGAATTTCCATCTCTTCTCTGGAAGACTGAAAGCTTCGGGCTCCCTTTCTTTGTAGCTTGTATCAATTGAAGCTCCATTCAAGCAATAGGGAATGTATTTTATTGGTAAGATTTCAGACCCTTCAAGTGCTAGCCATAAGTGGATTCTTGTAGACACAGATTACTTCACCAAGTGGTTAGAGGCAATCCCCACCAAAAGGGCAACACACCAAATTGTCATGGACTTCATGTTGAACCATATCATCTTCAAGTTTTGGGTGCCATTCAAAGTTGTTGTTGACAATGCCATGAGCTTCAGAGCTAAACCCTTGGTGGTAATGTGTAGAGAATATGGGATAAATTTGACATATGCTTCTAGTTATAATCCCTAAGGAAATGGAAAAGTTGTGTCCAGTAATAAAAATTTGCTAAAGATTATCAGAAGATCTTTGGAGCTTAACAAGAGAAAATGGGGCGAATAGTTGAAATTTGTTGTCTGGGCTGACCAAATTACTGTTAAAAGGGTTACTGGAAAGAGTCCATTTGAGTTGGTGTATGGAACCCAGGCCTTTCTGCCCTTGCATATGCAATTATCCTCATATCAGTTCATGTAACAACTGGAAGATCAAGAAGTAGGTCCATATGATGCCCACATTAACCAGATTGTTGAAATTGATGAAGAAAGGAGGGCATCTCACCAAAGGCATATAAAGTTCAGAGAGAAGTTGAAGAATTTGTTTGATAAGAAGGTCACTCCCAGAGCTTTCAATGTTGGGGATCTTGTGCTACTATGGGATAGCAGGCATGAGGATAAGGGCAAGCATGGAAAATTTTACGCTCTATGGATGGGCCATTAATCCATTGATATTAGGATTGGTGAACATACCTTCTTCCTGAAGGACTTGGATGGGAAATTGCTTGAATTACCTATTAATGGTAGACATTTGAAACATTTCTTGGATTAATTCCCCAGAATCAAGATGAGCATCATCTATATAGTGTATAGTTGGTTGGTTTGTTTCCTGTTTCTATGTTTTTACTCGTTTTAGTCCTTGGTGACCTGTTTTGCTGGTTTCTCTGTTCTTTTTTTGGGAGATGGCTCTGTTTCTCTACTCTGTAAGATGACTCCTTTACCTAATGGATATTTTTGGCACTTGGTCTACCTTTTTTCTTGTGGCACTCATAGGGAGTGCCCATCCCCGAGTCGGAGCCGATGTTGGTGCTCAAAATAGTCTCGCCCCATTTTGCCTTTGAAAATCCATTGATTTACGGCCTTTGTCACATTTTATCCCCCTGTGTTGTGCCCGAAAGGTCTCTTTACCTTCCTTTTGTTGCCATAATTAATCTTTCCTGGGCCGATGATCACGTATGGGTCCATATTTGTCTCCTCATTTCTTTGTTCCTCTGAAGGGGTTTGTAATTTGGGTCTCCCGTTCTTTATTCATCTAAAAACTCGGGCTTTCCTGTTCTTTCCATTTTCCACAGTTGAGATTTGTTGTCCTTGTCATTTTTTCCCTAAATACTTGAAGGAAAATAAATGGATGTAGCTCTAAGGGACGTATTTGAGCCTTGTAACATTTCTAAATTCTCTGTCCTTAGAGAAAATTTCATCTTTGGGCTTAGATGATTGTTTTTCTGCATTTTATGGTTTGACGGACATTTCTCTCGGTCAAATTTGCATCCTTACATCAACAGGAAATGTGACCTCTTTTGGTTGGGCGCAACTTGTTAGGGTAATTCAAAAATTTTATAAATTGCCTCAACTTAAAGATTTGTCTCGATAACAAAACTCCATATTTGATGATAAAATTTAGCAACAACAATTTGATATTAGCACATGAAAATAGGAAAAATCCATAGACAAATAAAATAGCGAAAATAATTGATAGATTAAAACTTGAGCAATTACATGATGAGAGAGCTTACAATATATATGAGAATGAACTCCTTAAAACAAGGATTCAACTCCAATCTTTAATCCCATAATATCCTCACATATCTCTCCTATAATCACTCCCAAACCCAAAAATCTCTCACACAACTCCAAATAGCTACGTGAGTTGTTTATTCAACAAACTCACAACTAATACATATTATCCTATATTATTAATAATGAATTGATTAATAACTCATATTAATAATATTACAAACTTTTATTTTTCTCACACAAATATGATATTAATATAACAATATTAATATCATACTAACACACTAAATTACTAATGTAATATATGAATATTACATTTAACTATTACAAACAATAATGTGAGCACTAATTTCCTAACATTCACCCCCTTAGTGTGAGCATGGGTGAGTTCTTTCTAGTACCTGCTCATGTTCTATAATACGATGGTTTTTAAAGAGTACCATCAACTCCAATAGGTTTTATAGTGGAACCATTAACCACTATGTATATGATTTTATAAGAGATTCACAAACTCTCAAATTACTTTTTTAGTGGACCACCAACCACTTTTATAGCAGCGTACATGTATCCCCACTCCCATTTTTATATTCAAGGGAAAATATAAGAAATATCACTCACGCAGGAGCTCACTTATTACAAGAACGAACATGAATAAATAATCCGTTCTTATTACAATACACAATCAAAATTAAACAAAAAAAATTATTCCACAAATTAATGTGTGGCCCCTTAAGCTTGCCTACTAGCGAGAGGTCACTGATTAACCTCCTTCCTCCGTTTCATCTAGCCTCCATGGTGATGCTACTTAGTTAGCAAATGTAACTTTTAAGATCATTACAAAAAAATTCTGAGTGTCGGATTCAACCGATAATGCACCCCCTGACTATGGATGTCGCGTGCAAGCAAAAATGCGTCCAATTAAAAAATTACATAAATGTATTACACACCACTTTTTCTTTTTTTCAGATCCCTATTTTTATTTCCACTTTTCTCTTAAACTAGAAACTGGGTTTTTGTAAAATTTTAACAAAATTTTTCCAGATATTAACTAAACAAACCCAATAAATTTCGTAATATTTTGAATCTGGGTTTTTTAGATACATTCAATCTATCAAACGTTTGTTTTAAAAACAACAAAAAATTTCACTCAACTTACACAAAATTTTACACATAGATACAAGATGAATCTGAAGCTGATGTAAACTGCAATATTGTGCATCTTGTTCTTATATTTCTAGAAAAAAATGAGACATCAATCGGATGTCATATGAGTAAACTGCGTTCTTTTTACTGTGATGTGTCTGCTGGAAATTTTCTTATAGGATTCCTTCAACCATCTTCTTCTTCTTCTTCTACACTTGCAGAAGGAAACTTGCTTTGATACCAAATGATAAAAACCCAGATTTGATGATAAAATTTAGCAGAACATTTGAGATTAGCACATGAAAATAGGAAAAATCCATAGAAAAATAAAATATCAAAAATAATTGATAGATTAAAACTTGAGCAATTACATGATGAGAGAGCTTACAATATATAGGAGAATGAACTCCTTAAAACAAGGATTCAACTCCAATATTTAATCCCATAATATCCTCACATATGTCTCCTATAATCACTCCCAAACCCAACAATCTCTCACACAACTCCCAAATAGCTACGTGAGTTGTTTATTCAACAAAATCACAACTAATATATATTATCCTATATTATTAATAATGAATTGATTAATAATTCATATTAATAATATTACAAACTTTTATTTTTCTCACACAAATATGATATTAATAACATACTAACACACTAGCTTACTAATGTAATATATGAATATTACATTTAACTATTACAAACAATAATGTGAGCATTAATTTCCTAACATTGTCCACGTGGAGGAACGACGCTCATTTGAAGATCTAATTTTTGGTTTGGCCTTAGAGTAGCGCTGAGAGGACATGTGGAGGTTTCTGTTGCTTTTCCCGGACTTAAACAATTTTTTATGCAGCTAATACAGTTTGGCGGGACAGGGACACGTGGCGAGTCCGCGCTCATTCAGGGTCTCAAACTTGGGCACCATTTTTAAATTGCGCCATAAGGACACTTGGAGGCCTCCGCTCACTTTACATTTTGCTTGGACTTTTCAACAGGAAAAGGAGATTGCCTCGGACTTTAACAGATGGCGCCTTCCACTGAGCCTCAAGCCTTCAAACAAATTTTTCTAGGCCACGACATGTGGCAAACCCACGCTCTTTCAAGGTCTCAAATTTTGGGGACCATCTTAAGGTGCGCCATTATGACGCGTGGCAGTTTAAAAAGTCAAAAGGGGCGGGAAGTGGACCATCGGGGCAAATTAAAATTTTTTTCCCCTTATTCTCAAAAGGGTTAAGATATCAAAAATGGCCCGCAAGCTCGATAAAGGAACAATCAAAGTTTGTTTCAAAGTTAACAACGGAGGTGCGGACTTTCAGGGGAAATTTGGAAAATTTTCCTTTTGTGGAGAAAGGAGTTAAAATTAAAAAGGGAGCATGGTTCCACTGGGACCCACATCAGAGACTAGAAGCAAGAAGGGCGGAGCTACGGGGAAAATTTGGAAAATTTTCCCTTTTCCAAAAAAGAGGTGAAATAGCATAATTTGGCCATGGTTCCTTTAGGACCCACCTTAGGACACGTGTCAGGCTCATTTCTTAATGGCGGAGGTGCGGAGAAAAATATGAAAAAATTTCATTTTTCCAAAAGATATAAAAGGAAAAGGGGAACCCACTGGCCCGCTCTAAAATTAGATCTCCCACGTGGACGGTCCAAATTCAAAAAAGAAATCAACGGCAGTTGTGCATCTGTATCTAATTTTTTTGGCATTTTCACTCCAAACTCCTGGGGATGCGTATTCTTGTGGTTTTTATCATTTATTGGAGTCTCCTACACACCAAATGAAGAGGAACATTAATCTGGTAGCCTAGTTTGGTGGGGAAGCTCTATAAACATATCTCACCATTAAATATGCAATTTGACTGTCGGATTCGACCCGATTTTTCATTCCTTGGCACGCGAAAGACCTGTTGATATATTGGTTTGGTGAGGTAAATCCGGGGATGTCTTTTACCATTAAGATGAGATCTGATCTCTGGGCTCGATATGATCTTCCATTTTTCCTTCCCTGGAATGCAAGGAACTAGATTGGACAGATTAAGGGCGAAGTGGTTGGAGAGTAAAAGGAAGAGTGATCTACTAGGAGAGGGAGTTGAATGTGGGAGAGGCTCGAAGAGATCTCCCCTGAGGACCTGACAACTTTTTACATATTTGATTTTGAGAATCATGATTGAGATCATGGCGAGCACTGGTACACTCAATGTCTCTGGTTTTGGGGGGGAAAAGGCTCTATTGTAAAATGTTATAAATAGGCATGTTTTTGCGTGAAAAGGGTTGGAGGTTAGAGGTTGGAATGCTAGAGTGTTAGGAGCTAGAAACTGATTTCCTAAGAGAAAGCTTGATAGAGCCCATCTTTCTGAGGGACTGTTTGAGAAACTTGTATATCTCTTTTGTATTAAACTTGATCATGTCAAGGTGGTTGCGAGTGTACAGCCATTGACAAGATCTGAGACTGTTCTAGAAACTTTCCCCTGCTAATAAGTTTAATCAAATTTGAGTTATTTTGTGTTGACTCTGAACAATTAGTGTTTGCTTCATTTCAGAATGTCTGTAAATAGTTTTATTCGTTCCTATTGCAATCTTATACTGAATTTTTTGTGAAATCACACAAGATCTCATCCCTGTGACAGTTTAATGGTATCTACAATTTCATTTCAAGAAGAGCCTTCATCTTGGATGAGATAAACAAATTTAAAATCAATTCACTGTCATTTGTTGATAAATATTGTTTGTAAGTCTTTGGGTGTACCTTAGGTGTGGTAAATCAAAAACTATAGTGTTTAATTGGGTCCTCTAATTTGAGCCTTCATGTTAGGGTCTTAAAGATTATGTGAAAACGTGCTGATTTGGGCCTCCATTGAAGCACACCTTCTGGTTGAAGGAACATCTTGATTGTTCTGAAGCTTTCTATTGTAAAGTTGCTCTTTATTGTAAAGTCCCTCCAAAGGTCTAGTATAATCAACTTTATCCTGCTTCACCTCCCACCAAATTCATTTAAAAACAATTAATCATACCCATACTACCCCTGTTTGTCATGTGTGTATACAAATGAAAAATTTTACTACCAAAACATGCAGAAACAATCAGGTTTTCATTGTCTTTAGTGGCCTAAACCTTGCTTAGAAAATATCTCCATTATCTAGAGTGACAACTAGTGAGAGTTAGGTTTTGTTACATTGATCATATTTTCTTCAAGATCTTCTTAATAATTTCACAAGGACATCTCCATCTCCTCCACAAACAACAGGCTATAAAAGGGTTCTCTCACCTTGGTTGAAAGGCACAACCATAAAGTAGTGAGGATAGATCAAATCCTCTTATGGGTGCTATCCATTCCTTTGCATTTGAGTGACAAAGGGCCGGTTAGATTCCATCCCCGGCTACAAAATGACTCATTATGATCTATCTATCTCTAAGTTTCCTGCTAAACCTGTGATGCTGCTCAAACTTTGAAGGAGAATCAATTTGGGGTGCTTAACACACACTAGTCGAAGTATCATCAAATGCATTTATGAGAAGAAACAACTTTGTAAGCATCATTAAGACTAAATGAAATTTGATGAACACAAACTATCAAGAAATCTCTTAGTCGAAGAAAGCTAGAAACTCTTTCTTGTATTAATTTCTCAAACAAAAGTTGTACATAGTGAAGAAATGGAGGAAATTGAGAATGGGGGTAATGAATAATTTGGCTATATCCTTTGTTCTCTCAAGGTAGAATGAACTCTTGAGCTTACAAAATTATTGACTAACCCTTTGAAATGGGAATGACGTTACAATTAGAGTGAGAGGTGACTTATCGTCTTCCTCATGACACTCCATATGCCTTATTTCTAACTTTAGACTATTCAAATTCCTACAAAATAATTAAGTCCCTTTTATAAAATCAAGGTGACTTAATTTACATTATGTTTCTAAAGTCACTTTTAAGTGACTTAAAGGCATATCAAAAAGTGCAAACCCCAACGAAGAATTAAAACATTTGAAGGGAGAGAAATTTGGGGGAAAGGGAAGAGAGGGAAGAGGAGAAGATGTTTCCCAATGAAGTCCATTGATCCTCGTTGATGGAAAAATCCAAATGCAGTGAAACTCTGAATCTTTGAACTCCTTGCACACTATGAAAGTCCTTCAAATCAGCTCGTGAATGCTTGCCAAGTTGAGTGAATTGTTCCGTTGATGACCGCAACTCCTAGCCTACGTATGATATACTATTTTTAGTGAGAGGTGATTTTTGCCTCTTCTCGACCATCGTGATGTGATGAAATCCCTCATTCGATCATGTGCACACTACCCTTGCCTCAACCACTTCTTTGGGGTGACTTACTATTTTTAGTAAGCACCCATATAAGGGACTTACTATTTTTAGTAAGTGGTCATTTTCACTATTTTCTGCTTTGAACACTCATTCGGCTTCCTTATGATCTTCAATTCCCATTTCCTTTGTCTCAACTACTTTTGATGATGACTTTCCAAACATAGCAAGTATATATAGGAAAACTTACTATTTTTAGAAAGTGTGTTTCCAATTCTTTCGATTTGCGATGGAACATAATTTTTTGGACTTGTCTTGTTGTTACGATCACACCCTCCGAATTTCACATAGTTTTGCCCACTAGAATGATTGGAAATAATTTTTGAAATTTTGACCTGGTAGTGGCTTCAGGCACGGAGCTACCATGGCGGCCATTAATGGAGCTTGAAATTTGTAGGTCTGGTTTTTGTCTCCATTTGTGATGAAAACAACTCCATTGCAATAGGTTTTTTATTTGGAGCCCATGTGTAATTTTTTAGTTCGTTTCCATTTCGGAGTGATGTGAAATTCGACGAATGTGAGCCGGTGCACGAAGTGAGGATTTTTTTAGAGAAAATGATTCTAGGAACCATTTGACCTCGTGTTTTGCATCTTGATTGTCTTGAAAAATGTGAAATAGTGCAAAAATGGCATCTCAATCTGACTTGTACTTTGCAAGATATGAGGATTTTTCAATTGGGTGGCTTCGTAGTTATCTGGTGAAAAATCTCCATTTTCTCTTCGTTCTTCGTCATTTCACTCCATTTTCTCTAAGTCCTACATATTGTTGTGCATTCATGGTGTGGAGATTTTGGTGATCATGATGGAGCTGGTTCAGATCAGCAATGGTAGACCGGGTGTCTGAACAAGCTTGAGCAAAGCCATGACATGGTGAGGAGAAATGAGAGGAAGAAAACGACTAAGTGCTGGATTTAAATTTTCAAAAAATGCACATGGAGGGGCTGGGCACATTTTTTTCCTAATGTCCCTCACCTCAGGGATGTGAGGGACATCAATTTCCACGGTGGTCAAGAGGACGACACATGTCCTCGATTCGACGATAGGGGATTTGCTTGAAAAATGCACCTGGGGGCTGAAAGCCGGTCACATGGGTGACCAAAAGACTCCCCATAGGGAATGGGAACATTTTTCCATGTTTGGTGTCCCTCACCTGAAAGGGATGTGAGGGACATCAAATTCTACGGTGGACCTGGAGGTGACATGTGTCCTCGATCCAACGGCAGGGAGTTTGAGCTCCAAAAATGTAGTTGGGGGCTGAAAGTCGGTCATGTGGGTGACCAAAAGACTCCCCATAGGAGCTAGGAAAAAATTTCAAGGGTTGATGTACTTGACCTAAGGGACTTTTGGGACATAAAATCCCACCAGGCTCCTAGTGCTAACATGTGTCATCTCGAAAATTGACTAACTCCTAAACTTCCTTTGAGAGGGTAACTTGGAATGATGATAACTTGAGCTCTCAATGGCATTTCTTGGTGAAATTTTATATGATCCTAACTGGAAATGGAAATTTGAATCCAATGGTTGTGGTTTCATGTATTTATTCATCCATCGATCTCTAAAAAAGTGGATTTGAGATTTGAGACTCTAGTTGTGCTCGATAAAAGCGCCTCCAAATCCTATGCGCGAGGTATTGTGAAAAATATTATTTCACTATCATGTATTTCTTGGAATAATATTTTTGTCGATGTTTTTTGACTTATAATTCCATCCGGAGCTCCCGGAATCTTCATTTAAAGCCCAATAGTTGTTTTATGCATGCGTACTGCCTAGGCTTGTGAACTCTGTTTTTACTCAGATTGCTCCAAGTCTTTCATAACTTCCCAAAACCTTCCAAAATCATTTCCATGATGTTCTAAGGTCTTAAATTCACCTCCATGGTGAATTAGGCCCTTCCGTTCCACTCCAAGAGGGTTGATCCAATCCTGGGAAGGCTAGTGATAGCCCTTCCCAATACTACCAGAAGATATCATCTTTTAATGGAATCCTAAAATCACTAGGGGGGTTTATTTGAATTTCTTAAATCACCTAGATGAATGAATTAACATTGATCAGGAGGTTAATGGAATGACTAGACAGACTTGGGTGCCGGGAATGATAAGACATGAAAATTTTGACATAGGGGTATAGTTGTCATGCTCGGAAATTGTCAATTTCCTTGTTGCACATTGCACGACAACGGGGTATTGAAGGATGCATCTATTATTATTCAAGGGGCCAAGTTTTTGGGGAATTTTAAGTGTTTGATCTTGTTGAAGTAGATAATTTTCTAGCATTACTTGGACGACCCTGGTGTTATGCGAACAATGTTGATTTGTGCTTCAAAAAGAGATACATCAGTTTTGAGAACAAGGATGAGTGCATGATTATACCTCTGTTTGAGAAGAATGTGGAGCATTATGTTGAGCCTATGAGTGAAGAAGAGCTTAATCGAATTTATGTATAGATGGTGCACGATCTAGAGAGTCTAGAACCATCAAAAGAAAGTGTTATTCAATGGGAAGACATGTGGTCTGTAAGTGACACTACGAGTGTTGTTTGTGATAGCTAGATGCATAACACATATGAAATGGTAGAGCGTGAAGCTAAAGGGTGAGTTATAAGGCTGATCAAACCATCCATGGTGAGGCACTTAGGCTCAGCTGAGGTACTAAGATATATTGGTTAAGGGAAGCCCGATACATTTCTACATGCTATGGAGACTCAGTGGTTGAATGAAGGAGATACAAGAAAATGTTGGTTTATACCTTGCGTAAAATAGTAGCACACCTTTGGTAGCAACATAGAGATAACATCTTGGAGTGGAGAGAAGTGAGAATCACCTTTTCCACCAAGTTCACTTAGACCAATGTACCTACACACATTTGTGAATTTCATGGTAAGAATTTGGCTTCTCATCACGTCCATACTTGTAAGAGACTATGGGTGCAAGGCCGGGATGCTTTACCATCATCACTATGGGTACATAAGTTCTATTCCACATTACGTGGATGCGCATACACTTGGTATGTCCATGCTGAGCTAAAAAGGGAGACTACAAACTAACAAGAGATGACTGTAGATATGATTCAAACTTTTGATTACTTTTCTACTAAGCCTCTAGTCCATGAAGCTTTGTAGATAATGAAGAACATCACATTAGGGGATAACGTGAAGGTAGAATAGCTCATGCTAGATCTTTTTAGAGAATTTGGTCTTGAGGTGCACCTTGATCTCAAGGAGACATAATGAGTACAAATGGGTCGTGCCTAGAAAGAAAAGAAAAGGGTAAATTAGTCTATATGATTGATGACGAGGAAGTTCAAAATTTGGACGTCAACCACACCAAAGGTGCGCATGAGTTAATGTAAACTACGGATGAGAAGGCACGCACATACCATGTTTTATGAAGGCAAATAAAGTTAGCATTGAGTGCGAGGACGAGCCCAAAGAGGCCATTATTGATGATTATTGGTCGAGAAGCAAGTAGCCAAGATCGCGAGAGAGCTTTTACGAGAATATCGGGATCTATTTTGAAGAGGATACCATGAGTTAAAATGTGTGCATCCTTTTTTTAGGTGAGATGAAGATAAATCTAAAAGAAGACGCGTGCTTGGTTAGGAAGAGGCCTTATATGATGAATCCTAATCTGTGTGTAAAGGTAAAGGAAGAAAATAATAAAATTCTCAAGTCTGGAATTATTGATCCTATTGAATACTCTTAATGGGTTAGTCCCATGGTCATAAGCATTAAGAAGGATAGAAGGATAAGGATTTGTGTAGATTACAGAGAACTCGATGCTTTATGTGTCATAGATCCCTTTCCCACCCCTTTCACAGAGGAAATCCTTGAAGGATTTGTTGGGTGTGAGATATATTCTTTTATAGATGGATTTTTTGGTTATCACCAAGTACACATTATGAAGACAGCTTTCAGCATTGAGTGGGGAAGTTTTTTGTACACGGTCATGCCCTTTAGATTAAAAAATACACTAGTAGTGTTCTCATGCATTTTGGTGCAAGCTTTTCAAGATTTTATTCATAAATTCCTACAGGTGTATTTGGATGATTGGACATTATATTGTTTAGTTAAAGATCATAGTGATAATCTGAGGCTTATGTTTGAGAGGTGTAGGAAGTTGAGAATCTCTCTCAACATCAAGAAATGTATCTTTGCTACCCTATTTGGCACTTTCCTTGGGAATATCATTTTCAAAGAAGGATTGTTGGTAGACCCAGCCAAGATAGTTGTGATCTTGGGCCTAGAAGAATCTACCAATCAAAGTGAGGTGTACAAATTTCTTGGACATATAGGGTACTACAAAAATTTCATCAAAGAATATTCAAAAATTGTCACTCCCTTAGAAGAAATGTTGAAGGCTAAAGGAAAATTTTATTGGGGAGATGTGCAGTAGTAGGCATTTGAAATCTTGAAGAAGCGGTGACTACCGCACCTATTCCATTTTTTCCTTCGTGGGACAAACTATTTCATGTTCATGTTGATGCTTCTAGCGTGGTGATTGGTGTAGTGTTGGCACAACCAGGATAATGAATTGTGGATCATCCTATTTTCTTTGCAAGTAGGAAGTTGACACCCACGGAACAGAATTACACAACTACCGATCGATGAATACATTGTTTATGATATATGCACTACATAAGTTCGAGATAGTACTTGTTGAGGACTACGTTTATTTTATATCGAGATCATATGAACTCAAGTATTTGGTCAAGACTATTTTGAAAGGGCGTATCGTAGATGGATACTTCTATTTTAGGAGTTCAATTTCATAGTTGTTGTGAAACTAGATAAGAGAAATTCATGGCTTGATTATCTATCAAGGATTAATTTTTGACAAGGATGCATAGAGAATTGAAGATACTATGCCAGATGCACAATTTTTCAAGTTGAACTAAACGCCCATAGATTTGGAGGATATTGCAATCTTTTTACGCACTAGACAGGTGCTTGAAGGAATGAAGACATTTGAGAAGAAGCAGATTGTTATATGCGTAGCGCCTTATCATTCGATTGGTGGAGATTTCTACAAATTAGTTCATGATGAAGTCTTGCAACATTGTGTTCGGAACATGAGCGTGATGCCATTATGGAGGAGGCTCATGGTGGAATAATAGGAGGGAATTACGTAGGTGATGGTACCACATGCAAGATACTTATGGCTGGACTTTAGCGGGAAACCTTTTACAAGGATGTTAAGGTTTTTGTGAGGGCATGTGATCAATGCCAATGCCTTAGGAAACCTGGACATAGAGATGAGATGTCGTTGCAACCTCTAATAAGCACGAAGCCTTTTGAAAATTGGGCTATCGACTTTGTAGGACCTATTACGCCACTTATGTGTAGGAATGACACACAATATATTATAACTTTTACAAACTATCTTACAAGGTGGGAAGAGGCAACACCTACAAAGGATTCTACTGCAGCAACAGAAGCAAGATTTTTACGGGAAAACATTATTAGCAAGTATGGTTTCCCACTAAGCTTGACTAGTGATAAAGGAACTCATTTCTTTAATGAGACAATAATAATCTTATTGGCGAGTTTATGGTAGCACACCATAAAACCACTCCTTATCACCCTCAAGCTAATGATACTGCAAAAGATTTTAACAAGATTTTGGGACAAATGTTGACAAAAATATGTGATATTGGGAGAAGAGATTGGGATGATAAAGTGTCAGCTATACTTTGGGCATACATGACCACTTATAAAAGGTTGAATAATGCCAAACCATTCCAGCTGGTGGTTAGTGTGGAAGCAAAGTTTACCAGTTGAATTCATGTTACCATCCATACGTATTACGCGTGTAGGTGGAATTGATGAAGAGTAAGCTATAAAAGGGTGTATTGAAAAACTAATGCAATTAGATGAGAGGTGTGCCATTGAGCGTTAAATCCAAAAGAATGAGAAGGCACGAAAGAAGTCTTGACGTGATATGCACATTAAGAATAATACTTTTACAATTGGCAAGATGGTCATTCTCTATGACACCAAGTTTGCGTGCCACCCAGGAAAATTGAAGGTGTATTGGTTGGGACCTTTTAAGTAACCAAGATATTTTACTCAAGCGCATGTCAGTTGCAAGAGTTGGATGGCACTATGTTTCCCGTTATTTTAATGGGAGTAGGTTGAAGCCCTAATCTAAATAAATCTTCTTGATGTTTTTAATAAGGCAATATTTCCATTTATATTAGATTCCCATTTCATGTGTTTCTTTCCATTCAATTATATTCTTTGTTATTTTATATCCTTGTTTTTTTGTAATAAGCGTGCTTACACGCAGGAGATGATTATTATCTCTTGAGTTTACGCATAGAGGACCGTGCATAATTTTAGTGTGGGGTGAACCAGGTACAAGTGTGTGAAAAATAAATCCATTCATGTTGAGAGAGTTGTATACTGAGTTGGCACAGATGACACAGGTACATGCTCGATGTAAGGATGTTATTCAAAAAAGGTGTTATAGGTGTTATGGTTAATGGTGTTTATAAGGTAAATTACTCACAATGAAGACCACGTGTGATAAAAGGATCTCGCAGTATAAAGCAAGGTAGGCAGCGACATGGTGAACTACTTGGTATGAGGTGCATAGGATTAAGTACTTTGATGCATAGGGGGCGTATAAGGAGGCATGTGGCCTAGGAAGTAGTGGGCACACCAGAAGGTTGCAATATCCAAGTGTGAAAGAAAGTAGTAAAAAGTGCGGGAAAAAGCAAAAATAATAATTAAAGTTGAGTATGGTGGTAGGTGAGGAGAAATTAATGCGATAAATTTTGTAAAATCTATAAAAGGAGTGCAAGCGACTTCATTCTTACCTTGCATGTTAGAGTGTTTAAGAGTGATTGAAGTGTGAATGAGTGTAAAGTGTGAGTGCGAAGAGAATCCATCAAACCTATGGGAATTTTGTCATGACCAAAGTGGAGCTTCTTCGTGAGAAGTGTGAGAGTAAGGAAAACACGTGAGAAGAGTAGGGTTCAAGGAGCTAGGGTTTTGAAAGAAGAAATCGCAGCTAGGGAAAGCGAGTTCAAGGAGATAGAGGAAGCTAGAAGGTAGAGAAATGCAAGGGTAAGTTGTGGAAGTTGGACATGACACATAGAAGAGCACTTGTAGCGGCCACGAGGAGCAAAAAGGAGCTAAAAGTGGAAGTGGAAGAAGCACCGGGAAATATTTTTTAAAATACAGTATCCCAAGGGCATAATTATGGGGCATGTTTGGGAATCCCACATCTGGAGAAGTAAGGTGAGCGACTACAATCATCACACCAGTGTAAACAAGGATTAGATAGAAAAGGAGTTGATAAAGAAGACCAATCTATAGACTAAAGATGATAAACCTATCTATGATGATGAAGGGTATAAGACCTTAGAAAAAGTGAGAGTGCTGAGAATCTATGAATTACCATAATTTTGCAATCCAGAGTGACTTTACCAATGGCTCATGTCAAAATTCCATGAGGACTTCTTTTACTTCACAGGAAGATGAGTGAGAATCACCGCACCACTGATTGGGAGACGTATAGGGTTACGAAGCTCGGGTATAGAGATTGCCACCAATATAGATGATGAAGTAGGTGTGGAGGCCGCTGCAATGGAAAGGTCATATCAAAAATTTGGTCATGTAATGGATATCTCAAAGGTGACTGACCCTGTTATTAAAATTTTGTGCATCTTTTGACTAAGTTCAATGGCCTAGAGAGCTAGAGCCATGTGAACAAGAAATGGCTCCACATCGCAAAGAAGATGGCGGAGGGAATGATGTATGATATTTTTACATTTATCACAGAGGGAATTATTGAGGAAGTCCACATGAGTGACAAGATTACATGGGGTGTGATCCTCTTGTGTATTGTGCTTGTAGAGATTGGGGTCCCAGATGGCCCTAAGGACAAGAAGTGGAAATACATGCAAGAAAAAAATTCATTGGCCAATAGATTCGCATACTACACATGTGATGGAATAATGGTAACCTATAAGATAAGAGTGGAGATGTGGTATAGGAGAATACACGAGGCATTCAAGCATGAGTTGTCCCTACCAAGCAATTTGCCTACAATATTGGATGGGAAGGTAGAATTTGTAGTTTACCAACATTACTGCATTGGGATATTTTTCATGAAAGATGGTAAGAATATCCCTTGGTGTAAGTTGACCTATGTATTTATAATGCGCTACTTCCAAGCTTCAATGAATATATTTTCAAAAGCATGGAAGATGAAGTTCGACATGGACAAGGTATACTACAACTACCACATACTTTAGAAGACCTATGTGTATCTTAGTAAGTCATCTTATATTGATACCATGATATCATCATTAACTCCATGACTTTGGTGATCGGGAAGATAATTGTGGTTAAGGTATACATCTACCTTAATCCTAAAGCTAGTTAATGGAAGCAAAGTTGAGGATAAGTTTAAACTCCCGAGCTACCTAAAGGAAAAGAAATAGTTGGGATAAGACCAATGCACGATATCACCCCTCAGAGGATAGAGGAAGAAGAAAAGATTAAGCACAAAGAGGAAGAGGAGGATAACGATGTAATTGAACATGGTACCGAGAAGATAAATGACTATAGGCACTAAAAAATGTGTGAGGAAAATCCTTCGAGATAGGAAGAAGAAGAGGTAAGAATTGACCTTGAGGCTGAGGAGACAAAAAATGAACAAATTGGTGCATGTGACCGGGGTTTGGGAGAAAGTGAGAAGAAAAACCAAGGAGTAGAGTGGTGGCGTAGGAACCTCGAGGCGGTGAGAAGGACACCGAGAATAACTTGGTCAATCCAAGCCCAGAGAAGAAGACAAAGAGAAGGCGCAAGCTCGTGACACATAATTACAACTAGGATGAGGGTTGTCATTAAGGGTCGTGCACAACATAGGTTCAAATCATGTTGTCGATATGGAAGATGGAGAGGAGCCCAAGGAATAAGAGACTCACCACGATGAAGAAGTGCTCAATGAGTATGAGGAAGAAGGCCCTACCGGAGGAGAGGAAAAAGAAAGGAGTGTAGGTGAACCATTTAGGGCTCATGGGGAAGCTTTTAGTGATAAATCGAAGGTATGTTTTTAGGCGTGGAAAGAAATATACCTATAGGTAGATTGTTTAGTAGCCAAAGGGGATAATAATTCATGTGCACAACTAATCCATAGGGATCCAAAATAACTCTACTTCATCAAATCAGCTAGCAACAAAGAAGGAAAATGAAGAAATAGAGGTTATGTATTCATTATAACATAAGCGCCACTCTGTGTAGATCAGCGGTCTGAGAACCACCTTTGAACCTAGGCGGTGATCCTGTAATTGTTGCCTAGCCAGGGGCAGTCCTGTGACCGCTGGTCTACACTAGGTGGTGGTCCTGTCACTTTCGGATAGAAAATAAAATTTGAAACGAACAGTCCCAGAATTGGAAAGGTTGTTCGTGTCTCTTCTCCTTCATGACCTTTCCCATCCTCAAGTGCACGTGAGGACATGGGAAAGACTATAAATACATGTAGGAAGGAGAGTTTTGATCATCAAAAGTAAAAAACTTTATGGGAGTAAGTGCAAGAGTTCTAAGTGTTGGAATTTGAGTTTGTAGAAGAAATATTTTGAGAACATAACAGTTAATTAGTTGGGAGGAAGTGTGAGACATTGTCAATTTCCTTTCTCACTTATTGTAAAGTTTGTATCTCTCATAATTTGAATTATCCAATAAAGTAAAAAAGGAAGGAAGAGTTGGTTACCCTTCCCGACTAGTTTTCCTCCTATTGAGGTTTCCAAGATAAAAATCCTTGGCGTATGTGTGTTTTGATTCATTTCTCTTTGAAAATTATAGTTCTAAGGCATAAAAAATTCAATCACTAGCTCAACTGTCATTTTCTATTTGCAATTAGAACAAGAGTATAATTGTGATTTTGTGGACGATTTCTAAAGTAGATAGTTTATAGATCATTTTGGTATCAGATCTAACAAGTATCCAAGATTGTGGTATTCGTTCTTGGATTTGTATGACAGTGATGAGATCTAAAGGCAAAGAGGCTTTACCTTGCGATCCATATATTTCTACAAGGAAGTGAAAACAAAGAATTCGGGGACAAATGGAGGAAGATAACTTGGTCCAGTAGAATCAAGATGTTGGAGACCATGACAGATAGGATGTTTAGAAGACAAGAAGAAATTGCAGATTTCAGAAGATGACTTATGTTAAGCAAGACTTCATGGACTTAGTGGTTCGAGGCTTAGCCAAAATGTTTGGCATAGGGAGGAGCCACAATGAGGAATACTATGGGGAAGAGCGGGAAGAAGAGACTTCAAATGCAAGAGAGAACATAAAATCTGATCATGTTACTTTTAAAGTTAAAACAAAAGTTGAAATTAAAAGATTTGAAGGATAAGTAGATGTATAATTTATTGATAAATGGTTAAAACAATTGGAAGTCTACTTTAGCATCCATAATGTCACTGAGGCACATAGGATCACCTTTGCACATATCAAAATGGAGGGACACGCTATGGTTTGGTGGGAAACCCATCTAGAAACTTGTGAAAAGAAGAAATTTCCTATTGTGAAATCTTGGAAAGAATTTAAAGAATTAATTAGAGCTAAATTCTATCATATTATCCACAAGATTGACCAAATGATTAAATGGTAGTATTTTAGACAAGGTAGTAGTTAAAGTGTGCAAGACTATACTACGGAGTTTCGGAGGTAGACCATGTTGCTGAATATGGACTTGGAGGATGAGGATATTATGACTAAGTACTTGGTAGGAATTCACACTTACCTTGAAGAAAATTCATCTCTAAGAAGCCCAAATATCTCAACGAGGCGTGTGTATAGGCATACTATATAGATGATGAAAAGAAGTAAGGAGAAGCATAACCAAGGACAAAGCATTCAAAAAATTAGTAGAATAAATAACATGGGAAAACAAATAACAAAGGTAAGTGGAAAGGAAAAGGTAAACATGCTTCCACTACTTTAAATACTTGTAAAGATCCCAATAACTTTTGCAAGAACTATGATATCATGGTCATAATGATGCTACATGTTGGAAGATACATCCAGAAGAGGCCGAACCAAGGACTCAAAGAAGTCCATGACATATGTAAATACGAAGGGGAGGTGGAGATATAAGATGAATCTGATGTAGACAAGAGGCTTGGATGCACGGCCACCAACATGAACATCCAGGAAGAGGAGATGAGTAGACTATTCCAGATCAAAATCAGATCAAGAGAACTAAGATAAATGATTTGGTGACACCGGTTCTTAGTCTAACTTGATTTCAAGCAGTTGTAAAGAAGCTTGGTCTTGAGACTTACGAGCATCCACACCCTTATCCTTTGGGTTGGGTGAATAAGGGTGTTGAAATTCAAGTAACAAAAATATGTAAGGTCAAGTTTAGGATAAATTCCCAGTATATTGATGTATTGGAAGCTGATGTTATTCCACTTGATGCATTTGATGTTGTTTTTAGGAGTCCTTACTTGTATATCAAGGATTTTATATTCATTAAAATGGAGAAGCCCGATACCAATGGTTCAAGGATGGGATCAACTAAAACATCTGGGCACACCAGCGTAAGACATGGGTTACTATGGTGAGTGCTAACCAAGCTAAATGACTTATTCAAGTAAATCATAATCAATTTTGTTTACTTTTGTTAAAGGATAAACAAGATGGGGTAGAAGTTTTAGATATTTCTAACCCATGAAAAAGGATTTTGATAGTATTATTCAGTTTTTTCAGGGAAGTTGTTCGGGCTCTAGTGGGTTACCACCCAAAGCGGGAAGTAGATCATGAGATTCGGACTATTTCCGAGTCCCCTCTATCGAACATCGGGTTGTATAGGCAATCCTTGCTGGAGAGTACTAAAGTAAAGAAATAACTCCAGAATTACTAGACCAAGGTGTGATATGTCTAATCACCTCACCATGCGGTTTTCTTATTGTGATGGTGCCAAAGAAGGATGGTTCTTGGAGAATGTGCATCGACTACCATGCTTTGAACAAGATCACCATAAAGAATAGATATCCACTCCCCCACATAGATGATCTCTTGGACCATCTTGAAGCATACCAAATTATTCACAAATTTGGATCTCAAGTCGAGTTATCACCAAGTCGAATGAAGGAGGATGATATACGGGATTTGTATGAGTGGTTAGTACTTCCATTTGGTTTATGCAATGCACCCACTACATTTATGAGATTGATGAATGATGTATTGCTGGATTTCATAGATTCGTGTCATTATTTATCCGGGTGATATCTTGATTTTTAGTGCAACATGGGAGGAACATCTAACTCATTTGCAGCAAGTATTGCAAGTTCCTAAGGAGAAACAATTGCTATGCAATATGAAGAAATGTGAGTTTTCCAAATAGTCACTTGTCTATCTTGGGAACGTGGTTAGAGGAGATCTATGAGTGGATCCAAATAAGATGGAAGCCATCACCAACTGGCCAACACCAAGAGTAAAAAAGACTAGGATTTTTGTGGGAGTAGTATAGTACGTGTGGAAGTTCATTCCAGGCTTCTCCATGATTGTATCACCTCTACACACAGTGGCCGTAAAGAGTAAGGGTTTTGAATAGGGTAAGGAAAGAGATAAATCCTTTGATTTATTGAAATATAATATTAGTCATGCTCTAGTACATGTTCTTCCTAATTTGCAATGAACCCTTTGAAGTAGAGACAAATGTCAGTGATTATGCTATGGGCACAATGTTGCTTCAGGGAGGTAAACTTGATACTTAAGGGAATTTAGAGGTGTAAACAGATAAATTATTTCTGAAATATGTTCGTGGTTGGAATAGTTTTTTGTAACTCGATCTGAATTTTCATTCATGTCCTCATCAAGTATTGTCAACACCAATCCGACACTCTGATAATATTTCACTGGGAACTCCTCGTGTTATGATTATTTCAGTAGGAGCGGTGAGTAGATTTATGAGTGATCCAGGTAGAGATCACTGACAGGAAGTAAAGTGGATCCTTCGGTATTTGAGAGGGACCATGGGGACAATTTTGTGCTACAGTGGATCAAACACCACTTTGTGTGGTTATGTAGATTCAGATATGGTTGGAGATGTAGACAGCAGGAGGAACACGACAGGGTATGTTTACACTGTAGGTGGGACAATAATGAGTGGATTTCACGACTACAAAAGCTGGTGGCTTTGTCAACCACATAGGCTGAGTATGTTGCTGCCACAAAGGCAAGCAAAGAAATGATTTGGTTACAACAATTGCTTGAGGAGTTGGGGCATAAGCAGGAGGAAGGAAAGCTACATAGTGATAGTAGAATGCTATACACCTAGCTAAGAACTCTGCTTTCCACTCTAGGACGAAGCATATACAATTAAGGTACCATTTCATCAGGACAACTTTGGAGGAAGAGAAGTTGAAGCTAGAGAAGATCCATACCAGTCAAAATCCTGCAGACATGATGACCAAGGTGGTCACAAGGAAAAACTTAAGTGTTCAGCTTTGGTTGGTCTTCACGGAAACTAGTGAAGGGTTGAGAAGCTTGCTCAGAGGAAAACTAGTCTCCAAGTGGGAGATTGTTAGGTTGTGGAGCCTGTTTTCATGTGTGAAAGTGTTGAAGACTGTACACTAAGAGTATTGTACACTTTTCATGTAAAATTTTTGGGCCTTAAAACGTGCCCGATATATCGGGAAACGTGATTTTCTCATATGGGCGGGATTTTGACCCATAGGTTTATGGGACGGTTTTTGCCCATGGTTTTGATACCCACGGTTTTGTAAAACTGCTTAAGCAATTGTCTATTTATATGGTTTTATGCATATGATAGATGTATGAAAAACATTGCAAATGTGCTTTGAATTCGGGTGTGAATTCTGTAGAGTTTGTTGAGCATAGCTCCAAACAGATCTGGGTATTGTATTGAGAGAGTGGTGGCTTGTAATAAAATCGAGCAAGTAATTCTTGGTGGACGTAGCCCAAATTGGGTGAACCACGTTAAATCTTTGTCTCTTTGTGTTGTGTTATTTTATTCTCGCACTTTTATTTGAGATCTCGTAATATTTTTTGCATATTAATTTCTACTGCGTTGCGATTCGTGAGGGATTATTCCGCATATTTTATCCCTTATTCCCTAACACTTTTATCACATAGGAAGAAAGTAATGTTGTGAAGGTCACAATTCATACAAGAGATAGAGATTTCAACTCATATGTTGTGTGCGGGGAGAAAAGCACACTATATGAGGGTGCTTAGATAAAGAGAATATGTTATATTAATTTAATGAGAAAGGAGTCCCGTCATCTCAATATTTGTTACTCAAAGTAGATTGCTATTGGCCACAAAAACAAGAGCTGTTATGTTACAATTTTTGACAATATTTCAAGATATCAAAATGCCACCACACAAATAATACTCGTTATGCATCGTAGCTATGAATGAATAGTTGTGTCAATAAATATAAACTCATAATAGATGAGATGGATACAAACTTTTACCGGGTAAGAAACAAGGAAAACAGTAAGTTCCTCAAAGTTCAATTTTTTGATTTCATCAAATAATGAACTAATATCATAATATTTTAAAGAGATGGATTTGGAATGATTCCTTACAAAATACTATTGAAAACATGAGTTTTTCCCCTACAATGTATAAGGAGGTACATGGGTAGACCCTATGGGCAGAAAACGACGTGAAAATGATTGTTCATGGGTTCCTTCCAGTAGCATGAAAAGCATAGCATATTGTTTTCAAAAATTCAGAGTAGTTCTTGATAACAAACAAGAGTTTTCCCCCTATAATGTATTACAAGGTACATGGTTACACCCTATGGGACAAAAATTGAATGGCATAAAAAAGATTGTTCATACATTTCTTCCAGTAGCAAGAAAAGCATAGCAAATTGTTTTGAAAATTATGAAGTGGTTCTTGACAATTGCTCTCCTGGTAACTGGGAATTGATGAATAATAATGTAACTACCAAAGCTAAAACAAATCAAGTTACAAGATATGGGAAGATCCCTGTACCATATCCTGCAAGGAACTAAGCATAAAATGATTTCACCTGCGGCTACAGCATCAACATCGCAGGTAACAAGAGCAAGGTCAGGCTTTTGCCTACAGCCCTAAGCCCACCATAGATTCCTACCGCTTTAAAGCCCTTTGCAGCAGTAACACCACCAAGGACCTATCAGATAGCAAGTTCAAAAGTTGCACATTAATTACAGAAATACTTTCAAGACTATAAGACGCCATTATTCTAGATATGAGATGTCACTGTTTCAAATCCAGTATAAAAACAAAAATACATGCAAAGATAAAAATCAAACTAAAAACTATTAGACCGCAAAGCACCTAAGAAACACTCTAGCCATGAAAACAAAATTCTGAATTCAGTAGAGAATAAGTCTTGAAAATGGATAAAGGAATGAACTATGGTAACCTCCTACATCGATTTCTCACACCAACGATTGGTGAGGGATCAGCAATGCAAAGTTTCAATCTATGTACTTTCATGAACCCCATGGAAATTTGTCTATTAATAAGTAACTTTCAAAATGATTTACAATTGAAGTTATATGCCCACTAGTGTACTCATGCAGTCTCCAATAGCTTATCTTCATATTTGTGTTTATCATACAAGACAAGAAACAGAGACACCACAGTCAACAACAATAGAGAAGATGTCACAACTTAAGTTTGTCAAATCCTATAGCCATTGATCATTTATATCTGTCAAAAGGGTTGTGGTGTAATGGTAAAAAAGGTGTGTTCATAAAAAAAGTGACCCAAGCTCAAATCACCACACCACAATAAGGCGGCCCCATAAGTTTGAGGACATATGCTTATGTAATAACGAGTCAAGGATTGGATAGGCACCTATTCCTCCCAGACCAGTCTCAGCACAATGATGTTCCCAGTCACCCCAAACAAACCCAAAAAAACATTTCTATATCTAATGTATTCAGCAATTATGTCCTCACCCACATAAGAAGTGTAATCCTTACTTGAATCTTGAATTTCTACTACTCGAGGACTCTGGTCTCTACCATTTCTTCAATATATAGTATACTGACAACCGAAGAGAACTCCAAAGTGATCATCACACCAAAAACCGTGTAGATACAATATTTTATTACAAAATCTATGTAAAAAGGGAGAGCAAATAATCAAGCATATTGAAGTGCAACCTCTACATCATGTCTATACAGCAAAGATGGTAAACTGGAAAGAAAACGGAAAGGAAGTTAGAAATAATCAATGCCGGACTTATGGTGCCTCTGAGTTTACTGAGATCCCTTTTTACTTAAACCGACATGAGCCAAGAACAACGATAGCGTGTTTCTTCTGTGGTTTTATATGGAAGGTGGGCACAACTGTATTCAATTACAAGATGCAATATTTCTGACCACAGAGTTACATGCCAAATATTTAAAAATAGCCATAGATGTAATTTTTTCATCACTTGTATATCATGTGTACAATATAAACCAAGAACCCCATTGATGAACCTGCAACCACTTTGCTCATCAGGCCTTCTGACCTCATCACTATTCTCCATCTATTGAGGAGGCGATGACCTCCTCTGATCCACCACCCATAAATGGCCTGAGCATTAAAACAGTAGTTTCAGCTAAAAGCCCTATAATAGGTAAGGCAGATCTCTGCCAATTTCTGCAATTTCATGCTCAACGAAACATCACCAGGCCCTTCTCTCCAGCCAAGAAAACAAATGGTTATTACCTCAAAAGGAAGTACCCCAAAAATCACTCTCCTTGGATGAGATGGAAAATCGCCTGCCTCCTCAAAGGAAAGCCCTCATGCGGATTTATGGGAGCTTTTCTAGGAATTCTCAAGCTCTAGGTATAAGCTAATTGGAAGCCATCCGGAACAATGGACGTTCTCATCATGCCCAAGGATTACTTCATGGCCACCTTCAGCACCACACAGGCACGAGATCAATCCTTTCAAGGAGGACCCTGGTTCTACAATAAATCAGGTTTGTTTATGAAACACTAGCCCTATGCCTTTAATCCAAGTGAGACCTTCCCAAAGTGTGGTTTCCATATGGGTTCGGCTAAGGAAAAAAATTAATTAAAAACAAATTGGATTCATCAATTAGCCCGTATCAAGATGATTTCTCATTCATAAAGTTGAATACTCCTACAAAGTTTGGGTTGTTGTCGTGATTTTATTCTTTCTCAACAACCCCTATTAACTCTCAACTTACTTCTATTCTACGTAAACCTCTTTAGAATAGACTATCAACCATACCTGTGTGGTTGTCGTAACAAATCACCGAACTAACTTAGACTAACTAATTAATACCACTAACAACTATGTTGTATTAAATATTTCAACATTCATTCCCTTTTACAAACATAGTCCAAAAGGAAAGGAATCATACTTCATGAGAATTGGGACAAACCTAATTTGAAACCAACTTTGATGTAAGGGAACATATCACCAATCGAACAAGCAAAAATCGACGGATGGGAACACATCACCAATCCAACAAGCAAATATTGATGGAAGGACACATATCACCAATCCAACTAGGGTAGTGTGAATGGCCTCTCTACAATTTCATCAAGAATATCCAGCACTGTCACGATTGTTCACAATAAGACCAGTCAGACTGAGCCTTACTGGTCTTTGTCTAGTTGACTGCAAGTGTCATGGGTCTCGACTCTCCACTCTTCTTCCATTCCGCCCCTTTGGTTGGCTACGCCTCACCAAACAGGTACAAATGAAGATAGTGGGACAGTGTCCTCACTATATGTTTAGTGGATGCTAGCCACCTCACTGAACTTGTATTTTCAGTAGCTATAGGTGATCACTACCATTTAATCATGAAGAGAATGATCACCACTGTACTAGTCACCATCGCTTGCATCAGCCTTTTTGGCGCATTTGGTTTTGCCACTATAGAGGTTTGTTGCCTCTGAGTTATCAGCAAACTCAATGTTGGGTTGGGCCTCCTTCCTCCATTGCCTCCAATCTCTTGCAAACTTCGCTCACTCAATGAGATTGAAACTGACAGGCCTATAGAAAACAAATCGCTGCATTATTTTTCATAATTTAACCCCTTCCCCATAAGCAAGAATACTTGTATGGGTGCCAAGTACAACTAACAATGCACCCATATATAGAATTTTAAAAATAGCTTATTGTTTTTAGAAAAAAAAATGTTTTGTGCAACCTGTAAGGTTTTATGCAAAATCCTTTTGCCAGAATGATAAACAAGTAGTTCATAACATGTGGAATTTTTTTGCCTTAAATTATGCAGTTAAACCGTTTTCCCGGGTAGACTTAAGGAAAATATTGAATTTCCCTCTCTATGAGAAGCAGATGGTAGCTATTCTCCATGCCATCAAATAATGGATGAAGACCATATCTGATGGGCATACACTTTAAGGTGATGATAGATCATGACAATCTAAAATACTTCTTTAAATAGAGGTTGTTCTCGAAGAAAAACAAAAATAGGTAACAAAAATGTTGGGATATGACTTTGAAATCATCTTTAAGAGAGGGAATGATAATGTAGTGGCGGATGCACTATCTAGGACGAATGAATCCACAGAAGCATTGTTATGTGCAATGTCCATATTGTAGACAGATTGGGTGGATGAGGCAAGATCTAAATGCGAGAATGACATGAGATATACACGTTTTGATTTAAAAAAACAAATTTGTGTGGAAAGGGAATGCCCTATGGTACAAGGATAGGTTGTACATGTGCAAGAATTCAACCCTTGAGTGCAAGGTTGTTGCAGAGCTCCATTCGTCTCAATAGGGGGCATTCAGGATTCTTGAAGACTTATCATAGAATCAAGCAAGATTTCTTTTGGGAAGGACTCAAGGGGGAAGTCTAGAAATTTGTGGCAGAATGTATAGTGTGTCAGCAAAACAAAGGTGAGACAATTAAGACACTAGGTCTTTTGCAACCCCTATCTATTCCTAGCCAAAGGTGGGAGGAGGTTTCCATGGATTTCAAGATTGCCCAAGTCGGAATGGGAAAAATGTCATCATGGTGATTTTGGATAAGGGTCACCAAATATGCCCAGATTGTGCCTTGTCTTTGTAAGAAGCACAATAACATCTACTTTTATGGAAACAGTTTAGAAGTTACATGGGACCCCAAGATCATGGTAAGTATTTGTGATCCTATCTTTCCTGTAATGTCCCTTTCTCCCGGTTAGTTCCACGGAAGACCTTTGGCCCATTCCACTTCCCGTGGGCCCAAGGAAACAGCAAGGGAAGTCATTAATGTCATAATTATAAGTTGCTAATTGTATCCATGTATTAAATTTTAGGCAACTTTCTAATTGTGACATTATAAAATAAAGTTGGTGGGGAATGCCTAGCGCCAACTTAGAAAGACAAAAAGAAAATATATATATTAAAAATAAAAAGAATGTAATTACCCCCAAAGGAGGTCGGTCCTCATTGGGGGAATGTATTTGAATTTTGGCGCCACTTTTCATTATAAAAGGGGTCGCTTGGGGTGGAGGAAGACACACTTGATCATTTGATAATTTTCTTTCTTGGAGTTGGAGCACTCTTGCTCTTTCTTTCTCTCCATAGAGGACGAAAACCCTCTTGGAAGACCTATTAAGGACGAAACCCCTTAAACTTGCAAAAGGGTGATCTCACATGGAGATTACATTGTGCTAAAATCAGTTTGCAGTCATTTCCAACCCTTCCCAAGGGTGGCGACCTGCCCTAAGGTGAAGTTCGTGGTGTTCTAGGGCACGGCGGTATCAAATTCTTGCACCATTGTGTTCTCCATATTTTTAGCAGCTGGATCTTCCATTTGTACTGGTGTTTGGGCTTGGAAACGCTTAGTTCCAGCCATATTTGTAAAGGGGTATTCACTGTTAATTAATTCCAGCTAATATTAAAATTGCAAAAAGATATATTTTCCGGTGCTTTTCTCTTGCAATCATTTCTAGCTTTGAAGAATAATATTTTTAAGGGTTTCTATATTATTTCCAGCAAGTTTGTGGCTGATTGCTATCATAAAAATATGTTTACAGCATGTTGCTAGGGTTTGAAAATTTAATTTCAGTTTACTATTTGGATTTGTGCAAATTCCTTTGGTATTCAGATTCAGCCCAAAAGGGGCATTACATTTCCCCATAATTTTTGGACTGATTTATTCTCATGTTTGGGTACTAAGTTGACTCATATCTCGTCACATCATCCTCGGTCGGATGGGCAAACAAAGGTGGTAAACATATGCCTAGAAGGTTATCTTCATTGCTTTGCCTCAAATAAATAGAAGTCATGGGTTTGTTGGCTATGACTAGCAAAATGATGGTATAACACTTGTTTTTGTACCTCATCCAAAATGTCTCCATTTGTGGCATTGTATGGGTACCAACCACCATCCATCACCTCTTTCTTAAGGGTACAACCAAAGGTTCAAGCTGTTGAAGATCACATTCAACACCAATAGGAGGTAATAGCTAGTCTACAAAAGAACTTGGCAATGGCATAAAACCAAATGAAGCAATAAGTTGATCAACGTCGCGATGAAAGACATTTTGAAGTAGGCAATTGGGTTCTTGTGCACCTAAAAGCGTGATGTCCCCTTTTTGGGGAAATAGAAAATTACAACTTCAACCAAAATCAAATCAAAAATATTAGATCCTTCGAATCAAGAAGGATTAGATCCTTTTGAATCAACCTAAAATAGCCCAATGTCAACCAATTACAACCCAAATGGGGTTGGAAGTGGTCAAGGTGGTGAGCTAGATTGGTGGAGACAATCAAATTTTTATTCTTCTCAATTCTGATTTTTATTACAGCAGTGAATTAATTTGAAACAGTTGCCAACAACTGAAAACTTCAAAAATTCATAACTCAATCACTACTCCATATTTTTGCATGAAACCAAGTGCATAATAAACTAGAATTTTAGAGTTTTCCAATGAACTAAAGATCAGATTTTTCTGAGCACTTAAACCCCTTCAAAATAACATCTAAACTTTCAAATCTGGGCGCTAGGGTTAGCAAAAATTAATAAATTAATAACCAGCACTTCCCTCAACTATTTTCACCCTCCAAAAGCTTGTTTTGATGCACAAAAATGCCAAGAACAGATCTGAACTGAAACCACAATTTTTAAGCATCAAAATGTGTCACAAACAATTAATAATCCAACCTAGACTGCTGCAACTTCTAAAATTATTTCCCGCTTAACCAATCAAGCAAAAACCTTCAAACTTTGGATTTTGGGCCACAAAAATATGAAGAATAATATTCCAAACTAGTTTTCACACAGCAGACACGAAACCCTAATTTTGCCCTAAAAGTAGGTTGCCCAACACATTTAGGGCATCAAATCATCTCCAAAAATTATGAAATTAATTGCAAAACATAGCAGATCTGAAAACCAACAAATATGCTCCAAATCATGCAATAATAATCAGATTTGCACCATAAATAAATTCGCTAGGGCAAGGAATTATTTTCCAAGCAATTCGCCACACACTAGATGCAACACACACAAATGGATCCTTATCAAAATCATATTTGCTTCAATTCCAAGTCGAATGAGAGAGAGAGAGAGCACAATGAGAGCTAGGGCATACATCCCATTTCTCCAAGCATGGAGAGACATAAATGATCAAATCAACATCCCCAAAAATGGCCATGCAACCTCCTTTTATAACATAAGGGGTGCAACATTCAAATGGCCGACCTTTTCCCTTTTGGAGGGAAAACAAATAAAACTTAATTAAAATATTAAAAGACTCACTTAATGTGCACTTTATTATTTTCTAATTAAATAATAAAGAGTAACTAACCTATGTGCACATTTAAAGACTAAATAAGACTCCCACTTGTAGCACTAGGCATGCCAAGGGGTTATAATGCAAATGAAAGAGATGAACCGATATATTAGTAATGCCCGAAAAAGGGGACATTACATAAAATCATACAAGTAAATGTCCTTGAAACAACAAAAGAAGGATAATAAGCTTGCTCCTAAGTATTATGGTTCTTGTCAAGTCTTGCAAAGAATTGGCACTATAGCATTCAAGTTGGAGTTACCTCGGTCACGAATACATTCGGTATTTCATGTTCCCAACTTGAAGCTCATTGGATAAAGAGTATCCACAAAGAAAAAGTTACCAAAGTTGGATGAGGAAGGCAGAGCAATTGTGGAACATGAGGAGATCTTTCAAACACACACTAAGAGGTTGTGAATCAAGGCGATTAGGGAGTATTTGATCAAGTGGAAGAATCTGACCAGCGAGGATGCAACATGGGAGGATGAAGTAACCTTGTAAAAGCATCCAAATTTAATCACCGTTGAGGACAACGTTGGTTTGAAGGGGAGGGACATGCTATGCTCTTGACCTATAACATGTATTGTGATATGTGTGGCCAGCTTGGGGCTAGCATAACCCTTTACCTTGTCATATCATATTTCTCTGTCTTCTTATTGTTAGTAGGGTCAACCTGTGGAGTAACCATAGCCTAAGTAGGATATATGTAAGAGGTAGTAGTTAGTACTTGATGTTGGAGTGTTCACATTTGTTGAGCGTTTGGTTTATTTCCAAATCAGTTTAGTGTTAGTTGTGTTCACATTCCCAAGTGAGTTAAGCTTTAAATTAGGGAGTTAGTTTGTTGGTTAGTTGTGAGGAGAATATTTGCATGTACTATTTGGTAAGTGCAAATATTCAATCCCAACAAATGTTTGATTCATGCAACAAATTCTTGTTGCATGAAACAAACCATTTCAGGCTATTTATACCTGATCTCCCTTGTATACACTACAATGGATTGTAATTATTTGTGAGACAAAAACAATATGGAGACTTTGATCTATTTTATGTGTGTTGTGCATAAAGACTCAGATTGTGGTAATGGTGTTTGTTGGAGAGATCTTGGTGGATGAGTGTGTTTAACACTCCCATATGGGATTAGAGCAAGCCTGAGGAAGCCATTGTCAATTGATCCTTTTAGAATTTTTTTATTTTTTGTAAAAAATTATATGCAATATACAAAATTCTCATTCGTTTGTTGGGTTGTATTATGCACGGCTCAGTCTATGTTGGCGAAGATTTAATTTGCTGAATACTAAATTAATCATTGGCGTTGGTCTAGGTGTCTTTATTGCTTTACAACTTCTTGTTCTCTTGTTTTCATTCTACAAACATGACCGTGGAAAGATCTTGAATGGAGAAGGCTCAACGTTAGAAGGTAAATATTGGAATGTATTATAATTCAAGCGATGTAATGTTGGCTTTGATTCAAAGGTTGTCGAAGCGACATATGCTTTTGTTTGCCATCTCTCATTAGTGTGTGACATTGCGGATTTTCTCCTCTCTAAAGGCTTATTGCCTCCCTAATATCTTCGCAAACATTGTGCCTCGCCGCTTGTTATTTGGAGACATTGCAAAGAACAACATCATTGCTACTAGTTGTCAATTGTTGGGACCGAGATATTGTGTTGCGAATGAAAATTGAAGTGGTTGGAATGTGCATTGTAATAAGCGTGGGTATATGATAATAAGCATTGGAAAGTGTATTGGTTGCTTCACTTCCTTGAAATTGATTCAAGCGTTAGAAATCTGCATTATTTAATTGGAGCAATGCCTTGCTCCACACCTTTGGTGTATCCTATCCACATTGTCATCACGTGGCATGACCATTCTACCAACCATCACATGACCCATTTACCCTAGAGCAGAGATTGCACTCGCCTTGTTGAAGCTCGACTCTCCTGGCGTCCTTGTTATTTCTCCGGCTCAGAACTACCCTCAAGTTGACCTCCCTCCAACCTCGACAAAATCAACCCCATTAATGCTCGGGCTCCTAACTCGAGTTATATGCTCATGATTCTAATGCACTCATTGAAAGTACCCTACAACAAAGTTTCAAACAATATTTCAAAGCAAACAAAAATATGGAACCCTAAAACCAAGTGAGATTAGATTGGAGGTGGATGTGGATGATGACCTTGCTCAGTGGAACTCAGTGTTGAATTTTTTTGTTAGGAGTGCGTCAAAATTATTCCTCGCCAAGCCGAATATTCCTTTGTTTGGCATGTTGAATAGTTGTAGCATTGGAATTGACTATTGAGTCTTGTTTTTAGCATTGACGTTGGCATCGGAAGTGCACATTGTAATCCACGTGGGTGCATTATTGGATACTTCATTGGCATTATTGGAATAATACGAAGTGTAGACTTTCTTAATAGGAGGAGCCTTTTTCTCCTCCACCTACAACAGACTAGTCTTTTTCGTAGCAACAACGTCCAAATAAGGCTCCTCAAACATACGATCTCTACTCAAGCGGCACTTCTCCTATTCGTGTTGCATTTGAAACTCAGAACGGCCCTCTAAACTAGGTGACTTGGGGAGACAACCCTAAAGAACACTTCAAGCTTCTTACAAATTTAAACTCGCCAAGGCATTGACCTAGTCACAACACTATGCGTTGGAAAGCAAGGAAAAGTATCGGGTGAGCCATTTTTTTATCAAACTCAAGTTTATAAACCTTACAATTTACTATCCGGAGATATACAATTGTTTGATTTCATAAGCTTAAGTGGCGAGAAAATTTACTAAAGGCTTTGGATGTTGGGGACATCTAGGGGTCGACTCCCTTTACTTGCTTAAATTTTGTTTTCAAAAGTTTTTATGGCAAGAATAAATTAAAAGTTATTTTGGGAGAAAATTTTGAAAGGGGTGTGTATTTTAAGGGGGACTTTCATTTTTATAAGAGGGAGAGAATTAATTTTGGGAGGTGAATTTCTTGAGAGTTTATTACATTGCAATTTTATTGTAGTTTTTCCGTGGGGGCTTTATTATTTGAGGAGGCATTTTTGTAAAGGGGGCTAATTTTATTGTGGAATTTTTTCAATTGTGAGGCCAGTTTTGTTGTCACTTGTACTTTTTGTGGCATATTTTCTTCTCACCTCTCGTGTGTCGAAGACCAAAGGATGAGGTCTAGTCTGACAAGTGGTCAAACCCCCTCACAAGCAAAAAAAAAAATTGTTTGCTTTTTTCCACTTCCTACAAGCTCCTTTCTGGGCCCCACATTTACTCCTACTACCTTTTCTTGCTCTCTATCATGGCTTCTGCCTTGAGCTTGCTGCCCTCTAATCTAAGAATGAGATGTTTTTCTCTCGAAATTTGTGCCATCAAGAGGACTGGTCAAATTTGTGGAAGCAAATAGAAAACTCAAAATGAGAAATTCTCTTCTTTGCATTCATTCACAGCAAAGACGTCACCATTCACTCCCTACAGTAAACAATTGTGAGCCTACAACATCCCCCTCCTCTTGTGGACCTTCGAACCCCTCGCTACTAATCCACTTATGCAACTATTTCTCCCACACCTACTAACCCCGATTCGTCAATATCTAAGTTTGCTCCTATTGTCAATACTCTATTGCAGCTTTTGTTATGGTGTTTGTTGCTCTTGTTGTTGCACCTTCTATTTCTAAGCATGTGCCTAATGTAGTTACACATTCCGTGTATCTCGCTTTTACTCCACGTGCTTAGGTGCATGGCTCCTTTGAGAAGCATACAACTGCATTTGGTCCTCGGATGCTCCGTTCTATGGGATTTTTGGCGGAGGTATTAGCAAACATTCATAGGTTATTGTTTCCCCTCTTCAGGTTGTTATGTGGACTTCACGCAACGGCAATGGTTCCAAAGCGAGTTAATACATCTTCTATGAGATCACTTGTTGGCAGAGCTCTGTTTTTGTTTTTGTTCACTCGACTCTTAATGAGGATCATGAGTTACACGAGTTCTACACCTTCACTCAAGCTTGAGAAACCTAAGATTTTAGTTGTCAGACATGATCAACCTTGCACACATTATGATATTCCTTTGCATGCTCCAGTTGTGCACGCCGCACCGAATCATATGCAGGCGTCTTCCTCAACCATCCATGTTCAATTGGGATGGATATCTGATCACTTGTGGCGGCAACATAAGCGTTCATTGGGAAGGTATTACGGGCGTGGCACCTCCACCACTCAGCTTCTTGATCCACTCATCACTCCTACTACATTGTAATGCTCCTTTTTGTTTGAGTTATTGTCTTTGGCAATTGTAGAGCAACTCTACTATTTCAAATGGTGTCCTTTAGAGATTGGCAGCAATCCAGAGTTCTATGCATCACTTGGTGATTATATTTTGTATGAGAGAATTTTGTAGTTACAATGAGTCTATAGGGCAAAGGAGTTTTTTCATGCGGTTGTGCTCCATTTTGAGCACTTTTCTCTACTTCAGTTGCATGACTTTCCCATCGCCACCAAGGCCATCTTCTTGAGAGGTATATTTCATCGTATCTTTGGCACTTTTAGGCATGTTGACAATCTCCTTCAACTTGTATTTGAGCTTGCCCTCCTTTTGAAGTGTAGAGTCTACTTGAAATCATGTGTCGGCTTGTCAATGTTCAAACAGTTGATTTTATCCACACATACTGATTTGTGGTGGCACTCCACCCATTCAAAGCAATATGGAGGGGTGTGGTGCTGATCTTACTTCGGGTGTCTTGTCAATACCTTGGCGCTTGTTTTTGGTATTTGGTGCACCGCATCTTCAGCGATAGATCGAATTTTAAGTTTCATGAACTCTTACACTATCAACACCGCTGATAGTCTCCTTGCATGGAGCTATTTTGGTGAATTACAGTGTCAACTATTTTGTTTTGTGTGATCGAGCGGTGGATCCAGACCACTAATGCAGAATGAGTTTAAGTGAACATGTCTACCAAACATTTCTTCTGGTTAATAGAACTTTAGCTCTCAAGAAGAGCAGTGGATTCTGACTTGGCAGTGTTTTGTAAGTCTGGCATCCCCAACACTGTCAACATTAGTAGCTTTAGACCATGTGTTCTCATCAGATCTTTTGTGACTTTCGAGTCCATTGAGTGCACTTATGTTTGATGGGCTATTTCCGGTGAATTACGAGTGTCGGCTATTTTGTTTTGTGTGATCGAGCAGTGGATCCAAACCACTAGTGCAGAATGAGTTTAAGTGAACATGTATACCAAACATTTCTTCTGGTTAGCAGAACTTTAGCTCTCAGGAAGAGCAATGGATTTTGACTTGGCAGTGTTTTGTATGTCTGGCATCCCCAACACTTGTCAACATTAGTAGCTTCGGACCATGTGTTCTCATCAGATTCTTTGTGACTTTCGAGTCCATTAAGTGCACTTATGTTTGATGGGCTTCGTTCCATCCAATGTACCTCCTTCAACATTGTGGTTAGTCTTTAAGTCGTGCTTTTGAGACGCCTTACGGCATAAGTTCTCACTCCACTTTAGCTATCGTATTATTGGTTTTTTAGGTATCTTACGGTGACACTTTTTCATCCATGGTAACTCTTTTTTTCCAGTTGTTTGTAGATGGGTACCTAATCAGGCCTAGTTGTTGGGACCCATATTTGGATTTGTCTCCTAGCTTTTCTCATTTCTCACTCCCAACTTAAGGGAGGGTGTTGGAGTGTTCACACTTGCTGATCATTTGGTTTATTTCCAAATTGGTTTAGTGTTAGTTGTGTTCACACTCCCAAGTGAGTTAAGCTTTAAATTAGGGAGTTAGTTTGTTGGTTAGTTGTGAGGAGAATATTTGCACGTACTATTTGGTAAGTGTAAATATTCGACCCCAACAAATGTTTGATTCGTGCAACAAATTCTTGTTGCATGAAAGAAACCATTTCAAGCTATTTATACCTTATCTCCCTTGTGTACACTACGGTGGATTGTAATTATTTGTGAGACAACAATAATATGGAGACTTTGATCTATTTTATGTGTGTTGTGCATAAGCCTTAGACTATGGTAATGGTGTTTGTTGGAGAGATCTTGGTGGATGAGTGTGTTTAACACTTTGATACTTGATAACATATTGCATATTCTATTCTTATTGTAAGGTTGTGGGGTTTGCCCCTCAAAGTGGCTCGGTCATATATTTCTAGTGTTTTGTTCAATTCGCTATCATATTGTGTGAATTTTCTCTACTTTGCCCTTATTATTGTTATATGTTATTGTTTTGTTCTTGATATTCATATTGTGATTCCTAACTGAATATATCTAAGTAATTTCATTACATTGATCTAGAGTAAGCTATTTGATAGATAGGAAGTACATTGGCAGATAATTTAGGAAAAAAATGACCTTGTTGAACTCTCCATATGTCAGCTCAATATTGCCTTGCCCCACAATGCAATGGTGAATTTTTGCCCTCAAAATCTACTTACTATTTCATTCTTATATGGAAGTGAACAACTCTTCAGCTGTCGAACATTGATGTGAAGCTCTAAATTAATGGTTGACATTGGCTCCTATGCCATTGCAACCATTGCACGACCTCCGTTTGAGAGGGCTTTATCTTTACCTTTTCCTTTACTAAAAGAAGTGGGTGACAAAGGAGGTAATCTAACATGGAGGTCATGTTTCTTCATCTCCTTTGTCAAGACTTGTAGCTTCTAAAAGCAATGGGATTCTAAATTACCCTGTTTCTACAAAAGTCACACTTCTTAGAACTCTTCCTACTTGTTGGTACAAATTTGGGCTTAGAAGAATCTTAAATGTTAGAAGTGTTGTATTGTTGCTTGCCTTGCCCTTACCCTTGGATGTCTTTGTTGATATTTTGAATCCTTTTTCGTTGGTGGCCATAATTGCTGTATTCTTTTACTGCTTCAATGTCCCAATGTGTGTGAGTTTGCCTCGCTCATTAGCTAGGCATTGTGCAAATTTTTCAAAGGTGGGCATTTTGAGCTTTGCCCAATGCATGTCGAGTAAAATGAAAGGTTGAGACAAAGATGAAAATAAAGATTTCCCAGCTTGGATTAGAATAAGAGAATCAATTGTTCGTCATTCCTCTCGCTCTAACAATCCTTAACTCGAGTCTTAGGAAACAAAAACTTTGAGAGAAAATCTTGGTGTGTGCAATCAAACTAATCGATTCATTTCCCGGTTGGTGGCCTCTTATGGCATCTTTTTCCCAAAACATTGATAATATTTAGTCCAAGCTTCACTAGGGGTGTCCATGTCCTTTATGTGAAAAAAAAGCTCATTAGGGTCTAACAGATTGCACCTAAGGCTTCATCCCACCCATTGGGACGATTTGATTTTCACAACGACAATGTTTGGCTTTGTTTCTGCACCGATTTTCGCTATGTACAAACTTTGTGCTCTAAAGTAACACAATCATGCCATTCTTCCAAGTGAAAAAATTGTGAGGAGTCGGGAACAAAATGTTATGTCATTGTGTTGGGCATCTTTTTACGAAAAAGGCAATAGTACAAACAAATACAATGCTTGAATGGAAGTACAACAAAACAAAGTATAGAATTGAAACAAACCAAATATGAGGCCACACAATGAAAGAGTGCATGGTTTTGCACACCTTGAAGAGATGAAGGCAAACAAACAAGAGCCTTCAAAGTTACCCCTTCGATTTATTATGACACTTTATAACTATAGTGCAAAATCATTGTTGACCCCATAAATTACTAATTCCTAGTTTTAGCTTTTGTTATGTTACAAATGCCCAAAAAATGGATCTTATGACTTGTTTTGAAGACAACAAAATTACATGGAATTAGGTAAATAAATAAGATTATCTAATTGCATGGATGCGTAGAGAACGAAAAAATATGCAATTTGAAAAAAGCATTGACCTCAAAGCACTTACGTAGGAGGAGTTTATGGCCTCCAAAAGTTCGGTGATCGAAACAGTGAAGGCCTCTGGAAAACTAAAATAAGTCTAACTTCAAATACAATTTCATAGAGTTGTTCATATTGGTAAATCAAAACTCAATGAGCCTCAGGACGAATCATGGATCCAAGTCTAAGGCGCTTGTGCAAGTTTTGGGGGAAATTCGGAAGACTCGGCAAGTCCACAACGAGTCCTACCAAACTCACAAGTTTGACAAGACTTGCGAGTCCCACATCTAGACTTGCGAGGCCTATCCTTTTCAAGTTTTTCAAACACAAAAAAAAACAGCTTTGATTTTCTTAAGAACTTATAAAACCCGTTCTTCAAGAAATGGTCAACAATCATAGCATACCAAACTCTAGGAGCATGCTTTAAACTATAAAACACCTTTTTTAAGGCAGCACAAGTAGATACTTGATGCTTTTTACTCTCTTTGCTTATCCTAGTGGCTACTTCATGTAGACTTCCCAGTCAATTTCTCATTAACCAAAGCACTTTTGACATATAGCTAAATGGGAAGACAAAGCAAGGACACATCCGAGGGTGATCACTTTGGCCATAGGTGTTAAGGTTTCTTCATAGTCAATGCTTCTTTTCACTTATAGACTTTAGCCGCTCATTTGGCGTTATGCCGATCTATTGGATGTAATTTTCTCTTTGTACATTATGTTTTTGTTTCGCCACCACCGTGGATTTCTAAATCCATAGTTTGTGTACAAGGACATAATGTTATGAATATGAGACCACACAAAGAAAGTGTGCATGGTTTTGCACACAAGGTAAATAAGAGCCTTTAGAGTCACCCCTTCAATATTATTGATACTTTATAATTTTAGTGCAAAATCATTGTTCCCCCATGAATTACTATTTTCTAGTTTAAAATTTTGCTATGTTATAAAGGCCCAAAATGTAATGTCCCCTTTTCCCAATCGAAGACTTTTGGCCCATTTCACAACCCAACGACCAAAGGAAAATATAAGGGTGACTTAAGTCACAATGAGTTATTACAAAGTGCAAAAAATATTAATAAAGCACTTGTATTAATTTATTTGACTTAATAATAAATTTGTAATCTCTAAATAGGTGCATTGGGTATAATATTATGTTGTATCCTTTCTAGGGAAAGTAGAAAAGAGACCCATCCTAATTTTGTGTCATCCCTAGGTAAAAATGCGCCTTGGACAAAAGAGGGAAGTAGAGTTTAAAAAGGATAAAAGTTATTACTCTTCCCTAGGAAAGTGCAACTTGGCATGAGAGGCCAAGATAAGTGCGCCTAGGTTTGGGTATACTTTTAGGGTATTTTGGCACTCTTTTCTCATTGGAAGATGAAAAGGTCATTTTGTAATATTTTCCTATAAAAAGGAGAGGGGGCAGCTTGGGTAGAGCAACCATAAAATCATTTTATCAATTCTGAATTTGATCTTAAGCCTGGTGCTTTTGTATTAAAGTATCCTAAGGACGAAAACCCTTAGTATATTGCCTCTAGAGGACGAAAACCCTCTTGGAGATTAAGAGGAATTTCCACATAGGATTTTCCACAGAGCTTACACAGGATTTCAGTATTTTCCAGCAGCAGTTAAGGAGTTTTTGGCAATAAAGGACTGAAGAATTCATCACAGCAGTGTCATTGTATTTTCTGTGTATGAAGAGACCCAGTATGTGGCTGGTTTTCAATGTCTTGGACGCATCTCAGGTCTGAATTTCTTTATTATTAATTGTACTAAATTCTGGGAGTCCAAATAATAGTTTTCCGTGATTTTGGAAGGTTTTTAAGTGCTGTTCGCAGTCATTCAAATCTGCAGATTTCTGCGTACAGTCCCAGCCTGTTTATATGTTCAAAAAGGTCAATTTTTGCTTTATAATAAACTGTTACAGTTCTGAACTTGTTATGGCAATAATGGATAATGTTGGTAGTAGTTTTGTGTGGACTTTCATCATCTATACTAGTCGCCTTTGCTAGGATACAGCTGAAACTGCTGTATTGATTGCTGTACAGTCTTCAAAACAGCTCTGGTTCAGTTTAGGCTAAGTTTCTATGCAAAACCCTAGCTGCACTTCTCTCATAAATTCAGATCTGTATTAGTGTGAATGCTATAAAAAGTCTTAAATCTGCTTTTAGTGTCTTAATTGATCTAAATTGCATTGGAGAACAAGATAGATCCATTTGGGGATCTTTCACAAAAATGGTCTTGTGACTTGTTTTGAAGATAACAAAATTACATGGCATTAGACAAATAAATAAGTTGATCTAACTGCTTGGATGTGTAGAGAGAAAAAATATGCAATTTGAAAAAAACATTGACCTCAAAACACTTATGTATGAGGATTTTCGGACTCAAAGGCAATCAGCAAAGACTAAAGGCCTCTAGAAAACTAAAAAAATCTAACTTGAAAATAGAATTTCATAGAGTTGTTTATACTTTATACTACAAGTTTTGAGGGCAAATTCAACATACTCGGCAAGTCTACAAGTGAGTCTTATGAGTCCTACTAGACTTACAAGTTTGTCGAGGACTTGCGAGTCCCTTGTTTGGACTCACCAAGGACTGCCTTTTTCTTCTTTTTTATCAACACAAAAAAACACATATTTGAACTTTCTTAAAAATTTGAAACCCATTCTACAACAAATAGTCGCCAATCATAACATACCAAGCTCTAGGAGTATGCTTCAACCTATACAAAGACCTTTGTTGAGGCAAGTATAGTAGATACTTGAAGCTTTGTTTTCTTAATCCATTATAAGTCTCCCTTTTGCACCTTACTTGCCTCCTCAAAATTGGAAGGCTTTTTTCGTAGTCAACACTTGAACTATGAGCGCATAATTAAGTGTTTTGAGTGTTTATCTTATTGCCTTTTCTTCTTGCTTGAGAAGTTGTCTTGGAAACAGTCTTCAAATATCGCTTTCACCATAGTTCAAAAAATCGTTTATCGCAATTTATCGGCAGGCCAAATTTTGACTCGGAAATCGGGAATCAACAATTTATCGGCATTAATCGGCAACTTTATCGCTACTTTAAAAAAACATTTAAATTCATAAAATAAACTTAAATTAAATGTAAAAACAATGTTAAATGATGCGAGAAGTGACTCTATAGAATGCCATAGGCCCATATGCATATTTTTGATTAAGTTTTGACCAAAAAAGAGAGTACAAACTACAAAGTATGCAAACAAAAATGCTCATAGAGTCATGTCACATGTGACTTTTGAAGTATCACTATCAAATATCAATAATATTCTATTTCATCAAGCACGCCTAAAATAAGTCTGTTGCACTTGCGGCTGCCTCGTGGAAGTGGAAGGTAAACATTCCTCCTCTGTAACACCAACATTGTCTTCTACAAACATATCATCTGGATCATCACCAACTTCTAATGTCCTTGATGGTATTGCTTCTTCAGTCTCCCTCTCCAAAGCAGCTATCTCCTCTGTAGTAAACATAGGCTCCGCATCATCAGGGTCAACAATCCAGTCATCATATGGATCAATGTCAGCCAAGTCAATTGCATCATAACTCTGTGCCCCCTCCACTTGTCTCACACGAAGACGAAGATTGTATCGCATAAAGACAAGGTCATTGAGGCGTTGTGTTGTCAACTTGTTGCACTTCTTTGTGTGAACAACTTCAAACATGCTCCAATTACGTTCGCATCCAGAAGCATTGCATGGCTGACACAAAATGCGGATGGCTAGCTTTTGAAGATTTGGTGTTTTTGCACCATAATCTTCCCACCACAAATCTGCAAATAAAACATTTATAAAATTGTAAGTTAACTAGGCTTGAATAAATAAAAGAATTCTAAACTTCTAGTATCTAGTTCTATGTGTAAAGAGACTAAATACAAATGACTCAATTTGTTTTTACCTGGCTGAGAAGTGTTTCTTCTTTTCACACATAGAGCCGAAGAAAAGAGCCTCCCCTCTGCAGTCTTGTAAATCTGCAGCTCGTCAACAATTGCATCTCTAATATCTTCATCAGGTACCATCCTCTCTATGCATGTATTAATGCCATCCATAACCTCCTCATCAGCCTTAAATGATGGGGAAAAGAAAAACTTTGGGTTTAGGTAGTACGTCGTTGCATGTATATGTCGATGGAGTGTCTTGTTCCATCTCCGATCGATTATGCGCCAAATGGGTTCATATTTTTTCATTGATTGTGCCCATAATATTTAGTTATGGCCTCCTTGGCCACATCCATAGCCTCATACAAATAACCCATTGGGTTTTTCTCCCCATCCACCATCCGTAGAACTCGAACCAAAGGCTCTGACACCTAAAACAAAATAACATATAAATTTAAAATCAAAATTAATAAAAATATATATAACAAACAAATGATAAATAAACAAATATTCAAGTTTAGTTTACCTTCATGATTTCTTCCATTTGCTTTGCAAACACATCATCAAAAATGGTCTTCACGACCCTTTCCCCTTCGGTCTTCTTGGCATAGGGAGACTCCATCCATCGCGTGCTCACAAACATCTGCTTAAGGGATGTTAATGAGGTTGCAATGCTTTGCAATGTAATGAAGTTTGTGGCAAATCATGTGACCCCTGATTGCACAAGCTCCTTTCCATTGGTGTGCTCTCTCATCAAGTTTAGCACCCAAGTGTGATTGTAGATGAACTTTGTAATATTTCTTGCGTCTTCAACCACATTTTTCACCCATGAGAGTTTTCCTATGTCCTCCAATAAAAGATCCAAACAATGGGCTGCACAAGGGTCCAAAAAAGTGTAGGGTGCCTCTCCTCAAGAAGTCTCCCTGCTGCTACATATGTTGCCGCATTGTCTGTCACAACTTGGACGACATTCTCCACACCCACCTCTTTCACCACCTCATCTAACATATCACACAAAGTGCTTGTAGTTTTCACTTGGTGGGAAGCATCGATTGATTCAAGAAAGACCGCCCACTGATGCCACTTTATGAAGTTAATCAATGTGCGGATTTTCCCATCTATCCACCCATCGGACAAAATAGTGCATCCTCTTTTTGCCATACCTTTTTTGTTTTTCTACAAAAGCTTTGGTATGTGCGACGGAATCCTCAACAATGGGCCACTCAAATCATGTGGAGTAGGAGCTTTGAACCCCTCCCGACAACAAATCAATGCGGTGACCAAATTCTCCCAATATGGACTTTTTGCCACAATGAAAGGAATGTTGTTGTACCAAAAATTTGCCGCAGCTATTATTGCTTCATTGTGCATTTCTTTATTCCAAGCGGTACCTTCGAGTGAAGGCTATGAACCAGGACTACTTCGAGGAACAAAAAACATCGTTGAACTACTATCAGTGGATGAGCCTCGTCCCAATGTTTTGCTTGGGGAAAACGATTTATCACGATTATCGCCCAATAAATCGCGATTTTTTGAACTATGGTCTAAACCACATGGGCACATGACATGAGGTAGACTCCACTAATATTTCTCGGATCAACCAAATCATTAGTTGTCTTTAGCATATTCCGAGGTAAAAGAATTAATTCAATATTCCTCCTATTCAAACATTTTGCAATTTGACTAGAAATTCTTCAAAATAGGTAAAAATGCATGAGGTTAGTTCTTAGAATTTTCTATGCATTGACATGGATCTATAACTCTTCTCGCATTCCGAGAAAGCCATTGCTTTATTTATTTTCTTTTGTAGCCAATCCTTTGTAAAATCTTATTAAGGTGTTACTTTTCTTGTTCTATGTCATCAGCATGTCCAAGGGCCATGGTGGGAAATGTGGATATTTTTTTGTTCCTCGTTAAATCTTGGGTGAGGTTATGGGCCGTCTTTAATGTTTTGTCAATAAACCTAAGTTACATTCTTAAGATTTTTAATCATGGGCTACACAATGTACTCCAAACTCCACGAGGTCAAACATTGGGACGAGGCTCATCCACTGATAGTAGTAGTTCGACGATGTTTTTTGTTCCTCGAAGTAGTCCTGGTTCACAACCTTCACTCGAAGGTACCGCTTGGAATAAAGAAATGCACAACGAAGCAAGAATAGCTATGGCAAACTTTTGGTACTACAACAACATTCCTTTCAATGTGGCAAAAAGTCCATATTGGGAGAATTTGGTCACTGCATTGACTGTTGCCGGGAAGGGGTTCAAAGCTCCTACTCCCCATGATTTGAGTGGCCCATTGTTGGAGGATTTTGTCGCACATACCAAAGCTCTTGTAGAAGAGCAAAAAAAGGTATGGCAAAAAAGAGGATGCACCATTTTGTCTGATGGGTGGACAGATGGGAAAAATCGCACATTGATTAACTTCCTAGTGGCATCAAGTGGGCAGTTGGTCTTCTTGAAATCAATTGATGCCTCCCACCAAGTGAAAACTACAAGCACTTTGTGTGATATGTTAGATGAGGTGGTGAAGGAGGTGGGCGTGGAGAATGTCGTCCAAGTTGTGACAGACAATGCGGCGGCATATGTAGCAGCAGGGAGACTTCTTGAGGAGAGGCACCCTACACTTTTTTGGACCCCTTGTGCAGCCCATTGTTTGGATCTCTTATTGGAGGACATAGGAAAACTCTCATGGGTGAAAAATGTGGTTGAAGACGCAAGAAATATTACAAAGTTCATCTACAATCACACTTGGGTGCTAAACTTGATGAGAGAGCACACCAATGGAAAGGAGCTTGTGCGATCGGGGGTCACACGATTTGCCACAAACTTCATTACATTGCAGAGCATTGCAACCTCATTAACATCCCTTAAGCAGATGTTTGTGAGCACGCGATGGTTGGAGTCTCTCTATGCTAGAAGACCGAAGGGGAAAGGGTCGTGAAGACCATTTTTGATTATGTGTTTGCAAAGCAAATGGAAGAAATCATGAAGGTAAACTAAACTTGAATATTTGTTTATTTATCATTTGTTTGTTATATATTTTTTTATTAATTTTGATTTTAAATTTATATGTTATTTTGTTTTAGGTGTCAGAGCCTTTGGTTCGAGTTCTACGGATGGTGGATGGGGAGAAAAACCCAATGGGTTATTTGTATGAGGCTATGGATGTGGCCAAGGAGGCCATAGCTAAATATTATGGGCACAATCAGCGAAAATATGAACCCATTTGGCGCATAATCGATCGGAGATGGAACAAGACACTCCATCGACATATACATGCAGCGGCGTACTACCTAAACCCAAAGTTTTCTATTCCCCATCATTTAAGGCGATGAGGAAGTTATGGATGGCATTAATACATGCATACAGAGAGAATGGTACGATGAAGATATTAGAGATGCAATTGTTGACGAGCTGCAGATTTACAAGACTGCTGAGGGGAGGCTCTTTTCTTGACTCTATGTGTGAAAAAAGAAACACTTCTCAGCCAGGTAAAAACAAATTGAGTCATCTGTATTTAGTCTCTTTACACATAGAACTAGATACTAGAAGTTTAGAATTCTTTTATTTATTCAAGCCTAGTTCACTTACAATTTTATAAATGTTTTATTTGCAGATTTGTGGTGGAAAGATTATGGTGCAAAAACACCAAATCTTCAAAAGCTAGCCATCCACATTTTGTGTCAGCCATGTAGTGCTTCTGGATGCGGCGTAATTGGAGCATGTTTGAAAGTCGTTCACCAAAGAAGTGCAACAAGTTGACAACACAACTCCTCCTCAATGACCTTGTCTTCATGCGATACAATCTTCGTCTTTCATGTGAGACAAGTGGAGGGGGAACGAAGTTATGATGCAATTGACTTGGGACATTGATCCATATGATAAGCGGATTGTTGACCTGATGATGCAGAGCCTATGTTTACTACTGAGGAGAAAGCTACTTTGGAGAGGGAGATCGAAGAAGCAATACCATCAAGGACATCGAAGTTGGTGATGATCCAAATGATATTTTCAGAGAAGACAATGTTGGTGTTACAGAGGAGGAATGTTTACCTTCCACTTCCACGAGGCAGCCGCAAGTGCAATAGACTTATTTTAGGCGTGCTTGATGAAATAGAATATTATTGATATTTGATAGTGATACTTCAAAAGTCACATGTGACATGACTCTATGAGCATTTTTGTTTGCATACTTTGTAGTTTGTACTCTCTTTTTTGGTCAAAACTTAATCAAAAATATGCATATGGGCCTATGGCATTCTATAGAGTCACTTCTCGCATCATTTAACATTGTTTTTACATTTAATTTAAGTTTATTTATGAATTTAAATGTTTTTTTAAAGTAGCGATAAAGTTGCCGATTTCCAGTCAAAATTTGGCTGCTTAGATAAATCGTCTAAACGATTTTTTGAAGTATGGTATAGACCATATATTGGTGAAATGGGTAGAACCATTCGGACGAGGATAGGAGAGCATTGTGTGGATGCCCGCCATGACCTGGGTAGCAAAATAAGATCTTGTGGAACATCCGAATCGCAACCACTCATCACATTCAAACAGAATAAGTAAAAGTGATCACAAAGATAACAAATTTCATGAAGCGGAGGCCATGGGGATGCAATTGAATAGTTAAAAGTAATCGCTAAGAGGACAAATTTGATGAGAGTCCTTAGGGAGGCAATTGAACTATAAAACATCCTAATAAGGATGCTTGTTTCTACTTAAAGAAACCTACCATTCAAGTAACTAATTTATTTATTCTAATTAATTAATTCATAGCTCAACTAAGGACTAACTCTCATTGGCTTAGATGCGAAACAAGTCGATGGAAAAGGCCTAAAGAAAAATGGGAAGAGAGACTCTGTGTCTTTTGCTCTAGACAGGCAGTGGAATCAAAAAAACACTTTATTATAGAATGCAATGCTTATAATGACATTTGTTTGAGATATGCAATCAATTTCACAACATTATCGGTGCAGGGGAGATGTTGAGTGAAGAGTTTATAGCTAACATGGGAACTTCATCATCAAGACTAACAAAAGAAAATCAGAAATGATGAAAATAAAAGAAACTGGTTTTACTGTCTCATAGGCTATTTTTAGCCTCGTGGACATTAAAAAGTTTTCATTTCATAATAGAATTTATTAAACCTCTTGTAAAGAGTTATTTATATAAGCAGCTCTATTTGATAATCCATATTCGTCTTCCGCACTTATAAGTTATAATGGTCACCCCGGTCATCACAAACAAGATATTCATCAAACATTACCTTTCAGTTTTGTCAAGCTAATTCTGTGAAAAAACAACATAAATATTTTGAAGTTAAAGATTAAAAAAATCAACATACCAAAAAGATATCAGCCAAACCAAGAGTTTTTTATTTATTTATTTATTTAGTTTATATACTTATATCGAAATTAATTACAAATTAACAATGAAATTATTTCAATGACTAAAAAATTTACCGCTGAAAATATTTAATATTAAATAATTACAATATATGGCATACCTGTTCCCATGGCCCCTCACTAAGAACAATGGGAGCTGCTGGAATATAACTGCTGGGATGCGCTTCCGCAGCGCATTTAACAATGCGCCCATTCAAACAACTAAAACCAGAGCTGCTTGAGATCTGAAAAATAAAATCCAAACAAACAAAGCAAGGAGATCATTTATGTAATTTTTACTCCAGATAAACTCGAAATTCAACCGAAAAAAAAATACTCTAATGTGCAGAAAAAGGTATAGCTCAAATAGAATTTGAGCTTGCCTTTAAAAAAGCTTTCAAAGGGGCACAATATTGAAGTGAGATGGGAGATAATTATTGGCATGAAGGCCATTCATTTGGGCAAATGCAGGATGTCTTTGAATTGGAATAGAGCTTTGAAGGGACATTTTCAGGGCGGCCATTCTTAGCCTTGATTTGGTTTTGCGCGGTATTCTGTTGTAGAAGCCTTAGGGCTATCATTGAGCAGGTATTCAAAAGGATGATTCGAAAATTTATTCTATTAGCTTTGTCTTCGTTAGGTGCCTATTGTGCGTAGGAATATAATTTTGCCTTTAGTCTTTCTCGTAATGGGTAGGAAGGAGTTCACTTTTTCTTTTCTTTCTTCTTTTCTTTTTGGTCGGATTGCTTCTATATTATTGATATAATATATGTAGTATAATGTTGATCATACAAAAATATAGGTAGAAAGAGTTACGCTCTAAAATGTCAATTATATCAAGCATAAAGGCCTTTGAGAAGGAGGTCAAGAAAACTATACAACGATAACAAACATGGCGGTTGGTGGATGTAAAGGAGGACTATCAAGGTTTTCTCCCAACCACTAGTGACAAAGGGGTGAGTCATATTCGAGATGAGGTCTCATCCATCGTTCTAGTGTTACTCTTCTTCTTCGCTTTCTTTGAGAAGAAACGGCTAAAGCCAAATGTGGGAATTTCGCCGGAGGAGCATCCCAACCACTACCGCCGCCACCATTGAGATGGTCAAAAACACCAAGTGTTATAGGTGGGTGAAGGGGGCAAAAGAGTGACACTGGCAAGAAAAACTTCACATGTTGTTAAAGCGATTGTCTATGAAAACCTCGCCATAGCTCTAAGAAGGAGAGCACGCGCGAAGAATCAAGACACCCGATTGACGACATATAGAGCATTCCCCGGTGAGAGAGCCATGAGGCTTTCACTTAATAAAAGTAGGGTATAGCATGTTAGTTCGAAGGGTATTAAAGAATGCCCTTAATATTAGTATTTACCTCTAATTAGTTGTAGACACCCTAAATATGCTATTATGTATTCTAAACCTCATAAATCATCTCATAATTACTTCACAACACATTACAATCATGTCCGACCTATTACGATCACTTTTGATATATTTTGCTATTTTACGACCCTTAACGATATTCTATGACAAAGTGTCCCAAATCACACTTCTATTATCCTCATAACTTCCTAATTATCTTCTATCACTCGCACATAGTTCCGAATCATTAAATATTTGTCATATAAGCTCTATTACACTTGCACCTCACTCTTATGATTAATTAATTAATCCTATCACCCTTATTATTCATCCCCTACCCTATTAGCTAATTTAATATCACAATAATTAATAAATCCTCCACCTATCCATTTCCACCTCACTAGTTGACATCTCAAGTTTACTAAAGCAAGTCTAATCATGACTAAGGCTAAAAATCATTAATTAATCTGTGAGTACAAGTTTAAATTAAATCAAATCATAGATTTGAGTTAACTAAAACATATCCCTTGAATCATGGCTTTCCAAATTAAATAAAAACTCTCTCCAAGCTAAAACTCACATCACTTTTTGGGTGAATAAAACAAAAGACATGAAATATTAATTCAAAGCAAATCTTTAAATATTCAAAAGATATGTCACCTTTGCCAAACTCAATGACAACTCACTCAATCAAGCTCAAATCAACAGCTTATCTTGCCAATCAAATTAGAAACTCAAACAAATCATTCCAATCATGCTTCAGTCAACCTCAAATCAAAAATCAATCACACAAATCAAGGATCTGGGATTCTCTTCCCTCAACTATAAATAAAAACTCATTCCTCTCCATTTTTCATCTTTGGAAGCTTAAGAATTTGCATTGTTATTGTGTCAAATTGCCATTCAATTTTACACATTGTTATGTTATCCATTTGATCATGAATCTATCAATTAATTCAATCATCAATCATTTACATTGCTCGTAGTTGAAGTCTACTTCCATTCGGAACATTTCTTATAGAGCATCCACATCCAATTTATCATAGAGATTCAACAAGCTCGGTGCTTCATTCCAAGCTTCACCAATCTCATATGAGGTTACAAGGAGGTACAATCATGTTTGTTGATTGTTTGTTTTCTTCCCTTATTTCCCATTTTCTTTGTATACATTTCTCAGACGCTTGGTGGGACCTCCCACACATTTTTTTGATCATTTTTATCGAATCTAACATCTTTCTTGTGTTGTTTCTACTATTTAGAAACTATTAAGAAGTTTTACGAGTCATTCCATAAGCATGTTTGAGAGCGGTTCAAAAAAATGGTCATTTTGGCCATGATCTAATATTTTTTGTGCAAGTATAAATGATTTGCGCTTTTGTGACATCATTTGTGCTAGTGTAACCCGTGATTTACGCTAAGCATCACCAAATCATGTTTTCATCACATAGCATGCACTTGTGTGTGTCTATTTGTGTCTCCATCAATTTCACTTGTATTTTTGTTTTACCTTTTTTAGTATTTTTGCATATCTACATTTTCATTTTATTGTTTGCATTAACGTTAAACGAGTTGCACTAGCATGTTGATTTGGTGTTTAGTGTGTTTTATGTTAACAACATCAAACCTATATTTCCATCACATAAGCTATGTTTCCATCTAAGTGAATGTGTTACCATTGTATTGAGTGTGTTTGTGTTCGTTAAAATTGTGTTTGTGTGTATTTTAGGTGCATTTGTGTTAATTTTATCTGTGTTTTTGTTCATTCTATACGTGTTAGCATTATGTGTCAAAATATATATTTTCCGTAGTTTTCCAACATTCACTTATCTCTTTGTTTGTTGTTTTTGTACTATTTTCATGACTATTTTATGTTGGTTTATACAGAATAATAGACTTTAACACTTGTTTTTAATTCTATCTAACTAATTTCAATCATTTATCTTGTTTTTCTCTTTCATTTCTAAGCATTTGAGCATTTATCAATTAAAATCAAAGTAGTGTATGTTCTTCTCTTGCACCTTCAAGTGATCTTGAGAATCAAAAGCGGTTGTAATTCCTTTATTAGTTGTTTTACTAATCATATTTTTGCTTCCATGATCAAAAGTCATGTATGCTCTTCTCTCGTGTCCTTAGATGATCTTGAGAATCAAAACAACCAAGCCCTTTAATTTCAAATATTTCTCCTAACTTTGTTTGGAAAATCCTTATCAAAACAAGAAAATAAAACAAATAAACTACTAATATTTTACATGTAGAATCTACCTTGCTTAAAATTAGCTTTGGAAAAAGTTAGGTATAACATTTGTTTTTCTTGTTGTTTTCATCAAATTTGTAAAGAACTTGTTTGTTATCACTTCATATTTGTATTTGTCCATAGTGATGTGGATTTCATCACCACTTAGCTACATAGGTTATATGGATTTCATCGCCATACACTAACTCATATTGCATTGCATTGCACTTGATGTGGCCTAGGAGGTTGGGTCTTCTTTTTAGGGGTCGGGGTAAGTTTAGTGTTAATTTTGGAAGATGTGGCTAAATCTAATTTGATGGGAGGGTGGGTAAGGCTAGCATCTGTATGACCCCTAAGGTAGCAATAGATTTAGGTAAGGGAGATGATATAGGCGTGGGTAGGTGTTTGGGTGTAGATGTCTATTGGGTTATGGGAAGAGGTGTGAGTTGGGCCATGGGTGATGATATGGAAGGTGTTGCAATAGTCATGGTTGTGTTTGGTTTGGTCGCTCGGAACACTTTTGGATAGATAGTGGAGGTGTTAGCGAGTGGCATGATTTGTGTCATTTGTGTTGAAGCAGTAGAAGGCATCCCCAAAGTAAGGCTCTATCGACATAGTCTAGGCGATCGGCCAAGCATGAGAATGGTACTAACATAGGTGGGGCCGACGTGGATCGAGTGGCAATCCTCATAAAATGTGTTTGAGATACAGGGAAATGGCTAGCCTCGGACTTTATGGGTAAGAGAGCCGAAAGTAGATCAACAAGATCTTGAAGGTCCGATGGTGAAGGGTCATCAAAAGACATTGGTACCTCAATAGGATCCTCTATGGGTAGAGGAGAGGATGGGCCAAACGAGGTTGACTCTCCTTGTGATGGTGTAGGTGGTGGACCTGCATCTTCTATGAGTAGGAGAGGTGTCATTGACAATTACTCATAAATTTGAGGGGTCAAAGGTGGCGTGCTAATTATAGGCTCTTCCACGGGTGAAGAAGAAAATGAAGGGGGTGCCTCTGTGGGTGGAGGAGTAGATGAAATAGGCTCTTGTGCAGGTAGGGGAGCTCAAGCTAAGATTTCATCTATGGAAGGAACATGAGGCAATTGGGAAGTAATTGGTATGTCATCAAAAATAGCGTGAACCTCACGGACATTGCTATCATTGTTTGAGGTATCACCAACTTGGTTGGAAGATGGGGCATGATTAGGGAATGACTTCTTGAAGATGTGTAGGTTTTGGTTAGCGGGTGCATTTGGGCTATCCAAGACTAGATCTTTGTTGTTTAACATTTCTTGGACGATATTCTTAAAGGTGATGCGATCATCACTATGACCTTTGACATAATGATAGTTGCAAAAGTCATGTTCCTTATACCATGCGGGCATGGATTGCTCAGGTCAAAACTAGTATGTGGTTTTATAGGTGGAAGGGTAATGGCACTAGCCTTAACAAGATTTTCCAAAACAAAAGAATAAGATTCTCCTATGGAAGTGTACGTTCATTGTTCTCGTATGAACTGGAAAGCTTAGAACAGAGAGAGATTAGAAGGGGGTTTGGATGGGTTTGATTGACGAGGGGGGCCAGCCTTAAGAATTATGGCGTTGGCAGATCCTTTGGGCTTTAAATAGTTGTTTTGAGGTTTCAAATATGAAGAGGCATCATTTGATTTGAACGCGATGTTCTTGTTATGAAGTTGAATCTTCTTCTCTTTGATAGCACAAATTTCCAATTTCTGTGCCACGGTGAATGCCTCGTCGGGCCAAAAGTGCGAAAGGTCATTACCTGCAGGGTTGGTGAGATGTGTCAGCACAAGCTCAAGTAAATAGCTCTATGAGTTTAGTTTTAGGTAATTGAAATGTGAGCTAGTTAATTAGGCACAAAGTGAGTGACAGAGTCGGTGATAGACTCACCGTCATACTATCATGTGGAATAAAGATCAATCATGGTAACCTTCTTAACAATGTTGATGGAGAAGTGATCTTGGAAGGCTTGGGCTACTTGATTAAACAAGTAGATGGAGTGTCTGGTATCCTTTGTACTCGGTCAATGCAGTCATGTCGGGAAATTGGGAAGGTCCATAGGAGTAAAGTGTCATCATGGGTGATCAGGTAACACCCATGTTTGAAACACCGCAAATGTTGTTGCGGGTCTTCTTTACTATTGAAACGGTTGAATTTTGGTATTTCCCAATGTACAGGGTATGGGTGAATAGGAATAAACGAATGAATGGGATCATTATAGATTTCATCATAGGTGAGAGAATTGCGTGATCCGGAAACCGATGCTTCTAGTGTCTGCATCCTTTCCATCATCAATTTGATAAGTTCGTTGGTAGGTTGTGGTGGAAGGGTTCCTCCTGTGGCATAAGGGGGCTGATATTGAACCTGTGAAATGGATGGCATTCCATTGTATGGTGATGTTGAATAGGGAGGTTAAGAATAGGGGACCGACATAGAGGGTATGTATCTAGAATGGGTGACAGACGAGATAGGGGGTTATTGATAGTATGTGTATGTAGGTGGGATGGTCGTAGTGACTCGGAATGGAGTAGGGTCACCGACACCATGAGCGGTTGTGTTGCAATGGGTATTTGTGAGACAATGGGTGTAGACGAGGCTTTGGCCTAGGTGGTTGATGAGGGGACAATAGATACGGAAGGTGTGAGTGATATCTGCAGATGCAACAGTCATGACGAGTATGGATCCTAGCTACGAAACTATTAGGGGTGAAGCAGGTGAGGGTAACACCACATTATTAGGGGCTGATGCAGAAGCAAGAATAAGGGCAGGAGAGATGGATACAGGCATGTCGTATATCAACTGACCTAAGGAGTCCCGAGTGGAAGAGTGGGAAAGGTAGAATTGTAAGGCCGCAGGATTCTGATCAAGGAGTCGTGCAAATTCTTCGTCACCTGCAGCAATGGTGGTAGGTAAGGTTGGATCCATGGGTGACAGGACAGAGGGTGGTGAAGGACTAGGCGGGAGTGGTTGACAACTAGCGTGGAATATGAGGGCGTTAGTCTGGATGCGAGTCAGCACCATGTGAACAAGTGCTGACCTGGTAAGACTATATTTTATAGATGACACAAAAAGTAGCAGGACATAAAAGAATGAGGCTGGGAGAGTGAATTTGGTCAAGATTTGGATCTGGAAAACCAAATATAGACACCGACGATGCTCTGTTTGACCGATGACGATTCTTTGGAGAACCGAGCGTTGGTCAAAGAAACCAATGCCTAAGTTCATTATTGAAAATCCCAATTTTAAGAAAATGAAACAATACAAGGAAATGTTTTTTGTATGATGGTAATATCAACAGAGTAGAATAGAGTATCAAGAAAATATGTTAGTTCCCAAAGGGCCAAAAACCAGAACTGAATGATGAATGAAGACTGTCCCAAGCTAAAGTACCAAGAATTCGAGAGCCAACACTCATTTGGTATAACCGATTTACAGTAAGATGAAAACCGAAGCGATGGTTAATGTGAAATTGAGACAAAAATGAAGAAAATTGGGTTGTGATTTAAATCAAGTGAAGAATCAAACCCATGAATATGAGAATGAAAAGATGGGGCCCTGGCACACTCAGATAAAGTTGGAATATTCCAACTATGATGGGGAGTGTGCAAAGAAAAAATAAAAATGCGGAATTGTGTCCTCACACCTCAAAACGCAAAGCAAGAAGAACGCTAAGAAAAATACAATCCTAAGAGTGATTTTTCTTTATGTGTGTTCAACTTACGCTATTTAGAACTGACTGTGTGTATTTAGAACATAATTTTTTTGGTTAAGAAGGCACCCTATGAAGAAGGATATCTAAAAGGAGAGGTTTCGGGTATGTTAGGGGGGGGCGGGCCGTCCCTCTAGGATGATGACTTGACAAAGGAAGCAGTGGGATTACTCGCCAATTTGATCATGTGATCGCGGACAGGTGTTCCTAGGTAAGATGTTGTTTAAGAAAGATATGTATAGTTTAATTTTGTGCAAGTTTGGTAAGACATAGAGAGAGAAAATGTGATTTCTATGATTCTTTGTGTCAACCATCAGCTGGGCATGACTTCTAGCATATAGGTTGCCCTCATTTTAATGTGATCTAAATGCAACAAATTAGAATGTAATGCAACCAATTTTAAGCCCAAATCAAAAAGGTTATGTTCGATGAAGCAAATAATGAATAGGAGAGGGTATGCTCTTTCACTAAATGCAGAAAGCAAGAAAGAAGAATGATTCCTTTTTAAATGCACCAATAGAAATGTTTCTTTTAGAGCAATTAGAAAGAAGAGAAGATTACAGAGAAAAAAATATTAATGTGTAAGCCTTTTAAAGGGAAACAAACACACAACTTTCGCCTAGAAATGAAGAAAATGCAACAGAACCCCTGATGGCTCCCACCGGAGAAGCAAAATGTTTCATCATTTTCTTTACGCTTTTAAATGACGAAACAAATAAGGGTAAGGGCTAGGAGGAATACCTATTAACTGGGTTGGTTGATGGTTGATGCACGCATTCAAACTTCTCGATCCAATGTCGATTGTGAGACCTTCCTTTTGGCTAGAAGGAACTACCTATAATAGAAAACAAGACTACAAAAGATAAATTAAATGATATATGACAGTGGACTACCTAGCGTATGCTAGTTTTGGGAAGTGTGATACTTCCCATATCACTGTCAATCCACTATTTAAAACAAATCAATGCGACAGATAAATAAAGTCCTACTATAGTTGATATGATTTAGGTATCTCATTCAAGTACAATAAGAAAATCCAATCACAACAAGCTAGGTTATAGCTAGATCTAAAGGATGAGGTGTCTGTCAAGGTCTGGGACCGGTTAGGGTCCTGAATCTAGGTTGTTTAGGTCAACCTGGTAAGAAGTTGTTTGGCTCGGTTCTTAGCATGGGTTTAAAACACAGAGACCGATGTCGGTTGGGTATAACCGACGACAGTTAAGGGAGACCAATGACGGTTATGGGTAATCGCATCGGTATAGTAGGGTGACAGTAATTCAATGAAAACCTTATTATAGAGTTTAGGTGAGGTTAGATGGGGCTAAAGAAGGAGATGGCGAGGTCTGTGGGAATACTGAGAACACTTAGAGAGGTGGAAGGGCCAGGATAGGTGATCTGATAAATGGGTGGGTGAGGTTTTGGGTTTGTTAGAAAGATGGCTATGGAGGAATGGGAATGTTAATAGAAGAATGGTAATAGAAGTGATAACAACTCTATGAACAAAATAGGAATGGAAATGATTAATGATAAAACACTTACCAATGTTGCAGGTCCAATGGTTGGGTGGTGGTGATGATCAGTTGATGGAATGGAGCTTGGTGCAATAGCGACGCTTCCTTCCCGGAATGTTACCGTGAGTGCTAATGCTTCGGATCCGTCCCGGTGGTCAGCTATGGATGTCCTGGGTGCATGAAAAAGACTTTGTTCTACGCTTACATGCAACTCTCTTCTCATCTTCTTGCTCTCAGAATGTGCTAACCCAAAAACAAGGTTGCTTATGTGAATAAATGGTAATCGACGATGGTTCCGGGTTGACTGGCGTCGGTTTAGGGGTGACCGACGTCGGTTAATGCGGGATTGCCTAGGTTTACAAAAATGGGTAGATCTTTCTAATTTCTTGGGCCCAGTTAGTTTATTCTCGCGGATTAGAATGGAAAATTCCCTTCTAATAAGTGGGAATGTGGTTAGAGAAATCTTAGGCATTGATTTTAGGGTTAGACCAAATCTTAGCTCATTAAGGCAAGTAAGACTTAGTTATTGTTAGTTATGGAAACATGCCAAGAATAGGTCTAGGGTGAGGTGGCTTGATGAGGTGTCTAGATGAGGTGGTGGGCTAGTAATTAAGATAATTAGATAATAAATATTGTGAGGATATATATATTTCATTAATTAAATTAATAATGATGTGGGGTGGAAGGGGCAATGGTTAGATGAGTATGTTTGAGTTGGTTATCCGATCAAGAGCTAAAGGGAATGTGACCCAATTTTGGTGTCTACACTTGTAACAATGAAATCTCTTTTGCATTCCAACATAAAATACATTACATTAAAATAATCATCTCTAGAGGACCATGCATTTTTTAAGAAACTAGTTGCTCATAGGGTTCCAATATGAGCATGACCATCATACACCCAATAGGATAATTTCATAAATTAGCCCTTTTAAAATTTGATTTGTGTTCCTATCCTACACCACAAAAATATACCTTTCCATATTTATGCCTTATTATATTTCCCTTCCATAAGTATAGTCTATGAAATGATGAGAAATAAGAAAAAAGTATAAATTAAATTGGATTTACCATTCTTATTTATTTGAAATATTACTATTTGTCCCATCTGGGACGAAAGGATTCGAACCTTCGCAATAGCAGGACAAAAAAATTTCGTCTACTTGGCCACGCCCCATTCTTATATGATGAATGCATATAAGATCCTATATCTTGTTTATATATTCAAACAAGGTTCCATTCTAATCTGAATTGTATTATTCTTGTATTATTCTAATTAGATTCCTTATATGGAATATCGATTGTATATTTATTAATATCTTATTTGATGCTAAGTAATTCGATTGTGGATGGTAAGCATCTTCATCCCAAATCTCAATCTAGAATTATCATTCCAAATGCAAATGCATTTCCTAACAAACTTGAAGGAGTAATTGAAAAAGGAGCACAAATTGAAAGGGCTCTCATTGTTAAGGGCTTAATCAAAACTCCTTCAAAAGATCAATCTCATAAGGACAATCATCAAAATCAAGATAAATCAAAATTCTTCAATTGAAATTGAAACGTTGTAAATGATAGGATCACTAATACTCACCATGTTCAAAATGTGTAAAATCATCAATCAAAACCAAACAAATCAAACAATCAACCAATCATAATCCCTAGTAAAGAAACTACTCCATGTGAATTCAAATGAAGATAATTCATGTCACTTGAAGAAAGTCTTTCTAGTGTGTTGTCACTTAGCAAGTGTGGATGTGATCATCTATCCCATATCAAGACCCTTTGAAGAAGGGAAACTAAAACTAACGTGGTATAAAGAAAATGAATATTGTGAGTACCATTGTATCAATGGTCACCATACAGATCATTGTATGAAACTTTGCCATTACATTCAAGATTTAATTGATCACGGAGATATTGAAATCGAAAACACATCTAATACAAAAATGCCAAATGAGAAACTAAAGGTGTTCAAGGACCCCTTTCCAAAACATGGTACGAATGATAAAGCTAAAGACAAGGGTCAATCCTCAAACAATGTTGAATTTAATTCCATCATTTCACTTATAGAACAAACACCTAAATTTTTGGCCACCATTAAATTCAATACTCCTAACTATGCAGTGACAACATGACATGAGAAAAAGGTTTGGGTACCCATAAGAAACATCCCTCCACATCGACTATACATCAAATGCCTAATCCCCAACCTACCGTTGATTCAAAATGTCCAATGTTAAATCTTCCTCTGATTCTTATAATATTATCAAATAATTGGAGAATATGAATACACAAATATCCCTCGTGGAATTAATTAAGTCATCACCTACTCTTCAAAACATCCTTACTTGTGTATTTCATGATGCACATGTTCCTGAGGATATCAATACTCAACAACTTTAATCCTTGATTACAAATCTATCACCTAGTAGTCTAATCCTTTCATTTGGTCCTCATGACCTTTTGAATCCAAATTTTCTAAATAACAATTTATTATACATCACAACATTCATAACCTTTCATAAAATTATTAAGATGCCTTGGTCATAATGAGGAAAGTCTAGGAACTAATATCATCACTATTCGTGGTTATGATAATAGTGAAAGGCAATCCTTGGGTACGATCACATTATCCATAAATGTTGGACCTCAAATGTTGGACACCTTTTATCATGTTGTGGACGTTGAAACCTCATATAACATTCTCCTTGGTCATCTATGGATTCATGTTATGCAAGTTGTACCTTCTACCTTCCATCAATGCATTAAGTTCCCTTATGAAGGTAAATATTTTATGTAGTGCCCACCTATTTATTATTCTCATTTTGAATTGTATCGACTCATTGTATCTTGATTATCTCGTATGTGACAGGATATTACTATTATGATCCATTATTTTTATGTGTCATTACTTCATGATATAGTTATTTACTAGCACTAGGATGCTAACTCTTGTTGTGAGTTGTCACAATGGGCATATGATGCCATGTTTATTGATCATTTATATGTGTTGAGATGATATCATGATTTGATTCGATCACAACTTGTATTGTTATTGGATTCATACTTGATGCATAGTTGTAAACATTCTTACTATGTTGATGATTCATTTCTATGATATATTGCTTAACTAGCATAATTATGTGTGGATGATTGTTATGATGCATACGGATAGTATCATATTTAGATTTTTTGTATTGGGCAGGTATGATGTTTTCCTTGAGTGTGCGAGATGGTAGGTATTTGGCCATGTGAGAAATGTGGGATTCAGGAAACATATTCCAACTAGCACGAGATGCCTTAAAGGTCCAAATCTTTCCTCTATTATCAATTACGACACTTTATTCGTCTTGTTTAGACCTTTTCGTATGTTTGGATTTTCTTACCTTTGGGATTGTATGGTCCATCTTCTATTTGTATGATATGTGGTCATCTTGTTATAGTTTTATGGTTTGAACCCTCTCTTGTTTAATATTTTCCCAGTGTTTAATGTTTCATCTCTTTGGATTTTGGCATTTTTAGTGGATTGGGATGTTGTGCATGGGTTTAGGATGGATTAGGAAACCTAATCATGATTAAGTGAGCCTAATTTCCCCTCTTAAATGCCACATTATTCCCAACTTAGATTTGGTAAAAATTTGCCATTTAAGAAGGGTAAAAGTGCCTTGAAAAGAGGCCCACCCCTATCCATATGGGTGGGTGGGATATTTTCAAACAAAATGAATCCTATTAAATCAATTTTCCTCTTCTCACATGCTTTGTATTTATGAAATTTAGAATTTGGGGAATGTGTTGGAATTTGGAAATCCTAATGAGTGTTTTGAGTTTAATTTTAATTCCTTTCTTTTATTTTTGGATGTAAATTTTGGAGGGTTAGCATTGGTTGTGGTTTTGGTGGAGGGTGACACTTGTTACCCTCCCATTGATCATATGGTGGTTATGTTCCCTTCATATCCTCTCATGTTCATGGTTAGGGGTTCTTTTGCTTGGAAATTTTTGGGAGAGCATTGTTTTGGGGAAAAGGTTTGGAAAACATTTGGGTGAATTTTTTATGGAGAGATATGGATAAATTTTTTGATTAATTTGGAGGTTTTAGATACCTAAATTGGGATTTTCCATCCCCTCTTCTCTTAAATAAAGCTTGGTGCTTCTATCGTTGTTTTACCTTTGTGATTTTGAAATGATTGTTGTTTTGAAACCATGTTTTGGATGTGAATAAACTTATTTTATCCTAAGTGCTGGTTGGAATTATGTTGCCTCTTTCCCATGGGCTTGGGGAGGCTAGCATGTTGTCTTGGATCCCTTCTTGACATGTGATGATTCTAATTAGTTGGGTGGTCGAACAAGCCTTCTTTTATGGATTTTTGGAGTGTTTCTCATGTTGTTTTGAAGTTAGAATGGATTTGTTTGGAGGGTAGGTTGCAGGTTTATTATTGTTTAGAAGTTGTGTAAATTTTGGAAAAAAATTTCCATGTTGTCTCCACTTCAGTGGAGGGCTTGTAGCTTGTATTTTAGGTTATTTTTTCATTCTTGTTACTCTAAGAAAAATGTATGAAATTGAATTCCAAAATAATCAAATTGTTTCAATGTTAAATTGTTGTTTAAAAGACTCATCAAAGGAATGTTATTTGTTGTTTAGAAATGTATCATGTTGCTGATATAAAACGAGATTTTCCACCTTATTTTCAAAGGCTCTAAGTGGCTGGTTAAATCACTATTTTCCCCTCTTTAAATATTTCCTTAAAAGTGAAAGAAATCAACTTATAGGTTAAAGTAAATTTGGATGGTTTATGGGAAAATCGAAAAGTAATTTATCTTTATTTTCCTTATAGTTGAAATCTAAAAACTTTTGCACTTAACTCCCTCTTCATGGAATCATGAAATAGTTGAATGCTTGTTTTAAAATCTCATAATATATGTCATTGTATTTATTAATTTTTGAGATGAAATAATGGTATTACAAGAGTATATCTTGTTGTTTTCAATGTGAAAATTGTTGTTGTATTACATGCGATTTTGTAGCTTCTTCCCTTTCCATCTTGGTAGTACAATAACATGTTTAAACTTGCTCATATTTAACTTAGTTAAATATCTTAAATTTGTACCTTTGGAGCTTTGTTTCATTGTTGTTCCAGAGAATTTGGATAATGTGAAACTTATTGTTTTGCTTGTTGATTTATCTTTTTCACGGTGTTTGTGTGTGTGTGTGTGTGTGTGTGTGTGTGTGTGTGTGTGTGTGTGTGTGTGTGTGTGTGTGTGTTTATATAAGTACTTGTATAATATTGAGCTATCCATACTCTACTCATTTAAAATTTTCTAAGTCGAAGAGTTAGAAAATTGAAAAACTTCACGTTGTCCATAAGATAAAATTGTTGTAGAAATAACCCAACTATCAAGAAAAATTACTCTTTTAAATAGAAAACTATCAAGTCTACTTGAATATATATATATATATATGTATGTATGTATGTATGTATGTATGCATGTATGTATGTATGTATGTATGTATGTATGAGTTACCTAGGAGAGGGCCCTAGCCCTTGTGGCATCACCAACCCACACGATCGTGGAACCATCCAAGGATGGTAGTTTAAGATCTCGGTGAGCACTGTAGATTAAACCACACTATCATGGTGCCCTATCACCGGGGTATCCAAACCGTTAGTAGTAGGCCACCTTAACACAGTGAGATTTGAACCTTGGACCTCCCAATTACAAAGAGATGGAAGAACCGTTACACTACTATCCGTTGGAAAAAATTGTTTATGTTTCCCTCTCGTGGTAGTGTCGGGACATGCCTCATTGCATTTAACACACAGGTTTCATGCTTGCCCTTGACCTCTGTCACATTAAACACCAAGTCGGTTTGGCACCACACCAAGAGCCACCTCATCTGAAGTAGTGACCCACTTGACATTGCCTAACCGAGTAACGGGAGAGCTATAGAGGTGGTCAGCCTGGGGATTTGAACCCGAGACCTCACACATATAACACACATTCCCCACCGCTAGGGTAAACCGAACAAGCTAAAAGTGGTTATGTTTACTCTCGTGTGAAGCTTAAGAAATTCCTTGTCGTATTGAACATAAGTTTCATGCCCGCCCGACCTCCATTGTATTGAACACCAAGCTAGCTGGGCACCACCCCGAGAGCCACCTTCACCACTACAACAACCGACCCACCTGACACTTCCTAGTTGAGTAATGACGGGCTATAGAGGTGGCCAACCTCAGGATTTGACCCTGAGACCTCCTATATATAACACACATTCCCCACCGCTACGATAAACCGAACATGCCACACACACACACACGTACATATATATATACAAAAACAAAGCATTTATATTTTTTAAAGATCCAATTTGTTTTCTCTTAGATAATTTAAATGCATTTGTTTATATATATATATATATATAGAGAGAGAGAGAGATGGTTGTCCCAACCTGCCCTCACCCCTTTGGTAAGTATGTGGGTTGTGGCATATACCACAACCCATCCCACTCCCCTCCTCCTTTACGCCATGGTTGGGTTATAGCCCTTACTCCCACAATCCTCTAGGCTGCCCATAGTCTTTCACACAGGACTAAGGCCCTAAAACATGCAACCCGCCCATTTAGGCCCTCGCCTAGTTCGACCCGCTTCTTTAATAACATTAAAAATATTATATATATATACTTTAATTTAATTTGAATTAAATCTAAATATTGCAGAGTCATTTGAAGTATAGATGTCGAAATATAGGAATGACACACGTAAACTAAGAGTTAAAATATAAAACCCTAAACAAAGAAGAAAGACGAGAGGACTTAGATGATTTCGTAAATTATGAGACTGATCATGTTGAGTTATGCAACTCAATTACTTTAGTTTAGCATGTTATATATCAACTTGCTGGAAAACACAAGAATGACATCATTTATAAAGGACCAACATCAGTCACCTTTGACCGACGTCGGTCAAGCAAGTAAGGAACCGACATTGGTTAGGGCTAACACCTCGGTTACTGTGTGTGAGTGTTTTATTTAACTCATGGGAATTAAATCTAATTTTAGTATTAAAGTGGATCTATTGATTGTAATTTCATGGCTAAGTGCCCTAAGTTTGTATAAGGTATTTATAAGTGGGAAGCTAGGGTTAGAAGTAAGGATTGATGATTATTGTGGAAATAATTGTGAGAGAGAGAATTCTTGGAGAAGAAGGAGAAGCTTGAGAGAAAGAAAGTATTGTACATCTGAGAGGTGTGGAAGATTGTAGATCTTTAATTGTATATCTTTGAAATATTTGGATAATAGATTGGCTTGTTTCTTGGTGGATGTAGCCCACACTGGGTGAACCATGTTAAATCTAGTGTTGATTTATATCTCTCGTTTTTATATTTCTTCGGTAGAATATTTGCTTTTATTGTGTGTATGCTTAGATATGATATATTATATACAACCTTGTGCTAACCCTAACAACTGGTATCAGAACTTTGTTTGAGGGTTTTATGTGTTGACAAATTTACTCACAGAGGGTTTTTGATTGAGTGGGAGCTACAAAAATGGCAGAAGAAAACAAATACAAGGTAGAGAAGTTTGATGGCGAAATTATCAATTATGGAAGATGTAAATTGAGGATCATTTGTGTCAAAGAGATTTGTACTTACCATTGGATGAAAACTTGAGACCTACGAAGATGACCTGATGAAGAATGGAAGATTCTTGTGAAAGACTTTGGGATCAATAAGATTGAGCTTGACAGCATATGTGGCTTCTAATATTAAATAAGTGACATCTATGACGAGTTAATGAAATCTCTTGCTAATTTATATGAAAAACCTAGTGCTTCAAATAAATTTTATTTGATGAAGAAACTATTTAGTTCTAAGATGCATGAAGGTGGATTTGTATCTAGTCATTTGAATGATTTCGATCTATTATAAATCAATTAAAATTGGTTGATATTCTATTTGATGATGAAGTGAAAGCACTCTTATTCTTATGTTCTTTTCCTGATAGTTGGGATAACTTGGTAATGGTTGTTAGTAATACAACATCTGCTAATAATATTTTGAAGTTTGATGATGTGGTTAATATAATCTTGAATGAAGAAATTCACAGGAAAAGTATAGAGGAATCATCATCTAAAAATGCTTTGAATGTAGAAAGCGAAGGGGAAAAAGGAGAGATCCAAGAGTAAGAATAATGGGAAATCAAAGTCAAGAAATGACATATATAAATCTAGAGGTAAGGGAATTACTTGTTGGAATTATGGAAAGAAAGGACATGCAAAGAAAGATTATTGGTTAAATGATAAATAGAACCAACACCCAGACAAAGGTAAAGAGGAAAATATTGTAGCAGAGGTAATGCAATATGCTCTTATTCTTTCTTTGCATAATAGAATAGAATCATGCGTTTTAGATTCAAGAGCTTCTTTCCATGCAACCCCTAATAAGAGTTATTTTAGAAATTATGTCAAGGGAAATTTTAGGCATGTTTATTTGGGTGATGATGAGCCTTGCAGTATTATTGGTAAAGGGAAAATTCATCTAAAATTGTAAAATAGAAATACATGGGTATTGAAAAGATGTGAGGCATCTGCCAAGCCTCAAGAGGAATCTTATTTCTGCAGGGAAACTAGGTGAAGCTGGTTGCATGGTTACATTCACATCAGACTCTTGCAAAGTCACCAAGAGTGCCTTTGTTGTGCTAAGAGGAAAGAAAGTAGGAACATTATATTTATCTACCTATGTTACTGATTTCTTTTCTGTGTTATCTATTTGATTCAGATGCATGCATGCATGTCATGTCATTTGGGCCATATGAGTTAAAAAGGAATGCATATCTTAAAGGCTAAGGGTAAGTTATTAGATTTGAAATATTTAGATCTTGATTTTACGTGAGCATTGTGTCTTTGGAAAGAAAAAGAGAGTGAGATTTCTCAAAGTTAGGGCAACCGAGAAGGAGCTGAAATTAGAGCTTGTACAATTAGATGTGTGGGGACCACCCGGGTAGCTTCTCATGGAGGATCTCAAGTATTATGTTACTTTCATTGATGATGCTCCAAGAAAGGTATGGGTTTGTTGTATTAAACATAAATATGATGATTTTGAGACTTTAAAAAAATGGAAAGCCCTTGTTGATAATGAATCAAATTCAAAGTTAAAGTGCCTTAGATCTAACAATGGTGGTGAATATTATAGCAAGGATTTCAATGATTATTGTTTAATGAATGTAATATGTAGAGAAAGGATGGTTCCAAGAACACCACAAGAGAATGGTGTTGAAGAAATATTGAACAGAAAATCAAGGAACGTGTTAGAAGTATGAGGATACATGTTGGATTGCCCTTGCAATTTTGGGCAGAAGTAGTTCATACAACAGTTTATTTGATTAACCATGGGCCTTCAAGTTCACTAGATGGAGGAATAACAGAGGAAGCTTGGACTGGAAAAGAGGTAGATATTTTTGTTTTTAAAGTTTGTGGTTCGAAGCTTTTGTGCATACTAATAAAGAAACTAGAAAAAAATTGGATGCAAAATCCTAGAGATACACTTTCATTGGTTATGGATCTGGTGATTTCGGATTTCTTTTTGGGATTTAGAGAATTATAAAATTATTAGGAGTTTTGACATTAAATGGAATGAAAAGAGAATGTATAGGGATCAAATTTTGTTACCCAAGGATGAATCAGTTGGGAAGTTTGTGAATGAAAATGAACTCTCAGATTTAAATGTCAAACCTACAGGGTTACACAGTAACTTGTGTTAGTTCGATTTCGACCAAGCATCGGTCAATTGAATTAGTATCGATTACATAAGAGCTAAACTGACATCGATTAGTAAAACTAGCGTCGGCTACAAGTGACCAAAGGTTTGCCACTTTAATTGGAAACAAATGTCAGGAGGTCTAGAATGAGCTTAGGTACCCCAAACTTCGTGTGAGAAGGTCTCAAAGGATAAGTAAACCTTCATAAAGATTTACACCTTCTCTATCTTATTTATTATTGACTGATAATGGTGAACCGAGAAAGTTTTGAAGAAACAATGCAGGATGAGACCCACGTTCAATGGGAGCATGGCATGGATGAGGAGATGGACTCCTTGGAACAAAACTAGACTTGGGATTTGGTTAAGTTGTCAGCAAGTAAGAGGAAATTGCAAAACAAATGGGTTTACAGAATCAAGGAAGAAGAGGGTAGACAAAAAAGGTACAAGGAAATGCTTGTAGTAAAAGGATTTACACAGAAAGTAGGCATTGAATTTGGTGAAATATTTTCTCCTATTGTTAAAATGACTTCCATACGTATTGTATTGAGTATAGTTGCAATAGATGATTTGAATTTAGAGAAACTAGATGTGAAAACAACTTTCCTTTATGGTGATTTGGATGAAGAGATTTATATGCAAAGAAACCGGCTAGGGTATGAAGTCGAGGGAAAGGAGAAATTAGTGTGCAGTTGAAAAAGAGCCTATATGGACTCAAGCAAGCTCCAAGGCAATGGTACATGAGGTTTGATAGTTTCATGCATGCTCATGGTTACTTGAGATGTGAATCGACCATTGTGTTTATTTTAAGAAACTTTAAAATGGGGGCTATATTTTTTTGGTATTGTATGTGGATGATATACTTATTGCAGGATCTAATATACATGACATTGATGAGCTTAAAGGAAAGCTAGCTCACACATTTTCTATGAAGGATTTAGGAGCTACAAAAAGAATCCTTGGCATGCAAATACACAGAGACAGGAAGAACAAGAAATTATATTTATCTCAGGAGGATTATATCTACAAGGTGTTAGAAAGGTTTAAAATGTAGAATTCAAAACCTGTAAGTACACCTATGGCTGGACACTTCAAATTGAGCAAAGATCAATGTCCTTCATCACATGAGGAGGTCAAATACATGACACGAGTACCATATGCTTCAGCAATTGGGAGTCTCATGTATGCTTATGGTTTGTACCGGACATTGCATAGGCAATGAGATTTGTGAGTAGATATATGGTCAATCTAGGTAAAGAGTATTTGAAAACAATCCAATAGATACTCGGGTATTTGAGAGGGACATCTAGCATGCGGTTATGCTATAGAGGTTAAGATATTTCTTTATGTGGCTATGTTGATTCGGATATTGTTGGAGATCCGGATGGTAGAGTAAAAGATCGAGATGACGAGGGTCCTTTTCGAGAAGATGAAGAGTCTTTTCGTGGTGTTTGATTAGAAATGTTATCGGCTCGTGGTGTTTTTAATACGATAGCGTTGGTGGATCCCTGATTCTTGTCTTTAGAAGTGGAAGGGTTTGATTTTGTAAACCGAGAAAAATCTGGTTTAGATTTAGAATGAAGTTTTAACTTCCCTTGTTCAATGGCGCGGGATTCAAGTTTGCATGCCATCGTAAAGGCTTCTTCAAATGTGTGAAAGGTCTGGATCCTTAAGGTGGAAGAAATATGATTAGCACAGGATCGAGTAAACAACTCGATCTGTTGAGATTGAGGAAGGGAGAAAGACAATTGGTTTATTATCCCTCTCCAACGAGCGACAAAGTCTGCAATAGACTCATCATCAAATTGACGAATGTTATAAAGATCTGTAATCGAGATCTTATGTGCAATATTTATTGAAAAGTTTTCAACAAACATCTGGGCCGATTGAGAGAAAGAAAACAAGGAATGTTGGGGAATGTTATTATACCTAGTCTAAAGCGAGTCCCTGCGAGAGACATAGTGAAAGCACGAAGCATCAGCTCCTGATCCTAGACTATAAGGTAGCAAGCATGTTTGAATGCTCACAGATGTTGTTGAGGGTCCTCCCAACTATGAAAATTTAGGAAGTTCCCATTGGGGAGGATAAGGCTTAAAAGCCACTGATGGATGAATCGGTTCATTACATAGTTCTTCAAAAGAGTATGAGGGATGAGCCCCTTTGGTGGATGCCTCCAAGTCTGTGATTTTTTTGAAAAGAATTTGGACCACGTCAGATTGAGGAGGAGGTATGCTGGTATGCCCTACATAAGAAGTGAATGGTGGATTTTATTGAGGTGTTAACGGGGGATTCATCTGTTGATTAACAGGATGGTAAGAGGAATAACCAGGTGTTCTCGGGTGACGCTGATGAGGTATTTATGTGAGGGAGCCCTGTATGTATAGGCAATTTGTGAGAGATGACAAAGTTTAGGAAAAGGTGGTTGAATGAAAGACGGAGCCTGTGATTGATGGGCTCCTACACTTGTTGATTGAATCGAGAATGGATTGAGGAACATGGGTGTTGACTTGATTGGACATGGTGGGGAACAAAGTTTGAATGAGGCTTTTGATTTCTGGATTGGTTATTAAGGGCATCGATGCTAGAGGATGGGTAAAGGTCACTGTCGCTGGAGCATTGGAAGAAAGATGAGGTGGAGGATGAGAAGAAGGAACCAACTGACTCGCGAAGGGGTTGATTCACCAAGAGATATCGACCCTGAGACACAATAGATGACATAGAAGAATTAACAACAATCTGTGAGTGCAGATGCGCCCATTATAGCTAAGGTAGAAGACTTCTCAGAAGTAGGTTGTGGGATAGCCAAGGTAACTGCGGCGCTAGGAATAGGCAAGACTATTTGAGAACTAGTCGTCATGGTTGGTGGAAGAGAAAAAGGAGGTACAGGTGCGCCACCCTCTTCCGTGGTTCGAGGTGAGAAAAAGGAGGCCAACTGTTCTACAAAAGCTTGGGATGGTTCACAAGGATAATCGTAAACTTGTTGGATTGGTGGTCCCTGATCAGATATTTGAATAGACTTATGTACTAGATAGTCCATAAGGGCTACTAGATTGCGATCAAGGAGTGCCTAAAATTCAGGGTCCCCACGAGGAACATACTCTATGTCATAAGTAAATTATATTTCGAGGACCTGGGGAAAGCTGGACATGAAGGGATTGCTTTAGGTGATAGAAAGGATTATATGACCAAGATGGGGAACCAACTAACAAAGCTGATCCGAGGAAGATCCAGGGGTGTCGAAACATCCATGTAGTGGTGATCTCGAGAGGAAGAAGGGGCCATTTGAGCCATTCTTCTGGATTATAATCGAGTGATGACCGTCATAAACAAGCAGAAATATAGCGAAAAAAGAAGATTGACCTAACTAATGCACGATGAACAAATCAAAAGCAGTATGTGATTATCTCTTTTAAATTTTTATGCTTTTAAGAAAGAAAATGTTAGGGAAGGCTTTTTAGAACAGGAACTACTCAGATAGCCAAACTAAGGATGGTTTGGGGAATGTTTGGTGAGGAGTCCCGAAGGCACTTTAGTAAAAGACCGGTACGTGGCTTGATATAGGGGCCTACCCCCGCACTTCACACACCGCGCGACAAGGAGTTGGGTGCTTTGCCAATATATACCGTAACTTCGTGAATTTATAGGGCATAGCTGCCCGAGTACCGCGTAGGCTCTTCCTCTTGGATGTCACTTCCAAGTAGGCAAGGCCAGGGGAGGAATTCTTGTTTAAATGCTTTATACCTAGTGATTTTGGCTTTGTGTGCAAGGGTGAAAAATAAAAATCAAATAGTGTCACTACCGATTTTGATAAATTTTCCAACCTAATTAAAACTAGATGAAAAACACACAACATAAATGATGAAGAAAGAGTTCCTTTTAAGCACTAAAAATGAAGTGTTTGATTTCAATGAAGACAAGTCAAACAGATTATTTCCCAAATGCGATTAAATTCTTTTTAAGCACCAAAATCGAAATGTTCGAATGTGATAGAGAACAAACAAACAAAGTCTTTTTTTCTTCTTTTTCTTTCTTTTTTAGTTCTAAAAAGGAGAAAACACCGTAAAAGAGAAATACCTGTAGATTTAGCTCTCCAAGGTGTGTGGACTTCAAAAAGTGCGTTGTTGAGCTCTTCCCCTCGAACAATCCCACGAACAAGCAAAGTGCTCTGCAAGAAAAGGTTAAGCAAACACACAAACCAATCCAGAAAGATATATCCAGATAATAGCAAAATGAAAATTTCTATTTAGGGAACTAGAAAAATTTCAAGGAAATAACAATTTTGCATAAAGAGATGGATCGAACATGCAATCTTGAAATCAAATGAAAGATTTACTAATTTTAGAAATAGAAATTGGAATTGAGAAAGGATCTAACTTTGCAAATTCAGAAATGAAAGCAGCAAGACTGAAACGATGGAAGGAAATGCTTAAGAACAACTGATAAAAATCAGTGGAGAAAAAGAACAAAGCTCAAAACTGGAAAAGAGATGAACTTACCAATAAGGGACTTTGGTTCGGTCCCACCGGGCGTGCCAGAATGTAGATCAAGAATTTCATGCTTGTTACCTGTCCAAGTTAATGTACCAAACTAAACACAAAAACCCTGAAAAACTCAAATGAAATCGATACCTGATTGATGCGACAAGATCCGAAGATGTAGATGGAAAAGAAAACCGATGTAGACAAGACGGGCGCACACGAGCGATCCTGCAAAGTAGATCCAGAAACTGCGAGACACAGATGCTTGATAGAAAAAGACAACGTTAAAAGATATTTGGGTGGACTGCCTGAAAAGTGGGTCCGGGAAGTGATAAGCTCCCTCGGTGGATGTCAGTCCACATTTTTAATTAAGGAAAGAAGCATACATGATAAAAGATGTACGTAAATGACTAGATTTTCTGATAAAAAATAACGAACTGAATCTAAACAGCGGACAGAAAGCAACAGGAAATAGGAAATTCTAAAAATAATGCTGGATTAATGTTACCTGAGTCCTTTTACCTATCTGCAGGCTGATCGGCGTCGGTTAGGAAAATCACGATCGATGCAGTCGGCATCGATCGATATAAATCGGTGTTAACTCGGGAAAATTTGCAGGAAGATTGAGAAACAGATAGTGGAGGCTGGATTGTCGATCTTCGCTAGATCTACAAGTGTCGTAGGGATGTTGACAAGGATCCACCTGTGCCGGATGCAGGAACAGAGTCACCAAGAGATCGATGAAGACTCACGATGTCGATGTGGCAGGAGCAGAGTAACAGTACTCGTCTTAGGGATTGTTTTGGATAGGATTCACTCTCACTTGATAGAGAATGCTCAGACTTGATGCTCGAAATTCTCTCGTTATCTTTGTCTAACTCACTGTCTATCTCACTATCTAACCTGTCTCACTAGAACCGAGTTCGGGCCTCTATTTTGTAATCGTGCCGACCGAGATGAGATCGGCGCCTGTTAGAAAAATTGGTGTCGACCGAGTACCGATCGGCGCCGATCAGGGAACAAACTCCCGAAATGGCCAAAAGGAGTGATTTCTGGAAAGATGAGAATGATCCTTTCACCTCAAATACGGGAAATATCCCACTGCTCGGTTTGGGAGGAGGAGAAATAGGGGGGATATATGGATAGAATAGATATGGGGTAGATAAGTGGTTAGGATATATGTAAAAAGGTGTAATTGAATAGTTAATATTTAATTACTCATGGGTAAAACATAATGGGGTGAATTAAACCTAGGATAGGTGTTTAAATCACAAATTGAATAATACCCCAAGGGGGTAATGGTGATATGAACGTGCCCCAAAAGTTACCCAGAAGGTAAATGAATGTGAGGGACACTAAATTGGGTAACCAATTTTAGGTGTCTACAAGATTAAATGTAGCAATGTAGTAGAATGTGTGGATGGAATAAAAGAATTTCCCCTTCCTAAGCTATGTATGCGAGAGTATGTAGCCCGTGTACCTTGAGTGGATTGCTAGATGGATGGCTTTGGAGTACATTAGGTTCCTTTTGGATGCAAATTTAGGTGATGCTAGTAATGGTTAGTGTTTGGTCTTTGATTTTAAACACATAACTATGTATTTATATGATTCCCTTGTTTGAATTTTGTGATTGACATTTGAAAGGCCAACCCGTAAGTGAAAAATATGCCCAAAAGATAAAATAGACCCAAAAAGAGCAAGTAAGGTAAAATAAGGTTAGGGGTGCCTGCAGGGGACAAGAGTTCTGGGCACTTCGTCTGGCCGGGCACTAGTGTCTAAAGCCATAAAATATAAATAAGTATAATCTCGATTTGGGTTGTAGGGTGTAAAATACTAACTAGAAAACAAGAAACATAGAAAAGAGCCCAAAGATAGTCATCAATTACAATTTTCTTGCTTAGAAATCATATGAATGTTATTATGTGTTTGGGACCTAGAAATGTACCCAAGTGTGTGATTATATATATATATATATATATATATATATATATATATATATATATATATAAACTTGCAATATATTTAGATTTTCAATTAAATAAAATAACCCATTTCAAATCATCTCTAAAGAAGAGCTTCAAAAATAAAATGAATTGAAAAAAAAACTTGTAGATCCTTTCAAGGATCAATTTTGAACAAATAAACAACAATGGATTTCTCTTTCAACCGATACAATACTAAACCACACCCTAATGAATTTCAATAGATTGAGAAAAATAAATTAAATGCTTCCACCATTGATCTTCTTACTCGATCTCCTTATGAGTTTCATTCTCCTTCCTATAAAACAAAAACACAAAACCAAACAATGGCCACCTTTGAATCAAATGTGAGGAGATAAATGAAATAAAAGCTATTAGGTTTTAATTTCATCCTCGTGATATTTTACGGCTTTTCCCATCCTACTTTGGGAAGATTGATTTAGATATAGGGCTCCTATTTAATCTAATTTTGGCTTAAGTATTATAAAGTTGCACTTTATGTTGGAATGTTAATTAATTGAATTCTTTTTAGACTCAGTATATTAAACATTTAAAGGCATGGGTCCATTCAGAAACTAAGTAGGACCCATGACTATATTAACCAATTTATGGGATTCCCATAAATATTTAATCATTTTCAAAATAATTATTTTAATGTCATGTTTTATTTAACCCTTTTAATCTCGTGACACAATGCTTGAAATAGATATTTTATAACTTAGCCTTATACTCTGTGATGATTAAATTATCATCATTGTTTAAAAAAACATTTTTTTAATCAATCTAAACCACGTAAGTGGTGTCACACCAACTCTATGCCTTTTAATGTCAAAATTATGACGTGGTTGCAATGACGTAAACGTTGTTAATATCTCACTTGCCTATTTGTGAAAGTGGTTTGGAGCCATTTCACCATGTATACAATGTAGTCACGTAATCATTGGGACATGTTAATATTGAACCGCTCTTGATTTTATATAATTAAAAAATATTACCATTATTATTACTTTAATATCTTTGCTTAGGTTATTTTGGTTGTCTTTTTGTCATTTTGGAACTTGCGTTGAATGGGGTGACATTTGGTATCGAAGCTCGGTTTCAACAACAAATGTTATGAGGTTTATTATTAGCTTTTGGTAGCTTAAGTTAGGTAAAAACACTTTATTTTAATTATTTCTGCAAAATTCTAATGTACCATTTTTTCCTGGGCATGTTGACGAAGCACGGTACCAGGCGAGGTGTAGTGGTGAATCGAGGTCGTGAGTGGTCACCTCTAGAGATTTCTAGAGCCAATTTTGGGCCACAGATCCTAGATGCACTTCATCAGATGATGGGAGTCCTCCAAGATTGACTTCCCACACAACTTGAGCTAGTTAAGGAGACTAGTCATCATGACTATGAGGCACACCCAAATGAGGGTTCGTATTTTGCCACTCACATTCAAATTCCTTCATAATGAGAGAGGTATCACAACTATATAATTCAAATTCAAAGAGTAGTTGAGACATGCCCTCATGGGACAGGTAGCAGTGGTGCTATCAACTATATTCTATGACTTCAACCACCCATGTATGGAGGCACGATTGATGGTTTTGGGTGTGAGTCATGGCTCCTAAGTTTGGACAGATTGCTTTTTGGCTTGTATCCTTATAAGAGAAATTTTAAGGTTCGCCTTTCATACACCTCTTCCACAATACAACAAGAGTTTGGTGGAGGAATGAGGAGAAGAAGCTCCATTTAACATGAGATACTATTACTTATGAGCTATTTGAGGAGCATTTCTGGGCTCATTATATGTCGAGCATTTCATTCATAAAAGGATTAATGAGTTCCACGATCTACGACAGGGTCCAACATAAGTAGCCAAGTATGAGTGTCAATTTTAGATCTTTACGCACTATGTGGATTATCTCCAAGATGAGAAGTTACAAGTTAATAGGTTCATTAGGGGCCTGAATTCAGACTTGGCTAGAGTAGTTAAGATTTTGTCTCCCCCGACCTTGGAGAAGGCAGTGGATAGGTCATATTTAGAGAGGAGAAGAAGAGAGTAGAGAATAAGAGTATTGGGATAGGAACCCGGGAAAGTTATAGGAGCGGGTTCATACTTTCCAAAATCTCATATCATGTGGATCTTCCCCACCCCAAGAGGAGGGTTAAAATCGGTTAGTCGGCAGCATCGAGACCCCCTCCACACCCACAACAACCCTCTCAAAGATCGGGTTCCCTCAAGACAACAAAGTACTAGGCCAAGCTAGGATATTCAAAGAGGTAGAGGCCGAGGCAACTAAATTCTAAGTATAAATAAGAGGTTGGGTAGTTAGTAGCCTCATTCAACTTGTTCTCAATAATATTTTAGGGTAGGACCCACATGATCGATCAAACACTAGAACACATGAGGACTCCTTCACATAGGGATGCACTAGGTTGTTTCATTTGTGGGGACCATGATCACTATGCTTGTTTATGTCCACATAGACCCTCTTTTTCCAAAAGGAAAAAGGCACATGTTTCCAAGAAGATAATTGGTGACACATGGCATGTTCATCACGTATATGCCATGGTAGAGAACCATTAGGTTGAGCACCAAGATAAATTCATTGAGATGACATGTATGATTAGAGGTACACCTGTTCTATTTTATTTGATTCAGAACTTTGACTCCTTTATATCACCTCTTTAGTGGATACACATGGTTTGGTGGTTTCTATATAGACATATAGATGACATGTAGAGTTGGCCACCTGGGTCAAGCTCGTCGAGACACATATGTGGAGAGTTGTATCCTTGACCTTGGAGTGTTCTCCACTACCTTAGACCTCCATATATTATCATTGGGATCCTATGAGGTTGTTCTAGGTATGGATTGGCTTGATTCCCATCAAGACAAAGTTGATTGCAGGAACAAGTTTATAGAGTGTTTGGATGACTTGGGCAGTTCTATAGTGATTTATGGGGTTTAGAGACCATTTCCTTACGTATGAGCTTCACTATGCAGCTCAAGCGAAGCATGCACAAGGGGTTTTAGATGTTTTTATCACAATAAATGATAGGTCCGAGAGATTCAGTGAGTTCACCTTTAGATGAGCACCCTATCTTGTGAGAGTTTTATGATTTTTCCTAGTGAGCTCGGGTATGCCACCACATCGTGAGGTGGAATTTTCCATTGATCTTGTTCTAGGTTCTTTACCCATTTCTTGTGCTCTATACAAGATGAATACCCTAAGCTCCATGAGCTCAAGATTAATTTAGAAGATCTATTAGAGAAGGGCCCTCATGACCTAGTGTAGTGTGTCTCCTTGGGGGCCACTGGTGATTTTTGTGAAGAAGGACAAATACCTTCATTTGTGTTGACTTTAGACAGTTAAACAAGGTAACAATGAAGAACCATTATCCTCTTCCTGTATTGATAATTAGTTTGATCAGATGAGGGGAGACAAATTGTTCTCAAGATAGATTTGAAGTCAAGTTACCATCAGTTGTAGATCACAAAGGTATATATTCATAAGACAATTTTTTAGACTTGGTATGGGCATTACGAGTTCATAGTGGTCCCTTTTGGTTTGATGAATGCACATGTAGTGTTTATGAGCCTCATGAATGGGGTTTTCAGGAATTTCTTGGATAGATTTGTCATTGTGTTTCTGGATGACATTTTGATTTATATTCACTCGCGAGGAACACCAAAGCACTTGAGACATGTATTACATGTTTTGAGGGAGCACCAAATTTTTTTGGGAATTTGGAGAAGTGTTCTTCTTTCAGATTGAGATTCAATATTTGGGGCACATCATCATAGATAAGGGTATCTCAGTAGATCCCTCAAAGATCCATGCTATCATTGATTGGCCAACCCCTACCATAGTTGCGAGGTTAGGATTTTTGGGGATTAGTTAGGTATTACCGTAGGATTTGTAACATGAGTTTTATTGGTCAAAGAATTTTTTGTGAGAAGTGTGGCCTTTCAACTACTTAAGGAGTGATTGAAAACTACACCCATCCTTGTAGTTGAGTTCCGATCCTTTGTTTGAATTTGTGGTTTACACAAATGCATCAATAAAGGGAATTGGAGTGGTGCTCATAAAAACATCATGTCATTATTTTGAGTCCCAAGCTCAAGGATTACGAACTTAACTATCCTACCCATGATCTTGAGCTTGTAGCAGTAGTTCATGCATTGGTTCATTGGAGACATTTTATGTTGGGTAGATTGTTTTTTGAGGATAAATCATTTGAGCCTTCAACATATCTTTATGTAACCCAACCTCAATGCCTAACAATGGCATTGGATGGAGTTCCTTTGTGAGTATGATATGGACATCTAATACATCAAAGGGAAGGATAATGTCATCATTGATGCCTTGAGTAGGTGGTAACATGAGATTTATTCTACCTTGACTTTACGATCAGACCTCGAGGCAAGATACTTCAACATCTTTAGGAGACAAATTATACGAGGGGGTGGAAGGTGGTGGTAGAGTATCAGGGGCTCTTAGAAGGAAAGTATGTAGGTTACACCTTAGAGTCAGATGGTCTTCTTTGGTTTCAAGGACGCATCTATGTTCCTAGAGTAAGAAATTTACACAATATTTTCTTTCAAAGGCACATTGAGCTCTTATGTAGCTCATCCAGGGTTAAGAAGATGCATGTGGACTTGAGACAACTATAATTTTGGTCCTGGGTTACACCATGATATTGTAGATTTTGTAGCCTATTGTCTTGAGTGCTAGAGGGTGAAGGCCGAGCATTCTCACCCTACATGCCTTCTTTACCCACATGATATTCTAGAGTGGAAGTGGGATGTGGTGTCCATGGATTTTATTGTTGGTCTTCCCACTTCATCATTTCATCATGATGCCATCATGGTGATGGTGGAAAATTTTACCAAGGTTACCCGCTTCTCTCAACAAAGGTCTCATATAATGCAGTTTCCATTGCACATTTTTTTATGGATGATGTGGTGATACTTTGTGGTAATTCCTAGGATGATCATTTGTGATCGTGGATCTATTTATACTTTTGAGTTTTGAACTTCTTTTCAGTCAACTTTGGGAATTCAAGATCAATTTCATTTGGTGTACCACCCTCAAACAAATAGATAGAAAAAGAGGGTAAACCAGGGTGTTAGAGGATATGATTTGGATGTATGTGATGGATCAACAGAAGAAGTGGGAAATTATTTGTATCTAGTTGAGTTTTTTATATAAAATAGTTTTCATAGTTCTATTGGCATGTGCACTTATCGGGATTATATGGGAGACCTTGTAAGACACCATTGAGTTGGGATAGATTGGATGATAAGATTATTCTTGGCCCCACTTATCTTCAAGATATGGAGTAGTAGGTTGTTCTCATCAGGAAGCATTTGGAGTAGGATCATGCATGCCAAAAGGCATATGTTGACATGAAGAGGGTAGAACGTCACTTCTTTGTGGTGATAATTTATTTTTGAGAGTGTGTCCACAGAAGAATCCAATCCATTATGGAAAGGGTTCTAAGTTATCCCCTCAATTTGTTGGGCCTTTTAAGATTTTATAGGTTATTGGTCCAATTTCCTATCGCTTACCTCTATCATCACGCCTATCCCATGCACACGATGCATTTCACATCTCATTGTTGTGGAAGTATGTTCCTGACATATCTCATGTTTTGGATTGGTCTTGGCCTTACAAGTGGAGGTTGAAGGATAGTGGATTTTGGAGCCCATGCGTGTATTCTGGAGCACAAGAGGCTGGCCTTTAGAGGGAAATACCTAAACTAGGTTAGAGTCTAGTGGGACATGTATGATGAGACTCTGTAACTATTTGGGAGGATGTGACACCATTGTGGGCCCGATACCCTTACCTCTTTTAGTGACTTCCTGGAGGAAGTCAATTCCTAGGAGAGGGGATGTAGTGCCCACCTATTTCTTATTCTCATTTTGAGCTATATCAACTCATTATATCTTGATTATCTATATTGACAAGGATATTACTACTATGTTATATTATTTTGATGTGACATTGCTTCATGATATGGTTATTTTCTAGCACTAGGATGCTAACTCTTGTTGATAGGTTGTATATGGGCATGTGATGCCATTTTTATCGATCATTTATATGTGTTGAGATGACATCATGATTTGATTCAATCATGATCTTGTATTGTTATTGATTCATACTTGATGCATGGTCATAAACCTTCTTACTATGTTGTTGATTTGTTTCTATGATATATTACTTAGCTAGCATAGATATGTATGGATGATTATTATGATGCATATGGATAGTATCATATTTTGATTTTGTATTGGGTAGGTATGAAGTTTCTCTTGAGTTTAAGTGATAGGTATTTGGCCATGGAGAAACGTGGGATTTAGGAAACATATTTCAACTAGCACGAAAGGCCTTAAAGGGCCAAAAATTTCCTCTATTATTGATTACAACACTTTATTCATCTTTTTAGACCTTGTTCATATGTTTGGATTTTCTTACCTTTGGGATTATATGGTCCATATTCTATTTGTATGATATGTGCTCATCTTGTTATAGTTTTATGGTTTGAACTAAACCTCTCTTGTTTAATGTTTTCCTAGTGTTTAATGTTCCCTCTCTTTGGATTTTGGCATTTTTAGTGGCTTGGGATGTTGTGCATGGGTTTAGGAGGGATTATGACACCTAATCATGGATTAGGTGAGCCTAATTGCCCCTCTAAATGCCACATTTTCCCAAACTCATATTTGGTAAAAATGTGCCATTTAGAAAGGGTAAATGGAAAGCAAATGACCTCATTTTCCTTGAAAAGAGGCCCTAACTAGGTGGGTGATCTCTTTTTAAAGAAAATGAATCCTATGGATCAATTTTACTCTTCTCACACACCTCTTATTTATGAAATTTATAATTTTGGGAATGTGTTCGAATTTGAAAATCCTTATGAGTGTTTTAAGTTTGATTTAAATTCATTTCATTTATTTTTGGATGCAAATTTTGGAGGGTTAGCATTGGTTGTGGTTTTGATGGAGGGTGATACAATCTCATTGGATTGTATGGTGGTTCTTTTCCTTCATATCCTCTCATGTTCATGGTTATGGGGTTCTTTTTCTTTGAAAAATTTGGGAGAGCATTATTTTGGGGAAAAATCTTGGAAGGCATTGGGTGAATTTTTGTATGGAGAGATAAGGAGATTTTTTTGATTAATTTGAAGGTTTTTGCTACCTAAATTGGGATTTTCCATCCCCTCTTCCCTTGAATGAAGCTTGGTGCTTCTATGGTTGTTTTGCCTTTGTGAATTTGGCTTATTATTGTTTTGAAACCATGTTTTGGATGTGAATAAACTTATTTTCTCCTTAAGTGTTGGTTGGAATTATGTTGCCTCTTTCCCATGGGCTTGGGGGAGGCTAACATGTTATCTTAGATCCCTTGGTGGCATGTGATGATGTAAATTTGTTGTGGTCAACCAAGCCTTCTTTATGGATTTTTGTAGTTTTTCTCATGTTTTTTTGAATTTGGAATAGAGTTATTTGAGAGGCGATTACAAGTTTATTATTGTTTTGAAGTTGTGTAAATTTTGGAAATTTTTTGCCATGTTGTCTCCACTTTAGTGGCTTTAGTGGAGGGCTTTTAGCTTGTATTTTAGGTTACTTTTTACTTCTTGTTACTCTAAGAAAATGCAAGAAATTAACTTCCAAAAAAATTGAATTGTTTTAATGTTATTTTGTTGTTTAAAAGGTCCATGAAAGGAATGTTATTTATCGTTTAAAAATGTATCATGTTGCTGATATAAAACATGATTTTCCACCTTATTTTCAAAGGATCTAAGTGGCTGGTTAAATCACTATTTTTCCCTCTTTAAATATTTCCTTGAAAGTGAAAGAAATCAGCTTATAGGATAAAGTAATTTTAGAAGGTTTATGGGAAAATATGAAAAGTAATTTTTATTTATTTTCCTTATAGTTGAAATATGAAAACTTTCGCACTTAACTCCCCCTTCATGGAAGCATGAAATAGTTAAATGTTTTTTTTTTAAATCTCATAAATATGTTGTTGTATTGATCAAGTTAGAGAGGAAATAATGGTATTAGAAAGAGTATATCAACTATTTTCAAAGTGAAAAATGTTATTGTATTACATGTAGTTTTGTAGCATCTTCCCTTTCCATCTTGGTAGTACAATAACATGTTTAAAATTACTCATATTTAACTCACTTAAATATCTTAAATTTGTACCTTTGGAACCTTGTTTCATTGTTGTTCTGAGAATTTGGATAGTGTGAAACTTTTATTTTGCTTGCTAATTTATCTTTGTCATAATGTGTGTGTGTGTGTGTGTGTGTGTGTGTGTGTGTGTGTGTGTGTGTGTGTGTGTGTGTTTATATAAGTACTTTATTAATATTGAGTTATCCATACTTTGCTCATTTAAAATTTTCTAAGTTGAATATTTAGAAAATTGAAAACTCTGTGTTCTTCATAAGATAAAACTACTATAGAAATAACCCAACTATTAAGAAAAATCACGATTTTAAATAGAAAACCATCTACTTGAATATTTATGTGTGTATATATGTGTGTGCATGTGTGTGTATCTAAATGTTACAATACTGAATATGACATGAAATATCATCATAAACCTTTAGCTCATTTGATTGAATATTAGATATATGTATGCATGTGTGTGTGTGTGTATGTATGTGTGTGTGTATGTATATGTATGTGTGTGTGTGTGCATAAACAAATGCATTTAAATTATCTAAGAGAAAATAGATTGGATCGTTAAAAAAGAATAGAAATGCTTTGTTTTTTTTTGTGTTTGTTAGTGGGAGAAGGTGGGACGGTTATCCCAAACCACCCCACCTCTTTAGTAACTATGTGGGTTGTGGCATATGTCATAACCCATCCCACTTCACTCCTCCTTCGCATCATAGTTTGGATGTATCCCTTACTCCCACAAACCTTTGGGCCACTCACAATCTTCCACACACATGCGTAAGCCCCCTAAAATACGTAGCCCACCCATTTGGCGCTAGCCCGGTTTAGAAAGCCTGCCTCTTCAATAACATTATATATATACATAATTGTAAGAGATTTAAATTTTCAATTAAATAAAATGACCCATTACAAATCAGCTCAAGAAGATCTTCAAAAAATAAAATAAAATAGTAAAAAAACCTGTAGATCCTTTCAAGGATCGGTTTTGAAAAAAATAAACAACAATGGATATCTCTTTCAATGAACAATACCAAATCAAACTCTAATGGGTTTCAACAAATTGAGAAACATATAAACCGAATGCTTCCACCATTGATCTTCGTACTTGAGCTCCTTATGAGCTTCATCTCTCCTTCGTGTAAAACAAAAACACAAAACCAAATAATGGCCACCAAATGAAATGTGAGGAGATAAATGAAATAAAATATATTAGGTTTTAATTTCATCCTCATGATATTTTAGGGCTTTTCCCATCCTACATCGGAGATCACTTTATATCTTGGGTTCCTATTTACTCTAATTTTGACTTAAGTATTATAAAGTTACACTTTATGTTGGAATGTTAATTAATTGAATTCTTTTTGGACTTGTGTATTAAAATTTAAAGGCATGGGTCCATTTAGGAAACTAAATAGGACCCATGACCATATTAACCAATTAATGGGCTTCCCATAAATATTTAATCATTTTCAAGATGATAATTTTATTCCATGCATTTAATTTAACCCTTTTAATCTCCGATGCGATACTTGAAATAGTTATTTTATAACTTGGTCTTATACTCCATCATGATTAAATTATCGTCGACAATTAAAAAATTACTTTATCACTTTAAACCATGTAAGTGGTGTCACGACAATTCTACCCCTTTAATTCCAAAATTGCGATGTGGTCGTAACAACATAAACGTTATTAATATCTCACCTTGCCTTTTTGAGAAAGTGGTTTAGAGCCACTTCGTCGCGTATACGACTTAGTTGCGTAATCATTGTAGTGTGTTAATCTTGAACCAATCTTTCTTTTATAGACTTTGTTTTTACCATTATTATTACTTTAATATCATTGCTCGAGTTATTTTGGTTTCCTTTTCATCATTTTGGACTCAACCGAACGTGGTGCGATAGTTTATCCTATTTGTTGATACTAAACTATTTGAATATTGTAGCTCCTAGAGGGGAGATATAATCTCACAAATTATTTCCCTTCTATGGATAGACCTTAAACTCCTTACATCTTTCCATTCACAAATGAAAATCGTATTGATCCGTAAATCCTTTTGAAAATTCAACCTTCTACATCCACTTCTCCACTTGAGCTTAAGATCCTTGATAAAGGTATTTTTGAATATGAATTCCAAAATAACTTCCATATTGGAAAATTACCTTTATCTCCACATAGTTATGGTAAGCCTAAAGCTTCTCACTTCATAGATAATCCCATTGAAAATCTTGGTATAACTTGTTGGAAATGATTCAGATATCTAGAGGATGAACACATTCAGGGTTCTACGGGATCTTGGTTGTATGATGACCCATGGCTACATGCTACTGAGATCTCTTGACTACAATAAAGAAAATAAAATGATGAAGAACATGTAGTGGAAAGGTAAAAGACCAAGAAAAATGAACAAGGTCACCTTGATCCTATCATGTACATAGAAAATCTCTATTGTTATGGTATAGGTTTCAAAACATTTGAAACAATGCCCGTATTACTTGATGTATCAACTAGTGATGAGGATATTGAATTAGACATTGAGATAGGTTCCACACATAGCTTATTTAATGACATATATGACATTATTCTATTTGATCACCTTTCCATCCACACCATTGACTTTGACCTTATACATCTTTGTCTCTTAAATCAATATCAAATATATCACATATATATGGATCTCTTTCAAAACGATGAGGCCATCAAAGAATTCCTCGGGACTGGAGACCTTATACCCCTTTCCGATCACAAGAAGGGATTTTAAATAGAACTAAATGAAAAATATTATTTTGATGAAGACCTTGAGTACCCCGGTCTACACATACAAGAAAAAAAGTAAAATCAAAAATGAAAAAATCTCCCATGTTGAAAACCTCACCGAGGTGCTATTTGAGAAACAAAAATGAAAAAAGAGAAAAATAAAAAGAAAAAGGACATATCTCCTAGTGAAAACCTTTATGAGGCACTAGAGAGGGGAATATCCTTCAAATCATATAGATGATCTACATCAGCCTACAACATATTTTCAAGAAAAAGACACATAAAAATGCTAGTAGAGGACACCATTAACATCAATATTGGTACAAGTGAGCACCCTAAACTCTTACAACTTGGTGCAAGTCTAACAAAAGTAGAAATAGAATTATTTACAATACTTCTTGTTGATTTCCAAGATGTATTTGCATGGACATATAAGGATATGCCATGGTTGGATCCTTCCTTATGGTACACCACATGGTGGTTCATCTAGATGTAAATCGGTCAAACAAAAACTAAGAAAAATACATCCCAAAGTTGCATTATTGGTCAAAGATGAACTTCAGAAACTCTTAGAAGCAGATTTTATCAAACCAATTGACTATTCAAAGTGGATATCAAAAATTGTAACTATTGTTAAAAACCTCGGGAATTAGAATCAGACAAAACTTCATGATATAAACAAAGCATGTCCAAAAGATGACTTTCCACTACCAAATATTGATATGATTGTTGACTCTACATGGGCCATGGAATTTTTTTCGCTAATGAATGAATTTCATGATTATAATTAAATATAGATTGCTAAAGAATATCAACACAAAATAACATTTACTACACCATGGGGTACATTTTGTTATAAGGTCATGTCTTTTGGCCTTAAAAATGCAGGTGCCACTTATCAAAGAGAAATGATAGTCATCTTTCATGACATGCTACATGACATTATGGAATATTATGTGGATGATATTAGTGCTAAATCAAAAAAATGTTGATCATCCAATTTTTTTAAGGTGCATCTTTGAAAGGTTACGTGAATACAAGATCAAACTCAATCCAAATAAATGTCTGTTTGGAGTAACTTAGGGAAATTTATTGGGGTTCATTGTCTCAATTAGATGTATCAAAGTTGACCCCCAAAAGGTAAAATTTATTATGGAAATGCCTCCTCCATGAAATCTCAGACAATTAAGAGGTCTTCAAGAAAAAATCTAATTTATTAGACGTTTCATCTTGCAACTCATAAACAAGTGTCATCACTTGATCGGTTCTTTGAAAAAAATATGTATAGTTTAAATGGAATAAAAAGTCAAGAATCTTTCTTCAAATTTAAAGGGTATCTCTAAAATCCTCCAGTCCTCATGTTGCCTATTGTAGAAAAACCAATGCTTCTTTATACCTCTACCACAAAAATGCAATAGATGTTTTACTAGCACAAGATAATGATCAAGGACAAGAACAGTTGTCTACTATCTCAACAGGACCTTAATTGATCATGAACTCAAATACTCCCATGTTGAAAAAGTATGCTTAGCAATGGAACTTTCACATTTCATAAGCTACGTCATTATTTTCTCAATCATATAATTAAGCTTATTACAAAAGTATATCCACTCAAATATCTACTATCCGGACCTATTCTAGCAGGAAGAATGTCTAGATAGGTTGTTTTTCTTGGTGAATTTGATATTAAGTTTTTCAGTCAAAAAGCAATCAAGGGACAAGCCCTTACAGATCAAATTATAACCACCTCTTCTAGGATCAGAACCTCTAAACACTTTGAATTCGAGATGAGGAACATCTTTTATATTGATGCAATTCCCTCTTGGACACTATTTTTATGGCTCATGTAATATCCATGGGTCAAGAGTTGGTATTATACTACTTACGCCAGATGAAAATGTCATTCCAACATATTTCTTCATTAGCTTCCCTGCACCAACAATATTGTTGAGTATGAAGCTCTCATAGCTGGGTTGAAATTCACTATTTAATGGAATCTTAATGAGTTGACAATTTATGGTGATTCCCTCTTGGTCATCAAACAAGTCACCAATGAATATCAAGTCAAGGATGAAAAATTAGTCCCCTATAAGCTCATGGTTGATATCCTTAAAGGTTATTTTCAACTTATCACTTTTGAACAAGTTCCTCGCACACAAAACAAGTTAGCGGATGTAATGATGACTATTAGATCTCTTCTTGAGTTCAATCCAAATCAAACACACAATGAGTTTCTCGTAGAACATATTCTAATTCCAGCCTATGATTTTCCTGAGTCAACCATGATATGTGAAATAGTTGGTCCTAAAAACCCTTGGTATCATGATATCTATACTTTCATCCACGATAATGTTTTTCCTATAAATATTAATTCCCAACATAAACGAGCCCTAATACAATGTTCTTTGCACTACACCATCCTTATCAACATCTTATATCGTAGAGGCTATGATGGAAATATCCTAAGATGTCTCAATCAAGATGAAGAAAACCAAACTCTAGTCAAGGTACATGTAGGTATATACAATATGTACACAAGTGAAATGGTTTTAGCTAAAAATATTTTGTGTGTGGGTTATTATATGCCCAATATGGAGTCTGATGCCTGTAAATTTGTCAAGAAATGTTTGTGTACCAACAACATGACAATCTCATTTATGCACCTTCAAAAGATTTTTAACCGATCACCATAGCTCCGCCTTTCTCCCAATGGGGGCTCGACCTTGTAGGAAAAATCAAACCCACATCTTCCGATGGCCAAACATACATTATCACCACAACCAAATATTTTAACAGATGGGTAGAGGCTTGATTTAACAAATATGGGATTTTTATAAACCCTAATATTACAGAGTCACGTATGGTAAATAAACACTAAAGTACAGATTTGACACAAATAATAATCTAGATAAATATGAAACCCTAAGTGCAAGAAAGAGAGAGAAGGACTTAGTTGATTTGCAATATCCCTAGAACTGATATGGACTGGAAAATTAATGAACAGGAAGGGAAGACTACTGCAATCATACATTGTAAATCTGGAACTATTGAATATGACTGGATCAGGCGAGGGTGCCTAGGTTCCAGAGACTTCTCCTGGGCACCTGTGACTACACAAGATCTCAGAACCTAGTTTTTCTAGTGTCGCAAGGTGGTCACTGATAGTCATTGTTGGTTCCCTATATGTCACACTATGATCACATGATTCACCTATAAACTGCAAAGAGAAGATGACATGCAAAACCCTCAAACTACATCAAATCCCAAAAAGAAAAGATGTAATACTGGGAGTCGACTAACCCCCGATACCACCGATTGAGTGAACTTACGACCGAGCGCTACACTACATCTTAGACTCCATGTAGTTCTTGTGTATGTGTGTGATATAATTGTGCCCTAGGATGGACCTTGTGAAAATGCATTTGATAGCGAGATGATAACAATATGTACCAATATAAATACATGCTTGGATGGAAAAATGAACTTCCCCTTCTTATGAAGTGTATGCATAAAATGTAGTCCTTTGTCCCTTGAATGAGTGCTAGATGGGTGACTTTGATGCTCTTAAATGCCTTTGGATACAATCTTAGGTGATGATAATAGATGCTTAGAGCTTGATCCTTTATTTTGGTCACATAAAGTTATATTTATATGATTCCATTGGTTGAATTTCCTAATTGACAATTAGAAGGCCGACCCATAAGAAATTAAGATGCCCAAAAGATAAAAGAGGCCCAAAAAGAGTGAGCAAGATAGAATGAGGTCAGGGTACCTAGAAGGTTGAGGGCATCCTTTATGGGTGTTGGTGTTTGAAGCCATAAAAGATAACCAAGTGAAGTAATCGATGGTGGGCTGTATGGTGTCAAAGACTAGAGAGAAGACCATAAACAAAGAAAAGAGGCTAAAGATAGTTGTCAATTACTAGTTTTCTTACTTAGGAATCATATGAATGCAAATATGTTTCTTAGACCTAAAAATGTACCTAAGTGTGTGATTTTATGCCTAAATTTTCCCCCACTTTATGTTTTTGAGTGAATAATCGATAACATAAAGTAGATAAGAGATGTATACCTAATAACTATGTAGAATGTGATGGTGATATCATGCCAAGGAGAAAAGTGAAAGTGTGAAGTGATAAAAATGAAGCGTGAAACCTAAGAAAGAGGAAGTGACCCTAGGGTGAAGCGTAAGAGTTATACATATTGTTCTAGCTTGTTTTTTGTTGATGTAGGGTTGCTTCTTGTTGCGTATTAAGGACGAACTTGCAAAAAGAAGAGAAAAGAAGTAGTCAAATATGTGTATATGATTTTTTTGCATAAGTATGTGAAAAATGTGTAAAAAGGAAAGTGTGCACTTGATCCGTGAAGAGTGAAAATGATAGAAAATGTCTTGAACTGTTGTAGAAGAGTGAGTTTTTGGGTGATCTCATGCCAAGAGAGAGTTTTTGGGTGATCTCACACCAAGTATGAGTTTTTTGGGGGAGACCTCACACCACAAAAGAAGAGTGTTGGGGAGAGAGGTATAGTGTTAATCTCCTTCCATCCATGACTGCTTCCCGAATTATACACCATTACAGATGGTGTGATCCGTGTTTAGTTATGTATTTTTCAAAGTGTTGTTCCATGTTGAAAAGGAGATAGTAGGAGATTACATGCATTATGTATTATGAGGCCGATGCTCGATCTGTGAACTACTATAGACTATGCGATATGAGAAAGTAATTGTAACTTCCCCTGGTCATAGGTGCACAGGAAAGGTCAGGAGCACCCAGGTGCTAGTGTCTGTATTTGGGCACTGGTGTCTATGTTGAACTAAGGACCTAAGTCAGAATCTAGGTTGTTTCAGAATCGTAACTCTATTTTGATTATATACTTTGTGTAGGTCTATACTAAAGCTTTTAGCTACTATATGGGGTGACTGATTCACCTAATGTATGCCCAATTCATTTGGAGTGCATGTGATAATGATAGAAGCATGCGGTCCAAAGGAGAGGATCTAAAACTGATATAGAATTGATACCTTGTAGGGGAGGGAATGTGCATGGTAGAAACCAAGGCACATGCAAACAAAGTGGCTAGATACATGTGTTAGTAGAAAAATTAACAAACATGTAATAGCAAAACAATGTAATAAACACATGTGCTTACAAGATAGACCACAAAAAGTGGATTTCAAACATGGGACATCGCTCACAATGTCACAAGACAATCAGGGCCAAAGCGGTCAAAAGCATATAAGCAATGATCATACAAGACATAAGGAATAACCTGCAAACAATGGTATATAATGACAATCAATGGTAAACAAGGTGTAACAAATAACCATGGTGGCAAAGATTTACTATGAGGAAAATGTTGCACATGAAGCACCCATTAACATGTTAGAAAGATAAGATGTATGTCAAATCATGTATGTATCAATGTAATGTAAAGTGCTAGTAAGAATAGGAAGTAGTAAATAATGGAACAATAACACATGTAATGTGTAAGAGTAGAAAATGTAGATGCCCCAGGAGCCTCGGTGGGAATGGTAAGAGGTACAGTACCAAGCATCATTGTTACGTGTAAAGATCTATAGAAATTATGCATTCACAACTAAAGACCAAGTGAACACACATGTGTATATAAAAATATATTGATATACTAAGTATTTTTTTGGGATGGGAAATAAAGTGTACATCTAACTAGTATAAGAAAACAAGAGTATGTGCAACCAAGATATGTAGTATATTGTGTGTATGAGTGAAATGGAATGGTATGAAATGTGAATGTGATAGAAGCAAAGTGTGCCCCCAATGGATGCGATAAGTATGAGTTGAGGTTCATTTATAAAAGAGCCCTCAAAAATCAAGAATGAACCATAAAACAAGAGCGTGTCATTGAGAAATGGTCTGAGACTGTGTGCTAGAAAGATAGATCATGAAGCAAAGAGCATGAAGTGTGAATGATGGTGAGGTTCATTTCAGATTTAGACCCTCAACAGTGAGTATGAACCATGGAACTAGAGTGCGTCATAGGGTAGTATGATGTGTGAGAATGGAATGCTAGAGAGATGTATCATGAAGTGTGAAGCGTGAAATGTGTAGTGTGTGAGGTTCATGGATGTAGTATGCCCTCAACAATCAAGTGTGAACCTTAGCACAAGAGTGCATCATAGGGTAGTGATGATACAAGTTGTGTATCAAAGGGTTTGTAATGATGCTTAGGAAATATTAGACATTTAAGTGTGGAGCATCAAGTGCATGAGATGATAGAAACATTTGATAACAATGCAAGGGGGAGAAGCTATGATGCCCCCAACTATGTGAGTGATGGATATCTATGCAATGATGTGAGAAGGACCTTGCCATGGTGGTAGAGTTTGAAATGTGTCTTGGCCATCAGTATAAGGAAGAGTTTGTTTGACAAAATGAATTGGAAACGGAAGTGGAGTAGGATGGGGAGGGATCTTGAATGGTGGTATCTTATGTGGGATTGATAACATTATAAAATACTTAAGAGGAGGAGGTGTTGGAATAAATTTTAGAGGAGGTTGCTTAGGATTTGGTGATGCAGAAGAAGAATTAGTAGGAGGAGGTGATGGAGGATGGACCTTGAGAGGTGATTTCTTAGTTGGAGTGGGTTGCATAGGTGGCGCTTGAGTGACCGAAGAACATTAGAAGTGATGGCATGATGCTCATTAAACATAGATGAATTAGATTTAGGAACCCAGTGGGATGTAGCAATTGGAGATGAACACGTAGCAACATTTTGTGTAACAATTGAAATGAGATCAAAATGCTTAAGGTGACCAATTTTTCATTTTAGACCATAACAATCATTCTCATTATGTCCATTAATTGGATGATAATTACAATATGGATGACCTTGATATTTGGTAAGATGATACGAGAGGATAGTAATGAGTAGATGGCAAGTTGATAAATTGATGCTTAAGAAGCTCAAGAAGAATGTCATGTTGCTTAACATTTAAGTCAAATTTGAGAGGTGTCGGTAATGGTAAATCTTGAGGTGCACTGATATGAGCACATGTAGAAGACATAGAATTAGGATGAGGAGAATGAGATGTAGAAGGATAACTAGCATGAGCTTGAGAAACATCCTTGAGATGTTGAATTTCATATTTAAGAGATATAATCGTTGATTCCATAGCTTGAATTTTGTCTTGAAATAAAGAATGCAAATCTTGAATTGACTCTAAGATGGGTTAATTGGATGGAGGATCACGAAGGCTAGGGTCATTTAGAGAGACGATAAAAAATGGCACTTACTTATGCAGGTGGCATATTACAAGGTAGATACATAGTGTCTAGAGATTTTTAAAGAACATCTCTACAAGGTGGATGAATTTGAAGTAAATCATACAAATATATTTGAGGAACCTTAGGAGCCATGAAAGAAGATTGAATAGAATAAGAAAAATAAGATCCCATAGTGTTTGAATGAGTGGGGTTCACCAAATGATTTAACAAATATGGAATTTTGTATAAACCCTAATATTGCAGAGTTGTGTATGGTAAAAAAACACTAAATTACATATTTGACATAAGTAATAAGCTAGATAAATATGAAACCCTAAGTGTAAGAAAGAGATAGAAGGACTTAGCTGGTTTTGGACTATCCTTAGAATTGATTCGACCTGAAAAATTGATGAATAGGAAGGGCATACTATCGTAATCACATGGTAAATTTTGGAGTTGTTGGATATGCTTGGACTAAGGTGAAGGCACCTAGGTGCGGAGACCTCTGGGCGCATGTGACCACACGGGAGCTCGAACCTGATTTTTCTAGTGTCACAAGGTGGTCACTTGTAGTCATTGTTGGTCACTTGTATGTCGCACTATGATTGTAGAATTCACCTGTAACCTGCAAAGAGAAGATGACCTGTAAAACCCTCAAACTACATCAAATCCCAAAAATAAAAGATGCAATATGGGATTCATAATGACTCCCTGTGGTCACCCAACCGAGTGAACTTATGTCGACCGCATTTGCACTACATCTCGAGACTCCATTTAGTTCTTGTGAGTGTGTGATAAAATCGCGTGCCCTAGGATGACCCTTGTGCAAGTGCACTTGATATTGGGTGATAACTATATGTACTAATGTAAATAGATGTGTGGATGGAAAAATGAAATTCCCTTCTTATGAAGTGTATGCAGAAAATGCAGTCCCTTGTCCCTTGAATGAGTGCTAGATAGATGCCTTTGATGCTCTTAGATGCCTTTGGATGTAACCTTAGGTGATGATAATAGATGCTTAGAGCTTGGTCCTTTATTTTGGTCACATAACATTGTATTTATATGAATCCCTTGGTTAAACTTCATAATTGACAACTGGAAGGCTGACCCATAACAAAATAAGAGGCCCAAAAGATAAAAGAGGCCCAAAAAGAGCAAGCAAGATAGAAATAGGTTGATGGTACTTGGAAGGACAAGGGCGCCCAGGTGTCGGTGTCCTATCTAGGTGCTGGTATCTGAAGCCATAAAAGATAAGAAAGTGAAGTACCAACTGGGTTGTAGGGTGTAAAAGACCATAGAGAATGCAAGAAACAAAGCAAAGAGGCCAAAGATAGCTGTCATTTACTAGTTTTCTCACTTAGGAATCATATGAATGCAAGTATGTTTCTTAGGACCTATAAATGTACCCAAGTGTGTGATTTTGTGTCTACAAGGCCATGCGTCTCACTTATATCACTAGTACTAATATTTACAAGTTCATATTTAACCATCTCATATGTCGTTTTGGCATCCCTTCCTCCATTGTTACTGATAATGGTACGTCTTTTAAAATAAAACCGTTACGGAGCTAGCCAAATGCTTCCATATTTGCCTCCATTGTTCCACTCCATATTATCCACAATGTAATGGCCAAGCTGAAGCATCCAATAAAATATTCAAATCCATCTTAGAAAATAATGTTGATAAACATGGTCACAATTGGCATACACAAGTCTATCCTGCCTCTTGGGTCTATCATACATATTACCATACTCCAATAAGAGCCATGCCTTTTACCCTCATATATGAATTTGAAGATATGAAGAGAAAAACTCATATTACCCATAGAGGTTGAGCTCCCATCACTCCGTATATCCCTCAAATATTTGATCAATGAAGACAAATATAGACAGATTCGATGAGTTGAAATTCATCTTTTGGATGAAAAGAGGCTTAATACCTTAAACCATTTGAAAGTGTATCAGAATCGACTTCACCACAACTACAACAAATAGATAAAACCCAAACAATTTGAGATCGATGACCTTGTACTAAAATAAAATAAAAAATACAACAAAATATTGGGAAAAGCAAGGAAAATTTAAACCTAATTGGTTAGGTCCTTATGTTATCATTGCAAAATATGGATTTAACGCATACAAGCTATCCATTGAAGATGGCCAAGAGCTTAAAGATCCCATGAATGTGGTTCATATGAAAATATTTTATTCTTGAATCATCCATGAGTACCCTTTGTGCTTGGGTACATTTTGGCACAACCACCTATATCACTCCTTCATCCTATTCCTCTCACCATACCACCCCAAGCCACTTTCTATCACTTACTCCTTATATTTAGGACGTTTATCATTTTATATACTATCTATATTTGTTCATATCCATTATCATTCATACTTTGGTTTCATAGATATCTTACATTCTTATGGATGCTCAAAAGGGTCCAGGATCACCGAGAGTTTCTTGGTGGTTCCATAAACATTCAAAAACCTTAAAAATACCATAAACATTCAAAAACCTCAAAAATCACTAAATATTCATATATGTCTCAAAAAATTCCACCAATCTCGCAAAAAAAAAAAAAAAAAACATAACAAAAATACAAGCCTTTTCTAAAACTACCAAAACATATAAAATCAATCAAAAATCTACACAAAAAAAAAAAAAAAGTTGTCCAAAAATCCAAAACATTTGCAACAAAAAAAAATCCCAAAGCTCAACACATTGACTCTTATCCTAGTGTCAGTTTCAAATATCAATCAATCAAAACAAACTAATCTAAATCCCTTACATGTATCCTCACTTAGGGCAATCTTGGCTCTCATTTACTCCCTTGCATATATCCTTACATGGGGGAAATGACCCAATCAATCACAAATCATCTTACCCCTTGCATGCATCCTTGCTAGGGGTAAATCAAATCAATCAATCTTCATTATGGAACACATTAAGGACAAAGTTAAGTGTCTTTATAATAGTTGTGTTGCATTGTTACTTTTTAGTTCATTGTTTGACCAATTACAAGTTTATTGTTTGTCATCTTGGTTAATTTATAGCCATGGTGTGACCATCTACTATGTATATTGGGTTTGTTTTTACCTTTCTTAGTTAATTGTTTGACCAATTACAAGTTTCTTGTTTACCATCTTGGTTCATATATAGCCATGGTGAAAACATAAACTGTGTATTGGGTTTGTTTTTACCTTTTGTGTGTTACATGTATGTATGTTTATGCACATAATGGGTTGATCATCATGGTTCTTTAATAATCATGGTGTTAACTCTATTGTGCAACAACAAATTAGGTTTCTCTAAAATACAAACTTTGAATGGAAGCTCAAGCTATGAGTAATGTTAGTCATATCATCATTGCATTCATTCATACATCTCATTCAAAAAATTCAAAAATAAAGAAAAAAATTAATTGCTAACATTTCCACATTCACATACATCTATAACAATAACACATCATCTATAAAACTACCCAAATCATCATCTATATATAATGTCAAATGTCTCAAAAATGTCATATATACACTACAATGTATCCAAAATGTCAACTACATATATACATCATCGTGTCACAATGGTAAAATATACAATGAATGTGCCTTCATCATGAGGCATATACAAAATAAATAGATGTCTATCATACAACGTCAACCATGGCTCTCGCCCACCCCTAGACTACTTGGTCCACCATCTCACCTTAGTGGTGGCATATGGTGATATAGCTGATCTAGATGACACATATGATCTACCTTATCTCCTTGACCTTGTCCCTATCCTCTTACTATAGCCTAGCACTCTATGGCTCTATGGGATGAATTTCTCGTACAATCTTATGTAATAACCCACATTGTGAGTAACTATCAATATATCTTGTAATACATCTCCCATCCCACTCGCCTTTAGCCACATGACATGCCACATATCTCTTTGTCATAACATGCTCTAGTTGTAGTGTTAACCGATCTCTCTATGATGTCCTTTGTTGCGTATGGACCCTCATAGAATCCAACTAAGTTTGCAATGTATGAGCTACAATAAGAAAGGCATTTTGTGTGTCATGCTACTCTGTCTCTCGTGCTTGGACTGTGTGTAACTCTATTCGATGGGGGTGGAGGATTTACTAGTGGTATCTAAATTCACACATCTACCTCCCCTATCTCTCCAACCATCATCCCCATCCCCATCCCCATCTCCCCATATGTTAACCCCATTCGTTCCTCTTCCTCCTAGACTCAATGACCTTTTGGATAGATCGGTACCTATAAACCTTATACCGTGCACCCTATCCACCATGTGCGTGTGCACCCCGTACTTATCCCCGTGTTTGTACACCCTATACCTATCCATGTACTGGTACCTATACCTATACTTGGGCATGTCCATGTCCACGTCCTCCTCCATGACCCTATCAGCCCTCTCTCCTCTCCTCCCTCTTCACCGCAACACTACCCTCACTAATTGATCCGTAAACTACCTTCTTTATACAATAAATAGATCCTATCTTAGTGATAATGAATGGGAAACTTTGAAAAATTCTTTTATCAAGTATGTTATGCAAGAAAATTCACACAATGCTTAAATTGAGAGATGAAAGACAAGGAGACAATAATTTTATCCTGGAGAAACCCAATGTGGGAAAAACTCCAGCTAGGTAAGCAATTGCTTCCCTTCACTATGTAAATCTCCAATACAATACAAGTTCACTACCAATAGATGACCTTCAAGAAGGATTCAATATCCTTCTACTTGCATTACTTGCTTACAATCCTCAACAAGAAAGAACTCAACTGTCTATGAACAAAATAAGAACAATTCAGACTTTCTTCCTTTGCTCACACTTGAATTCACCCCAAATCACTTGCCTAGATGAATGAAAGTGCTTGCATTTATAGTCTTTGTACCCAAGGATGGTAGGAAATGTAAAACAAATCAAATTGGGAAGCCCAAACATTTACAAATGTTGAGTTTCCCATTTTGGAGTCATCGGGTGTAGAACTACCACTATCTCGTTGGAGATAGTTACATGACCACCTGGTGCCTATAGGCGGTGTTCCCACAATCGATACACAATGAAGAGAAAAATTTCTGTAACTATCATTGTGGCTCTCTAACTACAACATAGTTATCACATGGAGCGGAAAAAGAATGACCTTTTCCCGTCATTTAAAGGTGTTCAAATCACCATTAGCCTGACTTAACCATTTCCAAAACAATGAACATGATGAGGGTATGCACTGCAAGTTTTAAATAAGATAATATATAGAATTGGGTACTTCTAGATCTATTTTTTTATCATACCTCCCCAATTTGAGGCTTTAAGTCCTTAAAAGCTTCAAGACGATGGGATGAGGAAATTTCTTCTCCACATCTTCTTTGGAATATCACTTGGCCTTGGTAAGCAATTGACCTTTCAACCAAGTTTACCACCTATCTTGCACTCCCTCTTCTTCCTAATCCAACACAGAGGGCTCAAAGAGATGTAAATTCACAACATTCACAATTGAATATATTCTCATTTAAGGAGGAATTTCCAAGAAAAATGCATTCTTATCCACTTTTTCTAGAATTTCAAATGGGCTATATCAAAGAGTCTTGAGTTTCTTAGATTTACCTTGTAGACTTTATTTTCTCAAGTACAACCATAATTTTTCACCAACAAGGAAAGAATGGTCAATTCTATAATGATCATGCCTTGCTTTGTACTTGACATGTGACTCTTTCAACCTCTTATGTACCTAGAGGTGTATCCATTGAATTTTCTCAATGAATTTATCAGATTTGTGGACTTCTAGATCCACTTTCATGTTGTCTCTGTATGGTAATCTCAAAAAAACATCAAATGCACTCTTAGGAAAATAACCAAAACATGTTTAAAAAGGAGTCTTATTGGTAGAAGCATGAACTACCCTATTAAGAGAATGATGGATATACACCAAATTCTCATCTCAAGTCCTAGGATGTTTCCTATTTCACTCTCTTAAGAGTTGAACCAAGGTACAATTTACCACTTTTGTTCGTCCATCCATTTTTGGATGAAAAACAATAGACCTTTTCAGCTTAGTATCCATGTTTTCCCACAAGGAAGACCAAAACTATCCGATGAACCTTGAGTCCTTGTTTGAAATAATAGAATTAGGAAAACCAAAATAAATCCACACATTACAAAAAAATAACTCACCTCCATCATTGTATTAATGGTCTTCTTGCAAGGAATGATAATACACATTTTATTGAACTGGTCCACTACCACAAAAATAAAATCACACCCTTTCTTGGAAGTAGGAAAAGGACCAAAAATCCATGGAGATGCTCTCCCATGGCTAGGAAGGAACTGGTAATGACATATATAAACCCAAATTTCTGTTACTAGGCTTGCTTATACTGCATAAAACACAACCCTTGATAAATTTGGCAACGTCTGCTTGCATGTTTGGACAATAAAAATACCTCTGTAAGTGCACAATAGTATTCTCCATACTAAAGTGACAAACCACCTTAGAAGTGTGTGCTTTACTCATCAATTGAACTCTTTCCCTCTTAGGAACACAATTTTTTCATTATTATAAAGCAACCCATCCTAAAATTAGTAGTCTCCCCGAGCGCAAATCCCTCACTGGAGGTTTCTACCGAAAGATTTCCCCAAAATCCAGATCCTTCACATAACTTTCCTTATATGCTTCACACACAAAAGGCTCAATAAGAGTGAAGTGCCTATAGTTGAAAGTAAGTGAGGTATAAATAACATATCAGCTAATCCGGTTAGTCATACCTTTCTTATATTTTATGATCAAATGAAAATTTTGTAAGAAACCCATCTCGCTTATAGTGTCTATCTTGTTGAAGTTTATTTTGAGCTCTGCAAATGTTGAAGAGGTTAGTGATCCATGTGTATGGTAGTTTCTTCACCCATTAAATAATGTTTCCATTTCTTGACCGCTTACATAAGAGCATACAATTCCTTATCATATGTATAATAATTCAAAATGTCTCCATGAAATAATTCAGAATGATAACATATGGGTTTACCTCCTTGAAGTAGGAAAACTCCCATAACATAGTCACTTGTATCAGTTTCTACTTGAAAGGAAGCTTTAAGTTAGGTAATGCCAAAACTAGAACATGGCTAATATTATATTTAAATGACTCAATATCATCCTATTATTTCTTACCCCAATTAAAATCCTTACCACATGTTGTCACATAATGTAGCGGCATTGTTATAAAAGAGAATATCTTGATGAACTTTCTCAATTACCGAAATACACACATAAAACTCTAGTTCTCGATAAAACTAGAGGGTGTAGGAAAATTTATAATGGCCTCTATCTTAGCTAGATCAATCCTTAATTCTCCATATATGACCACATGCCCTAAAAAGATAAATGATTCTTGAGAAAACTCACACTTCTTCTCATTCAACACTAGTCGGTTCTCCTTTAGAACTTCAAAACTTGATGTTATTGACATGAGTGAGTTAGTGTTATCATTAATGTAAAAAGTGAATAAAAATTAATGACAAAGGTGTATGAGGTCTAAGAGTGCTAGAGGGAGTTTTTTAATGATGATGGCATGGTCAAACATGTTGTGTCATGGTTGTAAGAGTGGAAATAGTGAGATTTGCTTAGTCAAGATAAACTAATCAGGTGGCGTAATCTGCATGGGTGATAGAGCATGGTGGATATAGTTGCATGGTGGCTTGAGGAGTATGATCAAGGTATGGAGAGTGATTAAAGTGTGTTGAGACGCTCATACATGTTCAAAGGTTAGTTGTAAGGTGAGAACATGGTTTGTAGGTGCCTCATCTAGACCTAGTCTAGGTGTTTGGAGGCCAAATGAAGCATGATAATCAGTTGCAAAGATATATGAGCTTATGAGGGCATGAAAAGGTGTGAGAAATATTGTCTCAAGGTTTTCAATGCCTTTTGAAGAGGTTTCATTTTGAGGTATGAGGTTCTCCTACTCTATTTTTGTCCAAATGTGACTAATTCCTAGGACCTAGTTGGGTGAGTCCTAGTGGTTGAAGAGATGAAAATCTATTTATGAGTAGGTGAGAATTTGATCCATTGGGATCTAGAAAATAACTCTTTATCAAAATAACTAGGATCCAAAGGAAAAATAAGTAAAAGTAGGAGAAAATGGTTAAGTTACAAAACCATCACTTTCTACAGAGAGGCAGTTGTGTAACCTCCCTGAAGATTACGTAACCAACCCTCCATGGTCACCATAGGTTATTGAACTGCTCCTTTATGTCCACCGGTGGTCTCGATACTAGGTAAAACAAAAAAAATAAATCCACGCACAATCGCAAATTTTGAACGTCTAAGTTGTGTCTCTTCCTTAGATGTCTCTTCCTATTCTCCAATGCATGAGAGGACATAGGGAGCAAGCTATAAATATAATAAGAGCATGTGGAATTGATCATTCTTGAATGGGAGAAGTGAGCAAGAAACCATTGGTGCTGGAATTGTTTTGTAGAAACAAGGTGTATGAGCAGAGCAAGCAAGTAGACATGGTGGAAGTGACATTGTTGTCTTCCTTCAACTTCTTATAATATGTATTATTTTAATTAGCCAATATAATACTTGGAAGAAAGAGAAATTTCCTTCTTGACTAGTTTTCCCTCAATAAGGGGTTTTGAGATAAAATATTGTGTTGTGAGCTTAATTATTCATTTTTTATTTGTTGTAAGTAGTTCTAAGCACTAAAATTCATTCACTAACTTTTAGAGCTTTCATTTTCAAGTAAATTGGAAGTAGGAATAGAAGTTGTGTGGTTTTGTAAGTTTCCAAAGTAGAAGTTTACAGATCATTTTGGTATTAGAGCTGATAATAATATCCAAAGGATTGTGGTATTCATTCTTGTGTGATTTGTATGACAATGACAAGGTCTAAAGGCAAATATTTAATACCTTGCGATCTAGAGATAGCTATAAGAAGGTGGAATCAAAGGATTAAAGAACAAATGGAAGAAGAGGACTTGGTCCATAGAATTGTGATGTTGGAAAGCACTATGGATAGGGTGTTAGGACACCAAAGGGAACTCTTAGATCAACAAAGGATAGCAATGGTTAAGCAAGAATCTTGCCTTTCAACATGCTCAACATCTTCAAATGCACAATGAGATTCATTTTGTACAATTTCATGGAATTCACCCAAAAATCATCAATATTCATCAATAAATCATCCATTTTTCTTACCGTGTTTGCATGATTTTCTTGCTTCACTTCCTTGACCTCTGAATTTTGATTATTTGCCATGAATTCATCCTCTTTTACATGCTCCCTGTTTGTTTCTTTCATTTGCCAAACCATATTTTGTTCCTTGTGATTTTCTCTTATCTTCATGAGACCTGATTTATTTCTCTCCTTATCCTTGTTCACTTGTCTTTACATTTGTTTGCTTTGGTTTGTCATCTTCACTCACTTGTTGTTGGTTTCTTAACCCACATAGGCATTATGTAACCATGATTTTAGACTGGTTTTAACGGCTCTTCAAGTATATTTTCTTCATCCTTATTTTTATCAACCCTTTTCTCTCTCTCTTTTCCTCTTGTCTCAGCTTCCTCTCTTCACTCTTGATCATCTTCATCAACTGAAATTTCTTATTTTTCTTCATAACCTGCATTATAGGCCATTTTTTCTTCTTCTTCATCACAAAATCAAGTCCATAGCTTAATCTCATCATAAAATTTGTTAACTTCTCTATATCTACTCTCAAATTTTTCATCCCTATCTCCATCCATTCCTCTTTATTTCTCTACTCTTCTCTCTTCTTGGCTTCATCTCTTTTCTTTCTCTCTAATTCTTCTTGTCTTCTTTTGTGGCTAAACAACTTCACTAACTCTCTTACTAACTCTTCTTGGTCCATATTCTCTTTATTTTGACAATTATTTTCACCTTTCCTATTCTCTCACACCTCACTAAGGATTGAAACCCGGTATTTTGGTGCCCTCACACTCTCTTTCACTTCCACACTTCACTTCTTCTCACTCTTCACCTGTCACTTTCCACTACACACACTCACACAACACCGTTAGCCTCAAAACCATTCATTAAAATATTAATAAAATAATCATAACAAGAACATCATGCTATGATACCAAATGATCCAGAGAAAATAATAACATGCATGTCATTCAACAAATCAAGAGATTACAAACCACCACTTCACCAATTCTTTGTAATTTGAGGATCTTACTAAGCCTAAAATGGCTAAAATCTTACAAAACTAATAATTATCACCTTAAATGGCATCATCATCATAAATTACTACTTAACATCTTCATTAATTTCCTATTCAACCATCAAACTCATCAAAATTTCATGCAAGCTCTATATACAATCCCCTTCATAGAATTGCTCTTCACCTTACTAGCTTGTTTCTTATCTCTTATCAAGCAAGTTTTAGTTTCTTATCCTTCCTCAGATCTCTTTCACATATATAACCTATCATTCACTTAAAAAAAAGAGTTAAAGCATCCATCAAGATGATCTAAAAATACTTAAATTTCTAACTTTCACCTATTTCCTCTCAAAACTACCATGTTACCCTTAACACCATCATTCTTGAATCCTCCATGGTTGGGGACTTTTAGAGATATCCAGAATAAAGTATGAGCTTCATTAGTTGTCTTTCAACATCCCTAAGTTGCATGAAAAAACTTAGAACTCAAATCCTTTTACATCTCCTTTTATCACACTTTTTCAATTTTAGCTTGCTTTAGTCCTAAAAAGTCCGGGATGGTCTATTTTGCACCATAACTTCCTTTATACGAGGCTTCAAATCACAACCTATAACTTTTTAGATACCCATTTCAAGGTTCTTGAAGCATGTAAAGTTTCAAGGTTTAACTCACAATAAAACCCTAGCTCCTTCTTTAAATATCCCTTCCTATTAAGCCTATGGTTGTATAGGTCTCTTCTCTACTAGACTATCAAGGAAATATTCATTTCTATCTAATGAAACAATAAAATTCCACTTGAAACACTTTAATAAACTTCCCATTTTTGTTCCTTCCAAATTTCATGTAAAAACTCCTTGGTTTGATGCTTCAAACTTCATGCCCTAACAATATCCTAACCGTGCATTACAAAGTAAACCGAGAAGTAAGATTTGGTTATAAAACTCATTATACTTCGATTCAAAGTCCTAAATTTTGCAATAAGGACTATCTCAACCATATAAAAAGGATACCTTTACCAAGTATGGTTTTAAGAACATGTAAAACACCCTTTTCTTGGTTTCTTTACTATTTTGACCTATAGGTACACATAGTCACAATTTTATAGGTGACATTCCCACAAACATAAGATAATTTGTTCAACCAACAAAGTGATACCCCTCATTACAGGTTCATTTATGTTCCACTACTCCTACATTTTGCATGCAAGTCTTTATACTTCTTTAAACACAAAGTTATAAACACAATGTAGGTTTTGGAGCTACTTTTGAACAAGAACAAATCACTTGTAGGTTTGTGCTTGATGAATTCTTAACACCATACCAAAAGGCTACACAAAATTTATAACACATCTAATTCAACTTCTATTACATGTTTAATATCAAAATATCTCATCAAATTAAATAGATATGCTTCTAACAAGCTTGATACTGTAATTTACTATATAAAAGTTCATACAATAGTTTGCCAAAAGGAAACAAGAACTTCAATTCAATATGTGATCATTCTTTCTGTTAGATCTAACCAAATACTTCACATGAAAATAGAGTAAATAAATTCAATATTGTCTACCACAACACTCGAGAATCATACAACACAAGACAATATTTCCATATCACAAAAACAGAGTTATTATATACATAACAGTTGTTCATACAAAAATGTGGATTTCTTCCACTTCTCGGACTTGGTCTTCGAGGAATCCTTCCTCTCCTTTCTCTATACCTCTACTTGGAGGCCAGCCACCTTAATCCATTCGAATCCCTCTCTTTTAGTGCATTATTTTTTATTAAAACCCTAACTAACTCTCCAACTTCCTTATGTTTATGCATCCACCGAAGGTTTTTTTACATCATTTCCACATATTCACGAATCATATCCACTCTTAGGACTATTTTACACATGTAGCAACACCTATTACATGCTCAAATATCCACACTCTCTCTCCCTTTATCACTTATAGGACCTACACTTTCACTTTTACATGTTTAGAGTTCAAATTACAATTTGGAGGGAAACTCCATAATTCAATTTTTGGTGTACTAAATCACCTAATCTCCTTCTTAGGAACTCAATTCTTGTTACCTCACCCTTTACAATCATGAACAAGAATAATTTTTGTAATTTGTGGTATTCTTATAGACGCCCTACATCATACTCCCAAGGTGGAGAAAAGCCTTCATATACTTTTCTTGTTTGGTCATGTCTTCATCTTCCAATTCATGCATCTACTATCCATGTGATTGTACTAATACTAATGTTATCCATATTTTGCCCTCTGGTCAAAGTATTGGATCAGCCACGACCCTACAAAGAAAGAATAATAGATAACACGTTAAATCTTACAAACAGTCACATAAGGACTCTATAATGAGGTGGCAGGGCTGCGAAAGATCAAACGACCCAATGCGGGAAGGAATTAAAGAAACATCTCTGTCAAGCAAATCCGTGCTTCAAATCTAGCAAACAGACTCAAGTAGATTCTAAAATGGAGTAGCGGAGGTCGAGGAAGGAGGCCAAGTAGTGTCAAAGAAGCTAGAGGCCCAAAGAAAAGAGACGACAAAGGTTTGAAGTCGTCGGGCTCTCAAATGACTCAGAACGGGCCCAAAATTGGCTAATTATGGAGAAGACAATAGATGCTACCAAGTGTCAAAGTGACGCATCTCCAAGTATTAGATCCCAAGAAGGGACCCAAACTAGCGCCAAGCCACCATGTGTCCTAGGCCCAACGGGACAGAGTCAACATAAGTCAAAAGGTGAATAGGGCGGGCCTCAAAAGAGAATAAGTATAGAAGACTCAGTGGAAGGTGCCGAGTGTCAGCTTGGTGCAATTCCAATATGGGAGTCCAAGGCGGAGACTCAAACTTGTGCCAGCCCTCCACATGGCAAATGGTCAACATGGGTCAAAAGGAGAGTGGGCCCAAAGTGTCTAAGTGTAGAGGGAAGGCGGAAGGTGACACATATCTTAACGATGCTCTTTCAAAAGTAAGACTTAGGGGCAGCTACCAAATGAGTGTGGGCTCGCCGTGTGTCCCAAATTTTAAACGGGGATAGGGTCAAAGTTGAATAGTCAACGCATGGTGGCAAACCGACGAAGAGTGCCAAGTGTCCAAATGGTGCTAATCGAAGGGTCAAATAAAAAGAAGGTTTCCGAGACAATTGCGGACCACCGCGTGTCCCCAGTCAATAAATATGACCCCGCCGAGCAAAGGACTTAGCCAAAAGCATAGAAATTGAGTAGGCCGGTGGAGGAAGCCACGTGTTATCCCCATGCCATTCCAAGAGAAAAATACAGAGGCCACCTCGAACAAACGCTAGCCCTCCACGTGTCCCATATTAAAAAAAAGGGGGCTCGTTTTTCAAAACTGGTTTGACCACCTTTTGTATGGACCCGTACAAAATTTGAAGGGGCATATATTTCGACTCAGGGCTTGAAATATTGAATATCTGACACCATTGGAAATATCTCAGCCTCGCCTATGCTATGAAGATATAAAACTTTAAGTTTGGGGAGGTTAGGTGGGAGAAAAATGGAGAAATGTCTTCAGGGCCATTAATGCAAGATCTATTTTTACCCCAACAACCAGATCGGATTTGATCTGCTCTGCCGTTTCCTCCTCCTTTGAGGCACCAAATAAGAAATTGATGTAGTCAAGATAGATTTGGGGAATATTTTATGGGAGGCATTAATAGCGAGTGGTTGAGCTTTGACTGTTTTTCCTGCTTCTCTCTCTTTCTCCCCTCTGTGTTGAATCTATAAAAGCAGGGTCGAAACTCATTGTAAAGGGTTGGACATTCTTTTGTTTTGCAAGCTCCCCTTTCCTTCTAGCAAAGGAATTCATGGAGTTTAGACCTTCCATTTAAATTGCAATATGTTTCCTACCTTCTGGCCATTTGTAATGCATTGTATCAATCTACAGAGCAATAAAACACGTTTGTGATCGATTTTAGATCCTTTCTTGTCTCCTTTTTCTCATTTGGTCTTTCATTATAAATCTGGTTATCTGTGCTTGATTATTGTATGTATTTTGTTGGTTTGTGTCTATCAGCAAAACTAATGTTCATCATTCCTTGGTGCATCACCTTGTAGCTTTTTTTTTGATTTCTTGTATCCCTTTTATCCATGTCTCCTTGGTAAAACTTAGATTAGGTTTAGGAATAGGTCCTCTGCAAGTTTCCACATATGCACCTAAACAGAGGAATAGGAACCAACCTTTAATCTGGAGAGTTTTCTGTTTTCTAAGTCCTACACTTTGGGAAAACTCAATGTTATGCTAATCACACCAAATTAATCTACGTTAGAAAAGTAGATCGACAACTCATTTGGGGGTCTTTGTGGTTTTGCACTAATAGTTATGGCATGCCCAGTGGGACCAATAAGTCTCCATCTTATTATAGTAAGATCGATGTGCACTTGTTGTGATTCTAGCTTTTAAGAAGTTTTTAAGAACTCGCACATCTGGCGACTCCAAAAGGAACAGAATCCATTGGTCTCGGTAGTCCAATATTGCCATGTTTATGAGAATAATATGAACAAGGTCAAGAACCAGATAAGAGGGACAATTTGTGCATCCGCATTTTCCTCTAGATAAAAGGAGAAGAGGAAGAAGAGCCCAAAGGTCTCCATCTACACCAAACAGAGTCTTATCAACACCTCCTCCTAGTAGTCATGCATTCTTTCAACCAAGAATGGCACTCGGGCCGATCGGGATGGCACAACCAAATCCATATGTCAATTTCATTAGTAACAACATGCTCACTCGAATGCACAAAATCCAGTCCCGGTGGCAGCATTGAAGAGCATCCCATATTTCACTGGGGAAAACTAGACTTCTCCTGGTGACCATGTTCAAGATATTGCAAATGTCTGTACAATCCATGAGATCACTTGAGATGGACATTGCAGTCAATTTTCTAGCCTCTTCACTCGAAAGGTAAAGCTTCACAATAGTTCAGAGCCTATAAACAGGTCTATTCAATCTTGGGACCATTTGTGCATAGCTCTTCATGACCATTTTGGAGAAAAAGGAGATAACTTATCCTTGTTGGAGCAACTGACAATAATTAAGAGAGCTTAGAATGAGCAATTGATGGATTTCAACCTCAGGTTTCAATGGACCTGGGACAAGATTCCAACAATAGTAAAGCCCACTAATGAAGGTTCCTTCTTAAACTTTCTTAGAGCTTTAAATTCCAATATTTCTTTAATGATTCAGTCAATGGGGGGCACAACCTTACCTGCAGCCTATAGCCTTTCCATAGGAGCTGAGAATCATTTAATTCAGTCAGAAAACTTGCCCCTAGGCTATCCATGCCTCTATACCTCGAATTAGGAAACCCAAGTACCAACCAAACACCACAATAGCTCCTATACCTACTCTCAGGAGTCAAAATTCAGCTGAAACCTCCACCTCATCATCTACCACCTTAAAGGAGGTTCAGGAAATTATGAAACAACTTCAAAACCTGGGGAATGAGTTAGTAACCATCAAAAGACAGCAGGATCAGAATTCTAGGCCATATCAACCTCAAGCTCAGTATCAGGCTAGACCCCCATATTAGCAAAATAGACCACAAGCCCAGGCTGTAACTCAGAGTCAACACCAAGGACAACCTCAAGCTTCTAGACCTTTTAGGCCATATGATCCAAACACAGCTTCAACATCAAGGGCATTGGTTCTAGCACATAATAACATGGCACAAGAATATGATTGGTGTTTCCCATGTAGTCAGCCACATAATCAATCAATGTGCTTCAATGGTGCACTAAATTAGGCTTTGATTGTGCAAAACTGTTGGTATGTCACAAGAACCCATCCAAGAAGAAAATCAGCAGCAAGGAGCTCAACAAGAGGGACCTCCAAGTGAAACCATGCTTGTTAGTTGGCAAGCTAAAGAATTCTATGGAATGAATCAGACTCCTTCTCAAAGTATAACTACCAATACACAGTCCAAGAAGAGAAATATTGGAGAAGAACATTCACCAAACTCAGGTGACCCTCAATCCTCCATTTCTCCACAAGGTATTGGCATTCAAAATATAACTCCCAATATGCAGAGCCAATCCAAGCCACCTTCCAAATCTACTCAGGCACCGGTTGTAACAACCCATGTGTAAGAGAAAAATGTGCCAGGGAAGGGGCAACAGAAGGATAGCTTGTTTAATATCATTGAGAAAATGAAGAGGACAAGTGTGAACATTTCACTATGGGAGTCACTGGCCATTCTAGGGCAGAGGGATCTATTGCAGATTGCTATGCAAAATTGGTCAAGCTCAAATCAACCCCCTAACCAACAAGAGAGAGTTCTTACCAATACAACTCAACTCGGGGAAACCATTGAGAGCAATAAGGTAGAACACGAGACATCCTCCATTCTATGTTTTATTAATCATTAAGGATAAATTGGTGCATAATGCGCATGATTGATTCTGGGGCAAGTAGTTTTGTAATGCCCAAACAAATAGCTAATCAATTGGGTCTCTAGTATGAAGTCATCTCTAGAGGGGTAGTTCAATTAGATGGGACAACAGTAACAACTGTTGGAATCATCAAGGATCTGAGCCTCACTCTGCATGCTTGCCCCAATGTGACTGTGTTGCAGAACATATCAGTCATAGACTTTCCACCACATTCTCGTGCATTGTGTTTGTCAGGGACTTTTTGCCAAAATTGGAGGCTATTTGTTTTTGCTAACTGGTCATATGCTCTTTAAAAAAGGTATGGAGGAAAGGCCACAATTAGATATGAACCCATAGTGGATTATCACATTGAGTCTTATGTGCCTAGCCCAATCAATGTAAATTATTTGGATTTTGATCAAGAAGACCTCCTAAACACCTCTGAAGTAGACACCAAGGTGGGGTGTATCCTGGACCTGACTCTTGACAAATGGATGGTTAAAAGACATGCTTTTGATCCATATAAGGAGATGGGAGAATCTAAGCTAGGAGTTTACCACCTACATGAAGAGAATCATCCTCTTCCTAACATCATTAAGCTAGAATATAAGGATGACAATGAAGTATGTAAATTATTCTTTGATGGCTTGAGGAGGCATAAGGAGCCAAAGGAGGGGCTATGATTGTGTCACCCCAAGGTATGAAATATTATTTAGCTTTCCATTTCCAGTTTGCTGCTCAAATAACATTACAGAATATGAGGCTTTGGTTCATGGATTTCATTGGGATAGAGACGAGGAATCAAGAACACTGGAAGTGTTTGGTGACAATGAACTAGTTTCTAATCAAGTTACAGAGGAAAAAATGATGTCAAGAATGACCTACTCAAAAGCTACAAGAATAGGGTATGGGATCTCATTGAGGATTTTGAAGCCTTCAACATTGTGTCCATACCCGGAAAGAGAACGAAGTTCTTTGATAGGCTTGTAGTAGTTGGAGCAACATTTGATGTGGTTGACAACATCAAGAGGGACAAAAGACAACCACATATCCATGTGGTTGTGAGGCTAGCAAGTGCCAGATAACAACACATGCTTGGTAGGTGTTCGAGAATGATCAACAAATCATCAATTTTTGCAAGAGGAAGCTGAATTCTCAGCTAGAAATCAAAGCAGATTAGAGCAACAATATGGAGATCAAGTAGTGCAACTGCATACAAACAAGCTTCCTAAAGGCTTAGTGACATTGGAGTCTATCTTCAATCCCAATGATCAATTTCAAAAAGAGAAGGCTAATATACAGATCAAAGGAGAAGATTCAAAGTCAATTCTAGTTGGAGAAGGAAAAATGCTTCAAATTGGAAAAGTGGCCACCGAGAAAGAAAGGTATGAATTCATGAAAATTTTCCAAGAGTTTCCAGATGTATTTGCTTGGAGCTATGAAGACCTAAGAGGGTTCAATCCGAAGCTAGCACAACACACAATCAAACTAGATCCAACTACTAATCCCATCAGGCAAAAGTAGAGACCAATCAATCCACACATTGAACCTCTGATGAAGAAAGAACTAAACAAGATAATACAGAAAGTATCATATTTCCAATCAAACACTCAAGCTGGGTTGCAAACTTGGTCCCAGTCAGGAAGAAGAATGGAGAGATTAGGTTGTGTGTAGACTTTCAAGACTTGAACAGAGCTTCCCTCAAAGATCACTACCCACTCCCTTCAATGGAGCAGATCTTGCAAGTGGTGTCTGGATCAGAGATTATCTCTCCTAGATGGCTACTCAGGGTACAACCAGATCATGGTGAAAGAAGATGATCAGTTCAAAACAAATTTCACCACCAAATGGGGCACCTATGCCTACGAAAAATTCCATTTGGATTGTCTAATGCCGAGCCACTTTCCAAAGGGCAATGGATATGGAATTCAAAGGGCTGATCAACAAAATAGTACTTGATCTATCTGGATGACATTATTGTGTTCTCCAAAATGCAGCAGACCACCTTTTTCACCTAAGGTAGGTGTTTCAAAGGTGTAGGAGATTTGGGGTATCATTGAACCCTAAAAAATGCATATTATTGGCCCATGAGGGCAAAGGCTTCTGGGCCATATTGTGTCAAAGGAAGGTTTGGCAATTGACCCAGAGAGAGTTGAAGCAATAAGAGCCTTGCCATTGCCAAGCCATAAGAAGGCTCTTCAAAGCTTCTTAGGAAAAATCAATTTTGTCCATAGGTTTGTACCAAACTTTTCTGCCCTTGTCAAGCCAATAACGTTGATGTTGAAGAAGAGTTTGGAATTTAGGTGGAAAGCTAAAGGAAAGGCAAGTTTTGAGGCCATCAAAGAATCTATATCACAAGCCCCAACTCTCGTGAATCCAGATTTTTCTAAGGACTTCATACTATATGCCTTTGGTGGTAGTGACACAATTTCTACAATCCTAGTACAACAGAACAAAGAGGATACATAATAACCAATTGCTTTCTTCACTAGGGTCTGGAAGATTATGAAGTGAGATACTCCTTCATTGAAAAGAAAGTCCTGACAGTGATTAGAGGGTTAAAGAAGTTTAAACATCTGGTTTCAAACAATAAAATCCAATTGTTAGTCTCCCATGCAGGAGTTAAGGACTTCCTTGTCAGCAAGGATCTGAATGAAAAATGTGCAGGATGGATCACCCATGTCATGGAGTATGACATTGATATCCAAGTCACTAAGTTGGTCCGTGGGAAGGGATTGTGTGAACAAATAGCCTCAAGTCAACAAGATGAGGCAAATAGTGAAAAGGAAGCTATTTTTGTTCTGTAAAATAGTCAAGAGGAAGAAAATGATGATGTACCCACTCCTTGTTAGACTCAGAACATGGTGCATTTACTTCAAAAGACACGTGTCCTCCCAGAAATGAGTAAAACAAAAAGGAGACATTTCAAACTACAGGCCATCCCATATGTGCTTATTGATGGAGTCTTATTCAGGAGGGACATCAATAGCATTTTGTTAAGATGCATTGGGACATATCAGATTGGGAGAGTGTTAGAGGAGTTCCATGATGAGGTAGCTGGAGGCCATTTTTCACCATGGGTGAAATCACTCAAGATCATGAAGGTAAGTTATTATTGGCCCAGGGTGTTTAGTGACTATTATACATGGATAAAAAGGTGCAAGAACTGTGCATTCTTCAAAGGCAAATAAATACTAGCAACACTTCCATTGCACCCAATTTCAGTTGACCAACCATTCATGCAATGGAGATTGGATTTCATCGAGGTCATCAATCCAAATTCAAGCCAAGGCCACAAATGGATTATGACAGCAATAGACTATTTCACCAAGTGGACCAAGGCAGTGGCACTCAAAGAAGCTAATGAGTCTAGCATACTATATTTCTATGAAGGGATAGTGACCAGATTTGGAGTGTGCCACCACCATTATATCAGATAATGCATTGGCATTCATAGGTTTCAAATTCATAGGATGGGCTGTTAGGAACGATATTTACTTGAGAAATTCATCAAATTATTACCCTCGTGGTAATGGCCAAGTTGACTCTACAAATAAGAACCTGCTAAGGATTGTTAGAAGAACTCGGATGAAAATCGAGAGAACTTGGCATACAAAACTCAAATCATCCTTATGGGCCGATAAGACAACACCCAAGAGGTCTACAAGAAGTTCCCATTCAAACTTGTCCATGGGAAAGAGGTAGTGTTTCCTATATCACTTGAGTTACTAGCATTGGAACTCATGAAGCAACTGGAGATGTCTGAGATTGAACCAATAAAGGCCAAGCATGTAGATTTGATGGAGTTGGAAGAAACCAGAGAACATGCACTTCAAACAATGGAGAAGGACCAGGTCTTAATCAAGAGATGCTTTGACAAGAAGGCAAGAACAAGGGTCTTCCAGGAAGGAGACCTAGTTTTGAAATGGGATGCAGATCGGGAAAAACCAAGAAGGCATTCCAAGTTTGATGCCATTTGGAGTGGCCCTTACATGGTCACAAAATGTAAAAGTAGCAATCTTTGTCAATTGTTTACATTGGATGGTGAAGAGTTATAGATTCTAGTGAATGAAATCTATCTTAAGCACATTACTAGAAGGAAAGTTCCCACCTTGTACATATTATTTTAGTTTCTCATTCCTCTAAGTGCTTGTGCATATTGTCTTGTTGTATTTTAGGTTACTTTTCTCCTAAGTGCTTTGCATGCTCTGTATGTTCTACTTGGAGCATGTATGATTTCAATTTTTATATATAGTTGTGGTGTTGTTTTGTTGCTCTCACATAGCCCATTCAAAGTTAAAAAACATCGTTTCAAGATTTCTTATGAAAATTGAGAGTGCAAATCGTCAGACTCGCAAATTAGAGGTCTGGATCGATCGATCGTTGTCATTCTCAACTCCATGCCCAACAGATATGACAAGGTAATTGGTCTTTTCATCTAACATGCAGATACCACCCCGTGAGTCACCAAATTGTTATCCATATTTCACCCCTCGGTCGAAGTATTGGATCAGCCATGACCCTACAAAGAAATAATCAGAGAAAACATGTTAAATCTTGCAAACAAGTCATAGAAGGACTCTATAATGAGGTGACGGGGCTGCGAAAGATCAAACGACCATGTGTAGGAAGGAATTAAAGAACCGACTCTGTCAAGTGAATCCGTGCTTCAAATTTAGAAAACAGACTTGAGTAGACTCTAAAATGGAGTAAGCAGAGGTCGAGGAAGGAGGCCGAGTAGTGTCAAAGAAGTCAGAGGCCCGAGGAAAAGAGACAATGAAGGTTCAAAGTCATCGGGCTCTCAAATGACTCAGAACGGGCCCAAAATTGGCTAAGTATGGAGAAGACAGCAGAGACGTTGCCAAGTGTCAAAGTGACGCATCTCAAAGGATTAGATCCCAAGAAGCAAACCCAAATTAGCACCAAGCCACCATGTGTCCTAGGCCCAGTGGGGATAGAGCCAATAAAAGTCAAAAGGTAGACAGGGTGGGCCTCAAAAGAGACTAAGTATAGAAGACTCAGTGGAAGGTGCCAAGTGTCGGCTCGGTGCAATTCCAAGATGGGAGCCCAAGGTGGAGACTCAAACTTGTGTCATCCCTCCACGTGGCAAATGGTCAATAGGGGTCAAAAGGAGAGTGGGCTCAAAATGTATAAGTATAGAGTGAAGGCAGAAGGTGATACATGTCTTAACGATGCTCTTTCAAAAGTAAGACTTAGGGGCAACTACCAAATGAGCGCGGGCTCGCCACGTGTCCCGGCCTTTTAAACGGGGATAGGGTTAGGTTGAATAGTCAACGCATGGTGGTAGGTGGTGAAGAGTAACAAGAGTCCAAACAACACTAACTCAAGGGTCAAATAAATAGAAGGTTTCCAGAAGACAAGCGCTGACCGCCACATGTACCTGGTCAAGAAATATGACCCCATTGAGTAAAGGACTTAGCCAAAAACATAAAAATTGAGCAGGCCAACGGAGGAAGCCACGTGTCAGCCCCACGCCATTCTAAGAGCAAAATATAGAGGCCACCCCCTTGAATAAGCGCCAGCCCTCCATGTGTCCCATATTAAAAAAAGGGGGCCATTTTTCAAACCGGTTTTCCCACCTTTTGTACAAACCCGATACAAACTTTGAAGGGGCATATCTTTCGACTCGGGGCTCGAAATATTGCAAATCTGACACCATTGGAAAGATCTCAACCTCACCTACGCCATGAAGATCTAAAACTTTAAGTTTGGGGAGGCTAGGTGGGAGAAAAAATTGAGAAACATCTTCAGGGACATTAATGTAGGATCTATTTTTGCCCCAACAACCAGATTGGATTCGATCTACTCCACCGTTTCCTCCTCCTTCGAGGCGCCAAATAAGAAATTGATGCAGTCAAGATAGATTTAGGGGTAGATTTTATGGGAGGCATTAATAGTAGTGGTTGAGCTTTGACCTATTTCTCCTTGCTTATCTCTCTTCTCCTCCGTGTTGAATCTATAAAAGCCAAAAGGTTGAAATTCATTGTAAAGGGTTGGACATTCTTTTGTTTTGCAAGCTCCCCTTTCCTTCTGGCAAAGGAATTCGTGGAGTTTAGACCTTCCATTTAAATTATAATATGTTTCCTACCTTCTGGCCGTTTGTAATGCATTGTATCAATCTAAGGAGTAATAAAACATGTTTGTGATCGATTTTAGATCGTTTATTGTCTCCTTTTTTCTCATATGGTATTTCATTATAAATCTGGTCATTTGTGCTTGATTATTGTATGTATTTTGTTGGTTTGTGTCTATCAACAAAACTAATGTTCATCATTCCTTCGGTGCATCACCTTGTAACTTAGTTTTGATTTCTTGTATTCCTTTTATCCCTGTCTCCTTGGTAAAACTTAGATTAGGTTTAGGAATAGGTCCTCTGTAAGTTTCCACATATGCACCTAAATAGAGGAATAGGAACCAACCTTTAATTTGGAGAGTTTTCCCATTTTCTAAGTCCCACACTTTGGGAAAACTCAATGTTATGCGAATCACACCAAATGAATCTGCCTTAGAAAATCATATCTGATAACTCATTTGGGGGTGCTATGATTTTTCACTAACAACTACTTAAGGGTGTCTTATTTTGCCATAGCTCTCGTTTAATACGATAAATTGAATCTTTGTTTTTGTTCCTTCTTTGTCTTTAGTTGCCTCAAATCCACACAGGTCCCATACTTTGTCTTTTATCCTTCCATTTGCTTTTATGGATTAAATCTTGAAGAATGGATGGAGACAAGAAAAATTATGGGACCGAGGTGGATTTGAGGCATCTAAAGACAAAGGGGACAAGGAAAGAAGACTAAGGACCAGAAAGGAAGATGAAGACATGACCAAAATAGAAAAGTATATGAAGGATTTTCTCCACCTAGGGAGTATGATGTAGGGGAATTTGCAAGAATACCACTAATTGTAAAAATTATTCTTGTTCATGATTGTAAAGGGTGAGGTAACGAGTATTGAGTTCCTAAGAAGGAGCTTAGGTGAATTAGTACTCTTAAATATGAATTATGGATTTTTCCTCCAAATTATAATTTAAACTGTAAACATGTAAAAGTGAAAGAGTAGGTCCTATAAGTGATGAAGGGAGAGAAAGAGTGGATAGTTGAGAGCATGTAATAAGTGTTTCTACATGTGTAAAATAGTCCTAAGAGTGGATATGAGTCATGAATATGTGAAAATGATGTAAATAACCTTTGGGTGGATGCATAAGCATAAGGAAGTTGGAGAGTTAGTTAGGTTTAATAAAAAATAATGCACTAAAAGAGAGGGATTCAAATGGAGTGAGGTGGTTGGCCTCCAATAAGAGCTATGAAGAAAGGGGAGGAAAGATTCCTCTAAGAATGAGGTCTGAGAAGTGGAATAAATCCACATTTTTGTATGAACAATGGTTATGTATATAGTAACTTTGTTTGTGTGATATGGAAAGATTGTCTTGTGTTTTATGCTTCTAAGTGTAGTGGTATAGACACTTGAAATTATTTACTCTATTTGCATGTGAAGGATGTGGTTATAATCTAATAGAAAGAATGATCACATATTGAGTTGAGGTTCTTGTTTCCTTTTGGAAAAGCATTGTATGGACTCGTATACAATAAACCAAGTGTATCAAGCTTATGTGAAGCATATCTGTTTTATTTGATGAGATATTTTGATATTGAACATGTAATAGAAGTTGAATTAGATGTGTTAGAATGTTTGTGTAGCCTTTGGGTATGGTGTTAGCAGTCATCAAGCACAAAACCTATAAGTTCTTTGTTCTTGTTCAAAAAGTAGCTCAAAAGCTCAGTGCATTATGTTTATAACTCATTGTTTATGGAAGTATGAAGACTTGCATGCAAGATGTAGGAGTAGTGGAATGTCAATGTACATGTAATGAAGGGTATCACCTTGTTGGTTGATTAAATTATGCTATGTTTGTGGAAATGTCACCTATAAAATTGTGACTATGTGTACCTACAAAGTTAGAATAACAAAGAAACCAAGAAAAGCGTGTTTTAATGTGTTATTAAAACCATAACGGTAAAGGAATCATTTTTATATGGTTGAGACAATACTTCTTGCAAAATTTAGGACTTTGAATCAGAGTATAATGAGTTTTATAACCAAATCTTTCTTCTTGGGCTACTCTGTAATGCACATTTAGGGTATTGTTAGGGCATGAAGTTTGAAGCATCAAACCAAGGAGTTTTTGCATGAAATTTGGAAATAACGACAATGGGAAGATTATTAAATTGTTTTAAGTGGAATTTTGTTATTCCCTTGGATAAAATGAATATTTATTTGATAGTCTAGTAGAGAAGAGACATGCACAAATGCCGGAGGCCTAATATGAAGTGCTATTTAAAAAAGGAGCTAGGGTTTTTATTGTGAGTTAAACCTTAAAACTTTACATCATTTAAGAACCTTGAAATGGGTATCTAAAAAGGTATAGTTTGGGTTTTGAAGCCTCATATAAAGGAAGTTATGGTGCAAAATAGATTGTCCCAAACTACTAGGACTAGAGCAAGCTAAAAGTCAAAAAGTGTGATAAAAGGAGATGTAAAAGGATTCGACTTATAAGTTTTTGCATGCACCTTAGGGATGTTGAAAGAAAACTAATGAATCTCACACTCTAATCTGGGTGTCTCTAAAATTCCCCAAACATGGAGGATTCGGAATGATTGTCTCAAGGGCAACATGGCAGCCTTGAGAGGAAATAGGTGGAAGTTAGAGATTAAAGTATTTTTGGATCATCTTGATGGATGATTTAACACTTTTTAAATTGAATGACATGGTATATAGGTGAAATAAAAACAAGGAAGGCTAAGAAACTAAATCTTGCTTGGTAAGAGACAAGAAACAAGCTAGTAAGGTGAAGAACAATTATAGGAAGGGGAGTGTATAGAGAGCTTGCATGAAATTTTGATGAGTTTAATGGTTGAATAGGCAATGAATGAAGATGTTAAGCATGCATTGATGATGATACCATTCAAGGTGATAATTATTAGTTTTACAAAATTTTAGCCATTTTAGGCTTAGTAGAATCTTGAAATTGCATAGAATTGGTGAAGTGGTGGTTTATGACTCTTGATTTGTTGAATGAAATTAATGTTATTATTTTCTCTGTGTCATTTGGTATTAGAGCATGAGGTCTTGTTATGATTCTTTTATTGAGATTTTAATGAATGGTTTTGTGGCTAATAGTGTTGTGTAAGTGTGTGTAGTGGAAAGTGATAGGTGAAGAGTGAGAAGAAGTGAAGTGTGGAAGTGAAAGAGAGTGTGAGGGCACAAAAATACTAGGTTTTAATCCTTGGTGAGGTGTGAGATAATAGGAAAGGTGAAAAAGACTTGTCAAAAGAGAGAGAAGATGGACCAAGAAGAGTTGGTAAGAGAATTAGTAAAGTTTTTAACCACAAAAGAAGACAAGAAGAGTTAGAGAGAAAGAAAAGAGATGAAGCCAAGAAGAGAGAAGAACATATAAAGAAAGAATAATAGATGGAGATAAAGTGAGAAAGTTGAAAAAATATAGAGAAGTTAACGAGTTGATGATGAGACCAAGCTATGGACTTGAGTTTGTGATGAAGAAGAAAATAAAATGGCCTCTAATGTAGGTTATGAAGAAGAATCAAAGAGTTCAGTTGATGAAGATGATCAAGAGTGAAGAGAGGAAGCTGATATAAGAGGAACAGAGAGAAAAATATTGACAAGAAGACGAATGAAGAAAATATACTTGAAGAGCCATTAAAACTAGTCCAAAATCATGGTTACATAATGCCTATGTGGATGTAGAAACCAACAACAATGAGTGAAGATGACAAACCAAAGCAAACAAATGCAAATCCAAGTGAACAAGGATAAGGAGAGAGAAATAAATTGGGTCTCATGAAGACACAAAAAAATTACAAGGAACCAAAGATGGTTTGGAAAATAAAAGAAACAAACAAAGAGCGAGGTAAAAGAAGATGAACTCATGGCAAATAATCAGATTTCAGAGGTCAAGGAAGTAAAGCAAGAAAATCATGTAGACAAGGTAAGAAAAATGGATTATTTGTTGATGGATATTGATGATTTTTTGGGTGAATTCCATGAAATTATACAAAATGAATCTCATTGTGCATTTGAAGATATTGAGCATGTCGAAAGCCAAGAGTGTGATCAAGTTTTAAGAGTCATGGAGAATGAAAGTGATCAAGAAGTTGAGGACTTGGTGATTATGATTGATGTCTTGTGAGGTTATGTACACATTCCATATGATGTGTTTCATGATTTGGTTGTGCTCTACAGTGTCTGATTTGATGGCATGGATAAGGTCACAAGTTGACCTAGTTTGACTAGTTTAGGACAATAGTGCTTTGGTCTGAAGATTGGTCTGGAAGACCAATATATTGGCTTATCTTGATGATGGATATCCATTTTAGAGTGAAGAGGGATGAAAATTTATCATATTGCATGCATTTAGAGAGATTGAAAATTTTAGCAAGGGTGCAAGAAGGTTAAGTTTACAAAACCAGTTCTTGGGCGCTTTAAGTTGTTTGAGAGGATAAGTTGTTGTATTGCCTTTGTAGATTTAGTCATGAGGTATAAAATTCTCGGTGATGTTATTTAGGTCATTGGATTTATATTGGGTGGTTACATTCCATTGTTGAGTTGTTCTAGTATGATCTTGTACTTCATTTTTGAAGACTGGTTCTTGGAGATGCCTTGTTTGAGTAAGAAACAATCATACTTGATGGTGACTTGGATAGATTGGATGATGCAAAAGTTTTTGAGCTGATGGAAGGTGTTTATATGTTGTCCTTGAAATTTTTGGAGATTTTTGAGTAATGATAAATTTGGATGTAGCCCTTGGAGTTCATGGAGTGCTCGGTGAAGGAGAAACTAGCCTTTTAGGCCTAGTTGTGCATGGTGGTTGTCTTGGTGCATTTCCGACCCATATGGGTCTTTCTTGTTGATTTATATGATGTTGTAGCTCAATTTTTGAGTTGGAATGACTGAAATCAGTGGTCATGGCCTAACTAGTTGTATTTAGGAGTTTATTCATGTATATAAAGTGCATGTATTTGTTCAATTTAAACTAGAGTAAAGAGAGGGAAAAGTGCAAGCCTAAAAGAGAGTGTGTAGGAGGTTTGAGGGCATCAAGATATATTTGAGAGAGAGAGTGAATGTCTGAGGAGAGTTGAGAAGTAGAACAACAAGGGTAATTGATCTAATCAGCTTATGAAGAAGAAAAATTGAGCGAAGTAGGAGAGAGTGTGTTTGAAGAAGGTTTTGAGAGAGAAGAGCTAAATTTGAGATCACAATCAGTTGTGTGAGAAACATATCTTTAGTGACCATACATTCAAATCTTGTGCGATGGGTAATATTCATGTAATTCCTTTGTTATGAGTAATATTAGTAAATATTTCTAGGGGTTGGTGCTCCTTATGAAGTGGGTGCTTCACTAAACAAATCTTGTGTGATGTGTCATATTCATGCAAGTATTTTGGTTTGTGTAATATAATCAAAAGTTTCAGTGGTTTTTCTTCCCCTTGAGGGTTTCCCACATTACATATTGTTTTATTGAGTTATATCTTTTTAAATGTTATTATGAATGATTGTTTCATGTTAATAAGCACACATTGATGAATGGTTGAATGTTAATGGTTCACACAAGTTAACATAATTAAAGTAAAGTTTTTTAAGGACTTATTCACCCCAGTCCATTGTGCTTCCAACAATTGGTATCAGAGCATGCCCTTTTGAAAAATTTTAATCACTTGAAAGAGGTCCTCTTGAAGAACATGTTTAGTTGATCAAAATGGGAGAAGAGATTTTGCCATATCAAGGTCCTATGTTCAATGGAACTAACTATGCCCTATGGAGATTTAGAATGAAGGTACATCTAAGTTCACTTGGTTATGAAGTTGATGTTGGATACATTGATTTATCAGAACCCATGGAATAAATTGCCAAGGATATCATTTTTGGTGCTTTGGAATAATGTGTAAGTACCATGGTTGTGGATTGTGTTTCAACTAAGGAGTTATGGGAAAAGTTAGAATACTTATATGAAGATATCATTCCTTCTAGTGGTAGTGAAATTGATGTTATTAGTAGTAAAACATGTATGAATAAGGAAAGTAGAAATGGTGAACCTAAACTTGTTGGTGTCCTAAAAGACCTACAACTCACAAGGAAGGAGAACCAAATACTGAAGGTAACTCTTAAGGATCTTGAAGACAAAAAGGAGGAGTGTACTTAGTTGAAAACTCAGGTTGGATTGCTTACTGCTAGTCTCAAGTCTAAAGAGGATGAGTGTATCAAGTTTGGTGTGTCCATGGAGACTTTACAATTAGAGAAAGCCTTAGCTTCAAACAAACTAAAGATGTATCAAAGGTTTGAGAAGAGCACAAGAAACTTAAATGATTTGTTCAATAACCAAAGAAAATCTAGTGATAAGTCGGGATTGGGATTCTAAGAAGAATCAAAGAAGGATGTGAACTATTAAAAGCCAAGTCAAGAATCTGCTAAAGAAAGAAAAACCTTAAAGGAAAATAGGTTCTAAAAAATGATGTTATTACAAGAAAGAAGACTGCTGGTTCAAGAGATGATCAGATGAAGAACAATATGAGGTTAAGATCGGAAAGACAACCCAATACATCAAGGTATGAAAGTGTAGATACAAAATCACACACTTGGGTAAATTTATAGGTCCTAAACACATAATAGCATTCATATGATTCATAAGCGAGAAAACTAATAATTAACGACTATATTTGGCCTCTTTTATATGTTTCTTGTTTTATACTTGATCTTACACACCCTACAGTCTAGTCAGTAATTTACTTATTTATCTTTTATGGCTCTAGCACCAACACTTGCCTAAGATCGGAGCGCCCAGTGCCCCTGTCCCTTATGGGCACCTATGAACATTTCCCACCTTACTTATTTTGTGTCTCTTTCATCTTTTTGGAATATTTTTCACTTATGGTTTGGCCTTCTAGTTGTCAATTACGAAATTCAAACAAGGGAATCATATAAATACATAGTTATGTGTTCAAAATCGGGACCAAGCACTAAGCATATACTATCATCACCTAAGCTTGCATCTAAAGGCACCTAAAGCACTCTAAAGCATCCATCTAACATCCACTCAAGGGACAAAGGGTTGCATCAACTCTGCATACACCGCATAAGAAGGGAACTTTTATTCTATTCCATCCACACATTCCACTACATTACTACATTTAGTTACAACCCGCTATCAAGTAAAAATTGCATAAGGGCATCCCAGGGGCACTATTTTTACACACACTCACTAGAACTACAAGGAGTCTATGATGAAGTGTAGCACTCGGTTGTAAGTTCAATCTTGGAGTGACCTCCGGGTCACTCGAATCCCCATTATGCATCTTTCTTTTTAGATTTGATGTGGTTTGTGTTATTAAAAACTCACTACTGCTCCGAATGGCTAGAAGGTGAACACAACATTCAATGTGATTGGGTAACATGGGATCACCTCTCAAGATGTGGGACTTGTGGGCTTGAGGTGAACCTCTGGAGAATTCGACTTCCTCTTCCTAAACTAAGCACTACACTACTCCTAATGCAATAAAAACAACTACCTAGACCTATACTAACATTTCCAGGGGATTAGGGAGAGAGATTTGCAAGAAATAAAACCTAAATTAGAAGTGGTGATGCACTAAGAAAGGGGTTTTCTATAAAAATCTTGGATTTCTAATGAAGAGGGATGATCATGAGGAGGACGAAGATGCATCACAAACTCAATTTACATACAATGCTTCATTCCTTAATAAGCATAATGACCTCCAAAACTTGCAAAAGGAAACAATTTTATTAATCAACACGAGTTATGTCGGAGGCTCGATTCTTCTCTCGTAGCTTTCCCCGATTGAGTTTTGTGAGCCATTTTTGCTTGCCTTGAGTTGATTTCCTTCTCTACACAACTATGACTTGGTCCTTCACCTCATTCAATGTTGAGTTATCCGATTTCTTACCCACATGCCGAGCTTGCACATTCACATTCACATTTACATTTACATTCACATTCACATTCACATTCACATTCACATTCACATTCACATTCACATTCTATTTTAGGTGAATTGGCCATGACTCAACCAACCGAGCTATGCATTCATGAACCGGCCAACCATACCTTTTCCAAGAACCCATAATTCAAACCTTTGCATCAATGTTCCCATCAAGCTCGAGAAGTGTCTCACTAGGTTCCCAAATGAGCTCATATCGAGCCATCAAAACAATTTGACCGAGTTGCATTGGCCTTACTATATATTTTCCGAATGACATAGCTCACCAATGCCTTCCTACCATTCAGGTGAGATATTTTTCTCAATGGCTCATTTATCCATTTCCCACAATTTTTCCCTAAAATTTTGGATTTTCTCGTAACCATAGAATCATAGAGATATAGTAAGACCTCGTAATCATAATTTATAAATTTTTATTAATTTATACCATGATGATAGGAAGTGGACCTAATGGGACCCATCCCTTGCTCAAAGAAAACATGGATCATCCAAGATCCAAAAAAAGGAGAAAATAATCTGATATGATCCCGAAACCTCCTGGAACACCATAAACGTTCACAAGCACAAAAAGTTTCCATGTAGGTCCAAAGTTTTCCTGTGAAACCCATTCTACTCCCAGGGTCCCACTTACCACATTTTCCATTTTTCCCAAGGGGTAAAAATGGATAACACTTTTGGCAACCTCTCGGGGATGCTTTCCTACTAAGCATTAGTCCAGTAGCTTGTAACATCCATAGGGCATGGAGTCACTGTTAATCCCAAAAATGACTTGATTCTCCATGATGGATCCTGGAATTGCCCATGTTATTGAACCCATGACTGCCTAGAATTCACAATACACTACAAAAATTTGAGTGAAACATCTCCTAGTTTTGGAAATCATGGAACTCTATTAAATATGGATTTCCTTTCTTCTTCGAAAACTCGCTTTCAAGCACGTGCAAAAGCAATGAAAAACACAACACATGCAAAACTGAAAACCATACATGTTTCAAATGAAACATGCAGAGTGTGTAATGTACTACCGAAATCAAACCTATTCTTATCCTACACTAACCATAAGCACAGGTGAACTAAACAAACCTTGTAACTGGTTGTGCAAAATAACTTCCCTTTCTCACAATGGGCAGCCATGTAGATGATTTTACAATGGACATGGCTGAAACTGTGAGAAAAAAATGAAACAAGCCCAACTCTCCACTTGGTTCACCAAGGCATCAACTAGAAAGAGAAAGAATGCCTCTTTTAGTTGCTCTGTATTTGTTTTGCAGAGGCATAACAATTGATCCTTGGGGCTATGAAACTCATCCTCACATTTTGAAGTGAATGTGATGTCGCGAATTCTACTTTTGCTTTAATGAAGCCAAATATCTAATGGGACATGGTCTAATCCTTTGAATATGCCTTGTACTGAGATTCAACTTTAACAAGGAAGTTTCCTTGAAGACATCCCCTGTATGAATGATATTATAGTGACGTTATTTCCCTCTTGTTGCCCATCTATAAACAATTGATATTCCTCATGTATGAATGGTATTGAAATGATATTCCCTTCATTTCCTTTTCCTTATTTAACAACAAGGAGTTCTTCCACAACATGCAACTGCTTTGTACCACTTACAACTTCCAATGGAATCACTTGAAAATCACTTCAAATGTTTGAAGTATACTGCTCATATAAGAGTTCCTCTTTAATTTGAAAACAAATTTGTTCTTCATTTTTAACCTTCTCATCCCATATGAAACCTACAAAGTTAGATTTATCCACCTATTGCTTTTGAGGATTATTAGAGGTAGCAAGATCTTCAAAAAAATTCTCCTCTAAAACTGATTTATTAACCAAATTAGGCCCCATAGTTGGGAGCAAGAAACTTCCAATGATGTCATTTACATTCCAGGTTCCCGAATTTGAGTTGGCCTCTTCTCGTGTGCTCATTTTCTTCTTCGTTTGGTGAGTCATATGGAAGATTCAATTCCTCCAATATTGGCTCAAGAAGATTGTTATGAGAAACAGGTGGTTCTTGAACATTTCCTTGCAAAGCACCAGATAATTTGTATTGAAGGCTAGATAATGGAGTAGTAGAAATGAATATTTCCATAGGTTCCTTTTCATTCAACCGATCATCTAAATCTAACAGATAGCTTTTCTCTTCATTACCTAGCTGTGTCAAAGGTTCAACTTCTTCTCCCATGGTTTTCTTGATTGGAAATTTGTTCACCATAGCCCTCTTCATCTTCAAACATAAAATTTGCAAGATCAAATTCATCTAAGAAGTCATATTTTTGACAAAAAGAAGAATGGGAAGAATTTGAAATTTCCTACACGTATTATCTACATTTTAAAATTATAAATCTACCATGAAAAGAATCTCGTTATAATCAGTTTTGGCATTTGATGAGGCTATTGACAAGTTTTTGCAATGTTCCATAATTGCAACAAGTTCTTGACAAGCCTGGCAATTAGGATCATTGCACTCATAAGAATCACCTTGTGCACTTGAGAATCTTTCTTCTTCATTTGCTTGGACATTCTCTTTACGATGCAAGATTTGGAGCTAGCTCTTTCTCTTCTACAATTGGTTCTACCTATTGTGGTGATTTGACATCTTCAGATGATATGGAACCAATATGGAAACCGCATTCTGAACAAGTAGATTTCTAGTTATCATCAACTTGTGCTTGTTCTATCTCTGTCACAAAACTAGTTTGTACCACTGTTTGAGTCTTAACCTCCAAAGAGGTTTTGTTAAGAGTGGAATTTTCTTGATATTGAGTCCCACTACCCACTCCTTGATTCTTTGAAAGATCATATTTACCAATTTCCTTAAATTTCTCCTCGTCTTCTTCACTATAATCACAATCTCGGTCTTCCCAAAATGGGTTCGGGATTATAAGAGGAGAGGTGGGTTGGGATTCAACAAATTCTCTCACTACTTGAGGAAGTAGAAGAGGTGAAACTTGTTGTTTTAATGGAATTTCTAGGAAAGAAGGAATTTTAGAAGGATGATGAACAAATTATTCATGGTGGGATGGGAAGCTAGGAGATGAAGAAACAAGATTCTCAACATGGGCAGCTGGTGAAAAAGTTGGAATTTGAGGTTTAGACTGAAATGACATTGATTGGGAATAAAAAAGAAGACTCTGAGGTGGTGGTGTAAGACTTACCCATTGACAAGGTTTCCTTGCATCAAACTCATAGGCCTCTATCCCTTTGATCCAATCTTCAAGTTGAGATAACCATTTAGTCATGAAAGCAATATTTTTCCGTAGGCTATCAAACTTTGGCATAGGGCCAACCCACAAACAAGGTACCCTGAAGCCATTCCTAAATGCCTTCATTTGAGCTATGGCTCTAGACTACACCATACCGCCTAAAAGGAACGATAACCAGATCGTGCCAAGCCAAGAACACAGATGCTAATCAAACATCACAATCAATAAGATGAAAGCAATTCACTAGAATAACTTTACATAAACCTTTGCAAACAAATGAGTAGAAATATCATATATTATTATGGAACTCAATGAAATACAATGAGAATGGACCTTGCTTATATAGGCAAGGAATAACAATCTAAGAACCAATCAAGGTTGTAGATCAAGCCATAAATCATGGAAAGAACTAGTCATCAAAGAACTAGTCAAGTCCATAGATTTATGAGAGAACTAGACATCAAGGATCTAGTCAATACCATAGATCTAGGAAAGAACTAGTCAATACCATAGATCAAGGAAAGAACTATACCTAACAACTAGATAATATCTCCTAATATCTAAATAAATAAAAAGAAATATCCACACACATAAGTGGGTGAGGATAAATACAATAAAGGTAAATAATGTACCTAGGTGAACATGAGCTAAGGTAAATACCTACTCTAACACCCCCTAAAGTGAAGCTAGGGGCCAAAATAGAAGTGGCATGTCCACAGTATGAGTCCGAAACTAGGCCTGATGAGGTACTCATGTACAATATATCCATGAAGAAATATCAAACCAAAAGAAGGAAAAAATTCTGCTATAAGGAAAAAGAAAGAAGAAGAAGAAGGAAGATGTTCTCATGAACACCCCCCAAGAACAACGTCCGTAACCCCAAACATTCCACGCAACTCAAGGTAGCGAGGTGATGCAAAAGGCTTTGTAAATATGTCAGAAGGTACTCTAAGCAAAGAACTCCATCCTGAATGTGTTGCTGAATGAAGTGGATGTGTATCTCGATATGCTTGGTCCGCTGGTGCTCAACTAGGTTACAAGAAATGTGAATTGCACTTTGGTTGTCACACCAAAGTAGATTCGGTGAATCTTGCGAGAATCTAAAATCTCTCAATAACTAGCGAAGCCAAAGAATCTGTTGACTCGCTGTAACTGCTGCCCTATACTCTACCTCTGAAGATGAAAGTGCAATAGCCTATTGATTTTTGCACGCCCAAGTAATTGGAGAAGAACCAAGACAGAAAAGATAGCCAGAAGTGGAACACCTATCATCAATAGAAACCTGCCCAATCGAATCTGTATACCCAACCAACTGAGTAGAGCCCCTAGTGTAGTGTAGGCCAAAGTGGGAAGTGCCATGTAAATAGCACAAAATCCTTTTAGCAGCCTGCCAATGACTACTATGAGGAGAATGTGTAAACCGAGATACAAGCCCTATTACAAATGAAATATCAGGGCGAGTATGGGTCAAGTACATGAGACTCCCAACCAACTACCTATACAATGTAGGATCACAAAGTGGTGTGGTACATGTGGATGTAAGAGTAAATCCAGACTGAAAAGGAGATGGACTTGGCTTGCAATCAGCCATATCAAAGCACCTAAGAAGATCATGGGTGTACTTTTGCTAACTTAAATGAATCCTGAATCTGTCTAAGAAATTTGCAAACCAAGGAAATAATGCAATAGCCCAAGATCTGTCATGTCAAACTGTGTAGAAAGAGCCCTCTGAATACTCTAAATGTGGGAAGAAGAGCTGCCAGTAAGTAACAGATCATCAACATACAAGACAAGTATCACAATATCCTCACCGACATGTTGGAGATACACTATATGATTAGAGTGGAAATGAACAAAACCAGTAGATAGAAGAAAAGAATCCATCTTCTCATACCAAGCCCAAGGGGCTTGTTTGAGACCGTAGAGAGACCTTTAGAGCCGACAAATAAGAGAAGAATCTTGAACAAATCCAGCCGACTGCTCCATATATATTTCCTCTTGTAGATATCCATGTAAGAAGGCACTCTTCACATCCATCTGGTATACAAGGCCACCCCTATGATGCAAGTAATAACAAGTACAAGGTGTATAGAATCCATCTTGGAAATGGGTGCAAAAGTCTTAGAGTAATCAATACCTTCGACTTGTGAAAAACCCTTTGCAACAAGACGAGCCTTATACTTGTCAATGGACCCATTAGCTGCGTATTTGGTTTGGTATACCCACTTACACCTAACCATATTTCTTCCTTTAGGAAGAGATACCAAATCCCAAGTATGATTCTTCATCAAAGAAGAATACTCAGCTGCCATCGCATCATCCCACTCCGGTATCCCATGAGCCTTTGAAAAATACTGTGGATCCTCAGAAACTACCTGACACAAAATTCCAGAACCTATAGAATGTGCGTGATGATGCCTAGTGGGTGGAAGATCCTCTATGAAAGGTGTTGCCTCAGAAATTGTAGTACAAGCCCACTTAGGCATAGTGACAACATCAGTGGGAATAGGATCCTCAATGGCATCTATAACCTCCTCATCAATCTCCTCAAAGAAAGGATCCTCAAGATGAGATGAAGAAGAAGAAGGAATGGAAGAAGATGAAGAATCATGAGGAGTGAAATGCTCATCAAACTGAACATGTGTTTGAAAAAGAACATCATGTGTATTAGGATCTAAAAGACGATAAGCTCTCATGTCCTCACAATACCCTACAAAGATCAAGGGTTTACTCTTCTTATCCAAATCTTTCCTTTTCTTCTTTGGAACAAAGGCCCAAGCATGGCTCCCAAAGACTTGAAAAAATGAGACATTTGGCTTAGTGTTGGACCAAGCTTCCTCTAGAGTCAAATGCTCAAGTGCTCTGTGTGGTGTGCGATTCTGAATATAGTTAACACAATTAACTGCTTCTACCCAATAGATAGGAGGTATATCTCTAGAATGCATGTTACAGTTATCCATTTCCTTCAAATTTCTATTCTTCCTTTCTGCTAATCCATTCTATTATGGAGTATGAGGAACAAAATGCTGGTGAATAATGCCTTGAGTTACCAAAAATTAGAAAACTCATTCATCAAGTACGCCCCCATTATCAGTGTAAAGGTTCTTTATGCTGCTAGAAGATTATTTCTCAACCAAAGCCTTTAAGACTTTGAAGTGTGAAAAAACATCACTTTTGTACTTGAGAAAATAAACCCAAGTACACCTCGAGAAATTATCACTAAATGTAAGTGCATACTTAGCTCCATTGAAAGATGGGCTAGGAAAAACCATCAAGTCACTATGCACAAGCTCAAGTGGTGAAGAAGCTCTCTTAGAAAAATTCTTAGGAAAAGGATCTTGGTGTTGTTTCCCTAATGCACAACCATGACAAAATCCCTCAAGACAAGAAACTCTAGGAAGACCATCTACCATACCATGAGTGCTCAACTCTTTCAAATATCTGTAATTGAGATGTCCAAATCTTTCATGCCAAAGCTTACTCTCTGAATCTGAATGAGAAACCAATCCTATCCCTATAGAATAAGTGTCATCAAAACCCTCAAAGTGATATAGTCTTGAACTATGATCAACAATACCCTGAGCAACAAGTGAATAAGGCTCCAACAAAGTTCTTACTTCTACCCCATGTGGTGTAAAAGTCACTGTTTTCCTTGACCAGAATGACAAATTTGATATACAGAAAGAAAATTTGTAGTGATGTTAGGAACATATAGTGCATCTTAGATATTGCCACCATCAAGTTGTATATCACCTTTTCCCTCAACAGAAAGAAAGGAAGAATCTCCAACCTCAATTTTGGAAGTAGAACTCAAACCTAGAGAAACAAAAGACTCCTTGGAAGAAGTCATGTGATGAGAAGCACTAGAATCTATAACCCAATTGTCTGCAAGTGGTGACTGAGATCTTCCAACAACATTAAGTACTTTTCCATGTTGATTAGAAGGAGGTGGAGTGGAGATAGAAATTTTGTGTTTCTTGACTGCATCCTCTAAGGCTTGCATTCACTTATAACACCTATTTTCTTCATGATTACTACCCCCACAAAAAGAGCATGAATGACTAGACTTATTCTTGGATTTAGAAGACTCCTTGGGTTTTGAGTTGTTTTCTTTGGGTTTAGGAGCATTTTGAGATGGAGAAGGTGTGGATTTCATTCTATTGTTTGGTTTTCCCTTGCCCTTAGGATTAGATGCAACTAATGCCTTTTGAGAGGTGGAAGACTCAAGGTGAGATAATTTGGATTCTTCCCTAGTAATTCTTTCACAAAATGTTTCTAAGTTAGGCATTTTGAAGGTGTCACCTAAGGCATCCATGCTAGATAAAAAGGTAGAAGAAAAAAATTTGGAATGGTCCTATCAACTTGGATAAAATCAAGTAAACACACTCTTCATCTTTCTTATCTCTTCCACTCCCCTTCAACTGTGTCAACAAATGTTTGAACTTAGTAAGATAGTCTATAATTGTTGGAAAATCTTCAGGATTAAGAGAGGTGATCTCAATTTCAAGTTGCATGGCTCTCATATGATCCACCTTACCAAATAAATCCTCCAATTTCTCCCATATTTTGAAAGGAGAGTCACACTTTTTCTAAATGAAATAAAATAATGTCACTTACATAAGTTCCTATCAAACCCATACACTCATCAAATTTACACTGGTATTGAAATTTCTCATATTCTCTAGTGAACACTGGTTGTTCTGAAGAAGTTAAAACCCATAATCATTTCAACTTAATTATTTTTTCCATTCTTGGTTTCCATCTGTGGTAATTATGTGTTGTTAATGGCTCAACATGATCTAATGTAGAAGTAGATAAATATGCCATCCTCAAAAAATCACCAAAAGAAATGCAAGAACCAAGCAATGCAACAAGACCCCCAAACAATGCAACAAGAGCCCCCAGATTTTGGCACTTTATAATGAGTGCATGTTACAATATGGCACTTTATAATTATAGTGCAATTTTGAAAATAAATATTTCCAATGGAAAGATCATAAAAAACACGTACTTTTGCAAAAATGACACTCAAAACGGAGTTACCGATCAAAAGATACAAGTTTTTCAATAATATGCTCTACTATTTATTTTAGTTTCCACTAAAATAGAATAAAATGCTCTTGCCTTCACCACACAAATAAAATGAAAGGGGGCTGGAGTTAAGCACCTACTAGTAGGAATCACAAATAAAGAATTTATTTTCAAAATAAAACTTACAGACAAATGTCAATAGCAACCTCCTGCTCCGATACCATAAAAGAAATGATAACCAGATCGTGCCAAGCCAAGAACATAGATGCTAATCAAACATCACGATCAATAAGATGAAAGCAATTCGCCATAATAACTTTACATAAACATTTGCAAACAAATGAGCAACAATATCATATATTATTATGGAACTCAATGAAATACAATGAGAATGGACCTTACTTATATAGGAAAGGAATAACAATCTAAGAACCAATCAAGGTCGTAGATCAAGCCATAAATCATGGAAAGAACTAGTCATCAAAGAACTAGTCAAGTCCATAGATTTATGAGAGAACTAGACATCAAGGATCTAGTCAATACCATAGATCTAGGAAATAACTATTCAATACCATAGATCAAGGAAAGAACTATACCTAACAACTAGATAATATCTCCTAATATCTAAATAAATAAAAGAAATATCCACACACATAAGTGGGTGAGGATAAATACAATAAAGGTAAATAATGTACCTAGGTGAACATGAGCTAAGGTAAATACCTACTCTAACACTTGCCTCCATTCTTTGCCTTTTAAGTTACAACTCAACATCTTCACATGTGTGATGGCCTGTAGAATCTGCATGTTCTTGCTCTTGGAAAGCATGCATAGTTAGTTGAAAAACCAAATTGACCATGACTCTGTTCATAGGGATATGCATGTTGCAACTGATTTTCATCACAATATTGAATTGGAGGTGGACTATAATAATTTGAAGATGGATTTGGCAAGCTTGAAGGAATGTTAGAATGTTATTGTTGTTGCAAGTGGGAATTCCACTGTAGGAATGAAACCATGATTGCACAACTTCATGAATGGGAGAAAAATGGAAAGATGTGAAAGACAAATGGATGGAAATGGGTGGGAAAAGACAATATGTAACTTAGAGAGTGGGTTACTTAGACCAATGGAGTCGCCAATTGTTCTTGGGTATACCTCCTAAGGCTGAAATTTCACTAAGAGCACAACAACTTAATGAAAATAAAGTGAACAAAAATACACACCTGTGAAAGATATGACTCTTGTGGTCCCATCGGGTGTGCTAAAAATTGTTAGTTTTGGTAACACGGTGGCTAATATATTACAATGGGATACCTGTGAAATGTAGAACTTTCACCTATTGTCCCACTCGGGCATGCCAAAAACTGTTATCACCAAATCATTTGCACCCCTCCGAATTGCACGAAGGTGAACATAACATTTGGTGTTATTGGGTAACATGGGATCACCTCTCAAGTTGTGGGACTTGCGGGCTTGAGGTGAACCTCCAGAGAAGGCTGAATTCCTCTTCCTAAATTAAGCACTACACTACTCCTAATGCAATAAAAATAACTACCTAGACCTATACTAACATTTCCAGGGGATTAGGGAGAGAGATTTGTAAGAAATAAAACCTAAATTAGAAGTGGTGATGCACCAAGAAAGGGGTTTGTTAGACAAAATCCTGGCTTTCCAATGAAGAGAGATGATCATGAGGAGGACAAAGATACATCACAGACTCAATTTACATACAATGCTTCATTCCTTAATAAGCACAACAACCTCTAAAACTTGCAAAAGGTACCAATTTTATTAATCACCACGAGCTCGTGGGAGGCTTGGTTCTTCTTTGTAGCTTTCCCTGATTGAGTTCTGTGAGCCATTTTTTCTTACCTTGAGTTGATTTCCTTCTCTTCACAACTATGACTCGGTCCTTCACCTTAGTCAATGTTGAGTTATCAAAGTTCTTACCCACATGTTGAGCTTGTAAATTCACATTCACATTCTAGTTGCTTAGTGAATTGGCCATGACTCGATCAATTGAGCTATGCATTCACGAATTGGTCAACCATAACTTTGCAAGAACTCACAATTTAAACCTTCACATCAATGTTCCCACTAAACTTTGACAATTTTCTCGCTAGGTTCCCAAATGGGTTCATATTGAGCTATCAAAATAATTCGATTGAGTTACATTGGCCTTGCCATATTTTTCCGATGACATAGCTTGCCAATGCCTTCCTACCATTTCTCGCCGAGTAGCTCGGTGAGCTATTTTGCTCAATAGCTCATTTAGCCATTTCCCACAAATTTTCCCTAAAATTTATGATTTTTCTTGCAACCAGAGAATCATAGAGATATAGTAAGACCTTGTAATCGTAATTTATCAATTTTGGTTAATTTATACCTATGATGACCTGGAAGTGAGCCTATTGGGACCCATCCTTGCTTTGAGCAAACATGGAGCATCCAAGATCTAGAAAAAGGAGATAGTAATCTGATATGATCCTCAAACCTCTTGGAACACCATAAATGTTCACAAGCAAAAAAAAATTCCTTGTAGGTCCAAAGTTCTCTGTGAAACCCTTTTTGGTCCTAGGGTCCCACTTACCACATTGTCCATTTTTCCCAAGGGGCAAAAACGGATAACAATTTATGGGATTTTTTAGGTGATATCTATTTTATAGGTTACATGTACCCTTGGTGATCAAAGAACAACACACAGGCAATCAATAGGGAATATTTGCGACACTCGCATGACGACAATAAAAATTAGGTTCGTCCATTTTTGCGATCATAGATGCCCATAAGAGGTATTCAACGCCTATATGCCCATATGCCCCTTTTTTGCCATGGCCACCCATGTCCGGCATTATTCATGCAGTAAAAATTTCTCCTAAGCATTTACGACATTGTTCACCTCCTGTTTTTAGTTTTCCCGACACCGAGCACTTCCGGATCAAGCGTAAATAAACTAAGTCATTCTTTCTATATCTCTTGCTTAGGGTTTCACTTGCTTATTTTCTTGTGTCATATTATACTTAGTAGTTGTATATCATAGTTTACATCAGTTACTTTGCAATAGGGTTTAATAAAATTCTATTTTTGTTAAATAAGAATGAGATTTTAATGGATATTGCTATAGTTGCAATGATTTTGGGTATAGAGAAAAGGAGTGTGATGTAGGGGCATCTTCAAAGAACACCAAAATTGAAAAATTCTCCTTATTCATGGTTGTAAAGAATGTGATAAGATGTGTTGAGTTTCTAAGAGGGAGTTTTAGGTGATTAAGGAATCATAAATTTGAATTCTTGTGTTTCCCTCCAAAATGTAATTCAAATTCTAAACATGTAATTATGAAGTTGTGGGTGTCTTGATGGTTTAAAGTGTATGTGAGGGAATCTTGTCATATGGTAATGGGTTATAGAGAGTAAGTATGAGTCATAAATGTTGAAAAAGGATGTATTATGCCAACTTTGGATATGTATGAGCATGAAGTGTCATGAAAAAGTAGTTAGGGTTGAAAAAACAAGGAAAAAGGAGATTAAAAGAGAGATAAATTTGATAAAAGGAGTTAGTTACCTCTTATAAGAGGTAAGAAGAGCAAGGAGGAGGAACTACTCGAAGATCATAGGAGAAGGAAAATAATTTTGTAAACTAAATATAGATGAATACACAATAAGTTGTTTTTGTATGAAGAACTTGTTTTTATTGTGAAAGATTCTAAGCTTATAGTTTAAAAACTTGATGAATATTTCATTATTGTATTTGAGCTTGATCAATCTACGTGTTGTGGATTGGAAATTCATAACAAATTAGAGGAAATTGCAAGAGAATTGATGAAAAGTGGAGTAAGTATCTTGTTTCTAGTATGTAAACTGGTGGAATGGTCTATGCATGATAATAAATAGGTGTTGTAGATGATTTCTTGTTACAATTATTTGTGATCATAATTACAAAACCTCTCCAAGGGTATCCACGTGATGGAAAGGTAATGGATTATGTTACTTCAATATTTAAGGTTGAGTAATATACTAATCTGCATCACATGCATAAAACTCCTAAGTGCTCGGGATCGAGATTGTGTTCATTGTTTGGGTGGACTATGTTTTGCTCCTTGTAAATAAAAGTGATTCAGAAGTTTTCTAAAAAGGGTGTGTATGTGCACAAGAGAAGGATGTTTGTGTGGAGTTTAGAATAAAAACTTAAGGTTCATTCATCAATCAAATCCTTAGTTACTTCAACTTGAAAAGTGAGGGTTTCAATGTCACTAACATGCATGTAGACATGACCATTGTTGTTTTGTAATATTTTCCTCTTTATCACTCATCACTGCTAGAAAAGGAATGAAGGGAGATAAAACACATACATGCCTAAGCAATTTGAGGCCTTGAAGTTAAAATTTGTTGGGATCTGGAAAATTACTAAGTATTGGAGCACGCGCGTGCATGACTAACATGAGAAATGCGTGCATGTGATAAAATGATGAATGCGCGCAAGGGTATCAATGTTCAAACATGGATGATAGAAAAGGGTGATCAAGGGTTGATTCCAGAAGGAAAGAGGACTTAGTCAATTTTGGGGCATGATGCTAAGTATAGAGATGGCATAGGAAACACACAAGAGAAGAATCCATGCAGGAGGTGTCTATTTTTGGAGCAGGAAACTAGCAATTCGAACTGGAGTATGAAGACTTGGAGGCCACACAAGGCTATTTTGGGACAAGTAGAAGGACAAGAAACATGTAGTGTTTTGAGCTAATAATAGGGATGGAACTAAATTTATCTATAGATGATATATTGTTAGAAGAGCTTGCATGCTCTTTGGTTGTCTTTGTAAGTGACACATGACTATTCTTAGCATGTAGCCTATTTTGAGGATGCATAGGCGGTGAAGGGAAAGTCCCCACCCCTATATATATGTATTGATTTACACGGTTTAGATGATATTGATCCACATTTTATTATGGTTATGTTACTAGTTTATGGGCGTGCATGACCTATAATGATACTCTTATGTATGTATTTGTCTTCTGTGTTTTATAATGATTAATACAATGGATCTATGTGGTTGGATAATGGTTATTGATATTACTATGGATGGATCTTGTATGGTGAATATGATATTAGTTCTTATTTGATTCTTTATGTACTATGGTTAAGATATAGATATGTTTATGCTTTAATTTTGAATGGATATTATGGAATTGGATTATACATGTGTTTATCATGCTAACTCCTTGACAAAGCTGTCATAAAAGAGGGACTTAGTACCCTTGCATGCTTCGAGTGAGCATTGAGTTATAGCTTGTGATGTGTCAGTGTGCCTTGGGCTGTTTGGTAAAATAAAATACTACAAAATTTGAGGGAGTTATAGTCAATTTCAACCTCTCGAGCTAGTACAGCCCATAGAAACCACTAGTTAGGGTTAGAAAACAAAAATATATTATATTTAAAATTCATAGACGGAATTGAATGAAAATTTGTAGAAAGATATATCACAATGTGGTATAAGTTTTTGTGGAGGTTTTATCTCAAAACAAGTAACTCCATGGAAGATAATTATGATAGTGCGTAGGAAGGTATGTATGCACAAGTGGAGAGACCTAATATGAAGGGCCATTTTCTTAAGGAAGTGGATCTTGAAGTTGGATTCCAATCTTGTAACTTGGTATACAATTATAATATGGAAATGGGTGCTTGGATATGTCCTTTTTTTTTTGTCTTGAATCTAATTACAATGAAATTTATGCTTGAAAGTATCTAGAAACAAGGCTAGTAAGGGGTTTGAAGGCTAGAAAGGAGAAGAGTGATTTGGGAGCGAAGGATTAAGAGTCATAATATAAAATTTTACACACACTATATTGGCCATAAAGGGTCCTTGAAGAAGTTAATAGTTAGTTCTAGGTATGCTTGGAAGCTTCCAACTATGTATCATGCAAAATATTTGGTCTTGAGAGCACCAAAGGATAGTTTGAGCTAGATAGACAAGGAGTGATATTTTGATCTTTATAGACACAAAATCATGCACTTTGGGTAATTATATAGTCCTGATTACATACTACTATTCATATGATTCCTAAGTAAGAAAAGTACTAATTAACCCATGTTTTTGGCCACATTTCTTTGCTTTTCTATTACTTTTACTACTTTCAGTCTTGTATCCTTACGATCGGTTTGCATTTTTACTCTCTCGACATTTTTCATCCTGGAGACCGGTTCCCAGCTAGGACGTAAACACTAGGTGCCCTTGTCCCCTCTAGGTGCCCCTTGTCCTCTCTGTGTACTTTACTCACACTTTTTGGGTCCTTTCTAGTTGTTTGAGCATCTTATCTTTTTTGTAGTCAAACTTTTCAGGGTCAATCAAGAAATTCAAGCAAGGGAATCTTATAAATATAAATTTATGTGATCATAATAAGGGACCAAGAACTAAGCACTATTTATAACCACCTAATGTTGCATCCATCAAGGCATCTAAGAGCTCTATTACATCCATCTAGCTTCACCACAAAGGACACAAGGGATGGTTTTTTGCATCACACTTCATAGGAGGGAATTTCATTCTATTCCATGCACACATTTATTACATTCTACATCTAGTTACTTGCTTACTATCCAAGTGTGACTTGACACAAGAGCAACCTAGGGCACAATTCTGGACACACACATAGAACTACATTGAATCTAAGATGTAGTGCAACTCTCACTCATAAGTTCACCATTGTGACAACTGAGGACAGTCCGACCCCTCACTCTACATCTTTATTTTTTGGGATTTAATGTCTATTTGAGGGTTTTACAGTTTCCAACAACCTCGGCGATCTTGGTGTGACCTCAGAGTGATCAAAGGTGACTAAAGGAAAACACCTTGCGATACCTCAGAGGAGGTTTTATGAGCATTTTTACAGACCTACGCGCTAAGAAACAGGTCCAGGGCACCCACGGGCGCCCTGTCTCTCCAGTGCCCTAGTCCAACATGTTCCTCTAATTCTACATTTTTCTAGGTCTCTATGTGACACTCTTGCCATTTTGTTCACCTGGTCATCACTTTAGTATATTCCAGATTTCATTGTGAACCACCTAGGTCATATTATTCTTTTGTTGCACTTAGGGTTTCCACATTTCATTGCTCGGTTTGCTTAAGTGTATTGCTATACTTAATTATTCATTTATTTACTTGCTATACTAGCAATCGATTAGGCATAAAACTCACATTTAGCTTAATAATTTTGGTGAACCCCACTTGTGATCAATCATTCGGATCCTTCTTTGGCACATCATTTTTTCTATCATGGCTCCTAAAATTCTTCAAATTTATTTTTTTGATTTACTTAAGATGCATCCTAATTGCCATATACTGTCTGAAAAAAACTTTAGAAACCATATATATTCCTAAGGATACACCACCATATGAAATAAGTCCTATATTTAATTGTCTATTTGTGACCCTAGTCTTCATGATCCTCCATCCAATCAACCCATATTAGAGTCAATTCAAGCTTTGCATACTCTATTTTACAACAAATTTCAGGCTATGGAATAAACGATTAAATCTCTAAAATATGAAATCCAACATCTTAAGGATGTTTCTCAAGATCATGCTTGTTCTCATTATACATCACATCTTCATTTTATGTCTTATACATGTGCTCATATTAGTGAACCTCAAGTCTTTCCATTACCAAAACCTCTCACCTTTGGTCGCAATACTAAACAACATGACATTCTTATTGAGATCCTTAGTCATCAATTGATCACCTTACCATCTACTCAAGGCTATCCTCCTTACCGACTTGTGAAATATCATGGTCACCCATATTGTAATTATCATCAAATCAATAGACATAATGAAAATGATTGCTATGCTTTACAATGAAGAATCAAGCATCTTGAGCATCAAGGATTTATCTCATTCACTGTACAACATTTTGTTGCATGCCCATCTACAAATGCTACATCCAAATGGGCTCCTAAATCTGCTCCTTCTACGTCTAATGAGCATCATGCTATCACTTCTAAGGTGCCTTATTCAGCCACTCAAGTTCCACCTATTCAATCCACTCAACCTCCTCTTATGGATGGTCCTACTCCTCCACTCAAGTTATCTGCAACATTACCAAGTCAATCTAAGCAACCTCCTCTAAAGATCAGTTCAACCTGGCCTCCACTCAAGTCATCTATGGTAAATAAGCAACCACTCGCTACACAAGACCACCAAAATCTAGTTAACCTCTTTCAACTTCCACCACTCAAGAATCCTACGACATTACCACCTCAGTGTCCAATCACTTTTGTTAAGGAAACTACTCCTTACATTGATCCACTTAGTGTCTTTTAACTATACATCCATCGTTTACATACTTGGGGGCATCATAGCTCCTCCCCCTTACATTTTTATCAAATGTCAATATCATCTCATGCACTTGACACTTTGTGATTGATGACTAATATTATCTAAGCATTATTACAAACCTCTTAATACATTTGTATCTTCATTTCCCTATGACACACTTGTGTGCTATGGTTCACACTTAACTGTTTAGGGCATCCTATTTACATTAACCTCACACACTGCACCATTGAAAATACACATCACATCTTCACAAATCATACACTTTTCTACATATAAAATCTTATATCTACTTTGCATCATCCACACTTAGTGCTTCATACACCCATACATCATACACAATCTACACACTACATTATTCTACATTTTACATTTTCTGCATCTTCGACATCACACACACTTTACACTTCCACACTTACATAATTTACACATATTGCACATTTTACTCATCATCCTCTATGCGCTGCACACACTACCTAATGATGCACTCTAGTCACACGGTCCATACACAACTATTGAGGGTATACATATGAAATGGACCTCATCATACTCACACATTAAATCATTCAATCCTCTTCTCACACAACATTCCTAGCTAGTGCCTTCTTCACACATATCGTGATATACATTGTATGTTAAATCATCACCCCTTTCTACTATTCATTCATCTCGTGATATATGATTTATACTACATGATCAAGTTTTCTAACATCCTACTCACATACCTCGTGATATACGATTTAGGCTAAATCATCACCTCATTCTATAACCTCACGATTACTCATCCATATGTCACATTCATCTACACATCATCATTATATAATCAACACTCCACGCTTAGTTCATCACCTCTTTTTAACACACAACAACACATCATTCAAGCCATTCATCTCGTGATATATACCTTATACTACATGATCAAGTTTTCTGAAATCCTACTCACGTACCTCGTGATATACAATTTAGGCTAAATCATCACCTCATTCTATAACCTCACGATTACTCATCCATATGTCTCATTCATCTACACATCATCATTCTATAATCAACACTCCACGCTTAGTTCATCAACTCTTTTTAACACACAACAACACATCATTCAAACCATTTCCCAATGACACACTCTCATTTACGGTTCATTCTTGATTCTTTGAGGGGGCATAAACAAATGAACCTCATTGCATACATACACATCCACTCGGGGGCATGTTGCTTCTATCATTCACACTGCATTCCATTTCTCCTCATCCAAAACATACTGCATATCTTGGTTACATTTAATCTTTCTTACATTTACTTGTTACATGTTCATCATATTACACATGCTAGATAGATATCTTATATGTCATTATATTTATCATACACACATGCACGTTCACTTGTTTTCTAGTTGTGATCATAGATTCTATAGATCCATTACATGCAACATGGATGCTTGGTGCAGTACCTAGTACCGCCCCACAACAAGCGCTGAGGGCATCCACTTTCGTACACTACAGATTCTATTATTTCATTTTTGTTTCATAGCACACTACTTTATCAGATTATAAACACTTTGACATACTTTTTAATCTTTCTAACATGAGAACGAGTGCCTCATATGTAGAATTTTTTATGCAAGACTATTTGTTTCCATGGTTATCATTACATTTTTTTTTCCATTGTTTACTCTTTATATGCTCTTGTTTGCGGGATTTTCCCTTTGTCTTGTGTGTAAACTTGTTTCTCTACGACCATTATGACCTTGATTTTATTGCAATATTGTGAGTGGTGTCCCATGTTTGTAACCCACTTTTTATGGTCTAAATTTTTTCTCTACTTGTGTCTTAGCTTACACATTGTCTTCTTAGCTTATATTTCATCTTATCCATGCATATCTGTCTTTATTTGTATTAACATTTGTCTCCTAGCCACTTGTTTACATATGCCTTGGTTTCTACCAAGCACATTCCCTCCCCCCTATAGGGCACAATTTTAGCACAATGGTTAGTCCTCTTTTGGGCCACATACTCCTTCAATGATGTCGCATACACCCTAAATGAGGGGGAATCATATGGGTGAATTAGTCACCCCATACAACATTATACACAACACAACATGGTACTGGTACAACATAATTTTCAGTTTTAGATAGGGCTCAGAATCAGACTTGGGTCCTTAACACAATGGCCTTTCTGGATTCCTGTAATAAGGGGAAATTAATCAACAATTGGTAGTTCAACACAACCTACAAAACTCCATACACAACAAATTTTACAGGCATATGGTCCTTAGCACATGTGTTTATACACACCATTTGCAGTGGTGTTCTACATTGTGGGAAACAATTAAAGGATTGGAGGATGACACCAGACTATTCTCCCTACACTTATTCCATTTCATTGGCATGAGATCGCTTGAAAAATCATGTGTCAACATCATCTACGAGGATCCTTCTATACCCTTTCCTCATCACGGATCAGTGCACATGTTCCATTTTCACATTTTTCATTTTACATACTTCTTTACATGTTTTTACACATATACATATGTATTTGACTACTTGTTCGACTTATATTTTATAGGTCATTCTGTATGGGAAGTGGTATTCAACATCAATAATGATAACATCACACCCACCAATAACAACATCAACATCAACAATAGGTACATCACTTTCATCACTTTTACACTTTCTCCTCCTTAGCATCCACACTTCACATTTTTATCACTTTGCATGCTTTGTCTATTTCCTTGGCCCACTTGCATCATCAATCTACATACTTATCGTGTACACATCTCTATCTACTTTGTGTTACCGAGCTTTTCGATTCACCAACATAAAGTGGGGAAAATATAGACACAAAATCACACACTTTGGGTAATTATCTAGTCCTGATTACTTAATAATATTCATATGATTCATAAGTAAGAAAAGTACTAATTAAACCATGTCTTTGGCCACCTTTATTTGCTTTCAATTTCTACTTTCAATCTTGCACCCTTACTTGCTCAGTCTATATTTTTACTCTTCACCTTTTATCATCCTGGACACTAGTGCCCAACCAAGATGCTAGTGTTAGGTGCCCTCATCCCCTCTGGGAGCACCTGTCCTCTTTGTACTTTACTCACTCTTTTTGGGTCCTTTCTAACCATTTGAGTATCTTATATTTTTGGTATTCGGCCTTTTCAGGGTTAGTTACAAAATTCAAGTAAGGGAATCATATAAATATAAAGTTATGTGATCATAATAAGGGACCAAACACTAATCACTATCTATCACCACCTAAGGTTGCATCCATCAAGGCATCTTAGAGTTCCATTACATCCATCTAGCTTCACTACAAGGGACATAAGGGCTGGTTTTTGCATCACACTTCATAGGAGGTAAGTTCATTCTATTCCATGCACACATTTATTACTTTCTACATCTAGCTACTTTCTCGTTATCCAAGTGCGACTAACATAAGAGAAACCTAGGAATCAATTTCCCACACACACATAAATACATTGGGTGTGAGATGTAGTGCAACACTCATTTGTAAATTCACCATTGTGACAGCTAAGGACACTTTGACCCCTCATTCTACATCTTTCTTTTTGGGATTTGATGTCTATATGAGGGTTTTATAGGTTCATTCTTCATTACAGGTTTTCAACGACCTCGACGGTCTTGGTGTGACCTCAGAGTGATTAAAGGTGACTAAAGGAAAACATCTTAGACACCTCAGAGGAGGTTTTATAAGCATTTTCACAAACCAAAGCACCCAGAAATAGGTCTAGGGCACTGTTGGTGCCCATGTCCTCTTTAGGTGCCCAGTCCATCCGTTCCTCAATTATACATTTTTTGGGTCTCTGTCACGACACTCCTGCCATTTTGTTCACCTGGTCATCACTTCAGTATATTCCAAATTTCACTGCCAACCAACTAAGTCATCTTATTCCTTCTTTGCACTTAGGGTTTCCACATTTCATTGCTTAGTTTGCTTGAGTGTATTGTTGTACTTAATTACTCATTTATTTACTACTACAATAACAATAAGATTAGGCATAAAATTCTCTTTTAGCTTAATCAATATTTTTGAATCAAGTTCAAGGTTGAAATAATTTTTTTGTGAGTGTGGAACAAGGTACAAACATTGAGAGAGGTCTTTTAAGGCTATAAGACAAATTTTACTTCATTTGTACTAAGAGCTAGTGGAGAAAGGAGAAGGGTAGTTCAAAGAGAAAGAGTAAGTTTTTCTTTGATCATGAGTATTTGTGAAGGTAAAATTGAAATTACATGAGTTGTTATAAGTAGGGTATGGTGTTTAAGTGTTGTCTTGTAAATGTGCAATGTGAAAATTGACAATTTTCGAGCATGACAACAATACCCATGTGTCAAAAATTTCAAGTTTTATCCTCCGAGGCACCCAGTCTACCCAATCAGTGCGATGACCTCTCGGTTGATGTTAAATCAGTCCCCTAATTGAATTAGGAAAGTCAAGTAAACCCCTAGGTGATTTTAGGAGTTCTTGAAAACTACTATTTTTGGGCGATGTTGGGAAGGGCTACCACTGGCCTTCTCAAGACTGATGCAACCCCCGGAGCGAACGGAGGAGAAAAATCCAACACGGAGGTGAATTAAAGGTATAGTAACATCATGAAATTTATTTTGGAAGATTCAGGAAGGATTTGGAGGAGTTGGGGTAGTTTGATCAAAAACAGGGTTCACAAGCCTAGGCAGTGCATAGGGCCAAAAGAGTTGTTGAACTTCGGGAAGTGATTCTAGGAGCTCTGGATGGAGTTAGGAGATAAAAAGACACCTTATAAAATGGAATTATAATATATACAAGATGGTGAAGTCATAATTTTCACAACACTTTGGTGTAATAGGTTTATAGCTAGTTTTTTCATGCTCAACAAGGGAGCCATATAAAAATCTACTTTTTCATGGATTAAATGGATGAATCCAAAGCCGAGACACCCACCATAGGATTTAAAAGGACATTTTAAGTCAATTTAAAATAATTTTTTTCCCAAAAATTCCATCAGGTGCTCAAGTTAATGACGTTTCAAGTTATCCTCAAGGTGAGCTTCTCAGTTAGTCAAATTTCGGTGAGGACACGTGTCAGCTCTAGGAGCTTGACACAATTTTATGTCCCATTAGTCCCTCAAGATAAGGGAAATGAGGGAAAATAAAATGCACCTAGACCCACTAAGCCCTCTGTTCGGACATAGAACCTCCTGGATCACTAGTTTAGCTCTCAGGTGCTTGTCGGAGCCTATCCCCTCACTCGCTCAGATCATGACAAGTGTCGTATAGAGGAAAAATGTGCAAAATGATGACCCTTATGTAACTTTGGTAAAGGTACATGAGGGACATGAAAATGCACCAGACCCTTGAAGCCCTCAGGTCATCCATGTGATCCTCTTCGGTGTAGATTTCCAGCCCCTAAGAGCTAGTGGAGCCAAATGCACAACCATTTGATTGCTGCCAAGTATCGCGTTGAGGCGGGATGTGAAAATTGATGTCCTTTTCATCCCTTAATTATTAAGGGAAATAGGATATAGGAAAATGTGCCCATCTCCTTGAATCCCTTAGGTCATCCATGTGACCCTCTTTAGTGTAAATTTCCAGCCCGCAGGAGCTAGTGGAGCCAAATGTATAGTCGTTGGATTGCCTCCAAGTGATGTACCTTTCATCACTTAATGCTTAAGGGAAATAGGGGATAGGAAAATTCACCCAACCCTAGGTATTCCTCTTGGTTCTTCATACGACCAACTTCTAGCCCCCAGGTGCTTTTCTCTGGATTTTTAGACCTAATGCTCAATAGTTGGATTTCCGCCAAGTGTCACATTGAGGCACGATGTGCAATTTGATGTCCTTTTCATAAATTAATTCTTAAGGGACATTAGGGACACAAAATTTTTCCCAACCCTAACTTCAAAATTTTCTATCTCCTTTGCCACTTCTTATTGCTTCTTCTTCGCTTCTCCATCGCTGCATTTAAAGTTGAGAGAACACCCAGGTCCACCATTGCTACTCGAAATAGCTCCGCCATGGCCACCGAATCCTCCATTCCATGAAAATACATAGATTTTAGAAGGACATATTGAAAGAGTCAAATAAACAAATAACGAAGAAGAAGAACAAAGAAATTCATCCAAAACCCCCATTGCCGTAGTAAACGAAGATTTGAACATATCTCACAAACCAGTGCACGAAAAGAAGAACCATTTTTTTCTGCATTCTTAATTTTTAGAGGCCACAAAACCTCATGAAATTTTTTTCCTTCCATACCATAAATTTCTCACAGTGAAGAAATATCACTCTTGGCTCAACGAAGATAAAAATTGGATTTCCCGTCAAACTGACAATCAAGAGAAAATTCACTGGTGGAACGAGAAACAAAAACCCATATCAAAAATATGATTTTTGTCATGAACGAAGAAGAAAACCAGACCTAAAAATTTCAAGCTCTGTTAATGGCTACTGTGTTTGGAGTCTTAGTTAGGTGAAAAATTTAAAATTTTAAAATATCACGAACTAATGATTGGGTAAGTCTAAGATTTTAGAGGGGTGATATAAGGAAAAAACCCATATTAAAAACTTCATTCCATCGTGATCTAACCACCAGATGCTCAATTTCTAAAAATAGCAGGTCTCCTACCCGGGAGAATGCTATTTTGTAAGCCACCATCCGAAGAAGCTGCGAAGGAAGGCGGTTAACACAAAGGAGGTATCATGGTGAAAATCATCGAAATAGTCATCTTGGTCTAGAATTAAAACTTACTAAAAATATTTATTGGTCTCACAAACACCTGTTAGAAATAAAAACTAGCTTAAAAGGTAAGGGGAACACAGGGAGAAGAAGGAATTCAAGTTTTCGTATCCAATCAAGGTTCGGGAGAGTTGAATTTTCACACTTACTAAAAATAGTAAGTGGTATCGCAGCACTTACTAAAAATAGTAAGTCATTTTAGAGAGTGAATTTAACGAAAGGAGTGCACCAAGAGTTGAACATCCAAGTTGGCATCACCATTCGAGGACCAATGAGGAAAATTATCAACACTTGCTAAAAATAGCTGCCCTTTCTAGGTATGGTTAGTGTCAAGAGATGGCGGGATTCAAAACTTATAGAATGGGAATTGTCACTAAATATTGCCTTTACTAAGAATAAATTCCTATGGGTCATAACATTTTCATAAGAAGCATATTTAGCGTCTCTCGCGTGAATCTTTCAAAACTCATCTTAAGAGACCTTGACATTGTCTTTCGACACTTACTACATGGTTCATGTCATCGGTATATCATACACATGGTGGAAGTTGTGGTCATTGGCAGAAACATTCAACAACATTTTTAAACACTCAATCCAAAGCATCCATGGGCCAATTTGAAGGAATTTATTAGGGTACAGGAGTTTGAAGATTCGAGTTTCACTACATTTGGAGCTTTCCATCGATAAATACCATCAAACTTTATCAGAACGACATATCCTCTTCTCTTCCTCCCCCCTAGCTTTTTATCTCCTCCACGTTCTAATTATTTGTTGGGGTTGTACTTTTCATAATGCCTTAAGTACTTAAAAATGACTTTAATTTCTATGTAATAAGTCACCCTTAAGTTATAAAGGGGACTTAAAGTTTTCCTAAGAATGTGAAAAGTTTCAAGGCATATGTAGGGTCAATAGGTGATAGGCGAAGATACTTCTAAAACTCTATAAATGAACGAGATCCTCATTCTAAGGGGTTGCAATTCTGAAATTATTCTAGCTTGTTGTATTCTTGTAAGTTCATGAGAGAGATTTTGCTTGCTTGTGAGTGAAAAGAGTTAGCCATTTTTTCTCTCTAATTTCTTCATTCCTTGACTATGTACAACTTTTGTTTAAGCATCAATACAAGAAGAAGGATTTTCTAGCCTTTTTTGACTGAGGGATTTATTGACACTTTGTGCTCATAAATTCTAATCGGTCTTGTTGCTATTTGCATAGTTGTTTCTTCTTAATTTTAATGCATGTGATGAAACTTATAACTGATGTGTGCAAGACTCTGATTTTATACTTACAACATTAGTTCCCCTACCTCATATTCTCACTCCCTTTCCCATTATCCCGATAAAGTCCTATCTAGCAAGAGATTTCTAGCTTTGCCACAGCAGGTCGGTGGTGTGCCTCTGTTAGATCCCTAGCCACAAGGCCAACCCGGATAAAAATCATGTTACTCACACATGCATATATGAAAGCTACACCGTTTAAGTAGAATGACTTAGATTCAGAGAGAGTTGGCAAGAAACCCATAAATTTTTCTCCCAAAAATTTTTCGCCAATATTAAGAAAGCCACTCAAGGTGATATTTGTCATTTTTTTAATGATAAATCCATTTTAGGATTATTTAAGGATCCTCTCTCAGAGCTTGGGTGTAGGTTGTTTTTGAGTCTTATAACTTGATTGACTCATGTAAATTATATACACCTTTGCATTAAAGTGCAAGATGTTTGTCAAATTTGATCACCCATAGAGGGATAACAAAGATTATCAATCAAAGAACATCATATGTTACAATTGTAATGATAAAGGTCACATACCAAGATATTTTCTTCAAGAAACACCTAGACAGAGATGGATGAATGAAAGTGTGAATGATGTTGTGTGTTTCATATATAATCAAGTTGGTCATATTGCTAGGTATTTATATCGAGTCCACCTAGACAAAGTTTGAGAGATGGAGCTTCTCAAGGTAAGAGTCCTATTACTTGTTTCAAATGCAACAATTTTGGTCATTTTGTAAGATATTGTAGATGGAGATAAGACATTTACAAGAGGAAGGAATATTTTAGGTTTAGTCATGTTGATAATGAAGAAGTACTTAAGTTTACCGCTATCGAGAAGCCTAAAGTTTCTAGTAAGACTAAGGCTCGAAAAGGTTTGTTTTCCGTTGAAGAACCTCAAAAGCTTTTGTTGTTTGCTCAAGATGATTTTTAGCGAGAATGATAGAGAATCAAAGGTGCAGTAGCTAAAGAAGTTGATGAAAAATATTGGTGTCATATTCCATGAGGAATTGGGTGCTCTGCTCTGTTAGTACACCAAGGTGTATGGGTGCCTCCATTAAACTTCATGGAGTCATCATCTTGTCTATTGAATCATGATGTATTGGATGATAGGTGTCTTGATATGAGGAAATTTGTTGTGGAGATAGATGATTCTGACCTATTCCTTTGGGTATTCATGAGAAAAAAGTTTACATCAAGGGAGAGCTTTTATGAATTTTTAGATAGTTTACTTGAGCATGATAATCTGAGTTAGCTAAAACAAAGTGTTGTTAGAGATTGAAAGTCTAGTCACATTCTATACCATGATAGCTTGCTGATAGTCAAGATGGTTTAGGTTATTCATGAAAGAAAGATGTCGGTGAGCAAGTATGCTAGATTCGTAAAGGTAATTCATTCATCTTGAATGATGAATTGATCATACCATCGGAGGGAAGGTGTATATGATGCTTTCAAGGTATTCTTGTGAGTTGAATGATGTTAGATGTTGTGTCACAGTCCTTATTTCATGTATGAGGTTTATCAAGTCTAGTTATGCATCATGAAGATAGTATGATGAAAGATAAAGCAAAAAAATGTCTTTAGAAGTATGAAAGGTGAATTCCTTTGATATTATACATTGGCTCAAGTTTTGAATGGATATCTGGGTATATATGCTAGGTTATTATCCCTTGATACATGCTTGAGATGTCTCTTGAGTATTCATGTATCGTCAAGGTTGTATGGAGAAATTAAAAGTAGTATTAAGCCTATGCATGGTTGCTTGGGGTCCGTAGTGGTGTCTTGAACATGAAAATGGGAAGATAATATGGTTTTAAAGGTTATTTTCATCTTGATGATGGTCCACAAAGGTTGTGCAGGCAGAGGCAACGTATGTTCCTAAGCTTATTCCTTGAAGTACAAACAATATTGCATGTCTGTGAATGGATACTTAAGGTATGTAATAGAGCTTCAAATAGAAATATGAATTGACAAGGTGGTATGCAAGGCCACTCAGGTCTATAATGAAGGGTTGAAGCTTGATAAAGGTTTGTGAAATATGTTTAAATGCATTAAAGGCTAAAGGTATGCCTCTCGAGTTGTTTCATTACTTGAAAGGGTAACAAAGTATTAAGGAGAAGATTGTCCTATTGCTAACTATGCATGAAAGATCATGGTGTTTTTGTATGAGAACATGAGTTGAGGGGGAGATTGAGTGTCTATTACACTTTAGATGTGAAGATAAATATGTTTTAGGACCAGTATGGTTGATCTCTTGCATTTTGAGTGAATATGCATCTTCATAGAGTATAGTGTGCTATGAAATGTTGTAATCTTGAACTACGGGTCTATGAAGACTTCTTAAAGAAGAGGAAGCTGTATTTAATCATAAAGCAATGTTTTTAGGTGTCAAGAAGGCCTATTAAGATAAAATGATGAGTGTTATCAAGTATAGTTGTAGGTGGAGCTTGTCATAAGGTCAAACATGTTCGATATCATGAAAAGGAGGCAAAGACCACTAAAAAAATGTTTCGGGAGTGTGTTGGTATTTATGATCCATTTACAAGGCATAAGACTAAGGTATGTATCTTTGTGTTTGTATGGGTAGTTAAATTTTGATGATATATTGCTAGGGGAGAAACTAGATGATGAGTAATGTGATGACCGCACTTCTATAGCTAGAAAAATTTGATCTTTTTGGTCTAAAGAAGTATTTTAGGGATCATACTTCTAAAGGTGCTAGCAATATCTGTATGACAGAGTTAAGTTTTTCTTTGAGTATATATTATTTGAGACAAGTGAAGGAGTCAATAATGATGTTTTTTTATGATTCATGTTTAGAATGATTATTGGCATGTGTGTGTGTCTCCGCCTGAGGAGCTACAATGCTCTTATCAAGCTAAAAACAAGGTCCAAAGGAGGAAATTAGGTTCGTATGATTGCATGATGATTTTATTTGGTGTTTCTAATTATAGACACAAAATTACGTACTTGGGTACATTAATAGGTCCTGAAAGCATACTATCATTTATATGATTCTTACGTAAGAAAACTAGTGTTTGACAACTTTGGCCTATTTTATTTATTTATTGTTTTCTATTTAGTCTTACACACCCTACAACCTAGTAAAAACTTTACTTATTTATATTTTATGACTTGGACACCAAAGTGCCCAACTAGGACAACAACACCCAAGTGTTCCTATACCCTCTGGGTGACCCCGACCTTTTCTACCTTACTCACTATTTTTGGGTCTCTTTTATATTTTGGGTATCTTTTGCACTTGTGGGTTGGCCTTCTAGTTTTCAATTACGAAATTCAAACAAGAGAATCATATAAATACATAGTTATGTGTTAAAAATAAAGGAATAAGCACTAAACATTACTATCATCACCTAAGCTTACATCCGAAATCTACCTAAAGCACTCCAAAGAATTCATCTAACATATATTCAAGGAACAAGGGATGTATCAATTCTGCATACACTTTATAGGAAGGGGAAGTTCATTCTATTCCATCCACACATGCTATACATTTCTACATTCTAGCTATAACCCGCTATTAAGTGAAACTTGCACAAGGGAATCCTAGGACACAATTTCTACACACACTCACAAGAACTACATGGCGTATGAGATGTAGTGTAGCGCTCGGTCGTAAGTTCATTCTCGGGGTGAATTCCAGGGTTATAGGTACCCTCAATGATCATTTTCTCGAATATTAAGAGATTAACAATGTCTGGCCTCAACCATGCATCTCATAATTTATACCAAGAATTTACAACACTCTACCTAGCCTGTTGAACACTTTTCCAATTAAGATCGGGCCCAAATCGAGCATAAATAAAATAAGTCTCTTCATCTATCTCTTGTGCTTAGGGTTTCATATTTAAATCTTAGTTTGCTTATGTCATTCCTATATTTCAACATTTACACATTATTTATTTCAATAAAAATCTCCAATATTTAGATTTAATTCAAATTAAATTAAATAATTTGGTGAGCCCTACTCATGATCATACACTTGGATCCTCATTTTTCCTTGTATCATGACTCCCAAAAATCCTCTAATATCCTTGTATGACTTACTTTAGATACATCCACCTTGCAAAGTTTTTCTTTAGAACCTAGAAATTATGCATATCCCTCGCAATATGCCACCCATTCAAGTAAGTGCCATTTTTGATTGACTATTTGATGACTCTATCGCTCTTAATCCTCCATCCAATGAACCCATCTCAGAGTCAATTAAATCTTTACATTGTTTATTTCAAGATAAAATCCAAGCTATGGAAACAATGATTACATCTCTAAAATCTGAAATCCAACATCTCAAGGATGCTTCTCAAGCCCATGGTAGTGCTTCTTCTTCTTCTATGTCTTCTACATGTGATCATATCAGTGAACCCCAAGTCTTTCGCTACCCACACCTCTCAAGTTTGATTTCAATGCTAAGAAACATGATATTCTTCCTCATCTCCTCACTCATCAATTGATCAACTTGCCACCTACTCATTACTACCCTCCTTATCAACTTGTAAAATACCAAGGTCACCCATATTGCAATTATCATCGAATTAATGGACATAATGACAATGATTGCTATGCTCTAAAATGAAAAATTGGCCACCTTAAGCATCATGGTTTCATTTCATTTGCTACAAAAATGCTACTGCAAGATCATCTCTAATTGCTAAATCCCACTGGGCTCCTAAATATGATCCATCTATATCTAATGAGCACCATTTCATAGTTACTCATGTTCCTTCTTCAGTAAGTCAAGAGTCGCCTAAACAACCTCCTCTCAAAATCAATATATCCCCTCCTCCTCTCAAGTCCTCAACAAAATTACTAGTTCCTAATAAGAAACCACCTTTAAAAATATTTACCCCATTATCTCCTCCTACTAAGTCATCTACAATGTTATCAATCCTAAATAAGCTACCACCATTCAATATCGCTCCCAACCGTACTCCACTTTCACATCCAATTCTCTTTGTCAAACAAGCTAATACTTACATTAATGGCCAAGACAAAGTTAAAACTCCGCCACCATGCCATGATCCTTCTCACATCGTCACATAGCTCTCCATCATTGACACACTTGGGGGTATTTCACTCCCCTCTTCTAGCACTATCAATTGTCTTTAGCATCTACTATAACACTTAATGCTTCATGCTTCATTACTCATTTTATTATGCAATTTTAAACCCTTTGATACACACATTGTCTCATCATTATCCTATGATGCACTCTAGTTCCACGGTTCATACATGACTGCTGAGGGTCTAATTATGAAATGAACCTCACATCCACCACATAATTCATGCTCAACACTTCATGATACATATTTCTAGCATCTATTCTCATACCACACATTAACCTATGACGTACTTTAGTTCCAAAATTCATACTTGACTACTGAGGGTCTAAATCTGAAATGAACCTCACCACATTTAATTATTTATGCTCTATGCTTCATGATCTATCTTTCTAGCACACATTCTCAAACCATTTCCTAATGACACACTCTTGTTCTATGGTTCATTCTTGATTATTGAGGGGTCTTTTATAAATGAACCTCATCTCATACACATCCATTGGGGGCATGTTACTCCTATCATCTTCACACTTTGCATTCCATACCATCACACTCATACATTGCATTTGCATATCTTGGTTACATCTACTCTTGCTAGCTTATTCTATTTACATGTTACACTTTATTTTCCATGCTAGATGGATTCTTAGTATGTCATCATATTTATACACACACACACACACACACACACACACACACACACACACACACACATGTGTGTGTGTTTTCACTTAGTATTTTGTGGTGAATGCAGATCTCTTACAAGTTCTCACACACAACAATGATGCTTGACATTGCACGTTTTACTAGTCCCACCAAGGCTCCTGGGGCTATCTACCATTTACTAATCTCACACATTATAGGTGCTATTATTTCATCATTTATTACTTAATATTCTTACTAGCACATTAATTTTCATTAATACGTACATGTCTTGACACACTATCTATCTTTCTAACATTCTAACGGGTGCTTCACATGTAACATTTTCTTTGCAGGACTATATGCCACCATGATTTTCTAATACACTTTGTTTGAAATTGTTTTCCATTGTATGCTATTGTTTCATGAGTTATGCCATATGTCTTGTTTGATCATTGTTTGCTTGCTTATGTCCGTTTCGGCCCTGATTGTCTTGTGACATTGTGAGCAATGTCCCATGTTTAAAACCCACTTTTCACAGTCTATCTTATATGAACATTTTCTTGTTACATTATTTTTATATGACATGCTTTCTAATTTTTCTATTAACACAAATATCTAGCCACTTTTTTACATGTGCCTTAGTTTCTACCATTCAAATCCCCTACCCCCTGTAGGTATTAGATTCATATCAACATCAGGTCCTCTCTTTTAGGCCGCACACTCCTACAATCACCACAAGCACCCCAAATGAGGGGGACATTGGCTGAACAAATCACCCTAAAACAACTCGGAGATATCTGATTCGGGACATCATAGTATAAAAACAAAGTAGGAACACAATCACAATTTAACCTATAATCAAACTTCGGTCAAAATCAAAACACAACCACCAACTCCCGTGACTCAAACAAGAGTGTCTAGGTGCCAAAGCATCCTCCCTTGGGTGCTTATGTTTTGAGGGCACATACAACCAGCTTATCATATCAACACACTTCACATAAGCCTTGATTAGTTTTATAGTTACAGAACACCTTCAATTATAACATGCATGTAATATCCTATAATATATTTCAATTAGAACAATCAATACAATTGGAACTAATTCAGAACAATTAGGAAAACAAGAACAAATCAGGGATGTACCATGAGTAGTAGTGCTTATTGGGAAGAGTCATGGATGAAGAGTAACACTAGACCTCTCTCCCCAACACTTTCTCTTTGACGTGAGATCACCCAAAAACTCACACTTGGTGTGAGATCACCTAAAAATATCACTCTTGGCATGAGATCACCCAAAAACTCCCCCTCCATAGTAGTTCAAGACATTTTTCTATCCTTTTCACTCTTTTGCATCAGTGCACACTTTCCTTTACTATTAATTTTAAACACTTTTACACACTTTTGCATACTTCATTCAAATTTATCACATACAGGACTTTGACTACTCTTTCAATCTTATTTTGTAGGTCCGTCCTTAATACATAAAAAGAAGCAACCTATAAAAACAAGCTATAACAACGTGTACAATGCAACGCATACGCTTCACCCCTAGAGTCATTTTTCCTTTCCTAGTCTCCACACTTCACTTGTCCACTCATCATGCATTTCACCGCATGCTCTACAGGATAATAAGGTACACATATCTTATCTACTTTATGTTATCGAGTATTCACTCAACAACATAAAGTGGGGGAAAATGTAGACACAAAATCACACACTTGGGTACATTTCTAGGTCCTAAAAAATACTAGCATTTACATGATTCCTAAGCAAGAAAACTAGTGGTTGAGAACTGTATTTGGCCTCTTTTCTTTATTTATTGTTTTTTATTTGGTCTTACACACCCTACAACCTAGTTGGTATTTTACTTATCTTTTATGAATTTGGACAACAACACCCAACAAGGACAACAGGCCTGTGTGCTTCGTCCCCTATGACGCCCCTGACCCTTTTCTACCTTACTCGCTCTTTTTGGGTCTCTTTTATATTTCAAAAATATTTTACACTTATGGGTTGGCCTTCCAGATTTGTTCATTACAAAATTTAAATAAGGGGTTAAAAATAAAGGACCAAACACTAAACATTACTATCATCACCTAAGCTTGCACACAAAAGACACATAAAGCACTCCAAAGCATTAATCTAGTATCCATTCAAGGAACAAGGGTTGATCAATTATGCATACATCAGCATAGGAAGGGAAGTTCATTCTATTCCATCCACACATGCTATACATTTATAAATTCTAGATACAACCCATTATCAAGTGCAACTTGCACAAAGGAATCCTAGGACATAATTTCTACACACACTTACAAGAACTACATGGAGTCTCAGATGTAGTGCAATGCTTGGTCATAAGTTCACTCTTGGGATGACCTCGGGGTTATAGGTACCCTTAACATTCATTTTGTGACTATCAGATGATTAATAGAGAACAAAAATGAAGACCTTATGACACACACCGTAAAGTAAATCCTAAGCTCCCGCAATCAGATCACCAACACCCAAAAATGGTCTCTAGTGCCTAGATGCCCTTGATGTATCCGGGCACTGTGTCCAGCCTCATCCCTACATCTCAAAATTTATACTAAGAATTTACGACACTCTTCCCAACATGTCCAACATTTTTCTAGTCCAGATCAGTTCCAAATCAAGCGTAAATCAGTTAAGTCTCTTCATCAATCTCTTGTGCTTAGGGTTTCATATTCAAATCTTAGTTTTCTTGAGTCAAACTTATATTTCAGGATTTATACATTATTTATTTTAGTAGTGACTTTGAAATATTTAGATTTAATTCAAATTAAATTAAATCACTAACCAAGAAGTGATCCTAATAGGTCAAGAAGATGAAGAATGTGTGCTCAGTGCTTGCTTTGTTATTCATGTAAAATGGGGAGAAGAACTAGGTTCTTTTCCATCAATGACAAAGGGGAGATTATTGACATGAGTGAGTTAGTGTTTTCATTGATGTAAAATGTGAATGAACATTAATGAAAAAGGTGTATAAGGTCTAAGAGTGCTAGAGGGAGTTTGTTATGATGATGACATGGTCAAACATGTTGTGTTATGGTTGTAAGAGTGGAAACATTGAGATTTTCTTAGTCAAGATGGCCTAATTAGGTGGCCTAGTCTGCATGGGTGATAGAGCATTGTGGATATAGTTATATGGTGACTTGAGCAAGTATGGTCAAGGCATAAAGAGAATGATTGGAGTGTGTTGAGACACTCATATAGGTTCAAAGGTTGGTTGTAAGGTGAGAAAAAGGTTTGTAGGTGCCTCATTTAGTGATTAACTAAAAATGTGGAATAATGGTAGTTAATATAACTAGGAAAAACAATAAATAAAAGTAGTAAAATATAGAAAGTGGCCTAAACAACTAGGCTAATGAAAATAGAAACCCTAATGTGCAAGAAGAGTAAGGAAACAACTTAGTTGATCCAGAGGTTGATCTAGATTGTGTTGTAAAATGAATTGAATATTCTGGAAGCAAGAACGAACATATAGAGGTCCTGAAAAGGAAAAATATGAGTTGTTTGGCTTGACTAGAGCATATGGGAGAGGATTAGGGCACTTGTGGGTGCCCTAGTTTGAGTTCTGAGCACCCTAATGTTTGTGCAGGAGGTCCAAAAACAAAACTTTTAGGGTTGGAAGATGATGTGAAGCCCTCACTGTCTATTGTGTGTAATTTGATGCTTTGTACCAAATGTCATCAATGATCACTTATGACATATAGACCTACAAAACCCCAAAACAAGCATCAAATCGTAAAAAATAAAAATTCAAATCCTCACTACCACAATGGTGGAATTACTAACTGAGTGTTGTACTAGATCTCAGACCCAATGTAGTTCTATGTGCTTGTGTGTGTAATCATGCCCTAGGTGTTTTTGGCTTATCACACTTTGTGAAAGTAATAACAATAACTATGTGTAGAAATTTAATAGAATGGTAGATGGAATAAAATAAACTTCCATCCTATGTAGTGTGATGTAGATGAACCAAGCTTGTGCCTTGTGATGGAGCTAGATGGATGCAAATGGAGCCTTTGATGGATGCAACCTTAGGTGATGATATTAGTTATTAGTACTTGGTCCCTCATTATGGTTTCATAACTTTATATTTATATGGTTCTCTTGTTCTAATTTTGTAATTAACCCGAAAAGGCCGACCATAAGAAATATGAAATGTTTAAATGGATAGAAAGTTCCCAAAAAGTGGTGGAAATCGGGAAAAGGATTAGGGCACCCGAATAGGACCAGGCACCCCAAGATAAGCCCTGAGCACCCAAGTGAGCTATAATGATGCAAAATGACAAAAACAAATTGGGCAAGTATGTCAAGGTCAGAATGAATGTGAGAAAGAAAAGTAAAATGGCCAAAAGACGAGGGTTAATTAGTAATTTCTTCACTCAAAACCATATGAATAGTAGTATGAGACTGGGACTAAATAATTTCTAAAGTGCATGATTTTGTGTTTACATTTTCCCCCACTTTATGTTGGTGAGAAAAATTCTCGGTAACATAAAGTAGATAGAGATGCATACCGATGTCCATGTAGAGTGATGTAGAAAATGTGCCGAAGGACTAGACTAAGAATGGAGTGAGAAAAAGATGAAGCATAGAAACTAAAGATGTAAAAGTGTAAAAAATGATGAGAGTGAACCTAGGGTAGAAATGCATGTGTAGTTATTGATGTGTGTGATGTACCTACATGGTTAGTATGGTGTGTGCTTCCAAAAAATGTTGTTGTTGTTGCCCCTATTGTTGTAGTTTTTGTTGACTACTTGCTTCTCATATTTGGATGTGTAAGGAGATGAAGATCAAGAAGTCAAATAATCATGTATATATGTAAAAATGCATCTATATGTATGTAAGAGTATGTAAATATAAAATACGTAAATGAAAAATAGAACATGTGCACCTGATCCGTGATGAGAGAAAGGGTATAGAAAGATGATATCCTGTCCTGGGTTTTTTGGGTGATCTAAAGCCATAGGCCAAATAAGTATAGGGAAGAATTATGCTATATCCTCCAACCTTTAACTACTTCCATGAACATGTATGAAGAGATCTCTGTACTTTCCCGGGTTTTGGGTGATCGACGCCACTAGTTGAAGTATTGTAGAGAGAAATTCCGTTGTATCCTATAACCTATAACCGATCCCAAGAATGCTAAGGACTACCATGTCCTGTAAAAGCCGTTGTGTATGGGGTTAGTAGATTGGTGTAAACCCACTCGAGTGTATAACCCACAATGGCAAGGGTGGAAATTGAAATGAACAGAATCGATGTAGAAACGATGTGTAGTATGTAAAACCCCAAATGATGCCCCCTTCTTTGGGCATCCATGCGATGTTGATGATAGGAGAATGTGGTCCCAAAAGAGTACCAACCACATAAATTATGCCCTACATGTGGGGAAGGGAATGTGCTTGGTAGAAACCAAGGCACATGCAAACAAGAGGCTAGCTAAAGACAAGTGTTAGTACAAATAAGCATGCATGTATAAGATAATGTGTAATCTATGCAAACAATGTATAAGCTACCAAGCATTATAGTAGTGTAAATACACAATAAGACAAAGTAAGCCACAAAACGTATGTCTTTGAAACATGGGACATCACTCATGATGTCGTAAGACATGCAAGACCATCATGGTGTATATAACAAACAAGTGTGCATGCATGTTAAACACAGGCAAGGCCCACATACAATAACAAATAAAAGAAGCAAGTACAAGTAATTTATATTCATGGAATCAAGTAATTCTAAAAACCTATGTTAGACATGGAGCACACGCGTTAGCATGCTTGAAAGATAACCAATATGTCAAAAGCATGTATAACCATATAATACAGAGTGCAAAGTATGAAATGAAACAATAACACCTATGAGAGACGAATGTGGATGCCCCCAATGACCAATATAGGATGGGTAGAAGGCACGCATCATGTACTTCGCATGAAAAATACCCGTATCTATGATCACAACTAGGAAAGGACGTGAACATGCATGTGTGTATGACATACAAGATATCGATAAGCATGCGTAATAAAGCAACCATATACAAGAAAATGCAAGCAAGAGTAAAAGCAACCAAGATATGCAATATGTTGTGGATGGATGGAATGGAATGCAAGATGGATGATAAGATCCGTGTGCCCTCGAGTGAATGGAAATGTATGTAGTGAGGTTCATTTGGTTTTCCCCCTCAATAGTCAATAATGAACCATAAACGAGAGTGTGTCATCGGGAAATGATCAAAATGTGTGTTGTGTCTAATGCACGTTGTGATGAATGTGTATGTGTGATGATATGTGACCTAGAAATGATGTGTGCATGAGCCTTATAGCCGAAGCATATATTACAAAAAGAGGATTGGAAGAATGAAGATGTAGCGTAAAGCATATATCACTACTAGATGAATAGAGGGAGTGGTGATGTAGCCTAAAGTGTATACCACTACAAGATGAAGGGATATGTGACAAATTATCCTAAAGCGTATGTACCTAACCTAGTAATGTTGCATGATAGAAGGTTGAATGATGAAAGTGTAAGTATGATAAGTTCAATTTGATTTGTAAACCCTCAAAGATCAAGTATGGTGAGAAACTAAAGTGCATCATAGGGTGGTGAGTATAACCCACACAAAAATGTGTATTATGTGTGATGACCATATGATGAGTACAAATGTGTAAAATTCAATGTATATTATGCAATGTAATATGTGTAGATAGACTAGTAATGTAGTATGTAATGCTAGTCTCATAGATGATATGAGTATGACGCTAGTATGATGTGTAAATAATGTAAAATGTAAAAATGATGTAGACTAAATATGGAATGTATGATGTAAGATGTGTGATGGGTGAATAGATGCATCATGTAGTAAATAATGTGTAGTTTTAGCCCTCAATAGTCAAGTGTGAACCGAAGCAAGAGAGTGTGTCATTGGGTAATGATGACGCTAAAATGTGTGATGAGTATGTCTAGACTAGGAGATTGATGTATGATAATGCAAAGATGATAGATGCGTTGACACTAATATGATGGGGGAGATGTGTGAATGTTATGCCCCCCAAGTGCGTGATGGTGCGTATATTGTATGATAAATGATATAGGAAAACTAATAGAGAAGTGATGTATGAAGGTGGTGAGGTATCATAGATTTTGTAAGATTGATTGAGTGATGGGATAAATGATGAGAGATTGTATAGTATGCATGATGAGCGATAGATGATCGTAAATGTATGTATGTATGAGTGGTTATGTAATAGATAGATATGTTAATGTAAGATGAAATGAGGTTCTATATTGTAGCATAACCCTCAATAGTCATATAAGAACCATAAGAATATGAATGTGTCATTAGGAGGGTAGGGTGACAATAGTCACCTACCAAAGACCAAGTTTTCGTGAAGTGGTGGAAGTATGGTGGGCAAAAATAAAGTAGGACCATGCGGTGGTGGAATTTGTAACGTGTCTTGACCAGTAGTAGAAGGGGTATTTTCTTTGACAAAAATAATTGACTGCTGAAGTGGTGTAGGATGGGGAGGTATCTTGAATGGTGGTAGATTTGGTGGTATTGATGACATTGCCAAAGGATTGATAGGAGGCCAAGTTACACTGAGTTTTAAAGGAGGTTTCTTAGATTGGTTTGGTGATATTGTAGATGATTTAGTAGGAGAATTTGATGGAGAATGAATCTTGATAGGTGATTTCTTAGTTTGACTTGGTAATATTGTAGATAGCTTGAGTGGAAGAGAAGTAGGACCATCCTTGAGAGGAGGTTGAGTGGATTGAATAGGTGGATCTTGTCGACCAAAGAAGATACCTCAAAAGTGATAGTCTTATGCTCATTAGATGTATAAGGAGGAGATTTAGGAGCCCATTGAGATGTAACATTTGTAGATGGGCATGCAACATAATGTGTGTAACAAATGAGATAAAGCCTTGATGCTCAAGATGTTTGATTCTTTATTGTAAAGCATGATAGTCATTATCATTATGTCTATTGATTCGATGATAATTGTAATATGGATGAACTTGATATTTAACTAGCTGATAAGGAGGGTAAAAACAAGTAGGTGGTAAAGTAATCAAGTGATGACTAAGGATCTCATTAAGAAGGTTATGTTGCTTAACATTGTGATCAAAGAGGAAGGTTTCTGGTAATGGTATAACTTTGGTCTCACTAATATGAGCACATGTAGAAGTCATAAAATGTGAATGAGATGTAGAAAGAGAAAACATGCACTTGGGAAACATCCTTAAGCTGTTGAATTTCAGTTTTGAGAGATGTGATTATGGATTCCATAGCCATAAAATTGTCTTGAAACAAAGAATGTAAAGTGTGAATTGATTCCAATAGGGGTTGATTAGATGGAGGATCACTAGGGTCATCAAATAGACTAGCGAATATATGAATTATTTTTTTGGGTCGCGTATTGATCTCAAGATACAAGGTGTCTAGGGTTTTTTACAAAACATCCTGACAATTGGGATATCTCTTAAGTAAATTAGATAAAGAAACTTGACCCATGATAGAGGAAAAATGAGGATCCTAAGTGTGAAGATCGAGTTTGGGTTCACCAAAATGATTAACTAAAAATGTGGAACAAAGTTGGTAGTTAATATAATAAGGAACCACAACAAATAACAGTAAATAAAAGTAGTAAATAAATATAGAAAGTGACCCAAACAACTAGGCTAATGAAAATAGAAACCCTAATGTGCAAGAAGAGTAAGGAAATGACTTAGCTGATCGGAGGCTGATCTGGATTGTGTCATAAAATGAATTGAATATTATGGAAGCATGAAAAAACATGTAGAGGTCCCAAAAAGGACATATCTTGAGTTGTTTGGCTAGACTGGGCACACATGAGAAGATCAAAGTGCACGTGGGCACCCTAGTTTGAGTTTTGAGTGCCCTGGTCTGTGCAAGAGGTCCAGAAACCAAACATGTATGGATGGAAGATGATGTGAATCCCTCGATGTCTATTGCATGTAATTCACTACTCTTTACCAAATGTTGTAAATGATCACTTACGAAAGATAGACTTGTAAAACCCCAACACAAGTATCAAACCCTAAAAAAGAAAAATGGAAATGAAGGGTTGGATTTGTCCTCATCTCGCCACAATGGTGGACTTACTAATTGATTGCTGCACTATGTATCAAACATGATGTAGTTCTATGTGATTGTGTGTGCAATCATGCCCTAGGTGCTCTTGTGCTAGTCACACTTTGTGAAAGTAGTGAGTAATAACTATGTAGAAATGTAATAAAATGGTGGATGGAATAGAATAAACTTCCCTCCTATGCAGTGTGTTACTGAGATGAACCAAATTTGTGCCTTATGATGGAGCTAGATGGATGCAAATGGAGCCTTTAATGGATGCAACCTTGGGTGATGATAGTAGTGCTTAGTGCTTGGTCCCTCATTATGGTTTCATAACTTTATATTTATATGGTTCTCTTGTTCTAATTTCATAATTAACCCCGAAAATGCCGACCAAAAGAAATATGAAATGTTCAAATGGCTAGAAAGTTCCTAAAAATTTTCAGGAAAGTGGGAAAAGGATTAGGGCACCCTAACTCGGGACCAAAGTGCCCGTGGATGCCCTAGTTAGAGCTAAAATGATGCAAAACGAAAAAAAAAAGCTGGCAAGTATGTCTTTGAAGGTCGAGTAGTAATGATATAAAGCAAAGTAAAATGGACAAAATATGGGGGTTAATTAGTACTTTCTTCACTCAAAAACCATATGAGTAGTAGTATGAGATCGAGACTAAATAATGTCTAAAGTGCATGATTTTGTGTCTACATGTAGACCTAGTCTAGGTGCCTGGAGGACAAATGAAGCATGATCTTCAGTTTTAGAGCTATATGAGCCCATGAGGGCATTAATTGGTGTGAGACATGTTGTATAAAAGTTTGTGGGGCCTTTTCAAGAGGTTTCATGTTGAGATATGAGGTTCTCCCACTATGTTTTGGTATAAACATGACTAATTCCTAGGACCTAGTTGGGAAAGTCCTAGTGGTTGAAGCTATGTGGAACTACTTAAGATTAGGTGAGCATTAGATATGTTAGTATAGATTTTCATGGTGTTATGAGAAAAATTTTAGAGTCGTATGATGAATATTTTGCAAGTTATGGGGTTTTGAGTCCTATCAAGCTCAAGAATGCATGTTTCTTAGCTTAAAGTGAGAGAAATTGACTTGGATGACACATGTAAGGTTTTCATAGGGCCTTGATCCTTTCAGGGATGTTGAGTTATGGAGTCAAGAAGATCTCAATGCTAGAATGATATCAAATGAGGTCCTAACATTTACGAACGATTGCTAAGAAGGCAAGTTACTTTTTATGAGTTTGAAACCCTAGTTTGCTAGTGAAGAAGAAAATATACTTGGTATGAGCCTAGAATGGATTTAATAATCAAATGTGATGATTTTAGGATGGAGAGGAAACTCCAATTTTTCGTATGGTGGTGGTTTGAGATCATAACATTTCTGGAGCCACACAAATTTACTAGTTTCTAAGAAAGTTCAGTTTTATCTCATGTTTTCCATTATACCCTATGACTATATTAGTTTTCTAATTTTTTTGGGAGAAATGATAAATGCTTAAATTTATTTTAGATCTTAATGAATTGGTTTTATGGTCTACATAGGTATAAATAGAAAGACTGGTTTTTAGGGCTAAAAGGTAGTTTTAGTAGTCATGGAGAATGGAAGTTCTTGAGCACTTAAGGACTTGGTGATGATGATATATAGCATTGGAGGTGTTATACACATACCATATTATGCATTTCATGATGTTTTTGTTCTCTGTAGGTAATATTTGATGGTATGGATAAGGTCACAAGTTGACCTAGTTTGAATGGTTTAGGACATTAGTGCTTTGGTCGAGGATTGGTTTGGAGTACCAATATATTAGCTTAACCGATGATAGATATATATTGGAGAGTGAAGAGGGATTCCAATTTATCATATTTCATGCATTTATAGATATTGAAAGTGTCAGCAAGGGTGTAAGAAGGTTAAGTTTGAAAAACTAGTTTACGGATAGTTTAAGTTGCTTGAGAGGAGAATTTATTGTATTGGCTTTGTAGGTCGATTCATGAGCTATAACATGTTTGGTTATGGTATTTAGGTCATTTGATTTCCATTGTGTTGTTAAATTTCATGGATGAGTTTTTCTGGTATGATCTTAGACTTCATTGTTGGAGACCTGGTTCTTAGAGATGCCCTGGTTTGAGTAAGAACCAATCCTACTTGATGGTGGCTTGGATAGATTGTATGATGTAGAAGTTTGTGAGATAATGGAAGGTGTTGATATGTTTTACTTGACATGTATGGAGAATTTGAGTTTATGAAAAATCTAGATGAATCCCTTGCAGTTGATGCAGTTGTGCTCGGTGAAGGAGAAACTAGCCTTTTAGGCCTAGTTGTGCATGGTGGTTGTCTTGGTGCATTTCCAAACCATATGGGTATTTCATGTTGATTTATATGATTTTTAGCTTTTTTTTTAAGTTGGAATGACTAACCTTAATGGTCATGTCTGACCTAGTTATGTTTAGGAGTTGAGTCATGTATATAAAGTGCATGTATTTGTTCATTTTGAACTAGTGTAGAGAGAGGGAAAAGTGTGAGCCTAAGAGAGAGTGTGAAGGAGGTTTAAGGGAATCAAGATAGAGCTGAGAGAGTGTGTCAATATATTAGGAGAGTTGAGAAGCATATCAATAAGGGAAATTGATCTAATCAGCCCATGAAGAAGAAAATTGAGTAAAGTAGGAGAGAGTGTGTTTAAAGAAGGTAATGAGAGAAAAGAGCTAAATTTTAGATCACAATCAATTGTATGAGAAACATATATTCAATGATCATCCATTAAAATATTGTGTGATGAGTAATATTCATGTAATTCCTTTGTTATGAGTAATATTAACAAAGGTTTCTAAGGGTTGGTGCTCCTTGTGAAGTGGATGCTTCACTAAATAAATCTTGTGTGATATGTCATATTCATGCAAGTCTTTTGGTTTGTGTAATATAATAAAAATTTTCAGTGGGTTTTCTTCCCCTTGAGGGTTTCCCACATTACATCTTATGTTCTTGAGTACTCTCTTGTTGAATGTTCTTATGAATGATTATTTCATGTTAATAAGCACACATTGATGAATGGTTGAATGTTAATGGTTCACACAAGTTAAAGTAATTAAAGTAAACTTTTAAAAGATTGATTCACCCACCCTCTCAGTCTATTGTGCTTCCAACAAATGCTAATGGTTAATATTGTCCTCAAAAGTTTTACTAAAAATCAAAATGTCATCCAAGTATATAATGATAAAGGAATCAATAAACAACCTCATTACCTCATTCATCAACATCATGAAGATAGTTTTTGTATTACATATCCCAAATGATAATACCAACCATTCATGTAACCCTTGCTTGGTGTTGAATGTTTTTTCCAGATTTCCTCTTCCTTAATCCGAAATTGGTGATACTCAAATTTCAAATCAGGGTTAGTAAAATATTTAGCATGTTTTAACTGATCCAACAAATCATCAATTTAAGGAAGAGGATGCCTATTTTTGATGGTTAATTGATTTAATGCTCTATAATCAACACTCATCCTCCATGAACCATATTTCTTAGGTACTAAAACAATAGGATAACCACATGGATAAGTGCTAGGATAGATTATACCTTTCTTAATTAAATATTGTAACTATTGTTTTACCTCATTGGCATCCTTCAAGGACTACCTATACAATCCCACGTTTAGAAGCGGTATCGGGTAGAAAATGTATCTCATTATCCATTGTCTTGAAAGGAGGTAGCCCCATGGGATCTTGGAAAAATTCCCTGAACTGTTGAACCAAATATTTCATCTGATTCTGCTCTTTTTTAGTAAACATGCTACAAGTGGTTTTAGATTCAACAAATTTCTCTTCTTATATATCTCTAAAAATAAGTAATGAAAATTTACCACTATCATTAATAAGATTCTTAGCTTCAGAGGCACTTACCGAGAGAGACCTTTGAGTCTCCTGTAAGGCTAAAATGAGATAATTCTAACCATCCTCACCAAGCAGTATCAGTTGGCTCTTCTCATGAATATGACATCCCGATATATAAATATGGGCTACCAAACACTACACCACATACATCAAGAGGAATAATATCCAAAGTAGTTTCATCAATGAACTTCTTATCAATACCTAACATAATTTCAAATGTCTTAGTAACCTTTATGTCTACACCTTTCTTCATCCAACCCAATGAATACAGATTTAAATGATTATAAGTCTCTAAATTTAGCTTATCAACTAACTCCTTACTTATCAAATTAGATTAGAACAAGTAGAAAAAGAGCATCCACTTTGGTTTTCTTCACTTGGATTTTTATAAGAATTTTTTTAGTAAGTTCATTTTCTTGAATATTATTACTACTACCCAAGCACACCTCTCTACGGATGAAGGTACATCACATGGTCTCATCCACCTCTTTGCTAAAAAATATTCCCTCTCCTTGGAGGGAAGTCATGACCTTATTTTTATTCTTCCTTATTCTTGAAGGGATGTAATTCCAAGAGGAGCTTCAATTTTTTTCCTTGGAATGAGTGTTAACATCACAAGGACCATAATGAACTTTAGTACCCTTCTTATAAATGGAAGTAACATTCTTCTTGAATTTCCCTTTTCCCTTCTCCTTTTGCTTGATTTCACCTTATTTGTTTGAAGCATGTTGAGAGGTAGATGAACTCTTCTTCTTGTCCATCTCTAAATAGTGGGCTTGAGAACAAGATTTATCTACATTCATTGGCTTGGCTAAGAGGTCCTGGTCTCATCAAGTGGCTATCGAGTCTACCAATATACTTCTTTAAAATGTCTCGCTTTGCTACATATTTTCTCATTTGGAAAAATTTCTTTTGGAACTCACTATTGTACTCTTGACACATTTTGGCCTTGCTTCTGCCTGAGATATTACCAATACATGGACCTCTCTTCCTCATAACAAATTGGATAAAATTATTTTTTGATTAACATCTTATATTCATCTCACTTATAAATAGGATGAAGATTCTTAACAACCAAAGTACAAACATAGCTTTCAAACTAAGTTAACGCATGATTGGTTAATTTTAACCTTGTAAATGAAATATGATGACTTTGATTATTTGATGCAAACTAAAATATACCTCAAGTTGAGCTAGCCAATGGTCTAGCTTCTTAGCATTCACATCCCCATCATAAGGCTAAATCTCTATCTTCACCTTTCCTTGAATGGAGGTTGAGTAAGGTTGGCATGAGGCTTATCTTCCTCATACTCATAAGTGTCTTCTTTATGGTATCCTAGTGCCTATTTTGGAACACCAGAATTCTCCATGAGAAATCACATGATGGACTCCACCTTTACTATAGACAAAGAAATACTCGTCCACATTTTTTGATAAACTTACCACATCTTCCTCCAACTTGTAGAAAATTTCTTCTTTAGTCTCACATGTATCTCCACTACAAGCCATGTTTTAGATTCCTTACTTCCACTTCTTGGTGGAAATATCTACTTCAAAAGGAATGAGGATACCTTCACCACTTTCACTACCCTTTCGGGTGAGGGGCATCTAACTGAAAATGTTAGCACAAGTTAAACCACACAAAAACTTGATTTTAACTATGTTGATACCAATATGATCCATAAAATACCTTATTTATACAATAAATAGATCCTATCTTAGTGATAATGAATTGAGAACTTAAATTTTTTTCTTTTTATCAAGTATGTTATGCAATAAACATTCACAAAATACTATAATTGAGAGATGAAAGAAAAGGAGACACGAATTTTACCCTAGAGAAACCCAATGTGGGAAAAACTCCAACCTGGGTAAGCAATTACTTCCCTTCACTATGTAAATCTCCAAAGTATAATACAAGTTCACCGCCAATAAATGAACTTTAAGAAGGATTCAATCTCCTTCTACTTGCATTACTTTCTTCGAATCATTAACAAGAAAGAAATCAACTATCTATAAACAAAACAAGAATAATTCAATCTTTCTACATTTTCTCACGCTTGAATTCACCCCAAATCACTTGCTTAAATGAATGAAAGTTCTTGAATTTATATTTGATAAGCCTATGGATGGAAGAAAATGTGAAACACATTGAATTGGGAAGCCCAAACATTTGCAACTATTGAGTTTCCCCATTTTGGCGTCGTTAGGTGCATGACTACCACTGTCATCTGCAGGAGACAATTTCTTTGAAATGTCTGAAGGTTGCACAACCACCAATGACTACATGTAACACCCTGATTTTGTAAGTTATCTTGGTGAATATTTTTCATACTATTATAGCTGCTGAAATGAAGGCAAACATGTTAAGATAAATTCTGATCTTAAAGGAATGTGTTGCTAACTTGGATTCTTGCATGCTGTAATTTATTGCATAGGACTAGCTGAGTTATTATTGTGCTTGTGTGTTTGCTGATGTGACGAAAAATTGTCATATACTTGCTAAACTCTCTTTGCTGATTGACAGCACACCTTGAATCAATTTCATTGATCCAAAGTATGTTGTGGTCTTCTTGTGATTTCTGTGTCGATTTACTTTTTAACCAAACCTGAGGATGATATAAATGTGCAGCGCCTGATTGCAGGTATGAGTAGCTGGCACGTAAATGCCAACGACAAAGGTTCGATTCTTGAACCCTGTACTGTCGAACTTGAGACCTCGTGGGGCAGGAAATGTCTGGACACGGGTGGCCTTGGCATGTGAAACAAAGGATGAACGTCCTGCACAACATTGATATGAGTGTCAGTTGAGAGATTGGATTAGAGGTTGATTAATGTTAGTGGTTAGAAGGAATTAAATCCTAAGCTAATCCTAAGTTCTAACATGCATCCTAAACTACTATCCTAAGTGGATTTTTAAATTACAAAAAAAAAGGGAAATAAACCTAAGTCCTAATAACCTAAAACTAAACTATGACCTAGGTTGAATACTAATAAACATCCTAAACTAATCCTAACCTAAAGGGGGACGCGCAGACCCTTGGAGGGAGAGGATAAGGATGAAGGGGTATTCAATGGCATTAAATGGGAGTCCATACGTGGACAGCGCCGCCATTTGGGTAAGGTAAGTGGCGGAGGTATCTAGTTGGAGATGAAACCAAATTTGGATTTGCATGTGAAATTTGAAAATTTAGAGATCGCCAACTCAAGTTGGCAGTGGCGTGGGAAATTGGGAAAAGGCAGAGCCTTTAATGCATTAAATGTTCTTGGTCCTCGCAACCAGCTCGCCTTGGAAAGTGTATGAGGGAAATTTGATTGTTCATTGTGTCGATTCAGATTTTGTGAAGTTGCTCTGCATTTGGTTTTTTTGTTTGGTTCAGTCGAACCAGTTTCTTTGGATTTATCACTGTTCTTGGGAGATTTGGAGGCTGTTGCTGAGCCTGAAGAGGAAAGGAATTGTTGGAAAGCTCGTGCTGTCACCGAGGAAGGAAATATCTTCGGCAAACGCAGTTTTCTTCGAGTTTTGGAAAAGAAATCACAGGCATGTTAAGCCCTTCTCTTTAAAAATACTTGCTTTGTTTAAACGTCTCATTAAAACAACCCTGCTCTTGGGTTTTGGGCTTATGTGATTGTTGTTGTGTTGATACGATTTGGATTTCGTCGATTCTTGCTGTCATTTTTGGAAATGATAGGTAAAATCGTCTCTGGTTGCTGTGTTTAACTGTCTTTGCATTTCTTTGAATGGAATACCTCCATGTTGTGCTGGTTGTTGACGTTAAATGGAAATTCGAAATGGGTTTTTCTCTGTAAAATGTTAAATGGGAACTGTGCAGGCAGTGTGGGTTGTTTTATTGCTGTGCGATTGTTCTTTTGTCATATGAACTTTTGTGATAAGATTGTATAGGTTGTGCGAGCGGCTTGATGTCGTTTCTATACTGAAGTTTTCTTAAAAGAAATAAGACCTCTCTTTTTCTTTCTGCTGTTTCGGGATTAAAAGGGAATAGCATTTCTTTTTGAACTTTAAGGGATGGGTTTTAGAGTTTTATCTGAGCAATGCGAGCTCGGTTAGAAGGATATGCCAGTAATACAATTGTTGTTGTACTTCTTCTTTTATGTAAATGGACGAATATGATTTTGAGTATTCGTGAAAGCTGGAAAAGAAATTGTTTTCTCTTCTGAACATATGAATGATTACAGTCCTTCTTGCTGTGATGAAAGGTTGGTTGTGTTGTGTTGTATGGAAATGACTTGATCATACGGCTCGGACTGTAGTCGTGAAAACGAGCTTGACTTGTATTCTGTGCTTTAAATAAATCATGTTGAATCTTGCTGAAGGGATTAGATGATTTGTTGTGTTTCATTAATGTTGTTCGACCTTTTAGTTCTGATTGTCTTTGTGAAAACGCATTTTACTTGGATTGCTGTACAAAGAAGGAAATGCTTGGGAAGTTGTCTTGCTGTTGGACCTGTTTTGATTATACTTTGTTGTGCATCTGATATTCTATGCGGGTTTTTAATAATAAGGGTATTATTGGATGAAAAATCACATTTTTGAGTTCTGTACATCATTGTGAATAGAAAAATGGATTCGGGTAGAATCATTTATTGGTAAGGAATTCTTCTTCTGTCTGCTGTTTTGATTTGGTAAAATCAGTAGTCAGGTGGTTATTGAACTTTACCAGTTCAGTCGGTAGAGAGGACAGTGGCATTTAAATTGTTTCTGAGTGCTGAGTTTTCTGTACAAATGAAATAATTGAATGTTTCTTGTGGTCTCTGATTTTGCATAGTTATTTAGAAGAAATGAAACCGGCATGAATAATTCTTAGTGAGTTGAAGAAAATGGTTGTTTTCTTATTTGAATAGTTAAAGAACGAATTCTTCTCTTTAGCTGTTTGAGTTCTGGAAATAGCATTGAAGTTTTACTGTGCATTATGATTGGACTTGCTGTAGGTAACAACAATGAATAAATTTTATTTTGAACGGAATGCGTTCATAGAATTAGAAAATCACGTGAATAATTGATTGCATGATTGTATAACTGTTTATCTGGTTTACCATACAGTGAAAGAATTATGGTTTCTTCTAGTACGGTAAATATATAGTATGCATCCTTGTACTATTTGATCTATGATAAATACGATGATGTACTAACCTGTTTTGGATATGCATATGAGCCTGATTTAAATGAAGTATTGATAAGGATGATAAATTCTTCCTTGTTTTCATTTAAAGCTGATTATGAATGAAATTACTCTTGCTGCCGGAAAGTGAATTCCGAATGGATTTTGTAAGTTTCACTCTGAACTGTTATCTTGATTTGTGTCTCGTTTGGATTCCATTTTTAGGACAAGTCATGAGGAAGGAGATAGTAATGTGGATGAATGACTTGGAAAATGATCTTTTCTTCTTTCATACAGTTGAAAATTTGTAATCGTTATTAACGAATTTTGTAGTGCTTAGATATGAGCAACTATATGCATTGTTGTTCGCTTTCTCGTCTGTGCGTGATTGCTAGGAACCTAATATGATGCATGAACTGAAAGGAAGATAATGGGTTTACGTTTCAGTTAGTTTCAACCTTTGCGTTTATTATTAATGAAAGGTGTGGAAAGGATAACAGTATTTTATATCAGCAGTATGCTACTTGTAGTCCTAACCTTACAAATATTGTAAATTGGAACTTGTAATGGCTTATGTGGAAAATGGGACAGCAGTTCTTTGTCGATTGTGATGATATTTTGATGGTTCGGTTGTTATGCTGATCTTTCTTTTGTGCCTATTTCTTGATTGATGTCTTACTGTCGTATCATAAAAGCAGGGTTCTTTTATTGAGACAGTTAGTTGAAAAGCACCTCATTTTAATGATAAGTGCTTAATATGCTCGGATTCATCAATCGACATTGCAAATAATTTTTGCAGATGGAATTTTATTAGAAAGAAGACATGGCTGTTTTTCGATGCTTCTTGATTGGTTGAAGATGAATTGTATTTGTTTACTTTTATTCCTCTTTGAGGAGTTGTAAAAAGAAGAAAGTATATTCTTCTATCTATGAATTGTAATGATGTTTTATGTAAACAATGTCCATTCAGTTGGATTGGCAAATGTATGGATTATGACATGAATTGATGAATACAAATACAAGTGTGATATTTTAATGACTATATCATTTTGATATTGTTGACTAAATTGGAAATATAATGTTATTCCTGATTTGGATTTATCTAATTGTCCTTGGATGGACGTTAAAAAGAAATAGATATCTATTCTTACCTTAATGCAACTTTTAAGTTGAAATGTGCAATTAGTTCATACTTGGGTAAAGATGAATTCTTAATTGACATTAAAAAGGATTAGGCCATAACTGATAGGTATTCAGGATTAGCTTGGTAGCTAAGGAATATCAATTAACTTCGGAGTAATTGAACTTCATTTTCGAACTCCATTAATGACCTCGTATGTTAAATTCAGAATAAAGGATATGGGATAAGTATATCCATAACTAATGGACCTTAACTATGTAATGTTAAGGAGAATAAATGAATACATTTATCAGAAATTAGACTTCGTTAAATGACGTCTAATAAGCTAGAATTCTGAATTTAGTTACAGTTGGGAAAATCTTGGTTAAAGTTTAATAGGTTAAACTTATCACGTCCGTCGGTAACGGGCCGCTTAATCCAATGATTAAGAAGAGAACCAAGTAGAGAAATGCAGCCCTTCGGCACGAAGGAGAAGATGCATAGCAAGCTAAAGGATGGATTTAGTCTCTCTTAGCTATATACAACTGTAACGGGAACGAGGATAAAGGGATCAACATGGTTGCTGAAAGTTGATTCTTAATTATTAAGATCATATCCAAATCACTTGAGCAGGATGTGTACTCTCGATGGGAGGATTCCGTAGGACATTGAGATACACCAGTTATATAAATAGTGTCTTCATGAAGACGGGTCTTCATGACGACACAATGTTATAGCTGACATATTACAATGCCCTCCCGAATTAAAACATCAAGAATACATAGGCTGAATGTGAAGTTCTTGGCAGGGGATAGGAGTATGATCATGTATACGGAGTGACCCCAGAATATTAAAGATGACTAGACACACGGAGTCGTGGGGAACGACACCGCATGTCTGCGTATCTTTAGTTACCAGGAGTGCCTTCCTACATTCGTTCATATTGCTAGTTGGAAATTGGAAGTTTAAATCTGACCTTAAATCGAGAGGACTGGTAGGAACCAGGAAAGACCATTCTAGATAACAGGTGAAGTGAAGTGAAGGATGTATTCCATTGATGTGTATCACATCCAGGAATATGATCATGCAAAGCATGTGAAAATCTTTGGCCAAAGTATCGCAAGTGCTGGTTGCGTTGTCCTTGCCACTTAATTTAAGATGTAGGATGTTAGATGAATATCAGTAACAGATATTCAGATAGGCTTCTTAAATGGATCACTTCGATAATCGGAAACGGTTAAGAGAACTGGTATATATAATATACTATGCATAAACAAACATGAAGGATCGGTTGTTGCCGAGTCATGAAATGAAGGATCGATGAAACTCCGAGCCATGAAAATGGAAGATCGGCAGTTCCTCGAGTCATTTACAGCAGCATATAGAATCTGTTATAGGATTGAATGACATTGAATGTGTGTTCCATATTGTAAATATGCGAACAGGGAACATTAGTTTTTAAAAAGAAATTGTGTGATCCAAACTGTGTTGTTTGGGCAGAGAACAATTATTAAAACATGAACGTGTGTTTGAATTTTATAATTCATAACAGAGAACGTTATCAAATTTTTTATTTTTATTTTTCCTTGTTCTAGTATCTTAAAATGGGGATGTTACACTACATGTAGCGGTCTCGATTAATAGAAATGGGGATTTATATGTCTTATCGATTGCTATTGCAGTAAATAAATGACAATTAAGTACAAAAATTTCACCCAAGTAACTAAGCAATAAATTATGAAACCCTAATTGCCAGTAGAAGAAAGAGGTACTTAGCTGATTCAAAATAAAATATGAAGTGTCTTGAAGTGCCGACTAGGTGAATAGAGTAGAAGGAGTGTCACATAGAAACCCAAAAAAAAATCATATATGGAAAGATAGGCTAGATTGGGGTGCTTGAAGAGGGACGGGGCACTCGTGGGTGCCCTAGGTCTGTTTCTGGGTGCATGGGTATGTGGAAATGATTAAAAAATTCCTATGGGTGGTTAGAAAGTGTTTGGTGTTAGTAACCTTTGGTCGGTCCGAGGTCGCACAATGTTCGCGAGGTCACTACAAACCTACTATGAAATATGAACATGTAAAACCCTTAAATAGGCATCAAATCCTAAAGAAGAAAGATGAGAATGAGGGGTAGGTTAAACTATTCTCAAATGTCACAATAGTGAACTTATGATCGAGTACTACACTACATCTCGATCTAATGTAGTTATGTGTGCATGTGTATGAAATCATGCCCGGGTGGATCTTGTGCATGTCACACTTAATAGCGAGCAAGTAAGCTAAATGTAAAGAAATGTAATAGATGTGTCCATAGAATAGAATGAACTTCCCTCCTATGAAGTGTGTATGTAGAGTAACCAGCTCTTATGTCCCTTGGATGGTGCTAGATGGATGCAATGGAGCTCTTATATGCTTGATGGATGCAACCTTAGGTGGTGATAACTAATGCTTAGTGCTTGGTCCTTTATTATGATCACATAACTTTATATTTATATGATTCCTTTTCTTGAATTTCATAATCAGCCCGAAAAGGATGAATACCAAAAATATAAGATGATCAAATGGCTAGAAAGGACCTAAAAAGTGTGAGTAAAGTATAAAGGGGTTAGGGGCACCCAAAGGGGATGAGGGTGCCTGACGCTAGCATCTTGGCTGGGTGCTAGTGTCTAGGATGATAAAAGCTAGAGTATAAAAAGGTAGACTGAGAAAGTAAAGGTGTAAGACCAAAAGTGGTAATAGAAAGCAAATAAAGGTGGCCAAAGACATGGGTTAACTAGTAATTTTTTTACTTGGGAATTATATGAATAATACTATGCAATCATGACTAGATAATTACCCAAAGTGCTCGATTTAGTGTCTACACACTCCTGTGAATCGGGCTGTGGTGGTTTTGTAACCTTGCTTTGTGTTCCAAACTTGGCACCTCTAATACCTGCATATAGTTCTTTTCACTCTATATGCGTCATTAATCTCTCAAATGATCACAATTGTGAATGTATCTCTCATATGTCCAATGCATATAGTCTTTCCTACACACATTACAAATCCTCCCTTATTCCATTCCCAACCATTTTCACATTTTTTTATCATTTATACACCTTACCTAATCCCATACCTCACACTTACGGACTTACTATTATGCTAGCGCACTTATTCTTACACTAATGCACTAAATGATAATGCACTTAGTAGTATGATAGCCTATTTAACATCACACTAGTGCAACCATTACGTTAGCATAATTATTTTTATGATACCACATCTACACTAACACTAATGTAAGCAATCCTACGCTAAAGCACAGTTCATGGCCTATAGATAGGGCCGCCACCAGATAGAGGAGATAAGATAGTTCATGGGGAGAGGGAGCACCACCAGATATATATAGAGGGGAGAGGAGGCCATCACCGGATAAATAAGATAAGATATCTAGGGCCTATCCAGGATAGAATCCATATATAGAGAGGTCCCTATATCTATATGGATATGGCATGAGAGCGGAGAGCTACGCTTGAATCAATCAGACTACACTATATATTCTATTATCTAGATTCAATCGAGATGGAGTATATATAACCGGGTTAGTCATTGGGTATTAGTCTATAGTATGCATCTATAGTCAGGACTCTATGGAATATAAACCGTTGATCAAGATAGGCATATAGGGATCTCTTCTCTATAATGAACAAGTGGGCTACCAACCCCCTTCTATATCTATAGTCTAGATATGGGAATAGAAAGGGCCCTATCCTTAGGTATGGGAATAGAAAGGGCCATATAGTCTACTCTACTATGGGGTCTAGTCTAGTCGAGGTCCGAGGGACCGGACCCGAATAGGCAACTAGATAGAAAATGACCCATATTTATATAGGGGATTAGGAGACTATAAAGACTACATACTGTAGAGACCCTTCTTATCTAACTAAGTGCAAGTACACCTTTATGATAATGTTTATTTTTAACTTTATTCTAGCTATAACATGTAATAAATGTACCAAAATCATCATTTTTTTGTGTACTAACTAAATTGTCATCATTAAGATCCCACCCGTACTCTCAAACCCGATCTTCCTATTGAATATATGCAAGATATTGTGCCATCTCTATCACAATCTTAGAGCAAAAAAATGTATAACAAGATAATTATGGTAGTAAAAATGACCAATGATTTTTTCTCCCACCCAACCCTCTACTTAACCCTTCTTTTAAACCTTGAATCAAGCACCCAAAACCACAATTTTGGCCTTTAACCCTAAATCTCTCATTTTATGAGACCATATTGTCTGCCTCTCCCACACAATATCTTATTCCTCTTATCAAGTGACTGTCCATTTTTTATTGCGTTACCCATCTTGTTGTACAAGAAACTTTGTTCCCAAGTGGGGTGAAGGTCATACTGGGAGCCACCAACAACTTTGAATGATGGAGGGCTTAGGACCTCAGATGTAGATGTGGATCTATGGGCACAAAGAAGATAGATGCATGATATAAAGAAGCTAGATCTACAAAATGAAACAGATAAGATTAGATAACAATATGTGGGGTTTCTCCAGATAGTTCCGGTTCCAAGAGGATTTTAACTCCCTTGGAGGATGTCAACCCCATGTCAGACAAGATAATAATAGATCATGAACAGTAGTTATCATGCATAAATAATGGAATATAAAATGACAAGTAACTAAAATGACGAGAGGACTTAGCTTGTGCTCTACTATGGAGATGAACTGGGCATCAAGATGGTAAGATAATGAACCATGGAAAAGATTTCTCCCTCAAACTTGCAGAACTTAATTAAGCTCTTTCTTCTCCTCTCTGGGTCTAGGTCTCTCTAGGTCTTCTTGAAAAATATTGGTCATGGTCCTGAAATACGGGGGAAACCCATATTTATAGCTTGGATGTGAGGTTAGATTGGGGTTAACAAGTAACCGGGGTTGAGTAGAGTAACCTGAGTTAAGAGATATGATGTGATCATGTGGGGACCACAATTTGAATTATTAGATGGAGTGGGGAGCATGATTGACATGGTGGGTGAGATAAAAGATTCCATTTAGAAAGGGGTGTCGGATGGGTATATTAATACCCATGGATTGAATAATTTGTGAGAGATGGGGGATAATGCCAAAAGTCAATTATTAAATGGGTTTATATGGAGCCCATTTAATAATTAATTAAATTTGGTTGAATAGATGATGAGGTTTATTGAAATTTAGAAAAAATAAAGATGAGAGAAGAAATTACATGAATGTGAGATGACAGAGGGTGCTATACCAAAAATATGTGTCTACAAATCCACTTGAGGGGGCACCCCCTTAACACAATCCAAACCCATTGTGGCATCCAAATGTGTCATTGGGTCGAATCGGGTAGTCTACAATACCTCTTCATCATTTGTTCACCGATCTAACATGTCCACTATCTTTAAAGCACTATTAATTCATAATCAAACTTTAAAGAGGGGAAAATGTAGACATCCTAAATATCCTATTATGCATTCTAAATTTCATAAATCATCCCTGTAATTACTTCAAAACACATTAAGATCATTTTCAACCTATTATGACCACTTTTGATATATTTCGCTATTTTACGACCCTTAATGACATTATATGACATTGTCCTAAATCACACTTCTATTATCCCCATAACTTCCATAATTATCTTTTATCACTCGTACATAGTCCCGAATCATAAAATATTCATACTATAAGCCCTATTACACGTTCACCTCACCCCTAGGATTAATTAATTAATCCTATCACCCTTAATATTCATCTCCTACCATAATAACCAATTTTATTAGCTAATTTAATATCGTGCAATAACTAATATATCCTTCATCTATCCATTTGTACCTCACTAGCTAATATCTAAAGTTGAATAAAGCAATTCTAATCATGACTAAGGCTGAAAACCATTAATTAAATCATGAGGAAAAGCTTCAATTAAATAAAATCATAGATTTGAGTTAACTAAAACATATCCCTTAAATCATGACTTTCCAAATTAAAGAAAAAATCTCCCAAGCTAAAAATCACGTCACTTTTTGGGTGTATAAAACACAAGACATGAAACATAAATTAAAAACATATCTTGAAATATTCAAAATATGTGCCACCTTTTCCAAACTCAATGAAAACTCACTCAATCAAGCTCAAATCAACAACTTATCTTGAAAATCAATTTGGAAACTCAAACAAATCACTCCAATCATGTTTCAGTTAGCCTCAAATTAAAAAATCAATCACATAAATAGAACCTATGGGACTCTCTTCCCTAAAATACAAATAAACACTCATCCTCTCCATTTTTCATCTTTAGATGCTTAATAATTGACATCGTTATTATGTTGAATTTACATTCAATTTTACATGCCATTATGTTGTCTATTTAATCACAAATCTATCAATCAATTCAATCATCAATTATTTTAATTGCTCGTAGTTGAAGTCTACTTCCATTCAGAACATTTATTGGAGCATCCATATCTAATTAATCATAGAGATTTAACAAACTTGGTGCTTCATTCCAATTTGAGGTTATAAGGAGGTGCGAAGGAAGGATCAAGTTTGCTTTGTTGTTCTTCCCTTATTTCACATTTTCTTTCTATACAATATTCAATTGATAATACCCCCTCTTGTTATATTATTAGAATGAAAATATCCTCTATTTTTCTATGTACCTTACTTACGCATTTTTCCATTAATGTTTTTACCCCTTTTATTTCTACCGTAATATATGAAACATAAAATATATCATGTTTCCCACTCAATGATTGTTTTCTTAATACACATTTTCTATAGAAAGAGAGTTTGAAGCCATTTAAGACCTATTACCAATTACCTTAATGTTAAACTTTAATCATTTATCAATAGTTATTCAAATAATTAAGATGGTGAAATAATATCATTTGTGTTGAAAAGCATATTCAATCCTACCTTCTACCATCTTATTATTTCTTGGTTAAGAATATCCTAATTGATATTTCCTTATTCAAAAAGAGATTATAATTTAACTTTATGACCAAACTTATTTTACAATTTTAAGGTATCTACTTTTAAAAACTAGGGTTCAAATGATTTATTTTTATACTAAAATTAGCTCTACCTCTCCTCCGACACATATATCTAACCTACTCCCAATACCTAATTCAAAATATTAATAAATTAAACCTTTTCACTCCTAATGTTTACGAGTATATTGACTTTGCTTTTGTCGGTTTTAATTTCCTCAATTTTAATGAACATGCTAGGGAATTTCCTAGCTAATGAAGCCCCCGTAGAGAGAGAGCAAGGGCTGTAAAAATCCAATTTTAAGAAGTCTTTCTCCATTTCGACCTCAATTTGAGTTGATACATTCAAGATCATAGTAATTTTATTACTCATGAAGAAGTCTTTATCCATATAAATGTTTTTACAAATAGAAAAATCTTTATCTTTTCATATATGAAAAATAATATCAACTCGAAAAATTTGCAAAAAATTATTGTATTTTTCACAAAGTATGGTTGAGTCCTAGAAGGGGAATTCACATTTTTATTAAACGTTGTCTAAATATATTTTCAAGTAAATTCATTATATATAAGTGGTGGTAGATCATGTGATTAAGATTCGTTTAGATGTGCGATTGACAATGGATTTTTTTAAAGAAGAGTGATAGGAGAGGATATATATTTTCTACATCCCATGCATTGGGTCTCATGGACGTGAGTAAAATCTATCACCCAATTGTCACCTTTCCTCCTTTGGTGTGGGGCTTGCACGTCGGCTCACCTGGGGCGGGCACGCGAGGCACACGTGGGCACCGAGTCTCTCCTTTATGTGATTTTCATGAGAATGCATCATCTTAGGATAGATAATCAAAAAAGGAATGAAAAAAAGAACTATACAACATTCTTAAGAACTTAGAATGAGTTATCATCTCATTGTATGCAGAAAAGAGAAATAACAAGCAACATATGGAGATGGTTCATACAAAAAGGAAATGCATAAGTATTATACTCTTGAACACATAGATGATTTATAACAGAGCATTATATTCATATTAATAGAGTCAATAACCCACATTACATCCCTTGAGGTCATAACAGATCCTCATATAACTATGCAAGAGCCAAGTCATGCATCAGAGCTATATTATGCTCATCATATTACAAAAACAAAAAGAATGAAAACCCATCCCCTAAATGTGCCATCACTCACAGAGCTCTCCTAATCCCTAACCCATAACATCCTCCATTTTTTTCTACATAGGGCTTCACCTCTCTTTTCTCTCTCTCTTCACCCTCTATATCTTTCTTCTATCGGGTGCTTGTATTTATAACCTTAACACCCACCGCCATGCCTTCCAGAAAGTTATAGATCGGTCACCAAGTGTTGAAGTGGTCCTCCATGGGAGCATGCCTTCACAGATCCAAGCTCTCCACTCTGTATGATGATGCTCTTCTAGAACCTTCCATGCATGCCTAGAATATTCCTTTTTGATCCCATAGTCGTCAGGATGGCACCTTATCCACAAGGGTCATGCTTTTCTCATGTGCTTCCTGGGATGCCGAAATATGGCTAAGTACAAAACCTTTTTTTTCCTTGCGTGCATGCATGCCATGTGTTTTAAAAAACCCTACTAGAACCCTTCCCTACATGTGCCTTCAACCCATGTGCACCCTTCTTCAACTAGGTCCATGTGCCCATGCTGCCTTCTTTGTACTTAGCTGATATTTTGGGGCCCAACATCACCCCACACTACACCTATTCTCCATCCTCGGAAACACTCTTCAATAAAGAAATAAAGAATGGTGGATCCTTACAAATGGTTGGAATGGAAGAATAAAGGAATGAAGAAATGGGGAAAAGAATGAAAGAATGGGGAACTTTGTTTATTTCTAGAGGAGGAGAGGAAATCCTTCCCTAATTCTTGCTTCTAACTTTCCCCAAGTGTCGACCTCATTTTGAGCTTGCTGACAGAGGTCACCCACCAGGGTGCTCACTTCTTCAAAACTCAGCTCCTCTCCCTTAGTGCTCATTGTCTCCATGATCTCCTCTAGTTTTTTTCCCAAATCCTCTTGAGTGTGTCCATCCTCGAGTGATTTGGGGTACAATTCCTTTATCTCGGTTCTTGATTGAGCCCCACAAGGTCTCAATGGCCTCTGATTTATTTTCCACTTGGCTAGGATTTTGTCTCACTCAACCCTGTTCCCCTTGTTCTTTTCTTGGAACTCCTTGAGTTCCACTTCATGGGTGGAAACCAAGATACTTTCCACTCTATCCCTATCCACGTAGTTATCATAGGAAGCCTCAACAACTTACGTGATGGATTTTACATCGGTGAGGATCTTGTTGTATTGAGAAACAATTTCCACAACCTTCATCTTATTTTTTTTTCTTGGCATGCCAATGCCTCTTCTGTGGATTCTAAGGCAAGTGGCCACCTCTCCATAGTGAGTATGTGGGTCAAGTCCTCTAGGCATTGTAAGGATGATCCATATTTTTGCACGTGGGTGGTGTTAAGTCTGGATGCTTTAAGACAATGGCATCCATGATCATCTCTATCTTCTTGTATGCCTCGCGCACTCTTTCCTTCTCATCTTTTAACTCACACCTTAACTAAGCGTTGATTAGTTCCTCTGCTTTAGGTCCTTTCTTTTCTCAAGGATCTCTTCCTCCTTTTTCTCTAGCTCTACCTCTAGGAACTTCACCCTGTCATTTCTTCCGAAGAGCCTGGCTTCAACCTCAACTGAAACTTTGTTGAGTGCGTTGCAGATTTTCTCATCTGATAATTATTGAGCATTTACCAAGGGTTTATTCCTTTTTTTTTGGCACTTTCAACAATGCTCCTTGGCTTATTTCAAATTTGGGCTCATCAATGTGGGACTCAAATGCCCATGATAACATTTTCCTTTTTTGAGGGTATGCACCTTCCTCATCAAATGAAGCCATGGCTAAGAGTTGTTCCATTGGCATGGTGCTCTGGTGCTCTAGAACGTGCACACAACACCTTGTTTGGATCATGATGTAGCCCATTCCTTGAACTTGTGCTACTTTTGTGCTCTTCCTCCCTGTGTGTGTGGCCCTTGGAAAGCTTACAACCAAACTGGGATCTCCTCCATGCTTGCCATATTATTTTCCTATGCTCTCTCCTCCTCAACTTCCTTCATCACCACATCCATGCTTGTTCAACCTCTTGTTCCACTAGGTCCTTGATGATTTTTTCACCACTTCTCTCTCTGCATGGCCTCATCTATCTATTCCTTTGTGAGGCTTGGGGTCCTTTGATCCTTTGTATTTTCTTCTCCTCCTACCCCTTGCCTTGAGCCTCATCTTCTTCTTCATCCTCCTCCTCATCTCCTTCATTATACTCCTCATCTCCTTCTTCCTCAGAATCATGTATCTCATAGAATGGATGGTCTTCACCTCTCCTCCAAGTTCATCATCATCATCCCTCTTCCGATGTAGGCATCTAGACTCTCTGTCTCTTTTGAATCGGCCTCATCATCACCTTCTGCTTCTTCCTTACTAGGGATTCCAGTACAGGAGATTCTTCTTTTTCTTTCTCTTTGATAGGTGATGTCTTTATTGGTGATTCCTCATGGGTGAGGGGATCTTCATGCTCTAGCACCTCTTCTTCTGGGGTCTTCACCTTGATAGGAGACTTCTTTTCTCCATGCGTAAGTACTAGGCTTAGCTTGCTCTCCGGCGCGCTCACCATTTGTGTGGTTTGAACACTTGGTGCCTTCTGCACCTCTTCTCTTTCTCTCTTTCTAGGTGTGGCCTTCTTCCTTCCTGTAGGGTCTTCAGGGATGGAGACATCATTCTCCAAGTAAGCACCTTTTTCAAATTTTGGCCTTATGCGTAGATACACCCTTGTTGTGGTCCTTCCTTGCAATCGGCAATGTTAAAGGCTTCATCATTTGTATCTCATGGGAGACATATCTCTCCATGTACGTGTGCTTCTTTTGGGTAGATGAGCTTTGGCATAGCTCGTGGTGGTCTATATCTACCTCACTAAGGTCGAACCTTAGTCTCTTGGCCTCCTTGAACCGATTAACTCGGCTTGGAAGTATTATGTGGTGAAGGAGAAGGGTAGCTTGCACCATGGACTCATATTCCCATCTGTCAATATAAATCTACCAATGTAGAAGTGTTGGTATACTATAAAAAATTCTTCCTCTCCATTCATGAGCATGGGAAACTACTCTAGGATCCTCCACTCTACCCCTAAATGCATCACACATTTGCTTATACCATTTCTCAGTGCACGCCTTGTGAGTGGCCATCATGGTTTCACAAGTGTATTTCACAAACCTTTTTGTGGGTGAGGGATCCTCTTCTGGATACTCCCAAACAAAATTTTTTGGCCCATCGGGCACTCCAATCTCTGAAAATACAATGGTGAGGAGGATGTTACCAAAGAGTATCTTCTCTCCCTCCTGTGCGTGTTACTTATAATTTCATCCGTGATGAAAGCAAACAAGTTGTAGATGGTTCCTTCTGATATCTTTTGGCATACATTTAGCCATGCCTTGTTCACTTGTGTCCATCATTCCTGGTCATTGAGCTTGGTGACCAAGTGCATGCATGGCCATCCTCATCACTGGGTCTAGTATCTTGGTGATCAAAGTATCATGACCCCTTCTTGTAGTCATACATGGCTATAGTCTCCTTGATAGCCTCCTTGTCACTCAGATCATCATCAATGTTATCTCCTTCACAATTGAGGCCTGTGAACTTGGATATCAGTTGTGGTGTGATGCACATCTTGTGCCCCATGAAATAAAAATGATCCTCATGCACACGTGACATCAACCATTGATAAAGGCACTCAGGCTTGCCAAAGTAGGGAAACTCATATAATTGCAATAATCCAACCTTCTCTAATTTGACCTTTACCTCATCATTGTAAATGGGCATTCCATCTAGCATCCTCTTGTTAGTTGGTCGGACCAACTCTAATGCCATTTCCTTCTCAGTTGTGCTGTGCTCATGATGATTATAATCACTCATGACCATCTTTCGTAAGTGTGACTCCCACTCTTTTCCTAGCAATACCCCATCTGGGTACTACATTTCCACATGTACCATTCTTCATTGGTGCTCATGGACAAAGAATTTGATTTTCTCTTCCCCTTCCCTTGCCCTTTTTTTCTTTGGTGAAATGGTTGGTTTCTTGGTGCCATTTTTTAGTTGAGATGAACTTAAAAATCCTTCCTTCTCTCTCTCTCTCTCTCTACTCTCTCTCAATCCCAAAGCTCACTCAAAGCTTCAACTCCTGAAATGAATCCTTCTTTCTCGTGCCCTAGCTTGCCAAACCCTAACTAGGAAATCCTTCCACAAGATGATGCTCTTCACACAACCTTCCCTCATGCCCATGTACTCCTTCCTTTTGGTTCACAGATCTACTCTAGATGCACACTCAAATTTCTTGGATTCTCCTTTCTTCACACAAATTTCTCTCTGGATGCTCTAGTTTGCAAGAGCTTCTTTTCACTTTGTAATCGCAAGGTAACAAATGACTTTCCCGACCTTGTATTTATAGTTTTTTCTTCTTTCAGCATTAAATGCTATACCACCTACCAATGTACTTTAACATTAAATGTGGATTTTTCCACTAAGCTGACTTTAAGTGCCTTTACCCATGTGCCACATCTCATGCAAAAACCCTTTACAACTTTTACGGTGCACAAAAAAAAATCCAACCCGACCAAAGACTCTTATGTGCGTGTCCACAATGCCGAAGGCACTTCTTCTATCCTTTACCCAATTTTTTCCCTCACCTACCTCATGTTGTTCCTGCTGCTCTTCATCCTTTTGTACGTGGTTTTTGCAAAGCCTTTTTGACACCAACCATTCTCATCCACCTTTTTCTATGCGTTTCTTAACCTTACACTTTTTTTATCCTTCAACCGGGCCATTCACCACAACTTCTACTACTGCTACTCAAACTTGTATTATAGGCCTATACTTCACATCACTCCACCCCACAAAAAGATGTGGTCCTCTGCATACACAACCTTGAAAAAAATAATGTGGTTACCAGTGTGCACAAGTGCAAAAAAAAAAAAAAGAAAGGAACAAGCAATGAGAAAGGGAAACACAAGAAAAAAAAAAAAGCAAAGGAAATTCTAGACTAATTGGCAATATTGCCTTATTACAAACACCAAGAAGACTTATTTATAGTAGGGCTTCAACCTACTCCCATTGAAGTGACCTAGTAACCTCATCCCATCCAATGCTTGTAACTAGAAAGTGCCTAAATCAAGAATGTACGAGATGATGTAAGGTCCCAACCAATGGAATTTCAACTTCCAGGATGGTGCAGATACTTGGAATCATACAACAATACCATCTTCCCAACCTCAAACTTCTTGTTCTTGATATGATGATCATGCCATGCCTTTTTTTGTTTTTCTTTTTTTCTGTCTTTGACTCCATCTAGCAAGTGATCACCTTTCATCTAACTGCATCAACTTATCAATTCTTTCTTCCAAGTGCACTTTTTCATTAACTAACCCTCCTACATGTGCTATATACAATGATGGTAACATGAATTCCACTAGTAAAAAACCTCCTCACGTGCCAAACACCAATTGAAATGGTGTGGCCTTGTTCAACCTTTTGTAGGTTGTCAGTATGCCCATAAATGATGATACTTTGTCATCCCAATCTTGTCTTCCAACGTCACAGATCTTAGTTAATGTGTGACTTAGTATCTTGTTAAATGCCTCAATAGTTCCATTTTCTTGAGGGTGATAAGGGGTAGTCTTATGATGGGCCACCATAAATTCTGCTAACAGAATCCTGACTATTTCATTGAGAAAGTGTGTACCTCTATCACTTGTTAAACTTAAAGGACAACCATACCTATTGATTATGTTCTCCCATAAAAATATAGCAGTTTCGCTATGGTGTAATCCTTTGTAGGCATTGCCTCTTCCCACCGTGTCAAGTAATCAAGTGCAAGTGATGATATACCATGAACTAGTCCTTCACGCATGGTTGGTGCAATTGGCCCTACAAAGTTGATTGCCCATTTTTCAAATGGTTCAGCATTATTATTGGTCAAAGGCATTTCATCTCTCTTTCTAGGTTTTCCAAGGTGCTGGAAATGGTCACAGGCCTTGCAAAACTCAATACAATCCTTGTAGATGGTTTCCCACCAAATCCCTACTAATAAAATCTTCGCATGGTAGCATTTCTACATAGTGTCCTCCTACAATCCCACCATGTGCTTCCTCCATAATTTCCCATGTGCTCATGCTCCAATATGCATCGGTGTAGAACCTCATCATGACCTAACTTATACAGGTCTCCACTAATCAACATGTAGGTGTGACACGTATTGCTAACTACTTTCTCTCAGAGCCTTCATCCCTTCCGACACCACACCTATTTTTAAGAACACTGTGATATCTTCCAAGTCTGAGGGGTGCACCACAACCTAAATAGTTTGTGCATCTGGCATGGTATCCTCTCAATTTTTGCACATCCTCCCTGAATTAATCCTTGATAAGTGGTCAGGTCCTGAATTGCTTTTTCTTGGCTTCACCACCACTGTGAACTCAAACTCTTGAAATAGAAGGACCCAATGACATATGCCCTTGCAGAATGGGTTTGTTGACTAAGTATTTCAATTTCAATGCCATGTGGTCCATGTAGAATATAAATGGTGTTGCCAATATATACTACCTAAAACTTATGTACACATGCATAGATCATAGACAATGCTTCACGCTCAGTAGTTGTGTAATTTTTCTCTGTTGGTGTCAACTTTCTACTTGCAAAAAGCACAGGGATGATCAAAAAATTCCCTCACTCAGGTTGTGCTAGTACTGCTCCCATAGTTGTCCCTGAGGCATCAACATGCACATGGAAAGGCTTATCCCAAGAAGGAAAATGTAATATGGGTGTCGTGACAAGCCTATCCTTCAAAGTGTCAAATGCCTTTTGTTGTGCCTCTCCCCAATGAAAGGCACTTTGTGTTTTAACAATTCCTCCAAAGGGTGATCTTGGCATACCCCTTGATGAATTTTCTGTAATACCCATATGCCCAAGGAATCACATGCACTGTGCTTTGACTAGTAGGCTCCCCTAATCCTATAATAACTACAACTTTGGTGGGATCCACTAGTAAGCCTTCTTTGCATATAATGTGTCCTAACAGGGTTCCAAATGGAGTAGCAAAGACACATTTCTTAATGTTGAGGGATATCCTCAATTTTGACATCTCTCAAACATCAGCCTTAAATTGTCACAATGGTCTTTCACCAATCCATACATAGTCCAGTCATCAGGTAAACTTGAAGAAACTTATGGATGAAGTCCTGAAATGCTTGTACCATGATGTGAGAAACACAGGCAGTGCATTCTTCAATCCAAAAGGCATAACCATGTAGGAAAAAACTTCCCCATTCAAGTGGTGAAAGTTGTCTTTCTCTGGTCTTCCTTTGCAATCCTGACTTGGTGGTACCTGAGAACCCATCCGTGAAAGAGTAGACTTTGCGCCCGGCTACTCCCTCCAAAATTTCTTCAGTAAAGGGGGTTGGGAAAGGGATCGATGACACATACTACATTTAGATCCCTGTAGTCAACACAAATTCTTATCCTACCATCCTTCTTAATATGAACCATTGGGCTTATCCATTCTGATTCTTCCACTACCTCAATGATACCAGATGCTATCATTTTTGTCTATTTCTTCCTTAACCCATACGTAAATTTGGATTCATCGATAAGGCCTCTTCCGAATGGGTGTGCACCTTCCTTCAACTTGATCTTCATCTCTCCCCAAGGAATGGTGGATGCCTTTGAGTTCATGGTACCCATGAGGAAACAAATCTTGGAACTCGTAATAGATCAATGACCTTTGAAACTTTTTTTTCCAACCAATAGTCCCGATGATAGCTTCCTTAGGTTTTGTCTCCATCCAATGTTAACCTTATTTTTTTCAAGGGCTCATGGTAGGTGCATGCTCACTCATCAATGTTATCTATGACTTTTGCGTGTACCTTCCGAATGGTTAACATCCAAAGTTTCCATTTCTTCTCCATCTATTACATAGACCATTTTTCCTTTTTCTTTTTCCATGCATGCATGCTCAAGTTGTACTTCCTCTTGATTCTTCTTCATTGAGGCACATCTCTAAATAAGGCTCACCTAGTAATTCTAGTAGCCTATCCTCTTCCATAGCACTATCTCCCATTGTAAGGCACTTGATCACTTGTAATGCCTTATCCACTGATGGCTTGGTACTCCTATACTTGAAAGCTTGAATGAGATCAGCCACCAACTCTTGCCAATTACCTGTTTGATGATGCATCTCTCGAATGAATATACCATGCACATGCACACAACCTTGTAAGGTGGAATACAACTTATGTACCCATAATGAAGGTGGTAATGCTTGTGCTTCCCATCCAAGGCTTCTCACATGCTTGGATATGAAATGAAGTGGTCTCTTTACCATGGTAGTCTTGTATGACCATGTGGGTGTTGTTCTCTAGAGAACCTTATAGAAAATGTGATCCTCACCTCATGCCACTCTAGGAGGTTCTCCGATGTGTAGCCCACTAGTGTGTTGTAGTTGAGTAGGTTATAACTGAGCATTCCTCTTCTCTCGTCCTCATTTTTCCACTGAGCTTCCATTTCTACAAGAAAATTTTAGGATATGCTCCTCCAGAGTAACTTGGAAACTTCTTTCCTCCTAGCACTTGATTGAGTGCATGCCTTTCACATTACCCTTGTTATAGATCCTCTCAATTATCACCCAATTAACTCATAAGTCCCATGCACCCAATTTTTGCATGCCACACTAGTGGTATCACTCAAGGATTGAGCATCTTCAAACTGGATAACTCCCTCCGTGGGGTGAATTATCTCAAGATCTCTGATGGAGCACACATAGATTCTATCAAGGACTTCTTCTCCTAAGGGCTCAGTATAGGGCATTGACTTCCCATATGTCAAAGGGATGATCACCCTTTCTTCCTTGTTCTCAAAGCTGATATACCCTTTGTTAAACCATAGGTGACATTGTTCTTGTAACACCATGGGTGCCCAAGAAATGCTGGAAAGTTGTCTTCCTCGGTGAGTGCCAAGACTTCAAAGTCTCAGTGAACTTGGCCCCTTGAATGGTGATAACTGCATCCTTTAGGACTCAATGGGCATTTCCTTAGTCTTGTTTTCCATATACAACACATTGAAGATGGCTGCAATGTGGGCCTTCCCATTGATGTCAGGCATCTAAGGTAAGAACATTGACCTCTTTCTCCCATGTCGATGAGAATATTCTCAAAAGCCATCCATCAACAACCACATTCAAAGTAATCTCCTTATCATATTCAAGGTTATGAGGAGGAAGGTTTGCATGCAAAACCTTCTTTGCTCTACTCCAGTGCGTGGTACCTTCTCTCTCAACCATTCTCCTAGCAAGGGAATAATATTCTCTTGCCTTAACATTTTACATACTTCCTTGACCTCATCCAGTCATTCCTTTGGAACCTCGACATCCTTCCTTTGCTCCACCTACCTTGATTTCTCCTTGAGACATTGGATCTCCCCTTGTAAACTTTGAATCACATCCATAGTCTCTTGATACACTCTTCTGATGAGTAGGGTCTGGATACTTTCCATGTACCACTTCCTCTCTTGAAACTAGTGTCCTTTTGTCTTGGCATCTCCCTGGCATGTGTGGCCTCTTCTCGCGTCATCACCAGTATAGGTTCTAGCTCGACTCATGTGCCACTCTTGGCATCCATTGTGAATCGCCTTCTTGATGCTCACCATCCCAATGCCCTTTTTCTTTCCGGTGTTGTTGGTTCATATGCTCATAAAGTTCTAGACACTCTTCATACTTGTGTTTCTTTCCACACCATGAGCATTGTAATAGATCAAGACACTCACATTTGTAATGCTCTGTAGATCCACAATTATAACAAGTTCCTCATGGGAACTCACTTCATCCTCCACCATAGTTGGTTACTGTGACCAAAATCCCTCCATGAAAACCTCTTCCACATGCACTCCTCCATCTGCATGCCCTTCATAATGATGGTCATCATCCTTTGAACTACTTGCAAGGCTAGTAGTGGCACACACTAGATCAATAATCATCATGGATTTGATCAATCAGTCTACAATCCTTGGTATCATGGGTTGTAGAGGTACAAATCTTGTAATAGCAAGAAACATTCTTGTGGATTGTGTTTGGAGTAGAGGGCATCTACTTGCATCATGATCCCCATGGAAAATCTCACAATCTACCGACATAGTGCATACCAACTTCGAGGGAAACTATCCTTTGCATGCCCCTCCACTTCACATTCTATACACCAAAGCCCCACTATGAACCTCATGTGTTGAGTTTGTAGAAAACTTCTCCAACTACTTGGCCATTGCAGCAATTTGAGCCTCTAGAAAAGGACTAACACTAGTATCAATGCTCCCAATACTTTGCATGCGTAGGGAAGCTTCCAATGCCTCACGTGGGTCATGAAAGTCTTGTGTGATAGAGCCCTTCTAAATGGTGTTATCAATCCTCGAAAAACCATTGAGCATGTTGAGAAGGATGAATGTCATAGGATAGTTTTGACAAGAGAGTCTTGAAACATGCATCATACTCCCACACACTCTCTTCCATTCCCTGTTGGATCTCCTTCAGAGTGTTGATGCTCTTCTGCTCAAACTCTGGGATATGGAACTCTGCTAGGAAGGCATTCTTCAATGTGGTGTAGTCTACCACCATCTGATGGGGGTCATACTTCCTATACCAACTATGTGTGTGCCCTTGCAACATTGTTGCAAAACTGGCTTGCCTTCCACTCTGGGGTAGTGATCCCTTCACGTGCCATAGTAACTCACACTTGTGCACATGCTCTGCAAGCATCTTCAATACCCCTATAGTCTGGTAAGTGTAAAGACATCTCAAAAAACACTTGGGGAGGTGGTTGGGGTCCTTGTCCTCCCGATCCAGAGCCTTGGTTCCCTCTCGGTGTTTCCTCCTCCACCTAGATCCACTGGATCCACCTAGGTCTATTCCTCCCGACCCACCAGATCCACCTCCTGTAGTCAGAAAAGGGCCTGAAGTGGTCATGCCAAGGTTCCCAATGTCCCACTGAACTATGCGCCGATGGTTTGTGATATTGTCCCACTACCTAGTGTGTGTCCCTGCCACTCCTAGATGTGATACCCAAAGCTTGCATACTTGCACCTTGTCCAAAGATTCCTCCAAATACAGGAATGGATTGTGTAGCCATGGATGTTCCAAATGAGAAATTATATCTCTCTGGGTGTAGATCGGTTACTCCCACCGATACCAACTGGGTTAACAATACTTCTCCTTGATCTGGAAAACCAAGCACCGGGGTTGGTCACCAGGTGGGTTTAGATGCACGCCGATGGACTCTTCTTTCTCCATGTGATGAAATCTCATCAGAAGATGAAGGGGCTTCTCTCCCACACTTTCCAAGATGGGGTAGCACAGACTGCTCAGGTTCCATGTCCTCTGCATGAACCTCAACTCCTTCCCACAACATCTACCTCCATAGATCCATCACACTTACAACCTCACGTTGTCTAGTCATCTCCCTTTCAAGCTTCACTATACTTGAGTCATCTCTCCTCCCTTTCCTTTTTCAGCCACAATGTCCACCATCTTCCTCCACCCTAGCTTCCTCTCCCAATGCTTAGAGAAGCTTAGCCGGCCATGGGAAATGCTTCTAAACTCAAAGTAATGACCAAGATCTTCATAGCCAAAGGAATAACACACAAAAATGATCCTCTAGGCTCCCTAGAAACTCAAACTCAACAACTTCTGGGAAAGAATATGTAGAAATGGCATATTCTAAAGTATAATTGGTCAACACTCTCTTCCACTAGTGATCAATAACACATGTCCAAGTCAAGATCTACATCCTGCCTCTGATAGTCATCTTGGGTCACACACATGATCTATAGTACCAGCTTGATCTGGATGCATATGTTGAAAGCCATTCATATAGTTCTACTAGGAAGCAACAAAATAATGTCTCATACAACTCATGGTATAGGTTCTCTTCTACCCATCTACGTGCATCGAACTCAGGTCCAGTGTTGAATATTTGAGAAAACTCATCCTCTGTGCTCTTGAACCATGTTTCAACACTTTCTAAGGTCAGGGCTCATCATCACACATCACAGGGACAAAGATGCATGCCATTTCTCACAACAACTTTGAAAAGAGGTCCCGAAAATGGAACCAAGATGTAGTCATATTTTATACCCTTAGACCAATAGTCTAATCCCATGCACATCGACCTATCACCCAATGGGTGTTGGGTGCTCACCCGAGGCATGCGCGTGGGCACCGAGTCTCTCCTTTATGTGAGTTTGTGAGAATGCATCATCTTAGGATAGATAATCAAATGAAAGGACAGAAAATAACTATACAACATTCTTAAGAACTTAGAATGAGTTGTCATCTCATTGTATGTAGAAAAGAGAAATAACAAGCAACATATGGAGATGGTTCATACAGAAAGGAAATGCATAAGTATTATACTCCTGAACACATAGATGATTTATAATAGAGCATTATATTCATATTATAGATTCAATAACCCACATTACATCCCTTGAGGTCATAACAGATCCTCATATAACTATGCAGAGCCAAGTCATGCATCAGAGCTATATTATGCTCATCATATTACAAAGAAGAATGAAAACCCATCCCCTAAATGTGCCATCACTCATAGAGCTCTCCTAATCCCTAACCCATAACATCCTCCTAATTTCAATTGGTTAGCCACCTATCTCCTTCTTCTAGCTTCAATTTTTCAAAAATATTAGATAAATAAGCTTTTGAAATGCCTTTCTACCTTTGGATACATATAATGTGTCTATGAATTACTTCTACGACTATGAAATATTCATATCTACTTATCTAACTAAGTTCAAATTTCAATTAAGTACTTTGTTGTAAAAACCTTAGGCGGTCACCGGAAAATATTCAAAAGGATAATTTGGAAGTTTAAGAATTTTATTCTATTCACTTTGTCTTCATTATTATGCGTAGGAATATAATTTTACCTTTAGTATTTATTATAATGGGAAAGGAGTTCGTTTTTTAAAATCTTTTTTTATTGAATAACACATTTTTATTAATATATATATACACACACACACACACACACATACATACAATATAATGTTGATCATACAAAAATACATGTGAAAGATTCACACTCCAAAATGCCAATTACATCGAGCCAAAAGGGATTTGAGAAGGATATTAGCTTACCTCAAAGCAAAAATGCTAAAGTTACACAATCATAGAAAATTCAAATTGTGATTGTTAATTTTTAAAAAAGTGTAGAAAAGAAAAGCACCAAAGCACCAAAAATAAGAGAACTATACAACAACAACGATTATAGCGGCTAGTAGAGAGACAGAGGAGGAATATCAAGTTTTCTCCTAGTCACTAGTGGCGAAAGGTGAGCCGTATCTAGGGTGAGGTCCCATCCAACATTCTATTTTACTCTTTTTCTTCATTATGGTGAGAAAAAATGGATAAAGCCAAACGTGGGAATTTCCCTAAGGGGGCATCCCAACCACTACCACCACCACCACCGAGGTTGTAAAAACACCACCATTAAAGGTGGTTGAATGGGGAGAGAGAAATGCTGGCGGGAAAAAATTACACCAGCTACTAGAGCAGTGTATGTGAAAACCTTTACCATAGCCTTGAGAAGGAGAGCATGACACATAATCCATAGGAATTCGATTGATATCATGTGGAGCATTCCCACGTCGAGAGAGAAAGGGAATGCATATGCTCCACTTCTAAGAAAAATTTCTCGCTTTGACCTAGATATGAAGCAATACATCAAAGATCATAGTAGTTTTATTAGTCATAGAAAAGTCTTTATCCATAACAATGTTGTTAAAAAATAGCAAAACTTCTATCCTTCCATATATGAAAAATAATATCATCATGAAAATGTTGCAAATAATCATTAGATTTTCTACGAAGAATGGTTGATTCCCCAAGAAGGGGAATTCATATTTTCATTATACTTTACCTAAATATATTTTCGAAGTAAAATGGTTCCATATGAGTGGTGGTATATCAAATGGTTAAGACTAGTTCAAATGTGAGGCAAACAATTGATAACAAGGGGGAAGAGTCGAGAGGAGAGGATATTTATTTTCTACAACATTGGCAATAGTAGAAATGGAGAAACTTTTGACCCTTGAATGCTCAAATTACACAAACATTGGAGTCTAACATACAAAAATGTTAAAATTTGGCTCAATAGTAGAGCTATTTAAAGAGGTTATAATTAAAGGGTTAGGGGTGTTGATAACCCGCTTCAACAAGAGACAAAATAAACTTGTTAAGAAAATGTTGTGCCCATGATTTTGTGACCAAATTAACCATCTAATTATCCCGTAAAATTTGGGACATTTTTAAAAAGGGTTATAAGACGTCGGTTAGAAACATTTATTATTTGTTTAACAATTATTCCTAAAAATTTTGCACAATGGAAACATTGATTAAAGGTCACTCAATTAACATTTATTAATTAATGAACTACTTGAACAAGTTGATAATGTAAAATAAGAGTGTAACAAACAAATCTAAGAAGATAATTATTAAATATCAAGCTCTAAATGTAAACAAGGGGTACGAATCAATCCCACCAATTATACATGCGAATAAGGTTAATTAGGTTAGTTTAGATTCTACTACCAAAGGTTTATTATAGCCGAAGGGAGATTGATTTAATCTACTAAGAGCTTATTTAAATTAAAAATAAAAAAATTAACGATAATAAGGGTATAAAATAATTTAATTGGGGCATGGGTCCCATTTGGCGCCATCCAAATGGACCCATACCTTCGCACCAAAAATAAAATTTAATTCAATTTTAATTAATTAAAATCATCCAAATTCAAAATGAAGAGGGAGAAATTAAGCCCCACACTGCAACTTAAAAATTCAACTAAAGGGCCACTTACCAAGTTGCCAAACCTAGGTTGGTTGAGATCCCTTGGATCAAAGATCTCTCCACCATATATTTTAGGGTTAACCTAGAAACCCTAATTTCTCTTATAATTTCAATTACCTATTCTTCTTTCTTCTTTGTTTTCTTCCTATTTGCAGGTTATGGAGCTTTATGGAGTCTTATGGAGGATTATTTATGGATATCCATCCATTTATTTTTCCATACCTACCCATATCAAGGTTTTGTCAAAGAATGATTCATTTATTTGAATATATTTACATATATATTCATTTATTGTCTTAGACACACACATAAACACACATAAATGTGTGTTATTTTTTGTTTTAAATGAAGCCCCAAGGGGTAGTCTATTGACAAGAATGCAGGATTATGTGTGTGTGTTAATAATATGTTGTGTGTTTGAATAGTGGTTGACCTCCATAGTCTTGCATGGAGTGTATATGAAGGTTCGTGCCCAATGCTTGGTGGTTTATATAGTGTGGGCCCAAGGGTTTGGGAGGGTTTGCTGGCTGCCGCAACCCCTACATACATTCCTTAATATATTATTTCTTTATAAAAAATAATGTAATCTGATTATACATACATACATGCACACACGCACTGCGCGCGTGCCTGTGTGCACGCACACACACACACACAAACTACTTAAATTTCAATAAGATTTAAAATGAAAGGAACTGATTCCCTGGTTTATATATATATATATAATGAAAATAGAGGTGATTATATATAGCTATTAAATCATTATTCCTTTACAGTGTCTGTAAACAATATATCAAACCCCTATATATAAATTTACCCATGTAAAGCTTAACCATATACCTACAATTTACATCCAATTTTCAAACCTTTATACAAGAATCAAAGAGATCCAAAACTATTTTTGTAACTTAAAAGGGGAGAAAATAAAGAGTTGTTTTGTTGACTAAGTTTTTCTTTGAGTTCAAACAAGAGATAAAGTGATTCATATGTTTAAATCCATATTCATTTTGAGATTTACAAATAGAGATTAAACTTAGGAGATCAAAAGAAAGGAAATATTCTACAATGATCATTGAAATGTAACAATAAACCATTATTTTTATAGAACAAAGAGAAAATAAGAGTACATTTGGGAAGATGTACCACAAATCCATTTCCAATTAAATCATTTTAAGTAAAAATAAAATCATTTTACCCCTTTTTTCCCACTTAATACAACAAACAACTAAAGGAATATGTTGCAAGATTACTCAAGTTTGAAATAACATTTTTATTTTGCAACACCTATTTCAAGAGGTTACTAAGAATGAATATTATTCATATAAGCTCATAGAGTTTAATCCCAAACCAATTCTATTGTAAATCCAAGGCAAATGAAGAACTTCTCTCAATAAAAACTCACAACTTTCTTCTTTACAACATAGAATTTTCAAGAGTAATAACAATGAAATTTCCACTCCAATGCAACACAAATTTACATATTTATTTACTTACAAAATTCAATGAACTAAACCAATTTTAAAATACAAGAGGAAAATCCTCCCACTAAGTGGGAACAACATGGCCAAATTTTAATTGAAACTTCCATTTTTCCATGCAAGAAATTAACTCCAAGAAATCTCTAAAATCAAGCTCCATCTCCAACTAACAAGCATCCAAACCACAAGAAAATGACTTGGTTGACCTCCCAACCAAATGGCATCATTACATGCCTCTTCCAATAAAGGAGGACATGTTAGTCTCCCTCCAATCCCATGGGAGAGAGGAGAAGTGTGCCTCAAGAAGTACAATGAGGGATAAAGGAAAAAAACAAAATACAACATTCAAATAACCAAAAGGAGATGAAAAACAACATATCACACAAGAATCTCCATACATCTAACAAGTGCGAAAGAGAGGTAAGAAATATCCCATTTTATTCCAAATCAAATAAGTATAAAATTGAGTTCACAATTTACCTAAGTTTCCAAAACCTCCAAACCTCCATATCCCTCAAAAATCCTTATTTCTCCTTGTCTCCTCCTTTCCAAGGTTTTCAAAATTGGAGGTTTCCTTAGCAAGGATGAGAGATGGTTTCTAAGCCATAAGGAAATCATTCTTTTAATTGAAACCAAATAAATGGAGTTTGTAAAGAATCCCAACAAGGACTTCCCATCAAGCCTTATGGGAAAGTAAGACGATTCTTCCATCTTCCCCATAAACTCAGAAAATACACTCCCCAAATGGGGTGGATGGAGAAAAATAAGGAAGGAAACGACAAAATAAAATCACAAACAAGCTATTTTAACACCAAAGACAAGTAAAGAAGCAAATAATTTCTTTTTTGAAGCAATAACCAAACTCACATATGTGAGGCCTACCTAATAAGAGAAAGAGAGTCCAAACACAAGCTTTGCAATCCACAATCCAAGCTTTCCCAAGTCAAAAATCCTCTCCCCAAAGTAGCTCCAAACAAAAATGACCAAAAGAACCCCTCAACCCTCCAAAATGGGGGATAATATAGGAGAAATTATCCAAATCAAAAACCCAATGGGATGGTGACATGTGTCACCCATCCACCCACAATTCCATGTCATCTAAGTATCCTCCAACTTGTACCAATAAATCAATAAATGACAATAATAGTAAAAATTCAATCAAAGCAAATATCCACATGGAGAATCATGTATTCCAAATTTCCATCAAACACCAAATCCAAAAATCATAAAAAAGTGGTTGAAAATGGGTCAAAGGAGGAAAATAGGATTTATGAGCCTTGAAAACAACTCACCCACCCATATACATGGTACTTGGGGATATTTTCAAGGTAAATATATCCTTTTGGGGAAGAAGTGACCTTTAAGAGGGGTGGTTCATCCACCTAATCCATGAATAGGTAACCCAAAATCCATTTAATCAAGAGCAAAACCAATTAAGACATCCCAAACAAGTGGGAAGCAATTAATCCACAAAAACAACTTAAAACAAGTAATTAAAGAGGGATCAAACCAAATTAATTTAAGTGGAGAAAATGAGATAAAGGTGAAAAAATAATTTCAATAACACATGCCAATGGGGTAAATTTCACATTTCCAACATTAATCCACAAAACCATGAAACAAGGGCCAAAAAAAAACAAAGGGTTGGATTCGGCCTATATGGCCTATTGTGCCACTTAGAGGTGCATTCCCTGAATTCCACATTCTCCGTAGTATCTATATCATGCAACCTCAATTAATACATCACACCTTTTAAATTCCAAAAATTAAGTAAAACAATAATACACATTTCAAAATGATCCAAATCAATCATATGCTAACTAATCCAATTAGTTATGCCAACATCCATCCATTAATGAGATATATAGAAATTATGATAATTATCCATGATATATCCAAAATAAAATCCATATAAATTTCAAATCAACAATATCCAGAACATCCCATCTAAATTAGGTAATTATAATAAAAGTAGTAAATTGGAATCGTATACCACATACAACATCCTGCCAAAGCAAGTTAACATCTAAACGCTAATATGAAAAAAAAAACATAATAATGTCCAAAACAACAATCGTAATACTACTATATCCAATGTCTCAATGAAAATAATACAATGAGTCAACATAAAAATGAGAAGAAAACTAATTGTCACTACAACAAACAACTAGATTTAGAAATATTTGAGTGGTTGAGGCAACTAAAACAATTTATGGTCCCATTAGGTCTCATGGATGTGAATAAAATCATTTAGTTTCAATTTTTTTTCACAATTTTGGGAATGTACAAGGTTTTCAATATTAGGTTTGATTAAGGACATTTTAATATTGATTTTGGGAATTTGTAAGGTTTTTCATTTTAAATGCTTACTAGGTCTAAATCAAAGTGTGGTGAAGGAACCCTTGAGGATTATAATCGAGAGATCAATTTAAAACCTGCAAGTTCAATTTTAGCTATGGATTCCCTAAAGAATCTTCTAGAGGGAGAATGGATACAAAAATTTCTTCAAAAAGATTTTATGGAAATGAAAATAATGGTGGAAGAGTTATACCAAGAATGGAGACAAAGAATTGAAGGAAAATCAGAAGATGGTAAGGACAAAGGTAAAGAAGAAGAATCTCCTAAACCTCCTCCATTTCCTTCTAAACCTTCTAGTTCTTCTTTTGATGTTCCATCAATTTTTAAAATTGATTTTAAATTTGAATTGACAATTTATAATGGATAGCTTACTACAAAAAAATTGGATTATTAGATCAAGTAGATTGAAGTTTAATATAGGGTTCAAAATATTTTGAACGAGGAAGAAAAATTTCAGCTAACTACTCTTTATTTGGGTGGTACAACACTCATTAGTCTTGCAAAATGTGATAAATTGATTTATTCTTTGGATGGTTTTGTTTCCACTTTGATTTTTTTAATCCACTTGGTTATTGGAAATAATATACTATGGACCGAATTTTTTAAGAAAAACTAAGGGTCAAAGTGTGCAAGATTACACTCAAGAGTTTAGGAAGAAAACATTGATTTTGGGCATTCCTATTTATAATTAATAGATTTTGAAATAAATTCGTGGGTTGTATAGTTATCTGAAACATACTACTATTATGTTTAATCCCACTAACCTTGATGAAGTTTGTGTCCAAGCTACCCACATTGAAGCCAAGGATAAAAACATAGGAAAGCTTCATAAAGAAATGATATCGATAATAGCTACCTATACGAGAACATATGGGGAAAAATCTAACCACTTTGTGGAAGCCCTTGCAACTCTCTAAGGAATCAAAACTACCAGGGACCTCAACATCTGCAACTTAATTATTGAAGGGGACTCCTTGAATGTCATTAATAACCTTATTGGTTCCCATCCCCCTAGCTAGACCATTAAAGATTTCATTAGTGAATCTATGATGATATGTAAAGGATTTTCAAACATCAAAATTTGTCATGTCTATAGAGAAGGGAATGGGGCAGCAGATTCACTTGCAAATGAAGGGGTCATCATGGATAAATTCAAAAATTGGTATGATTTTGAGGAGATCCCCTCGCACCCCAATCCATTATTATTAATGAAGCAAGGAAACTTAACATTTTAATCATGTTAAGGTGGATGACAGGGCACATGTGGAGAAATTATTGTAGTTACTATTGCCTTATGTGAATGTACTCTCCCAAATGGATCATTTTGCATTTCCTTTTGAGCCGAGCCTTTCTAGAAAGGTATTCATTCACATTCTTCATCTAAAAGGGTTGGGTTTGAAGGAAGTGCCATTTACAGATACCAAAGACTCGTGGTTTGAATATTTCATAACCGTTCTTGGGCAGATATTTCTTTGCTTAATAAGTCCAACTCGCATAATGGGGGTACGCCGTGTAAAGTGGAGCCCATCTGTGATCCCTCTTGGTGGGATAATGCAGAACTTTGGAATATATTAAGCTTCAAAGGTTTCACCGACTTTATGTAGAGGATTAAGGGCAACGATGTCCACATCTCCCTGGATTTTGCAAGGAAATGGAATGATAGGGTCATCCATTTAAAGGAAAAGGAATTTACCATCACGGAAGAATTGATTTCTTTCACATGTATGAGTATGAAGGGTGTGAATTTTTTCTCGAATAAATTCGACAAAGATGCCAAAGAATAGAGGTTCCTGATTGGAGACAAGATCCTACAAATTTGCAAATCCATAATCCTCTACTCATCCATCCCTCAACCCTATAATGAAGTTGCGAAAATGGTGGTCCATTATGTCACCTTGGAAGGAAAATTCTCAACATTGCCCCTGCATCATCTCATCTTGCTGAATCACTTCCACCATGCATACAAGGTGAGCTTTCCCTTTTACATTATGCACTATCTTGAAAATTATATTAAGAAAGTTCAATCCCATACATGTTTCCTTCCCCTACAACAAGAGGTTATCTTCTGCTGCATCACTATTTACACGATGTTGTTGCTTTATTGACCAAGCTCCCTCTCTGTCCCCTCCCCTCAACAACGAGAATTAGGTCCAAGAACCTTAATGTACGTGAGCCCCTTTTTGATCCCCTAGCTAAACACATTCTTCAAAGTAGTGCCAAAGGAAAAGACAACATAGGAGTGGAGAGCTTGCTAAAGTTTAGTCAAGATCCTCATCCCCCTTCTATCTCTGGTATATCGGCACAAGTCAAACACCATGTTGAGACTCTTAAAGAAATTGAAGAGAATGTGGACCTACTGATCAAGGAAGGCCTTAAAACTAGTGCAGATCCTTCTATTCTCTCTAACTTGGAGAAGAATATGGGGAATCTCTCCACTCACCTGCTGGAACTGGAGGATAGAGTTGTTCACTTAGAAGAAATGCAATCCAACCATCTTGCTATTCACAGGGTAGTGTTAGATTATATTCAGGTTAATGTCAAACATGTCTATGATGTGAGTGGAATTCTGGAGATTGCTTGGAAGAAGGGTAAGCTTAAGAATAACACACTCATTAAAGGCATCCATGACCCATCATGTGATCGCTACTAATCTCTAATTTTTTTTGAAGATTGCTCTCAAAGTTTATGACAAATCCCTGGGTTATACTAGTTTGTTGTTTTTTCTGTGTTGTTTGGCTGTATTTATGCTTTTTTTTTTTTTTTTTTTTTTGTGCTGGTTCTGGGCTTCTTGTAGATAGTTGGCCCCTGTTTTAGTTTACTATATGCTTACCTAGCTTTTTGGATTTCTATTGGGGTGTGGCCCCACATTTAAAAAAACCACTTTCTTTGTTATTGTATCATCTAGATTTTGAGCCCTTTTGCACTTCAGGGTATGGTCCTTCAAAACCATTTACCACTAGAAAAAAATGAGGCAAACAATATCCCGAAAATAAAGAAAAAGAAAAGGAAACCACGGTTAAGAAATAAAATAAGAAACATGTTTTTGCACATAACAAGAAGTACATGCGCAGATGCTATGTTTTGGAAGCTCCATCTGGAACTCCAGCTAAAAAGGTTCAAGAAAGGAGGTGACAAGAAAAATACTACAATAGTGCAAGATCTTGGATCTAATTCAGTGATGAGACCAAGATCGCAGCCATGGGTTTGAAAAGTTCATCATCTTATTCTAGAAACACTAATTCTTATACTTCTAATTCTAAATATATACATGAAAAAAAGAGAAATGAATTATTCCACATTAGATTTATTTCTAAACCTACTAAGATTCATACTCTTTTGACAAGTATATCTTGAGCTAATCTCATTTCTGAAGAAGTTGTTAAGAAACTAGGACTTAAAACCAAACCACATCCAAAACCGTACCCTTTGGGATGGGTATGTGATGATGCTAAATTATAGGTCATGAAAGCATGTAAACTTAGATTTGCAATCACCTTTAAATTCATTAACAAGGCAAAGTTAGTTGTGGTTTCACTTGAAATTCGGGGCATTGTTCTTGGTAGTCCTTATTGGTTTGAAAAAAACACAATCTTCTATAGGGAAGAGAATAAGTATTTGCTTGTTAAGGATGGGATTGAATACATTGTTAGAGATCATTGGATAAAAGAAAATTTGTCACTTGTATTTGTAGGATAGATGAAAAGGCTTGTGAATGCAAGCAAGAATTTATTACTAATGATTATTAAAGCTAAGGGTGATGATAAATCCAAGGATTTGAAAGGTTGTGAGCGTATACATTAGAATCATACAAGTAAAATTTATTTGGAACTATGATGATGTGTTTCATGAGCCATAAGGATTACCTCCAAAAATAGAAATACAACATGAGATTCATCTATAACAGGATGTACCTCTTCCTAAAATTGGTATGTATAGGTTATCCATGGTTGAAAATGAAGAGATCAAGATACAAGTTATGGATTTTCTCAAGAAAGGGGTCATTCGACAAAGCACTTATCCATGTGATTCACCTATTGTGTTCGTGCCTAAGAAATATGGCACTTGACAAATGTGTGTGAACTAATGAGCACTAAACACGACAAAGCTAAAAAAACTACCCTCTTCCTCGTATTGATTATTTATTAGACCAGTTTAAATTTTTTCTTTATTTCACTAAGTTAGACTTGATAAGTGGTTATCACAAAGTTAGGATCAACAAAGGTGATATTTGGAAAACTACTTTCAAAACTAAACAAGGTCTATTTGAGTGGCTTGTTATGCCTTTTGGTCTTTGCAATGCACCCACCACCTTCATGTGGGTTATGATGATGTTTTTAGGCCATTCATTGAAGATTTTGTTATTGTATACTTAGATGATATTTTGATCTTCAGTAAAATTTGGGAAGATCATATTGAACATATTAAGAAAGTCTTGGAAACTTTGTAAAAGGAGAAATTATACTTGAAGATGTCAAAATGTGAATTTGGGAAAACATCTTTTGTTTATTTGGGCTATGTTGTAGGGGGTGGTGAACTGAAAATTGATCCCTCTAAAGTTGAAGTTATTGTGAAATGACCCAAACCTACTAATGTAACTGAAGCTAGAAGATTCCTAGGGAAAATTTAATATTGGAGGAATTTTATTGGTAATTTTATTTCATGGGAAAAGAGACCATAATCCATATGGTCATCAACCTTTTGCAATACCTTAAGTCAAAATCCAAGCTAAAATAGTCTAAGTAGTTTCATTGGATGGGTTTTTTTAACTATTCCATCTTGTGATCAAGTATAAAAATGTATACATAATAAGGTTGTTGATATGCTTTCTAGACCTCCTATTATTGCATCTATTTTGTTACAAAATAGTCCTTGGCACATGAAAGGGAACAATATGCTAGAGATTGACGAGGGTTGTTGTATTCCTCATCATTTAATCATAAAACCGGTGGTGTCCAAGGAAATCTACAAAAGGGGTGAAAGGAAACCAAGATCTTATAGTTCTTTGCTCTAGAATTGAAAATGCTTGAAAGAAAATTCAATAATTGAAAATGAATCTAATCTAACAAACTGAAATCAATAACATAAAACAAATCTGATCTATCAAAACAAAATGAATAACTAAAAATAAATAAATGACAGTAAACAAATAAATGTGAAGCTTCACAAACAAAGTAAAATAAAACACATAGTGCAAATTTAAACAAACAAAGAAAAACAATAAATCCTCCTCCTCCTTGGGTAAGAGTGGGCCCTTTCTCTTCCCTCAGATTTGGGTTAACAAAACTAAAAATAAGCTGCTGCCAAAATACTAAAACTATGGATTTTATTAATCGAAATGATGTTACAAAAATCATCCATTTCATACCACTGTTACATTGAGTGCCTTAGAGAGATATTTATAACTCATCCCTTGGCCAATACTCCAAGATTATAGAACTACCTACCTATAATCTTGGGAAAGACTTGACTACATCTTCCACTTTACAATGAGATAAATGTGGAAGGAATTTTATTCAAACACTACAACTTTAGATTTAACTACTTCTTCTTCCTCTTGACAAGGAGACAAATATGGAAGAGATCTAATCAAACACTACAACTCTAGATTGAACTACTCTTCCTCTTGCACTTGACTACTTCTTCCATATGACAAGGAGAAAAATGGAAGATAATTAATAAAATATTAAAATTTTAGATTGAACCATCTCTTCCACGTGCACTTAACTATTTATTTTCATTTGCTAAGTTTGCTCTTGCATGATTGAATCTTTCAACATGATAGTTGTCTCGCCATATTCTCATCCGATTTATGATCATTACTATGAATTCATTTGGAAGAATATCTTCAAACCTTTTCTAGGTTTTATTCTCCTTGTTGTAATATTTCCAAAACATCTTGAATTTCTCATTTTCATTGAGAAATGAGGGAGAAATCATAGTTTAATTCTCCAACCTTATTCTATTGAAACTTAAAATGAAGATATATCCTCAATTATTGCTACTATGTAAAAACAGAGAGAGGTTTTTCCTCCTAACAATAAGAGGAACAAAACCTCTATCATATTCCCATTTGGAGTTCTACAATTTTAGTTAGAGCAATTCTTCGTTGATTCTCCTAGTAGTGTGCTTGAAAACGTTCTTCTTCAAATGCTGATATCTTCAAAACAATTATTTCGTATAAAAACGGAGAGAGGTTTTTCCTCCTAAAAATAATAGAAACAAAAACATCTCTCATATTCTCATTTGGAGTTATGAAATTTTAGTTAGAGTGATTCTTCTACTGGTTCTACTAGTACTACGCTTGAAAACCTTCTTCTTCAAATGTTGATATCTTCAAAAATATTATTGTTGTATAAAAATGGAGAGAGGTTTTTCCTCCTAGCAATAAGAGGAACAAAAATCTCTCTCATATTCTCATTTGGAGTTGTGAAATTTTAGTTATAGAAAGTTATGTGTTGATTCGTGAGTCCTATATTAATGCAAAGGCAAGTCCTACACCGATGCACTAATTGAGTCTGCGCCGGTACACCAATTGAGTCCCGTGATCTTTATATTGTGAGTCTTGTGTTCTTTGTGAGTCATGCACTCCTAGCTTTATGAATGTTGCAATCTTTGTGAGTCATGTGCTCTTAGCTATGTGAGTATTACACTTTCTTGTAATACATTCAAGAGATCAAATGACCTACTCATACACAATATTGCATTCTAACTTACAAGAAATATTAGGAAATGAAAACATTCAGATTGCAATGAAATTTTCAAAGATAGATCAAATATATTCTACATTTAATCTTAAATAAGTTATATAGTTCTTAAGAATACATCTAAATCCACTTTATAATAGAGAATAATTTTATTTGGTGCAATGGATGAGACTTAATTTGGTCTCATTAGAGATGTTGATTTTAAGGATGTCTATGAAGATATAATTCATGGTAAACATGTGGAAGAATTATACTTTCATTTACATAATGGATTACTTTATCATCTTGGTAAATTATGTATCCCACAAGATGAAAGAGTTCATTTGATTAGGAAGCAAATCTCTTATTTCTCGGTCATTTTTGTGTTGGTAAAACAATTGCACAATTACAAATATAGTGTTATTTTCCTTAGATGTATGAAAATGTATCTAAATATGTTAAAGGTTGTATTTCTTTCGGAAGATCTTCGATCCATCTTTCCAACACATTTTGAATGAGTCATAAGATACATTGTATGCGAAGATATCATCCACACAATAATAGGAGCAACATGTAAAATAGAAGGGACTAGTGCAACATTGTAATGACACATTGTGAGATCACCAAGTGGCCATTTATGGAAATGAAAAGTTGTGAGGGTAATTTTTTGGTGGAGATAACAAGTGAGATGAAACTAAGCTAGTGAACAAGTCAAGAATGATTCCATAGTAATGAGCTCAACATTATCAAGGATCGAGTCATATTGTCCAACTCACTTGAGCTGTATTGGCGGGAAAGTCTCGAGTCACAAGAGATAATTCCAATGCTAAGGAGAAGTGAGCCACCACATACATAGACATATTCCAAGTGCATTGAGCCAACTAATGTCGAATGTAAATCAAATATCAAACCAAATTTCAAGGAGGTTACATGGAGAGGCCAAGCTAATGTATTCGAATGATAAGCGATCAATGAATGATGGAAAGGTGAAGAGGCTTACTTTTATACCCAAAATTATCTCTTATCCCCATGAATATGGATTTAATCTCCAAACACACAAAGTGGAGAATAGTGGGTTGATTAACATATCCCCAAAGCACTTAATCAAATGCACTAACCTATCGGAGGAGCCCACATGGAACACTAAAGGGAGAAGTTATATGTGATATAAAACCCGTGTGGAGAACAAGGAGACAAATTAAGGTTTAATTAGGATAATATTATCGCTACATATAAATGATAGAAGATTCTAAATTATATGGGGACAAGTTGATGGGATTTAATCCCTTATATAATGCATATGTGTTTTTATAGCCCAAAGGATGTTATTTAAAGCCTTCTATCTCGGGGACTAAGAAGCCTATAGAAGGTCCCCTTATGGGAATTTGTAAACATGCCAAGCCTATTTGAATTCATTCAAAGCCATTGGAGCTTGTGGAGAATTTTGTAAGGCAATTTAAAACCTTAAAGATTTTTGTATCCTATTATATAAAGGCATTATAGTGTGAGTTGTATTAAACTCCTAATGTCTTTGGCTTATACGCACTTGGTGAATCTTATTTTCATTTTGAGGGTATTAGAATCCTACTTTTAACAAGTTTCTCATTTTGTCTTTATATCCATATTGTACTATTTTTATATGTGATGAGACGATAAGCCATTGATATTGTAAACCACCAAGTCGAAACCAAGGCTAGACAACCCATTGACAAGCTGAAGAGCAATTTATTAACATAGTAGCAAAGAGTTTCTATTATGTCAACACCATTATTTCAGCGACATTATTGTGAGGAGGCTAGAAATCCATAGAGATCGTAGAAAGGCCATTGGAGCCTATATTGTGTCGATAATATCGTCTCAAATTCTAGAGTGCCATCATAGAGACATTGTTCCCTCCATCCAATAGAGATAAAGCACCATTATTTTTGGTTGAGATGAGGGCCCGTAATATGAGGCCAAAAAATGACGAGATAGCAGAGCTAGCTGGCTGAGCTAGAGCTAGGTTAATTGACGTTGTTGACCATAAGTAGTAATTTGAAGTAAGAATTTTATTTTCTACATCATAATATATCGGTTTGTCTTTTAAGTGAACACGAAGACATATTCCATTTTGGGACAAAATCCATTATCAATTGTGGTGTTGCATTTTTGTGGTGCATTTTCATTCACTATTATTTTGCAATATAAATAGGACAATTTAATCGTAAAATGATAACTTGAGAAAATTTGAAGGTATCCAAGGAAATGGGAAAAATAAGAATTTTTTTATAACCCCATTTTTAGATGAATGTAATTCATGGTAAATAGGTGGAAGAATTAGACTATCATTTACATAATGGATTACATTCTAATATTAGCAAATTTTGTATTTCGTAAGATGAAAGAGTTCATTTGATTAGGGAAGCACATACTTATCTTATTTTTGGTCATTTTGGTGTTGGTAAAACAATTGCACAATTAAAAGATATTGTTATTGGCCTCGGATGTATGAAAATGTATCTAAATATGTTAAAATTTGTATTCTTTATGCCATAAATAAGCATAGTAATAGGAAGTTCAGTTTGCATACCCAACTTCTAGTACCGTCCAGCCCATGGGAAAGTATTTCCATGGACTTTGTTCAAAGTTTACCTGTGAAAAAAAGAAAACACGACTATTTATACGTGGTTGTGGATAGATTTAACAAGATGTGTATTTTGGTTCCATGTAAAAAGAAGATATCCGACAAAGAAACTACACATTTATTCTTCAAAAATGTTTTATTTCATTTTGATTTTCCTACTTCTATTATCTCTGATAAGGATTCTTGATTTATAGGGAAGTTTTTGTCAGCATTATGGGACATTATGGGCACCAAGTTGAAGAAAAGTACTATTTTTCATCCACATAACGATGAGAAAACATAAGTGGTCAACCATATAGTAATGCATTTACTCTAAGGATATTGTAGTAAACATCTTAAACTTTGGGATAAACACTTGTGTTATGTGTAACATGCTTATAATCGTTCCATTCATTCTTTCACACAGAAGTATCCTTTTGAGACTTGTTTTGGTTCCTTTCCTAAGCCACCTTTAGAATTTTCTTTTGAACAAGAAACAAAGGTATACGAACAAATGGAAGCTGATAAGGAAAATAAGTTCATTTTGAAAATACAAATGGTTCATCAAGTTATCGAAGAGAAATTGGAAAAGAGCCAAGCCAAGTACAAGGCTAGGCATGACCAACATCGATTTATCATCATTTTCAATTTGGTGATCAAGTTTGGCTACATATCAGTAAAGAGAGATTTACAGGTGAAGGTAAAAACTTGAAACTAATTAGGTTTTTCCATTTAAAATATTGGAGAATATTGCTAAAAATGCCTTATAATTATATTTTCCACTATATATGCAAATGTATTCCATTATAAATGTTGAAAAATTGAAATTATATGAGCCACCCATGATCATTGATCAAGATGAGACTATTCAAGTACCTTTTGTTGACGACTTTACTCTTGATTTTGTTGATGAATTATGGGAAAATACCATTCTTTACAAGTGGAAGAGGACTTCACAATGAGGTGATTAGGAATATCTCTCGTGTGGGTCTTGATTCAATAAAATCTGAATTTATTTTATTAAAATAGCAAAGTAATGACCACTACAATTGATATACAATGAAATACAGATGTTAGGAAATTTATTTGATTTATTTATGAAATAAAATATAAGAGATAGGGAACTTACCTTGATTTTGTTTATCCCGAAGTGTGTCTATCCTAGAGAATGTGGTAGAACAAAAATACGGACCATCGCAACTCCACTCGAGAAAATGTAGAGGTGCTTGAATAAAAGCAAGGGCACTTATGGGTGCCCTAGACCTCTGGTGGGAACTGTAGCCTATGAAAAAGCTTGGGATCTGGTTCCAAAACTATTGTTACGATTTTGCAATTGTTCGCCACCGATCATCGGAAAGTCACACTTTGATCTAAGGGAGTACTGTAAATCAACAAGACAAATATCCTCATGTAAAACCCTAAAAATGACATCAAATTCTAAAAAGGAAAGATGAAAAATAATGGGTCAGACTATCCTTAGTTGTCAACTAGTGAACATATGACTGAGCGCTACACTACATCTCAGACCCAATGTAGTTCTATGTGATTGTGTGTGCAATAGTGCTCCTAGGTTTCCCTCGCACTGATGATGCCAAGATAATAGGTAGTAGCTAGATAAAATGCAAATGTGTGGATGGAATAAAATGAACTTCCCCTTCCTATGTAGTGTGTATGTAGAGTAATAATCCCAAGATGCAGTCCCTTTGATATGTAGACATATATCCCTTGATATAAATTACCGCCATTATAAGGTATGTATGTTGTGTTTATATAGGGATTTATTGCTTGAATTTTGACACTAATGACCCGACATGCCAACTAGTACCTCGAGATACGAGTGGGAAAATCGAAAAGACCAACCTCAAATGTAAAAAATAAGATAAAAAATGAAGAGGACACATGTGCCCAAGATGGACAAGAGCATCTATACGTTAGTGTCCAGTCCTAGGTGTTAGTTTCTAGAGACAACTGAGGAAAAATGTGTGAAGATTGGGAGACATGGATCCCTGTGACTTGACCAAAACTGGGTGTATGTGTGACAAGTGTGTAAGATAAAACAATAGAAATAAATAAGACAAAGAGATAGATTAGACAGTGGGTCATCAGTGAATAATTTCTTTACGCAAGATCCATATATAAAAAACATACTTGGCGGTATAGTAAAATAGTAGTATGTACGTAATTTTGTGTTTACATTTTCCCCCATTTATGTTATTTGAATGAAATTCAAGTAGTGTAAATGAAGTAAGGTACATACCTGAGAAGAGTCAGGAAAATCCCTACTACATAAGTACACAAAAATGTTGTAGAAGTACGCTCGAATAAGAACATATAACGCAGCAAACCATGGATCGGTGTGTCAATCCATGTGGCATAAAGAGGGATGGTGAGCATTTATGAGGAGCACTAAGCGGGATTGACAATTTCAATTTTGAGTGATTGGAGATTTTGGTATTGTCACTGATGGAGATTTTTTGGGGTAGGGAGCGATCAGTTCCTAACCTAATTTTTGTGTGTGTGTGAAAAACTAAGGATTTGGGAATCATGCCATTAGAAGAAGAGTGTATGGAGAGAGGTCTAGTTTTACCCTTTGACTTTAAATACATCCTCAAAATTTCTAGCTCTGCAGACGGACAAAGACCAAATTTTTTCATTTCGATACTTTTCGATCAAATGTGAATAACCCATATAGGATCAGTATTAGAAAAGAAATGACGTCTCATTACCCCCACTCCAAGGGTGTCACAATATGTGTGAGATGGGTTCCATGTCAAGTCATTTGGAAGTGATAGAAATATGGAGATAACTTGCCATGTTAGGTTATTTGGGAAAGTGGTGATGTAACTCCCAAGTTAGGTCACTTGGGAGAAGTGTGCTATGTTTGTGTGGATTGATTGATTTGAATAGAAGATTTGTGTTTGAGATTTGAATGTGTTTGATTGATTATTCATGGAGATATTTTATGCTTATTGTCACTAGATTAAGTCATTAAGGGGAATTGGTAGAAAATGGTGTGAAATTTAGTGTGATGTATGAGCAAATTTTTGATAAGGACAAATTAGAAATGTAGAATGGTCGCATAACGGTGTGGGGGAATTATAGGATGATCTCAATTGTATGAACCCCCTTTCGGTGAAAGAGAAACCGATGATGAGAATGATCATCAAGCCGAAAGTAAATGTGTGTTGACATAATTGTGATAGTAGATTTCTTAAAATTGAGTGTATATTGAGTTGAATTTGTGTCATTGTGGATATATTGTTTGTGGAATGAGTACGATACAATAGTAGGAAAATTTATGAAGATAAAAACTTAAATGAAACAAGAATCAAAGTAGTAATGCTCAAGATATGAGAAAAATCATGTGATGTGTATTACTTGGAAGAATGAGGGAAAATAGTGAGCATAATGAGGTAGGTAATTGGGAGTTACTAAAAAATAGTATTATGAAAAAGTGAATAGGTATTTCATTTGAATATTTCACGATTGTGATTTTGATCCTTGAGTGTGTGAAGATGCCACAAGTGAGAGCATTGTGATTGAGTCAATTTGAGATGGTGGTGGTAGATGTAGCGTCACGTACGACATATGAGCTAGTAAGTGTGATTTTTTTCAAAAATTGTGTTGAATTGGGTTGTTTTTCATGAATTTTTGCAAAATTTTTATTTTTTAATTTTATTGGTGTTTCTATCATGACGGTGAAGGCGATAATGACCTTCAGGACACTAGCACCTAGGAATGGGTGCTAGTGACTTGTTCTAGGTGTCGAGTCCACTTCAGTGCTTTGACAACCTAGAGGGATAGGGTTGAGCCGAGTGTTCTAAATGTAAAAATTGATGATTTTGATGTTATTGGAAATTGATATTATTGGTGGGTGTTTATGTATATGATGTACTAATATCATGTTTGTTGTTGTTTTGTGTTGTGCAAAGAGATATTCATTTGAGAGATTTTCGTGGTGGTTGCCACTTGAGTACATTATTGGGGTTGGGTTGTCATATGATGAGTGGGATGTTTTAGATCGTGATGGATTGTGGCACATAGTGAGGATGAGGATGTGCCCCATAATATTTTGATGACCACCCAATTGTGTGAGATATGGTGTGCAATTACTTGCAAATTTTGGTTTCCTACTGGAGAGATGACGGTGACTTTGGAGGATGTATATCACATACTATGATTGCTTATTGTCGGTGAGAGGGTACAAGTGATGGTCGTAGATGATGCATGAGATATAGATGAGGGTCTCTAGATGGTAATTTATAAGGACCCAAGTGCATACTGAGGTCCATATCAATCTTGATGCTATCTTGTGGCGATTGTCGATACATCGATCATCGTTGTGACAAGGAAAGTGCTTGTAAATATGTAATACAAATATCCTCATGAAAAACCCTAAAAATGACATCAAATTCTAAAAAGGAAAGATGCAAAATAATGGGTCGGACTATCCTCGTTGTCAACTAGCGAACTTACGTCGAGCGCTACACTACATCTCGGACTCCAATGTAGTTACGTGTGATTTTGTGTGCAATAATGCTCCTAGGTTTCCCTCACACTGAAGATGCCAAGATAACAGTAGTAGAATTTAGATAAAATGTAAATGTGTGGATGGAATAGAATGAACTTACCCTTCTTATGTAGTGTTTATGTAGACTAATAATCCCAAGATGCAGTCCCTTTGATATGTAGATAGATATCCATTGATAGAAATTTCTTGCCATTATAATTGTATGTATGTTGTGTTTATATAGGGATCTCTTGCTTGAATTTCGATACTAATGACCCAACATACCTAATAGTGCCTCAAGATATGAGTGGGAAAACCAAAAATACTAACCTCAAATGTCAACATTAAGATAAAAATGAAGAGGACATGGGTGCCCGGGATGGATAGGAGCATCTCGACACTTGTGTCCATTCTTAGGCACTAGTGTCTGCAGAGACACCATGACAATAAATGTGTGAAAACTGAGAGACAAGGATCCCCGTGACCTAACCAGTAATCGGGTGTATGAGTGTGAGTCCGTAAGATAAATAATTAGGAATAAACAAGACAACGAGACATACTACATAGTGGACCATCAACGAATACTTTCCTTATGCAAGATACGTATATAAAACAACATACTTGGTAGTATAGTGAAATAGTAGTATGTGCGTGCTTTTGTGTCTACATGTCTAAAGGGAATACATCTAAGAAATGAAAATGGAAGGAAATTGGAAGGATGAAGGAACTGTACCCTCACCCTTTATCGTCAAAATAAAACCAAATAATTTAGTGGTCCAAAATTTCCTTACTGATGGAGGAGTGATGCGGGAGGATCTTCACTCGAATCAATCAAATAGGAATCACTATTAATGAAATTGCATCTATATGGAAGATCTCGTCAAGATATTTTGGATGCCATTTGAGCGGGAAAAATAAGCATCGTATGAGGGATACATCTTAATGAAATTTCTCTCTAACTGGTAAAAATAAAACAACGGGATGCACAAAGATTAGGTGGTATGATGTGAGTGTGACAAGTGGATGAATGTGGTGATGAAAATTGATAGGTTTTCTCATCTAAAATTTTGGTTTTAGCCTCCATTATTAAAAAAATGATGTGTTCCCCACATGATGCATTGGGTGGGGGCCCAACAAATGGTGAGGTCAATCTTTTTCATGGGGAGCCTACTGACATTCTACACATTACATTATATGGGTTTTTCCTTATAAAACCTATAGAAGACCAATTGTTGCTACACATGGGACTAAGTTCCCAAATTTTGTCAAAGGTCATATAATTAAGTCGGGTGAGTCACGAGATCGAGTCACAACGATCAACTTAGTGAGATAGATAGTGCCATCTTAGCAACCTCCTCACACCAAGTTACCAAGTGAGTTCCATGACAAGCTCATCGAGCTATCTCCATAAAAAGCTAGCAAGTCCATGCAGCCAATGCAACAACCATCTCCATATATTTTTATATCAAACCAAACGATGAGTTGACATGCATTCCAATGATTTAATCTAAATTGAATTAAATCTTAATTTTAGAGTAACTACTATAACAAACGATATTATAATAATCATGTATAGTATGCATAATCAATAAAAATTTGACAATGTAAAACCCTAAGCAAATAAAGGGGAACGATGACTTAGCTGATTATGTGTAACTTGAGAGTGGTCGGAATGAGTATATGATGGAAATGGATAGAAAAAATGTCATTAAGAATCAATGAGGGTTTGAAACCCTAGAATTATCAAGGACATAAGCTCCCACGGGAGCACGGGAGCACCCTAGGTGCTAGTGGACTCGAATTGGGAGGCTATGTCCATTTAGATGCTTGAAGTTATGGTCTTTTCTAGGTTAGAGGATCTTCACTTCTACTTTCTCTTTTCTCTTAAATCACCGATCGAACCTATAACTTGCAAAATAAATGTCTACCTACATATGTCCATTAAACACATCAAATCTAATAAAAAAATGCTAGAATGTGGAGTTAGATTGATCCCGATGGTCACCCAAAGAGTGAACTTATGACCGAGTGCTGCACTAAATCTTAGAATCTATGTATTTCTCCATGCTTGTGTGTGAAATGACGCCTAGGTTTCCCTTGTGCAAGTTGCACGATGATATCGGGCTAGATCTATATTGTATCGAGTATATAAAATGTGTGTGATGGAATAGAATGAAATGTCCTCTTATGTTGTGTATAAAAATAATGCAGCCCTAGTCCCTTGTAAGAACGTGCTATATGTATGCCTTGCGGTGCTCTTATTCCTTTGTGTAAGCTTAGGTGATGATAGATAATGCTTATAGTGTTTAGCTCCTTATTTAGAGAGAAATAACTAAGTGATTGAATTTCGTAATTGAAAACTGAAAGGCTGACCCAAATTATTAAAAAGTGATTAAGAAGTAAAAGAGACCCAAAATAGTAAGAAGAAGATAAAGAAGGGAAGGAGTGCCCAGGAGGGACAAAAGAGCTTGGGTGCTTCTACCCTAATTGGGTGCTAGTGTCTGAGGACATAAAAGATAAATCAATTAAGTGCCGACAGAGCTGTAAGATGTGTAAAGCCAACAACGTGCAATAGATAAAGCAATCAAAAGGCAAAAAAAGAGTTTTCAACCACTACTTTCATTGCTTAGGAATCATGTATACATTAGTATTATTTAGGACCTAGAAATATACCAAAGCGCATAGATTTTGTGTCTACATTTTCCCCCACTTTATGATGTTGAGTGAATAATCAATAACATAAAGTAGATAGAAGATGCATACCTTGTTAATTGAAGAGAAGTGTAGCTGATAACACATCGTGAGGAAAAATAGCCATGTGAAGCGTGAAGTGATTATAATGTGTAGCGTGGCAACTAGGAAAGGGAGGTATACCCTAGGGGTGGAGTGTATACATAGTAGCATGATGCTAGAGTTTGTGATTGTTTATGTGAGTTGCTTCTTGTAAGGATAGACCTACAAAAGAAGAGAAAAGAGAAATCAAATTCCCATACATGAAAAATCGAGTAACATATGTATAAGTAAGTAAAAGTGTGTAGAAAGTAGTAGATAAGGAAAGCATACACCTAATGTATAAGAGAGTATACGATATAAAGTTGTCTTGTTTGCCTTGGATATGTTACTAGATTCGAGTGTCTTGTTGCCAAAGGTAAGGTTTTTGGGTGATCTCGGGACAAGAGAGTTTTTAGGTGATCTCACATGAATGACAAGTGTTTTGGGAAATCCCATACTAAGAGAAAGTTTTTTTGGTGATCTCACGCCAAGAAATGAGTGTTAGGGAGAGAGGTTTGTTTTCTCTACATCCATGACGCTTCTCAAAGTTCCATTATAGATGGGCATGTATGATTTGTAACCGATTGTATCCAATTGTAACCAAATTTTATCTAATCGAATGAAATATGTAACTAAAATCAAATTCTTGATACTCTAGATTTGTATTGTAACTGCTTGAAAGCTACTTGCACCGAATTGAGAAATTGTCTAATTTTTCCCTTGGGACACAAGCACCCTTGTGTGGGACACAAATGCCCACCATTCCTATCTTCTATTAGGTGTTAGTTTCTGCTATGTGTTTATGGTCCAAGTTTGATTATGGACCACTCTGTGATGTTGTGTTCCTTTACCAATTTTGTATTGCATTGTTCTATTCTAGAGCTGTGATCTCTTTGGAAGGGTGATTTATTCACCCAATAGATTCCCCTCTCATTTTGGGTGTATGTAATATAATGTATGAAGATGCATCACGAATGAGAGGACTAGATTCTGATATGCATATATGATATTGGATACCTGTAAGGGGGTAGGGGATGTGTTTGGTATAAACCAAGGCACATGTAAACAAGATGGACTAGTAAACAAGTGTTAGTGTAAAAGAGATAACATGCAATAGACAACATTTTAACAAGAAACTATTAAGACAAGAGGTACTGTAAAAATTAGGTTGCATACATGGAGCATTACTCATAATTTCACAATACAATTAGGGCCGAAGCAGCCATAAACAAACAATGATCAAACATGCATATGGCATAGCCCACAAACAATAACAAATAATAGTTAACAAGCAAGTAATGAGATAACCATGATTGTATATAATATTACAAACAAAATGCTACACATAAAGCACCCGTTAGCATGTTAGAAAGATAAGTATTATGTGAAAGCATGTATACATAAGAGAAAAGTAAGTGATAGTGACAAGTAGTAAATATTGTAACAATATGACTGTGATTTTGGAGTATGAGAGCATAAAGGTAGATGCCCCCAAGAGCCTCGATGGGACTAGCAATGAGCGAGTTGAGCATCATGCATCATGTAAAAATATATAAAAGTCTTGTATTCACCTCAAGATACCATGTGAACGTGTATGTGTGTATAGAAAAAGATAATGACATACTAAGTATCCAAATAACATAGGAAAAAAAGTGTAATATGTAAATAGTATAAGCTTAACAAGAGTAAAGAAAACTAAGATGTGTAGATGTCATGTGCATGTGATGGTCTATAAAATGTGTAGATGAGAGGGGCCGTGTTGCCCCCCAACAGATGTGCGTGAGATGAGGTTAATTTAGGAATGCTCCCTCAATAGTCAAGTATGAACTGTAGAAAAAGAGTGCATCATTGGGTGGAAAAGGTATTGTATGTGATTGAGTGTAGATGCTAGGAAATATTTTCCATGAAGCGTAAAGAATGAAGTGTAGTATATAATCTATGAGTAGATAATAGAGATATTCAAGAGTGATGGACGGGGGAGTGCGATGCCCCCAAGTGTGCAAGTAAGGTTCATTTAATTTCGTCAATAGTCATGTATGAACCTTAATTACATGAGAGTGTCGGGTTCATCAAATGATTTAATCTAAATTGAATTAAATCTTAATTTTAGAGTAACTACTATAACAAATGATAATATGATAATTATCTACGGTATGTAAAAGCAATAAGTATTTGACAATGTAAAACCCTCGGAAAATAAAGGGGGAAATATAACTTACCCGATTCTATGTAACCTAGGAGTGATCTGGGTGAGTATCTACTGGATATGGCTGGAAATAATGTCATCAAGACTCGATGATGGTTCAGAACCCTAGATATATCAAGGACATAAGCACCCATAGGAGGAAAAGATCACCCTAGGTGATAGTGACTAAACCGGGTGCCCATGTCTTCTCGGATGATCATGTTTTGTCTTTTTGGGTTGGAGGATCTTTGTTTCTACTCTCTTTGGTTTTCTCTTAGATCACCGATCACACTTATAACCTAAAAAAAATGTCTACCTGCACATGTCCACAAACCACATCAAATCGAATAAAAAATATGTAGATTGTAGAGTCAGACTGAACCCGATGGTCACCCAAAGAATGAACTTATGACCGAGTGTTGTACTACATCTTAGAATCCATGTAGTTCTCCACGATTATGTGTGAAATGATGCCTTAGGTTTCCCTTATTAAAGTTTCACGATGATATTGTGCTAGATCTATATTGTATCGAGTATGTAGAATGTGTGTGATGGAATAAAATGAACTCCTCCTATGTTGTGTATGCAGAATAATGCAACCCTTTTCCCTTGTATGGATGTGCTAGATGTATGCCTTGTAATGATCTTGTGCCTTTGTGCAAGCTTAGGTGATGATAGATAATGCTTATAGTGCTTGGCCCTTTATTTGAGAGCAATAACTAAGTATATATATGATTCCTTTTTTGAATTTTTAAGCGACATCCGAAAGGCCAACCCAAAGTATTAAAAGGTGACCAAGAAGCAAAAATACCAAAAGAGTAAGAAGAAGATAAAGAAGGGTAGGAGCGCCAGGAGGGACATGAGCACCTGGGTGCTTCTGTCCTAACTAGGCACTAGTGTCTGAGGCCATAAAATATAAATCAATTAAGTGCCGATAGATTTGTAAAATGTGTGAAGCCAATAAAGTGCAATAGATAATGAAATGAAAAGGCCAAAATGAGTTTTCAACCACTAATTTTATTACTTAGGAATCATGTATACGTTAGTATGATTTAGGACCTATAAATGTACCCAGTGCGCATAGATTTTGTTTCTACAACCAATAAAACAAAGAAAAGAGTGGCCTAAGCCACAAATAACTGAGAATGATAAAAGACTTTAAAATCCTCTACATAACCAACCCTTGTCGATGTGGGATATTTCAAAGCACATAACAAAGAAAAAAATGCAAAGGTGATAAAATGAACCATGTAGGATTCAAACCATATACCCGTCACATCCCACATTGAGTCCTAACCATTAGGCTAAGTTCCTAACTTGGACTATGAAACTAAGTTACATACAAATCTATATTAAAAATGACGGTCACATATTAAATTTACAAGTAACGTGTGATGATTATTTCAAATATTTGCAAGTATTTTATGGCTAAAATCATAAAAATGTTTAAATGATACAAATTTAACCCCTTAGAATGAACAAGGTAATTATTTATTTCTATGTATCGGACCATCACAAATTCCCACTACAATACAATCCCAACCCAACCCAACTCAGCCCAACCTTGTAATGAAAGGGCCAACCATTTTTTGGTCTCATTAAATTTTGATTTTCTACGGTATTAGGCACATGAAATAGTAGCAAGAACATTCCTTTACAACCTCGAATCCAATCAATGGAGGGAAATGGAATGTTCTTGAGGCATGCCTCCCGAGGGAGATGAAAAACATCTTTAATAGGGTGATTGAATGCAAATATTAAAGAAATAGCTACCTAGAATTAAAAATAAATCAAATATAATAGGGGTGGCGATGAAGATTTTGAGGAAAAATTGGAAAAAAATCTCTCCCTGTACTTCAAAATCGACTGCCGTCTCGGGGGAAGATTGCAAGGATGGAGGGTGTTTCGGATGGATGTCGACATATACGGAAACACAAGCTGCTGATTTATTGACACATGTTAGAGACCCACAAGGTCTTTCCCATTCTAAGAAATGCATTCGACATAACAACCAAAAAATAAAAATAAAAAATCTATTGCGCTCTGGAGATGTCCAAACTCCAGCTTATACTAGGCAATAGTCCATTCCTTCCTCCACATGTTAAATAGTACACCATTCATGCCCACATGCACCTCCTATAATCTTATTTTATTATTTATATCAAACAAGACAACCTACTAACTCCCACATACTATGCATTCTCTTACAATGACACATGGAGTCATAATGAGGTGTCCCTCACTAAAAAAGTAATCATATAATCCACTAACTAACATAAATTGATTTGATTTATTTTATTATTATTATTGGTAATTTATTATTATAATTATAATGATCTCACATTCATGATTTAAAAGCAATCACGGGTTTGAAAAACAAAACAAACAAGCTAACTCCCAAATTCTCAATTGGTGGATGAAAACGCATCTACAACCTCATTTATTACTTGATAAAAACCTCATAACAAGGTCGACACCAAATATCATTCCAATATTATTGGAAAGGTGCTTACAACATATTTCACCTCTCTCAAATAGGGAACACATTTGATCTAATCAAATTTCAAGTGTAAGTCCACACCATCCCAAATTGTGGTGTTTGGCAAGACACATTGTTTCACAAAAAGAGCCCATACCCTCAACAACTAGGTGTAACAAAGTGGGGCATTATAGGGTACTCCGGAAAGGTATTAAAAATGTTATCAACACCCTTGATTTTGAAGATAAAATAATACAAAAGATGAGTGGAGCTTGAGCAATCATGATAAAAGATAAGTATTTTACTCTTAAAATAACAGTGGATCACACTCTATAATTTGCATGATTTAAGTATTAATAAAGCGTGTTCAATGTGATTATGATCCTTGTTTATTGTATCTATTTAATGCATTAGTCTAACATATAAAGGAAAATAACGGTTGAGGAATTATAGGTAAAAATGAATATAAATTCCCATTTTTATTTTATATATTTTGAATTAACAATACAACCTCTTCTCATTGGTTCTTGTGTCACATTCTAGTTCTTTGTGCTTCTAACAAACTCTTTACAATGTCTCACCCTAACATCTAAAATTATTTTCATAAATATCATTAGATCAAAACTCTTATCACCTATGCATATAATGGATCCACAAAGAAGTCAAAAACTTGAAAGAAGGTTAAGTCTACATCCAAACACGTTTAAAATATGCGGTGTATTATAGTCTCTTATGAATTTTTTAATTGCTTTGAATCCTTGCTCAAGAGTCACATTTGGCATATGTACTAGTTGAAAACATGTGTAAGCATATAAGACAATCGTAAGGTTTTCATATATATTCAGCCCCCTTACTCTTTGACTAAAAATGCTTTAAGAACACGAGACATTACCAACTATCAAACCTTCGCCTAAGTTAGGTTGTCTTTGACGCCTCAAAACTATTTCATACAAAGTTATTTGAAATTTAACCTTCACTATTGATCATTTTACAATCTATGTGGAGACAACAAGTAGTGAAGGAGTATTCTTGCTTTATCCTTACCTCTCTTTGTTTTCTCTACACCAATATGAGCACACTAAATTACAACAATTGTCACAATCTAACGATCCTAGATTGCATAGAATTTTTGCAACCTTTCTAACTCCTCTCATCTTCACAAATATTTGAGCTCATGATATTGATCTGTGGCGTAATATCATAATTTTGATTTAGGGAGGTTCCTATATGTTTTTAACCTCTAATTTATCCTTTGAGACCCAAGAGCACTGGATCATGTTGTATGGATGCATCTAGCTACCCTCGTAAGGGGAATTGGATTTTTATTATATTGTTGGTTTCCGTGCCTGAGCACCCTCTTTAACATTACAAAAAAATAAAGAATACATAGGGGGACTATGCTTTGATCAATTAAGTTAATATTGATGGACCCATCATTTAGATAACATTTAATTTTATGGTTAGCCTAAGTTAATAATTATTTGTCTATAGGAATATTTTTTTAAAGGAAGGATTTGTCATGGTAATTAATTCCCTTAGTTAGTATTCACTAATATTTTATACAAATTTCTAGCCATGTGCATAAATTTTCCAAGATTTTTTTCAAAAAAGGAAAGAATCACCATGAAAATTAATGTTCTTAGCCAAGATTCACTAAGGTTTTATATAAAATTTTAGGGACGTTTTCTTAAAGTTATCAATGTATCCAATTTTCTCACCTCAATGGTTCTCTTATGGATGTGAAGATCAAAGAAATTCCAAAGGAGATGGAGGTAAATATATGGAATGCGATAGCGAGAAAAACCACCCCAATTGGACTATCTAACTTCTTTTGATGCCTCTCGACTACAATAGTTCATCATCATTGATAAGAAGACCTTAAAACATTCACAAATATAGAAATCAAATATAACTTCAAACAATGCATATAATATGGTATTTGAAGGAAAGATAAGTGACCCTATGTTTTATGAGAGTCTAAAAAACACACCTTGTTGAAAACATGATTTTCTATCCAAAATTCACTTAGGATCACTCATAAATGAGAAGTATAAAACAAGTGGAATGAATGAAAATTCAAAAAGTGGGTTCGTGCTAAATGCATTTGAAGTAAATTATATCATTAAAATAGGGGACCAATTATATAAAAAAATTGCTAAAATGAAATTTGATGCAATTGATTTTTGTTAGATTACATGGTTTAGAGATTAGGACATCCTAATAACCACGGTCTCTAAATGGAAAAAAATCTTTGTAAATGGTGGAATACAATCGATTAATGGTAATACAAGATTGTACAAACCAAGAAGAAACACTATTGCAACAATTACAAGATTTAAAAAAAAAATAGAAGAAAATTTAGATATAGCTCCACATTTGACATGTTGTGTAGGACAAGATGCAACCAAATTTCCTATTAGAATCCTTCTTGCCAACTATACGTAGTCTCAATCCTCAAGAAGTGCAACATTTTTTTCCATTGTTGCATCTACCACCGAAATGTCGTAATAAACTTTAGCAAAATATGGAAAAATACATTTTCAAATGATTTGATAGGAAAATAATAACTTCTTTACAATGTGTGATGATTATTCAGAGATAAAGAGTGACACAGAGACACCGCATGCCCATATACCTTAAATAAATTGGTAGAGTAGCATCGAAAGCGGCACATGACTTCATTACAAGTTTTTATGCAATATATTATGCCCACAAAGTTGTAATCAAAGGAAAAAAAGCATAAAAATTCTTGAGCATTGTGCATGATAAAATAAACATGACGAAAAATTCCATACCAAGGATGGGTAGAAAATCAAAGAAAATAAGTATTAATTTTGTGAATCTCTTAGTTACTTTTTTGACTGGTATGATAACATCGGATACAAAACTAGTGGTTTTTTGCACTTGAAACTTCTATTTGTTGAATGTGAGGATAATTTTATAGTAACATCATTAGCTAGAAGATTGAAGAAATAATGATTGATGTGTATAGACATTTGCTATATAATACTATATCCACAAAACAACCATTCGTGATGCTTTATTAGAAAATAAGTTATAAGTTTTTTTGGATTATAAGGAAAAAAATATTGCATTCCAATCACAACTTAATGTTGATAACATAGGTACTTTAACTAAAAAAATGTCTAGTCCTTTACTTATAATTGGATAATGTTACAAGTGAAACTAAAAATCATACCTTATTTTAATTTGTGTCCATATTGATAGAAAATGGGATTTCACCATTATGTATATAATGTTCCTACTAATGAGACACACACATGAAAATATAGATGGAAAATTTGGTAGGTTATCAGTAATTCATGGAAAATGAAAACACATTCTTTGCATTAGATCATGAAAACTTATAGAGCATATCAAGAGGGGTCAAGTCTATTAACTCCATACTTTATTGGAGACTTTTACTACTTCAAGACATTTGTGGAACCACATTTAGTGGATGGAAATCATAAGACAATAGGTATTATCAAACCTAGACAATGTAAGTTCCATGTTGTGACCAATATACATGTGATGAAATATAAATCAACAATTAAGCATCTCTAGTGGTCTAGTCCAATCAAAATATGGCAAACATTTCCCGATGGTAAACTAGACTTACTTAGAGGGTAACCTCCACTAACGCCCTTTAAGGAAATAAAAATAAATTAAAGGGTTGAAAAAGGAAAAAATGCATATATTTAATAGTGGGAATTTTTTTCCAGATGGAAGTGAAGAATTATGGATTCCAATTATTAGTTATTGGAAAAATGTATTGCATGCTTTGAATAGACCTTTTATCAATTGTAGTGAGAATTCAACTTATTATTTTTGGCGAGAAATATAGTAGGATTTTAAAAACAAAAATGGTATAGTGGGATCCAACCCTCCTCTCAAGGATGATTACTTCACTCATAATATCCTACCTAATAATGATATTTATGTGTGGCCCTCTTGTCAAAGACCTAAAAATAATTCAATCCAATGGAGGATATCTTTAAGGAGTATCTCCTTATAGTACATATAGGTTCAAAACATTGTCAAATATAGATGGGTAGATTTGAAGGGGATATTTACCTCAAAACATACCCTAAGAATGAGGCTCGAGATGGTGTCACACCCGAACTTAATGTATTTTTCATCAAATGATTTTGGTTGATTTAAGTTACGTTGATGCTCGTTACGAGCAGGGTGGATGCAACAAGTGACAAGTTGAAATTAATAATTTACCTTGTTATATGATGTTAACGATGAATTAATTAATAATATAATGGTCTAATTGTAATCGAATGTTGTAATAGTAATATTATACACACACACACACACACACACACATAAATATATATGTAAACACGCGCACGTGCACACACACACACACACACACACACACACACACACACACACCCACTTCCTTTATGTTTGAAGATTTTATTGATTTAGATGACCACCTTATGGTTGGCATCATTTTAAGGTTTAATTAAATCTCCACCGTTGTTTTGCATTATTTAAGGTTATATTGCATTGGTTAAGGGTTATAATGCTTAGGATTGGTCTTAGAAAACTAAGAAATTAAATTGTTTAAAGATTAAATTATATGGAGAATACGATCAAGTAGACCATACATAATTTAAATTGTGTAATGGGCTAAAGTTGGAATTAGACCATATTGCATTGTTTATTGATTTATGGTCATCGACCACTTGGCATTATTAATGTTTGGTTGATTGGTAACATGGTCTTGGACCATTTGAATGGCATGCAAGTTAGTAATGTTTTAGAACAAGTATTTTTGGAGGGAGTTTTTGGGTTTAAGTGGAGGCCACGACATGACAACGACAATCTTTAATATATTAAAGGAATTGGTTCCTTGGGAACTGGTAGCTTCCTTAGGAAGCTAAAACATGTAAGTTTTCCCCCATTCAAATTTTTGACATGGTTGTTTGGTGTTGGTGTTGAGTTGAGCACGGAGGTTATGGAGGAGGAATTTCTCGAAATCCATTTAGAATGTATACATGCAATCGAGAAGCTATTTTTAATGGTATGTTTGTATTTAAAAGCATTTTTGGGATATTTTGTGGAATTTTTGGTGTGCATTCAAGTGATAGATTTGAGGAAAGTTAGAAGAGAGAAAAGGCAAACCAGGCATGGGTTTTATCACTCTCATTCTTGTTGTTTTTAATATGAAATTTAGAATACGTTTTGGTTTATTAATTTGGAACTATTTTTCATTTTTAATATGAAAGTTGGAAATGAAAACAAGAGGAAAAGTTAGAAAAGAAATAGGTTTTGGTTTTAGACGTGAGTTATGGATTCCCATTTTGATTTGGTTTTTGGGTATGTTCTTTTGTTTGAAATCTGCGTAAGAAGGATGCGAATATGATTATTTGTTTTAAAAAAATACACATTTCGTCAAGGTCTTTGTTGTTCTTTTTTTTTTAATATGCTTTTAAAAATGATTTGGGGATCTCTATTCAGAAAAGAAATTTGGGATGTTATGGGTTTTTTCCGAAAATATTTGGGTTATGTTGGAGGATTGAGATTATTTATTAAAGATAGCCATTTTAGCTCTTATCGAGCTCACCTCTTTTGGATAGGTTAATATTTTTCATTGTGTAAGCATGGAGTTGTGCTTTTTAAGTTGAGTGATAACCTTCTTTTGGAGATGTGAGCACTATTTGTTCTAGGTTCTTAAAAGTACTTGACGGGTTTTGTGAGTTTTTGGGCTCTTTTAAGCTTTGTTGTTTTGTTTGTGGACAAGTTTTAGAATAATGAATAAATCGATTCACTGTTTTTATCTTTTCTAGAGTGTATTCAATATGGGTATGCATTTTTAACTTGTAGTCATTTTTGTAAGAAAATCTCATTAATTTGTATAAAGGGTATTGAAAACCCAAAATGAGCTTGCTAAGTTAGTTTGATTACGTTCCATTTGAGCATGATGTTATCTTTTCTTGTTATAAATGTTTCTCCAGTTTTAGATGTGAGATAATGTGATTTCAATCCTTCTTGAAGATGCATGCACTATTCCATTTGGTTATTATTGGGCATGATTGTATGAGTGTATTTAGTTAATTCACAACTTTGATGAATTGGGGTCATTAGAGTGAACCATTGGGAAGTAGTTATCACACGGTTTATATCTAGAAGTGTTTTTAAAACTCTTCAATACATTGGACTGTTTGCAATGATTATTTCCTTTTAAGTTTGATTGTTTGACTTCTTGCTTAAAGATTGAAAGTTGGGCAAGTATTGGATAATGTATGGTTTCCTTGTAAAGTTTTGATGCTAATTCTTTTCTTCTGCATTTATTATGGGAATATAAAACATTGAGTAAGAAATTGAAATGCATATACTATTTTGATTACTTAAAATATAGTTGAACCATTCTGATTTATAATCAATTGTAAATACATGAATTGGGTGATGAGTTAGTTTATGATTAAACATTAGAACATAACAATTATGTTTTGATGAATGTTTCATTGTTGACATTATTTTTCGTGGAATATATAAACAAAATTGAGGGATCGTTGATAGAAACTCTATTTTTATTATTGTAATAAATAATTGTGATAATATGTCACTTAAACTATCTAAAAGTCTAGTCTATCGTTGAGCTCGTGTAATTTTTACATAAAACATGCTATACAATATGAAGTATTATTTCATATGTGCACGAGATAGGTATCTGATTAATAAACTAGGAAGTTTATTTGTTTTCCATTAAGTTAACCTTAATTATTCTATTATTTCATTTAAATACAACAAGAATATGAGTTAGTAAACTCATGCCAGTTCTTTGAACTGACCCATATATATATTTTCTCTTTCCTACAGTTTGCAGGAAGGAGTGACATTCATGAAGTGAATGATTGGTTTGGTTACAAATGATTTAAGTCATAAGTTATTTGTTATAAATCCAATAAGGATTGTTGTATTTATTTGTTAATGCGAATGAATCATCTTCACAAGTTGATTAATGGGCATTTTTCCTAATGTACTATCATGATCTATTGTATATACTTATTTATTAAAAATAAAGGATTATCCTTATTGAGTTCGAATATATTACTTGGCTATTTTGTAATTTATCTTAATGACGTGAAATAATTTACTTGTTACACAAATGATTGTAATTTTAAAGATGATTAATCTTATGTTATGCATATATTGTTGATTTTAATGTTTCCTTTGAGTTGAACACATACACCGAATGAAAAACATAGAGCAATAATGTCAAATTTATAATGAAAACAAGATAAAGTTATTATTATACCTTATGGAATTAAAGGGACTATTCATATTAATTAATGAGCATACAAGATTAAGATTATATCTAACGAGTAATTTAATAGAAGAATTTAGTTAACGGAACATGATTTGTAAACTTATATTTAATGAAAAATACTACGTTACGTTAATTTGAAAAGAGGAACAAATGAAAGATGGTAACTTGTTGAGTTACTATAACCCGTTTCGATAAACTAATATCGTAACGATACATTATATACCCTATCGTAAAGATGAAATTATTTAATTTATCTTTCATGGATAACTAAAAGTGTAAATGAAGTGTAGGTACTATGCCCCATCAATCATTTTGATAGTATCATACGCGTGCAAACTTAGGATGGCTGTGGGAAGGGTAATGAGGACGTAATGATGAAAATCATTACGTGGTCACTATCTTTCCTATAGGGATCCTAAGGTGGAATTGATAGGATCCTTTCAATTAGTAGGATGAGCCATGGAATGTACTTCTTCAAAACTGAAACTTAATTTCTTAAACAAAAAAATGAAATCTAAATGAATGTGTAGAGATGGTTTTGTGGTGATGGAAGACAAGTTTTGTTGACTTGTGTGTGGTCATGAAACTAATATAGAAAATTAATGCTTGAATCTTTGGCCAAAGTAGTGTAACTAGTTGATTACATTGTCTATTCACCATTCCCCTAACTTCTTGTGTTAGATGCCAGATAGAATATAACTTGTATGTTTTCTAGGTAGACACTTAGGAGGTGCACATATTTCTCATAACCTGCTAAAGGTTCTACAAGCTATACACACTTTGGGTTAAAGTGAATTACAGGATTTCGGGAAGATCTATTTGACCCTTACAATTGCACATGGTTATTATTTGTTATCACATGGATTGTAAAAATTTAATTATGCCGAGTTCAATTGATTTTGCAAGCTAAAATCATCAAGGCATTAATTGTACTTAAGGGGTTTGTTTTTGTTTTTAAATTCCCTTAATTTGGATGAATCATAACATGGGTGTTACAAATGGTGACAATTTGGTGGAGAAGTCCCGTTGGAAAAAAGATTTGTATTAGAATTAGTTGTCTCTAACTCAATGGTGGAAAACATTAGAAGAAGGAACATCAAAAATTGATGTCAAAAGCATCATTTTGGCATGGGAACCAAAAAGAGGAAGGGTTGGAAATAAAATTTAAAAATACTTGAAAAAGGACATGATGTCATTAAGGCATACGTTGCACAACTTGAAGAGGTCGATAAAATCCAAAGCGAATCAAACAATGAATGATATGTAAATTATACATTTTTGAAGTGGTAATTATAATGAACATCGTATATGATTCATATTACCTTGCCTTGATATGTGGTTTTTCATTTTTTTCCAAATCATGCTCCTACCATAGATTTTTAGTATTATTACGGTTTAAAAGCAATAAAAGTATTATTAGAATATTTTCAATAAATTGTTGTAATTATTTCATAGGTTTAGAATATATTATTTATTTTTAACTATGTAAATTAAACATTAATTTTAATATCAAACAAGTGGTAAATATGTGGAATAGTGAATGGTATTTGACCTAACACTTTTTACATGTTAATAAAAAGAAATGTTGATAATGTATCTATTATGTAAATAAACCACTACCATATAAAATTTTATATCACAATAGTTAAATCCCGATAATAGTATATTAAAACATGATATCAAACTAGTTAAAAACCAATTATACCATTATTGCAATCTGATTTGAATCTAATTTCACACTTAAAATACTCAAAATGTTGATCCTTCGAAGTCTACATTATCCAAAATAATTCCACATTTATTGAAATGTTCATTAAATTGAAAGTATGTGCATATTTAACTATTTCCATCATGTTTAGCAATGAGAAAAATGTTAGATATCCATGATGATAATCAATAGTGTTACGAAAACCACATACAATAACTTTTAAATTTCATTTGTAACCCATAATGCCACTTCGTAATGCATTTTATTGATCTTTTGCTTTATTATTTTTCCTCAAAATGAAGAACAATATTATACAATGTCACCATAGATCGATGCCAAGTATGTACTTGTATAAAGAAGAAAATAATTCTTGAAAATATTGTAATGTAGCCCATATTATCTTATCTTTATTGCCATCGAGCAATGGATTAAGCATAACAACTTTAAGATTTTATTCTACCAAAGTTAAATTATGTAGTCTCTCACTTGTTAATTTTGAAACAATCTTCAATATATAGTGTTGTAGATAAATCCTATAGATCATCTTATTTGACTTGATGAATCCTCATATTCACCAAAGTATGCATGTACATTCATATTATTAGGGAACATTTTCTTATGAGGAAGGAAGTGAAATCTGCATACGTACCCAAACATTCTAAAAATAGCTTCATTGTTGAAGAATGATAAGTGTCCAAATATTTAGGGATACTTTTTCACCAACTAATGTTAGATACCATAGTTCTAAATATGTATTAATATTAACTTTTTCCTCAAGATTTTTTTGAAGACTTCAAGAAATCCATATGTTTCGATGTATGCTTGGTAGAGCCATTATGATTATATATAGTAATATACCCATGATCTACCTAGGATGTGATGTCTCGAGATTTAATTTCCTTATATCCTAGTCCTTGCTAATTTTTGTTTTCATTCAGTTAGATTAGGTTCTTTATTCCTTGCTCACTTTTGTCTAAATATTTTCTTTTATACCCTAATTTTTATAAAAATATTAATCCAAATTCATATTGTTATAGGGTGAACAAATAAATAACAAAAGTAAAATTCATTATAACTAGCAACATCATTCATAGGTTCTTGTGAGAGGCTATAGGTACATATAATATAATTGCATCTAATAAATTTGTAAAAAAATGAATTCCTTACTCCATATTCTTTATGGTACATGTGCTTTTTATATATAATTTTTACATAAAACATTTATTGGATGAAATAAAATTTGTCAAACATACAATGAAGAAATTTATTTAATAAGGCTAATCATATACATCATTGCAATAGCTAATTGAAGAAATTTCTTCATCAAAAACTAAATTGATACATAATAATTAGTAAAGAAAATATTAATTGAAACCTACTTTAAAATACGAAGATACATATATTTTGATTTGATTGATTGAAAAAATAATTAACACTAGAAATTATAAAACACTTTATACTCAAAATAGGTCAGACACAAAACCAAGGGTGCATATATTATCAATGGTTATAGTTATAATTTTCCTACTCGATTATTATGGTTACATTTATTACTATGGAAATTGCCACCAACAAAAGTATTGCAAGATAGATAATTGTTTAAACATTTTGTACTTCAAATTAATTTTCAATTTTTAATGGTAAGATTATTGACATTAGTTGTGATTTATTTATATAAAGTTATTTGAGAAATACAACGACAAATGAAGGATTGTGCCTAATGGATACTTAATATAAATATAAGTTTTAAGTTTGTAAATGAAATCAATATTTAGTTTTGCATAACTAAATCAAGTTTCCATTCATTTTTCTTCAAAAATACAATTGCCTTGACAATACATAATCCATATACATGTGAACCATAAAAGGAAGAAGAGAAAGAATCTAAAAACCTCACAAATTCAATATCATGATTCACTATTTAAATTCATATTTAAACATAATACACTAAAACATTATTCATAGAAAAGATAAAAACTACAATTATTTTCAATGTATTGATATTTTGAATTTAAAACATGTCACTAAATTAAATAATCCTAAAATAAAAAAAATATTGTATTAATAATATTGAACACTTTTCTTCACAATTTTTACAATTGTAACTCTCTTATGTAAAGTAGTGAGATTGCATAACACTTTGACATTCAGTCTGAGTTGTTTGATAAGTTTTTTAGCTGATAATAAAATCTCAAACCCAACAAAAATATTCCACCTCTACGAGAATATTAATATAAATCAATAAATAAACACAAAACCCATACAATGTCGATGCCATCCTATAACTCATAATATGGGTGCTGCACATTCTACTTACTACACATAGCATAGGATCATATTTTGAGTGACCTAAAAAAACAACGCAGTCCAAATTTACATGAAGATATATTTGGATTAGTGCAGTTTACGTGGACCCAAACTAAGATGCCCACCTTGTCATTGATGAAGACTGTTGGAGTGAGTTAGATTATTGCATTCAAACAAAATGATTACTTCAGCTCTTCTAATAGTATTATTGCTAAATACTCTTAGAAGGGAATGTGTTATATTGATGGCGCAGAACTGATATTGTCATGCCTCAGAGGAATTTGAATATGGTCAGGGTTAATCCACCAGCAACGCCAGCACCTGAAATTATTGTGAGGTAAAATGGTGGTCATCCTTATGCATATTTTCACAAGCCATGTTTTAAAAGAACTATATATTAATGTTTCCGCCCCTTCCGTTTTTTATTTATTTCTAATATTTATTCTTGCAGGTGTTCGGATGAGAAATTTTAAACAAAGTACTATATAAAATCTCTGTTAAGCTTAGAGACCTCTTTAAAAAAATAAGTAGCTATGTGAGATAGTAGTCAGCTTACAAAATGATGTATTTCTATCTTCAACATGTTAACACGAGTGTTCTCTCCGCCGCAATATTTTCTTTTGGGGGATCATAGCCCCAAACGGGTGTACTATTTCAACCATCTCTACAATGGTGAAAACTCTTTGCAGTTTACTTTTTGGAATCAATATAAAATGAAGTATTTATGTCTGTTGGCCTATTCATACTTAATTAGAAAGTGTGAAATATAGATTGAGAAACCATGACTATATAAATGGGAATAATCTTGGGAGTGACTTAATGCATTAAAAATTGAGTGAAAGTCATGGGAAGGCTTTAAAATCAATTTTAAAAGATTAACTTGAGTTGACTTGTATACAACATATATCTTTGAAACAAGATTAGTGTAAAGTTGGGTTGTCTTAATAGTATTGTCTTTCTCTTTCTAATGTCACGATGGAAGTGGTCCTCTTATCAACACAATAGTTGATTGATTGCAGGATATCCGCTTGCTCATGCTTTCCCTTTCCTCTTTCATGGCTTCAAAACCCTATTTTTTTTTTTTTTGTAAATATACCTCTAAAGATATGCATTATACCCAAGTTAGTATGCCTCTTTAGTGCATCTTCAAATTTCTTAGGTACAACTCTAAACATCCTCAATAAAAATTAATCCCACATTGGTTGGTTGGCTTGGTCTGTGATAACATATAAACACCAATATATCATTATCCTTATGCAAATAGAGGTGATGCCACAATGGAAGTGTCCCTCTTACTAACATATGGTAAATTGGTCGGTAGATGAGCATGCTTTCTTGCTCGGCCTTCCCGTCTTCTCCTATGTGGTTTAAAAAATCCCCCAAAAATATTATAGAAAATTGCCTCTAAATACATGCCTTACTACCCAAGTTGGACATTCCTCTTTAGTGCATGTTACAATTGCTTCTTTGATTATGAAAATCCTCACTCAATAATAATTAATCCCACAATGGTTGGTTGAATTGGTGCATAATAACATATAAAACCCAATATATCATGATCATATGTCAATAGAGGTGTCACCACAATGGAAGTGGCCCTCTTACTAACATAATGGTTGATTGCTAATGGGATGAGCACGTTTTCTTTCTCGACATTCCCCTCGACTCCTAGGTGGATTAAAAAATCTCAAAAATAAATCATATGAAATTACCTCTAAATACATGCCTTTGCTATACCCAAGTTGGACATGCCTATTTATTACATTTTGAAATTGCTTCTATGACTCTAATTTTTTTCACTCAATAAAAAATTATCCTACATTAAATGGTTGGCTTACTCTAGATAACATATAAACCACAATATATCATGATATTTATACAGGTAAAAGTAACACAACAATGGAAGTGGCCCTCTAACTAACATAATGGTTTATTGGTCGGAGGGTGAGTATGTTTGCTTTCTCTTCCTTGACCTCTCCTCCTCTATGGCATTGGAAATCCTAAAAATAAACTATGTGAAATTGTCTCTAAATGCATGCTTTACTAACAATCTAAAGTCCTTGCTCAATAAAAATTAATCCCAAGTTGGTTGGTTGGCATGGTTCATGGTAACATATAAACCCCAATACATCATGATCCATATGTCAATGGATTTGGGCATCTTACCAACATAATGGTTGATTGGTTGCAGTATGAGAATGTTTTCTTACTCAAACTTCCCTTCTCCACTTATGTGGCTTCAAAAATCCCAAAAAAATCATGTCAACTTGCCTCTAAATACATGCCTTACTACCCAAGTCAAATATGCCTCTTCAGTGCATCTTGTAATTGCTTCTATGACTCTTTAAATCCTCTCTCAATAAAAATGAATCCCACATTGATTGGTTGGTTTGGGCTGCAATAACATATAAAGCCCAATATATCATGATCATTATGCTAATAGAGGTGACACCATAATGGAAGAGGCCCTCTTACTAGCATAATGGTTGACTTTCCGTGGGATGAGTATGCCTTCCCATCTTGTCCTATGTGGCTTCAAAAAATCCCAAAGGAAATCTTGTTAAATTACCTCTAAATAGATGCCTTACTATCCATTTCAGATATACCTCTTCAATGCATCCTAGTTACTTCTACAACTTTAAACATCCTCACTCAATAAAAATGAATCCCACATTGGTTGGTTGGCTTAATCCATGGTAACATATATACCACATCATATCTATTTACGCCTAAATAAATTGAGGGTTCAATAAGAGTTTTTACTTGTTAATAGTGTAGACACCTATAATTACGCCCGAGCAATTTAAATACTTAAATTGTGCTAATTATCTCCTTTCCTACAAATTGATGACATATTGTCAATAACACTCATCTTCTCTTCCATTTTCGTTAATTGATTACATTATGCTAATTAATTAAGTCACCTATCCAACACATACCCTAATTAATGACCCTTCATTAATCAACACCTTCTATCTAGTCTAATTAATTATTATTAATTAATTAGCCTCCCTTCTCATTAAATCAATAAATCACTATTTAATTGGTTTAATTCCCTCCTAATGGTCCAAATCACACTAAAATCCATCTAAAAGCTTATAAAAGCTTGCACATGTATTAATTAATCATCTTGATTAATTAATACACCCCCTTTATCCACATGAGCCACTAAAGGACAAACTAAACCCTCCTAAAGTTAACTCAACCCCATCTAAACCCCCCTTATCCATAACTAACTCTACATCTCCATTAGTCCCACATTCATGAGGATGTGTTGAATCCTTTATCCTTTGGGCTATATAAACAACCCTCCCTCTACTTCTACACCTACACCTAAATCTCTCAAGAGACAAAAGAAAGCACATAGTTTCATACTAATAGCCTTTTGTCATTCTTGAGCCCTCCATCCTCCATTCTTGAAGAGCTAAGCCTCACACCCAAGCATCCATTGAAGGATCAAAGCAAGCAAATATAATTTGATTGCCATTGAACTACTTAGGTTCATTTTAATGTTAAATTAGGCAATTAAGGAGAATAGAGTTCATTAATTTACATTATGTTTTGATCATTTCAAAGTTATAATGTTGAGGGTAGGACTTGCTTATTTCTTCATCATGATGGTGCACATTTCTCATTTCTAGCTAGGTTAGGAAGCTATTTCTAGGTGGTAGTTTCTTGCTTTAAATTTAGCTAAATTGTAGAAATACTTGTACACAAATAGGTGCAAGAATGTTACAGCAAAATATTCTTAATTAGTTAATCCACATTAGTCATACAACTCAAAATATAGCTATTAATATCGTAAATAATGATAGAATGATGTGAAAATTGTGTAATACATGAGAAGAGATGGGTAATTGGCTTATCAAGGAGGTATAAACGTAATCTAGATGAGAGAATCATATACATATTGGTGCTAAAAAAATCCAGACACTCCACTAGATCCCCTTGCCAGTGAGAGAAAACACCATATAACTCTCCTGGTGTATGTGCAATTGTGTATGAAAATCTAATTCATTCCCCTATCGTTCCTTTGTGTCTCTTGATACAACGAGTACCAACCATAACTATAGAAAAAATAAAGATGTACCCTATATAGTATCAATATAATGTAATTTAATTCAGATGCTAAACTGATTACCTTAAGACCTTTGGAAATGATTTTTGTGACTTTCTCTTGCTATGACATAACTTTACGATCTTTGGAGGATTTGTAATTGAGGAAGCTAGACTCTTAAACATGGTTTGAGTGCTTCAAAACTATGTAGTGGATTCTATATAATATGTGCAGATGCTTTAGCAATATTTAGGAGAGCCTTGAATGCTTTTGGATTTTAATTTGCAATGTATGATCTTGACAATGTCAGCTAAGTTCAAATGGTGAATTAGACTTGCTTATATATGATTTTGTAGTTTAGGTATCGTATTCAAGTTGACCTAATGGATATGAAATAATCCATAAAATATATTTAAACTGAGAAAAAGAAGATAAAGAGTAAGAAATGGGATTCATACAAGTCATTATAGACCATAGTATGACTTGGTCCCACAATGTATGATTCCTTGTAGGAAGATAATGATGAATTAGCAATATTCCAAGAAATATGCCTAGGAGTGAAGTACAACTTTAGATAATTTCAACCAACGTAGTGTGCAGAGACTAGCAAGTCATGTATGAGAGATAAGGATGTGTCAATTGGGCTTAGAATGTGAATGTAGGTCATAGTATATGAACAAAACCAAAATTTTCATTACCAAATTATAAGTTGCCACATTCAGGTGTCTACAATAACATTGTCCTTATGCTAATAGAGGTGATGCCACAATGGAAGTGGCCCTCTTACTAACACAACCGTTGATTGGTTTCAGAATGAGTACATGTTTTCTTAATTCGACACTCCCCCTCTCCTCTATGGTTTCAAAAGTCTAAAAAAATATTGTAATATTATCTCTAAATACATTCCTTCTACCGAAGTTGGATATTCCTCTTTAGTGCTTCTCGGAAATACATTTATGAGTCTAAAAATACGGCCACTTCCATTGTGGTGCCATCTCTATTGTTTTTATGATTTTTTCGAGTGTTTGGGTTATATTTTGCATGCCACCAGTTCCAATTTCAAAGCAGGATACTCATATATACACAAATTCACTAATAGGTCTAACACATCCACAAGAAAAGAGAAACTAGGCCAATAAAAGGGATAACAAGGGCATTACGATAGTTAAATTATTTCAAGCACTCAATATTATGATATGTAGAGCTAAAGTGTGCAACACACTTCTACTATTTATATTGTATTAGTTATTATAGGGGACATAGATCTTGCATTATTCATAATTAAGCTTCCACTAGGTACGAGAACCACATTCAAGTTTGTTATCTATGTCTTTAAAAAAAACTATGTGATTGCTTCCTTATGAGGGACCAAGAAAATATGACCACACTCCATTAAAAACTAGTACTATATCACCATAATATGCTCTTATGCCGTTCCCACATATGACATGGTGTTCTTATTATACTTTATATGTTTGAATTTGTTTTCTTTGGTATTATGGATTTTTTTCAAAGATATTTTATAATACAGCTTCCTTCTATATTTGACTATTCATTAGCTTAAATATTTATCAAAATACAAGAATCATAGCACATGATTTTGTTTATTCACTATTTTTGTGAACATGTAATCCTATTTACATCAAATCAACTTTCTTAAACTCCTTTGTTTGATACAATTTAAAATAAAAGACACAGATATGTGAAGGTACCTCATAGCATTGCACTTTGGAGATATCAACAAATATCAAATGTTAGAGATAACGAAAAATATTAAATCCCGTCATTTATATTTTCAATATTATTTATGTTCCCTTTAATAAAGTGAAGCCTTGTGATATGTGTATCATCATAACCCGTGCCATCTTAAGTGGAAGTTGTTTGTGAAAAAAACTCGTTATCGGCTTCCACATTTTACATCCAATTGGACATGGATGTAAAATGTGGAGGAACATCAAGGCACATAAAATTTTTAACACTATTATTCAATATGTTAAATGCAAAGAACAATATTGAGGAACCACATCGATCATGCGGAGCATCGGTTCATAGGTAATCCGTATCAACCAAAACATTTCTTAATAGGTTGAGTCAATTGTTTGCATTCTTTCTACATTTTGTGTTGTTGGTGGTTTGTGTAGTAAGGTAATGTATCAATGTTGATGGGTTTTGGAGTATCGTGTTGCATTAGGTGGAGTGCAAGCATAGTGCACAATGTTAGTATGTTGGGGGATGAGTATGTTTTCTTGCTTGGAATTCCCCTCTCTTCCTATGTGGCTTCAAAGATTCTTTTTTTTTTGTAAAATTTCCTTTAAATACATGCCTTACTACCCATGTTGGAATTGCTTCTACAATTGTAAAATTTTTTTAGTAAAAGTTATTCCCACTTTAGTTGGTTGGATTGGTCCACAATAACATATAAAATATATCATATCCTTATAACAATAAGAGGTGAAAAAACAACAGTGACCCTCTTAATAAAATAATGGTTGATTTCTTATGGGATGAGTACATTTTAATGCTTGGCCATCCTCTCTACTCCTAGGTGGCTTAAAAAATCCCAAAAATAAATATGATAAAATTACCTCTAAATACATGCCTTCGAACCCAAGTTGGACATGCCTGTTCATGTATCTTGGAATTTATTCTATGACTCTAAAACTCCTCGCTCAATAAAAATTAATCCCACATTAGTTGGTTGGCTTAATTTGTGATAACATATAAACCCCAATATATCACAATCCTTATGCCAATAGAAGTGATGCCACAATGGAAGTGTCCCTCTTACTAATATAATGGTTGATTGGTTGAAGGATGAGAATGTTTTCTTTCTTGGCCTTTCCCTCTACTCCTTTATGGCATTGAAAATTCTTAAAATAGATCTTGTGAAATTTCCTCTAAATGCATGTTTCATTAAAAAATTAGATCCTCCACTGTGGCATTGAACATTTTAAAAATAAATCATGTGAATTTACCTCTAAATGCATGATTCACTAAACAATTTGGATATACCTCTTTAGTGCATCTTGGAATTCCTTCTATGAATAAAATAATCCTCACACAATAAAAACTAATCCCACTTTGGTTGGTTGGTTTGGTTTGTGGTAACACAAAAAACCTCAACACATCCGATCCATATTTCATTAGAAGAGACACCACAATCAAAGTGGGCCTCTTACTAGCATAATGGTTGGTTGATTTTGGCACGAGAATGTTTTCCTACTCAACCTTCCCTTCTCCTCCACAGTGGCTTCAAAAATATCAAAAAAAATCATGTAAAATTTCCTCTAAATACATTCCTTACTACCCAAGTTATATATTAATTACTTCTACAACTCTTAAAGTCCTCTCTAAATAAAAATTAATCCCATATTGGCTGGTCTAAGACTTGACAATAGCCTTTGTTGTTACAATGGTAATATGTCTAGTGCCATGATAGTAATAGGGAATTGATGATATATTAAATTTATTAAAAATTCATATTCTACATAAGGATTAGAGTTGAGTATGTTTTGGGAATTACAAATATGACTCCAAAATGATACCATTGGAACAATTACATACACAATCACATGTTTTCAAGAAACCAAAGGTTTTTTAATAATTATTAACAATATTAAATGAATAACTTAGGGATTGGAATCAATAAAATAGAGACTAGTTTGTTTTCGATAAATCACATAAAATAGAGACTTCTATTATGATTATTATTAAGTCACATATGAGGAGAGGGAAGGCCAAGCAAGGAAACATACTTATTCTACAACCAAACAATTAGTATGTTAATAAGAGGGCCACTTCCATTGTGACGTCACCCCTATTGGCATAAGAATCATGATATATTGGGAATTATATAACACAATCGACCGATCTAATCAACTAATGTGGAATTAATTTCTTTGAATGAATGAGGATTTTTAGAGAATATAGAAGTATTTCCAAGTTGCACTAAAGAGACATATCTAACTTGGGTAGTAAGGCATGTATTTAGAGAAAATTTATATAAAATTTATTTATTTTGACTATGAAGCCATAGACGAGAAAAGGGAAGACTGAGAAAAAGTAACTTTCGTATATAATTATAACATAAAATAGGTGTAACATTTCTTTCAACAATGGGCCATTAATATGTTTTGAAAAAATATTGTTATTTTATTAATAATATTTAAAGTTTTTAAATTTGTGAGACTCATATAATATGTGTCAAAAATTATTCTTAATATACCATGTTTCCTCTTCTGCAATATTTTCTATTCATGTTTATAGTTTTTATTAAATCAATGTTTGTTATTAAAACAATATAATAATGTAATTACATAATCTCAATTAGAGTAATTACGATTATCCTCTATTTTTGACCACATCCCATGTTTGAATGATAATTGGTACCATGAATAGTCATGCAGAACAATGCATCTATTTTTTTCATTTATGGTTGGAAGGAAGAATGATGGTATATAGGATATAGATCATTGATCTAAATGTAAAAACGTTTTCCATATGTCCTTTATGCAATCTGCACCCCTTTCTCCTTTGAACAATTTGCATAAATGACATGTAGTCCATATGTGACTTACCAAAAGAAAGGAGAGGACCATAGATGGTATAAGAGGGATTTGAGATGCTGGGGATTTCAATTAGGTTGACGATCTCCCTTTTCTTGAGATATTATATCCCCTTAAATCCACTCTCATTGTGCATTCCTCCCACCACACGTGATAGGCTTCATTTTAAATATAATCCAAATGCAAATTCTTAATCATTTTTCCAAAGAAATTTATTGCCTTTATTATTTCGAATGCCAAAAACGTTGTTGCTTATTTCATTGAAAAATAGACATGATCACAAGAAACAAAAGTAGTGTGGAATCAAATAATCATGTAAATTTCTTGTAAATCATCTTACTCTTCAATTTCACATGACAAACCATCCGTCATTGCCATTTTAAGTTCCCAGGAAAATTCTTGGCCAAGAGGGAGGTGAAAAATCCATGAGTTCCATCGAGAAATGAGAAAACAATAATAATAATAATGGAATATCATGCATGTTCAAATGCTTGTGATAAATTTACAACTATAAAAAAATAGGGAATATTAGGCATTGAGAGTTGTGCATGACAACAAATTAATTTTGGACTTATTTCGAAAGTATGTTAAGAGGATCACCTACTTTCCCCCAACATTTTCCCTTTTCCTATAATTATCCTCCCTCTATCTCCTTCATCATCATCCCACTTCATCATGAAATGCTTCTCATTTACTTCTCCTTATCAATGTAACTATTGCATGACCACTCATAAGCATTTACTAGTAGGAGGAAAATGAATTCAACAAGGCCGATAATAAATAGAATATAGAGCATTGATGGTTGAGTTACATATGATTTTATATACATATATCATACCTTCAAATATGTATATTAACTTCAACTTTACTTTATTCAAAATTATAATGAGAGCTAGGTTTGGAATTTCAAATTATCTATTCTTGTTAAATAAAAGTTTATTGATGGCCTAGCTCTTTTAGATGACTGTAAATTTCATTTTTTCTATACCTATTTTTATGATTTCTAAATACTTAAATACAAATAAGTTGTATATTTTCTTACTCGCATTTATAGAGTATTTATAAAATTATACAGTTTTCTAAAATTTTACTCCATTATTTTCTATGGTTACCTAAATATTTTACTTAAAATATACAATTAAAATCACAAAAATTCCCACAACATTTCAGTTTCTAAGACTGACGGGAGTTATGATCATTCTATTTATTAAGATATTTATTATATTCATTTTGAATATATTTAATGTATCGATAAAAATATGAAACACCTTATATTGCCGATGCATTCAAGTTCTATCGATGTATTTGGGGGTCCCAGAAAGTGGTCAACATATTTATGTGAGATTTAGTTTCCTTCATTAATGTCTTCCACTATCTACTTACATTGGCATCACCCAAGTTACAGTTGGCACAGCTGGGAAGAGAAATAAAAATAAAAAACAACTTTTAGTGTGAGTTGCTCGGTTACTAAGGAAAAATATAGTTTTTAGGAAAACCGTTCACGATTCATGGTGGTTTTGACCATTAAATGCCACATCATTTATCATTAGTTTTTTGATTGAAAACATTTCTCATTAATTGGTTTGTTGGATACAAAAAATTTAAAAGGATTTTGACCTGCGCTTGGTACTTAACATTCTCATCAAAATAGAAACACTATTTTTATCTGATCAACTACTATATTAATTGTTTTAAATAATGATTTTGATTATATGTGTAAGGTGTGTAATCATATTTTGGGCTGAGCGTGAACTTACCGTGCACGTTTGTACCGGAAAGTTCAAAAGATTTGAATCCCGCACCGCCTTTTCAACTACTAAGCTTTGACCGACCAATCCATGACACAAAAAAGTGTTAAATATGAATCCCGATCGCACCTATTTTGACTCGCACCGAAATCCATGCGATGGGAACATGTCACAAGTTAGGGGCTTTCCACTATGATTGTCATGGTTTTATGCATTTCCAGTGCTAAATGTTGGCATGTTGATGCATAGGTGTTGTCATTGATGCAAAACCTCATTAATGAAAAAGTGGATGATGGAGTAGGGTCAGATGATGCTCATAGTGATGATGACATGGAGATTCAGGTATGTTCATGGTTGCTCATGTTGATTCAGTGAGGATGGCTTGTTCTTGCAAGATTATTCAGGTGACCTAGCTAGCCTAGGTGATGTTGCATGATGGTAGGTGCTTCTTGATTGCTTAAAAATCATGTTGACATGATTGAGAGAATTATTAGATAGTTATTGGGTAATCATATGAGCCTCAAGGTACAAATACAAGTTGGTGACTATGTTTCAAGTGCTCATTTGGATCAGGTATGGATGCTAGGATGTATGAGATTGAGATATGGAGCTATATGAGATCATGCATGCATGTAGGAAGGTGTATCATGATTTACCAGTTATGTTAGGACAATTTGGAGTGCTTTCATGATGTGTTTTGAAGTTCTTTCAGTTGACCCTAGCTTCTACAGTGTAAAACCCTAAGGGGAAGCTATGTAAGTCTCAGTGACTGGAAACATTGAGAGATATTTGTGACATGGTGATGATTGGATATGTTAGTAGGGTGTTTCATGATGTTGTGGGAAAACTTTCAGGTTTCCATGATGAGTATTTTGCATGATACATCAGTTTTGGTGAAACATGGTACTTAGTAGTGTGTTTTCTAGCTCAATTTGGACCTTCTGATGCTCACCCTGAATTATGTGCTTTGCATGGGACCTTGTGGATTTCAAAGATGTTTCTATATTGATTTTATAAGGTTTCAAAAAATAATAAGGTCATTTAATTTTCTGGTTTTTATGAACAATCAGTAAAGAAGGCAAGTTGGTTTTTGTTATCACCTGATTTTGACTTCACAAAATTAATAACGTAAAATTTTGAATTTTTCAAAACATATTCTTTCACTTGATTTCTCATCCCCATCATGATTGTATTGTTCCTCCGATCATTCCGGTCTTCGCGTTTTGTCCATTTCAAAGTAGAAATCCTCTCGTCGGGTCACAAACTATGTTAATAACTAATTAATTATTAATTAATTAATTTATTACCCTTTATTTGATAAAATCAATTTTATTTATTTTTGGATTTTTAATTAAATAAATATAAATATAATAATTATTAAAATTCAATCGACAAATTTTTATTTATTGCCAGGGGGAAAGTAAGCTTCACTTCCAATTGTTGGGGATGTCAAATTGGCTTCCCGTACCTGGATTTCCCCTTTCCTGGAAAATACTTCTTATTTTCCCACTTGTGGGATTTCTTCGATGCCAACCCAACCGGATGGTAGACTGACAAAAATCTCCCAATCTCCCACATGGGGAAATAAATGGGAATTGCTAGCCTGCTTTGCCATTGCAACTGGCAAACGAACAAGTTTTTCCCCATCTTTCCCTAGCAATTAATGCCTACTACGAAAGAAAGGGAAAATTGGTTATTCAAACAGAAATAAGAAACAATATCGAAGATTCTTTAATCCTCATAACCATTTCTCCATCAAACTTGTTGGAAAAAGTCATGTGAAGAAGCTTTGAAGCTTTTAATTGTTTCCTAGAAATATTTTTATCAAATCCCTTAAAAAAACCAATTTACTGTGAATGTCATTGTGAAGGAGGAATACGCATTGCAAAATAAAATTAGTTCATGCTCACCAAGTGATAATCCTATGTAGGAGGAAGGAGGTAAATTCCAATCACAAGTAGTTGTCAAAAACCAGTACGCTACCCATGCATTGATCAAAAGTCCGCAAGGAAGGAGGAAAGCCCAAAACCACACATTTACCTGGTAAAATTCAACGCATGCATAGGAATACAAGAATCCACGCTAAAAAAAGAAAAATTCCAAATTTGAACGCATTTGCAAATCGAGACAAGGATAGTTTTCAACGCAGGTTTTAACAGTCGAAAACACCACACATTGGTAAAATAGAAGGCAAAGCGTAAATATTAAAATCCACACCAAGCTAAGATAGCTTGTCCACGTGTGAGGAGGAGGCAACAATAGCTCATAGAACCAAACAAAAGACCACGCATTGGTCCAAATTGAAGCTACCTACACACAACCATGATAGAGGAGATCTATTTCCATGCAACCAAATCCATAATACGCCACGTAAGGAGAAGAAAAATTAGATTTGTTCACACACCTATCAAAGTATAGGCAATCCAAATTAAAAAAATAAATCATCCACCTAGCCATCAAAAGGAGAATAGTCCAAGAAAAGTTGATTTCACGCATAAGTATAGAGTAAAGGCAAAAATTACTACTAATTTTTCCAATGCACCAGCCAAAGGCCCATTCTCCATGCCAAGTTAATTTTTTTTTTTAAGGTTGTCCAAAAAGAAGACAAGAGGTTCAACGCCTAACATCATAGTAGGTCTACGCCAAGGTAATAGAAGGCAGAAATCTCACGTTCCAAGAAAACAGTTCACGCCAAAACAAGACTGCCACGCGTGCATGCAATAAAAAAAGTTAAGTTTTTAGGCACGTGTTTAAACATTTTTCCACGCAAAAGAAAGAGCCAGTTGCTCACGTGGGAAGAGAAAGGAATATTTTCATGTTTGCAATACAAAAGAAGCACACATGAGCTCTCTAGGCAAGGAAAAGATCACGCAAGCTATATAAAATATAGCAATTGTTCACGTTGAAGGAAAAAGCCAAAAATAAACAAATTTCAACGTATACATAGCCAAAGGAGATCTCCCACACATTAGCCAAGAAAGAAATCTCATAAAGACCAAACTCACGCTGAAAAGGAGAAGTGGATTCAACAAAAAAAAATGCAATTCTCCCATGCCGTTCCTGTGCATTTTTGCGGTTCGCGTGCATTCACCAGGCAGTGTGAAAGGAAAATACAACACATCATCATGAGGAAGATTGCTCACGCCAAAAGAAGAACCCACCCAGTCTAAAAATACCGTGTTTATGTAATACATAAATAAAATAAAATTAATGAAGAAAACAATAGATGCAAAGCGAAGGATACCGCGGGTTGTATCTTTTGAAGTAATTGACTTTGGAGATTGATATCTCGAACCGAGTGATTGTAGTGAACAACGGTTTGGTTCATGAATTATTTCCATTTTCATTTAGTCATTTTAAAAATTTCAAATTCACAGAACCTCATTTGATATTTTTCATGAACCCAATAAAAATTAGTTTGCTTGATTTTGCCGTGCGCACAATTTCAGCTCAGGCGGAAGACCTACTTTGAGAATCCATATCTCGAGCTCGGATAATCATAAAGAGGATTGGTTTGGTTCATTGAATTCTTCCAAAATTCATGCACTTATTTGATAAAATTAAAATGTACAACACTTCATTTGATATTTTTCACGGAGTCAAATAAAATGCAATTTGCATGATTTCATTTGCACGCAATTTTCAGCCTATCAAGGTAACTCACTTTGAGAGTTGATAGTTTGAAATCTGATGATCTTCAAGAGAAAATAATTATTTTTTGGATTATTCCCACCTTCATATGATCCCTTTCCAAGTTGTAGATGCCCTGGGTGACATTTGGTATTTTTTTCCCAAGCTAAAATCAAATAGATTTTCACAGCTTTTTCACTTGCATTTTCCTAGCAATTTCATAAGAGTCAACTTTGATCTTTAATATTTGAATGAAGAATTTTATTGGGAAAAAAACTATGACACACAAACTTTGGTACCTTAATAAAATCCCTCATCCATTGATAACTTTTCATAACACGATTTTTTATTTTTCCTAGACAATTTCGAGAGGATTTGTGCAGTTTTGTAAGAAGGAAATAATACCTTGAAATCATGCTTCTCATCACAATCATGTCATAGACTCCAAACAAAAAAATGTTTCGGTATAGGTTCCAAGACATTCTACCCACCTCGACGCTCCATTCAGAGTATGAGAACATCGCCAATACCAACTTAGGGCACGTCTACGTAGGTCGATCTGTGATCACATATCAACTGAAGGCAACTCACAATTTTTATGACGCTTGTTCTGAATTGGTCATCACTTGCATGCATGCACCATGACACCTGCATAGTATGAAGATTTAACTCTAATGGCCCCAAAGCGGAAGCAACCTCTGACTTCCTCATTATGCGGTATAGGTCGTAGCTATTGGTAGAGGTCTTTTCAAAATCAAAAGTCATGGTTATTAGCACCGATCGATAATGGGAGAAGATTGTCTACATAAATTATCTTCACTTGATCATTGTGGCAGATCTATTCATCAAAAAACCGATACTAATGACAAGTGTGGTTGTGCGGATCATCAAGTAAGACCACATCATTCAAGCATGTCCCTGTCAGTGCTTAGTTAGCAGTGGGCACGATACTTCATTAGCCAGTCCTAAAGTTGGAGCGTTCTCAAATTGGATGATCATGAGCAGATAAAAATGGAAACACTTTGCGATGGTTAAAAAGATGAAAGACATAACTCTAGGTAGTGAATTACAATCTCGACTCTTGGAAGAGCCTCTCAATGGCAAAAGATCAGGAGTTGGATTCTGATAAGCCAAGGTGGCGTAACAACTATGGTCTCGCGAAAAATGAAGAATTCACCGTGGAAAGGTATTTAGAGCATGTGCAGAATTGTGTGTAATTGTGAGTGTAAATGTGAATAAAGAAAAAATTGCTCACACCAAGATGATTCTCAAATGGAGAGGTGGATGAATTACTCAAGTTTTAAGCTCGACTCTCTTGTCAATTGGAGTATTGCGGAGCATGGTCAATGAGTTCATTCTTGTACGAATGGGATAGGTAGACTCTTGGCACAATGGATAAGACATTCGATCCTAGGTGTCTTGATATAGGAGGCGCATTGCTGAATAATATGTCTATGTGTGTGTCCAAGTCATTTAAGTGGGGTCCACATGTACCCATTATTTTTTGTTATAAAGTGGTGTTATTAAACTCACTTTTGGAAAAATTTTGATAACTTAAGTGGTTTCTATTTTTAGTCACTTTTTAAAAATTGGTTGAAAAAGTCAAAGTCACTTAAAATTCCCTATTTAATGTTCATGTAAAACCCTAACTACTTTGTAACCAACTTTTGGGTTATAAAGGGAAGCCAGAGGCTCATTTGTAAGGGTGACTTTGAGAGAAGAGATGAAAATACTTTTGTGTGCAAGCTTTGTTTCAAGAAAGAAAATTTGTGTTCTTTTGTTAAGACATTTGAGAGTTAATGAAATATGAACTTTGTGTCTCATTCATTATCTCTTGTAGCATTTGATGTTCTTATGTTCATTAGATGTTAGATGTTTGAATATTGCATGCAAATATTGTCTTTGATCTTATTGTCAATGTTATTAATACGTTGTTCTAGTTCACAATGAACAAGCTCTGATTATCTAATTGTTCATGTGTGTTCCCTTTTATTTATTCTTATTTAGCTGATTCAAACTCCACTTTATTTGAGTTAGTTATTCATCGTTCTTCCTCGTGTGCAATATTAGGCTACGCTTTTACCTAACTCTTGCACGTTCCTTCCATCCATTCCTTTCCATTCCTTTCCTTCATTACATTCCATCTCCCTCATTCAATTTTATTTCCATTGATGTTCTAAAACACCCCCCACATATAATTTTGAATGTATAGGTGTAAATATAGTTTTGGTTTTCAATAAAGGCACCCTCACCTTCATTGAGGAGGGACTTTGTTCCCACACTATTGCATGTCATTTGCATGTGTGCAAATATATATGCTAACAATTTATGGTGACTCTGCTGGGGATTCAAGAATCGTTAACCCAATGCTTGGTTAAATCTTTATGACTATCCCCTCTTCACAGCTCCAGCCACAACCAACTCTTGTGCTCGATGAATATTTTCAAGGAGACATTCACGCCAACCTTCGAACAATAGCTTGGGAAAATTGCGAAAGATTTCAGCAATTTGTGGTTGTTGATAGAGCCGTTAACATAGAAATCTACATTGAAGACCTTAGAAGAAGAGTACCCGTACTTGTGACCAGAAGATTGCCTGGACACGTGTTGATCGTTGTTCACCGACGCGGCCCTCTTCCACCAAGGAAATAATCTATATGATTATTACAGGTAATCCACCTATCTTGCAACACAATCTTGTTTTTGTAGATACTCAAGAATAAATATCATCCAATTTGAGGAAAGTTATTTGGGAAAATCACATGAGTAACTATCATTTTCATCTCGCCGCATCAGTACTAAATAATGAAGAATATCAAGCTGCGAGAGTTGTCGAGTCATTCAAAGCGTAAAGAGATCAAGAAAGAGAGTGAAGAGAAATGGAAAGAGCTGATCCAAACATGTCAGTGATCCTTTCGTAGTAAATATTTAAAACTAGCAGGAAAGAGGTTTACACGAGGAGAAAAAGCTAAAGGTCAATCAGATCACGTTTTTGAATTTCAAGGAAAGTTTGGTTTCAAGTTATCTCCTCCAAGGAGGAACACACCACGTAGATCTGTAAACCTTGTATAAATTCGTGAAAGAGCAAGCAAGGAAGGAATCACTATAATTCAAGCACTTGTTCTTTCTCATGTTGTTTTTCCTTCGCATACCACCCTTCCCAAGATAGCAGATTAACGTACCATGGGGAAATGCCATAGGCACATTGGCCTTACCAACTTGACATGACCTCCCACAAAGATCGAGGAATATTCTTCCCAAGTTCGATGGAGATGTGAAGACATCACTAGATGACCACATTTCCACCTTCTTTGCTACATGTGTAGTTTTGTCAGTGGAATATGAAGATGTTGCTATTCATCTCTTCATTGAAACATTGCATGATGTTTCCACATATTGGTTTCATCATCTACCAAATGGATGCATTACAAATTGGAATGATATGAAAACTAAGTTTGAAGACCAATTCAAGATGGCAGAAGATGAACATGCCCTTCTTGCCCAACTATCTCAGGAAAAGAAAGAGCCAACAAAACCCATGAGGAATTTCATGGCTAAATTCAACAAAATGGTGAAAAAAGTTCCTGCCAGGATTTACCCAAATGCCGTGGACAAAAATATTTCTTTATTAACACACAACAACCAGAAGTGTGCTATCAACTGAGAAGGGCTAGAGTGGCTACTTTGTAACTTTCTCAATCCTTGGCCATAGAAATTGAGGATGACTTAATCATGGTGGGAAAATTCAAGAAAAATTCCCTCAAGGGAAAGAGTCAGAAACCCCTAATGCTTCAGAGGCTATACTCACTAAGTTTTCTAATGATGTGCTAGCTTTGAAAAATAAAGTTGCTCAAAGTAGTAAACCTTCTCCTTACAAAGACATCCCAAGAAAAGGCTATGTTCCCAATAAATCTAGAATTGCAGGCACTCCGACAAGGCTTGCTATTGAAGCGGCTCCCACAACTAACTCAAAGTGTGATGTCATTGAAGAAAGTGATGATGAAATTGATGAAGAAGAGCCAGACTCTAAGACATATGAACCTGAAATCAAAGAGCCTGAAGGAGAGAGTAATAATCATTTCTTCAAGTACCATTCAAAAGAAGAAGATGAATATGAAGAAATTATAGAAGATATGAATAGTCAATCCTTCGTTGTCTTCACATGCTCTTAGAAAAAGGAGCAGAGTACCACTAAGGTGGAAGATAAAAAGAGCTCCAAGGAGGTTCCTAAAGAATCTAAAACTAAAGAAGCTTCCAAAGAATCCAAGACAAATGAGACTCCTAAAGAGTCCAAGGCAACTGAGGTTTCCAAGGTCAAAACTATCTTAAAGAAAGGAGGGCCTTTTTCAAGTCAATCAGTTGATAAATCAACTACGAAGAAAGTTTCTTCTTCCACATTAGTATCAACCAAGCCCAAAGAAAAGGTAAAAAGTGTGCCATCATCAAGTTCGAAAGAACTAGTATATGAGACATAAAGTACGGTCATTTTGCCCAAATTTGATATTATTGATCATATCAATAAAATAAATATTTCCATGTCACAAGCGGAGTACTTGAAGTCCAATTCGGATCAACTTGAGAAATTGGTCCAGTTTATCAAAGATGACTCTACTATTCATTCCTCTAAAGGAATTATGAAAACTCCTAAAGATGGGAAGACTCAAAATATTGTGGCATCCACTACACCTTCAAATGAAAATATTGAACCTTTATTTGTGTCCTTTCGATCAATGGATGAAAATTAAGTAATTATATTATAGATTCTGGAGCCTCGGATAATGTGATGCCTACGAAAGTAGCACATGCTCTTGGATTGAATTATACGAGAACATTCAGATCCTGTTACTCAATGGAGACAAGACAAGTTCCTCTGATTGGGTAGATTAAAGACGCTCAAATGGTTTTAGCTCAATTTCCTCAAAAGTGAGTCAAGGTAACCATTCTAGTTGCCAACATTCCTACTTCATATGGTATGTTGTTGAGCAGGAAATTTTGCAGAGATCTAGGTGGTGAGATTCAAATGGATTGGTCTCATGCTATGATCCCTATTCAGTGGAGAAATAAAGAAGCTAATGCCTCGAAACTCAGGAAAAGTTCACCGTAACAAAAATGATGACCCCGCGCACATGTCCTATTTCAAAACTCAAGTATGGGTAATTATATGATGACTGCATAGGTTCATGCACTTGAGGTCACTTGCCAAGATCCTAATGAAATATGGGCTCTTGAGTTTAATGGAAGTTGTTGCTCAACAGGTTCCGGTGCAGAGTGGTGCTCATATCTCCGAATGGTAAAATATTTCCTTTTTCTTACAAACTCCAATTTTCAAATACTAACAACACTACTAGAATATGAGGCATTAATCCTTGGCCTCAAGTTGTAGAAGAGAAAGGGATAAAAAAATTGAAAGTTTTCAGAGATGCAGAGTTGATCGTGAAACAAGTTAAAAATCAATTTCAAGTAAAGAATGATTGTTTGAGACACTTCAAAATGAAGTGTGGGACCCGATAGAAACCTTTAATGTTTTTTCCATAGAATCTATCCCTCGCGAAAAGAATGAAAAATAAAATTCTCTAGCAGTCTCAGCTTCATTGATGATTACTCATTCAAAGTTTAATTAAGATAAATACACCATTGACATGGTTTTTAGGCCAAGTGTTCCCGACAATGTAGAAAATTGGCAAGTATTCAATGACGATCAAAAAATTATTGCCTTCTTGGAAAATAGGGTTAACTTTGAACAGCTTGTACTTTGAAGGAAGTTATTCTATATTTCATGAATCGATGACCTCAACCATTCAAGAAGGAGTTGAGAACGAGGATCCCGACGATGGAATCGTTAAACTAAAAGGAAATAAAATTCCAAAAATATTGGTTTCACTTGAAGAAATTTTTGATAAGCACGACATGTTTATCAAAGAGAAAGAGTAGGTGGCCTACAAATTTTGCTTACTCGAGTAAGTTAACATTGGTACCAAGGAAAAACCTCACCTAATCAACATTGGTAAGTGTTTCTCACGAAGAGAGAAAGAAATTTGTAAGCCTCCTTACAAAATATTGAGACGTCTTGGCTTACTAATATAAAGATTTGAAGTCTTTCAAACCTAGGGAAATGGAGCATGCCATACCCTTGAAACCTAGTGTAACTCCATTCGTAAAGAAGAAAAGACAATATAATCCCAATATAGCAGGGGTAGTATTTAATGAGGTTCAAAAGATGTTAGAAACATGAATAGTGTTTCCTATTCGACATTAAACATGGATAGCTAATATTGTTCCGATTCGCAAGAAAAATTGGGAAATTAGGATTTACGTAGATTTCTGCAATCTTAATCAAGATTCCTTGAAGGATAACTATCCACTGCCGGTCATGGACCATATTTTGCAGGAAATAACTGAATCAGAGATGATATTCATGCTAGACATGGGTTCTCTGGTTATAATCAAATTGAAGTGGATAGGGAGGATCAACATAAAACTACGTTCACCACCCCTAGGGTACATTCGCATATAGAAGAATTCCTTTTGGTTTGATCAATGTCAACGCAACCTTTCAAAGGGCTACGGATATGGCACTCACATATTATAAATAAAATATCATCATGATATACCTAGATGAATTGACGGTGTTCTCAAAGAAGCGAGAAGATCACCTAAGAGATTTGGAGAAAATATTGCAAAGGTATAGACTTCATAAGATCTCCCTGAATCCAAAGAAGTCCATGTTCGGAGTTATGAAAGGAAACTCCTAGGTCATATTGTTTCTAAAGAAGGAACTAAAATTGATCCTGAGCGCGTTCAAGCTATCAAGAATCTTTTCTTTCCTACAAGTAAGCCTAGAGTCCACTCATTCTTTGGGAAGGTGAATTTTTTGAGAAGGTTTGTGCCAGATTTCACCGAGCTAACCAAAGAAATCACTGATATGATGAAAGGTAAAGAATCCTTCAAATGGTCAAAGGAAGGTAGAGAATCATTTGAACAAATCAAGGGTGCTATTGTAAAATCTCCTACATTGGTGTGTCCTGATTTTAAAAAGGATTTCATAATCTATTGCTATGCTTCGCCACACACGATCTCTGCCATCTTGACTCAACACAATCAAGAAGGAATCAAATCTCCTATTGCATTCATGAGTTTTGGATTCAAGAAACATGAACTCAATTACACTCCCCTTGAGAGGCATGTGTACGCGGTGGTGAGAGCCTTGAAATATTTTAGGTACTATGTGTTGAATTCACACACCAAAGTCTTAGTACAGACATTGCAATTAAATCAATGTTGACACAACAAGAACCAAGATATAAAAGAGGTAACTAGGTCTCCAAGATCTAGGACTATGATTTGGATATCAATCCTACCAAGTTAGTTTGAGGAAGAGGACTCTGCCAACTCATCGTAGAGAATGAGCCACGAGATGACTCTAAAGAAGAACTGGTTAAAGAAATTTTACCACTGGTAGTTTTCGTCAGTATCATAGACGAATGGTATTTAGATATAGCCTACTTTCTCACATATGGTGAATGTCTTGAGATTCGATGACTAAGGAAAAGAGAACTATCAAATTGAGAGTTGTCGAGTACGTTATTTAGGACAACACATTGTTCAAGAAAGGAATTAATGGCATGTTCCTCAGATGTGTCGATAAGGAACAACAACCCAGGTTGCTTGAAGCCTTTCACAATCATGCTTACGGTGGTCATTTCTCTGGACTAGTGACAACTCATAAAATTTTGTGAGCACATTATTACTAGCCCATTATGTTTCCCGATGCTCCGAAATGGGTAGTAAAATGTGAAGCTTGTCAACAATTTGTTAGAAGATCTAAATTGGTGGCTTTGCCTTTAAAGCCAATTGTCATTGAAGAACCCTTTCAACAATGAGGTTTAGATTTTGTCCAGGTTTTGAATCCTAATTCTAGTTCTGGTCATACTCATGTGTGATCACTGCAACTGACTACTTTACAAAGTGGGTAGAAGCTATACTGGTGAAACAAACATCTACTGCGGTAATTTGTGACTTCATCAAAGAGAATATATTGATTCATTATGGAATTCCACAAATTATCGTGACAGACAATGCCTCCAAATTTTCTTCTACAGAGATGATAGGTTTTTGTTATGGGTAAGGGATATCTTTGTCTCATTCATCATATTACTACCCTCAGAAGGAAACAAAGCAAGCAGAATCCAAGAAAAAACATCATTACTATCATGCATAAATTAGTCAAATAAAATCAAAGAAATTGGCACAAAAATTTATATGATGCATTGTGGGATGGCCGCATAACTCCTAAAAGGTAAATCAGGATGTCTCCATTCCAAATTTTGTATGGAGCTAATGCTCAAATTCCCTTCACATTGGAGTTACCAACATTACTATTTGCTCAAATAGTTGACGATAAATGCTTTGCCAATGTGTTGGATAAAAGGATCATGTTCCTAAGAAAACTTGAAGAACAAAGAAGTCAAGTAGAAAACGAGATTGAGGAACATCAATCCAAATTAAAGAGATTGTTTGACAAGAAAACTAAAGAGATGAAATTTCAAATCAATGGCTTAGTTCTTCTCTCGGGACAAGATACGTGAACCAAAAGGAAAGAACATGAAGTTTGATTCACTGTGGCTAAGCCCTTTCAAGATCAAGGCATTTTGTGGAGATAACACCTATTACTTGGCATAGCCCAATGGAACTCATTTGCCTTTACCCTACAATAGAAAATATCTCAAGCACTATCAAAATTGAAAACGGGTTGTCCCCCGTATGTACATAGGTAATTAGGATTTTGGTTTGTTTATTTTCCCTATTTTTTGGTTTCCTCTCTTTTGTCATCCCGTTTTTGTGCACCATCATTTTTGGGATCATGTTCATTAAATATTTGGGTTTGGGTCCATTGTTGTATCCATGAAGTCCTTGTCCCCAATTAGAGCCAGTTGTTATCAGCTAATTTTTACTTCACAAAATTAATAACGTAAAAATTTTTTTTTTTCAAAAGTATTCTTTCACTTGATTTCTCATCCCCATCGCGATCGTATTGTTCTTCTGATCATTCCAGTCTTCGTTTCATCCATTTCGGGTGAGAACTCCTCCGCCTTGGTCATATGTGTTAATAATTAATTAATTAATATTTAATTAATTTATTACCCTTTATTTGATAAAATAAATTTTATTGATTTTTGGGTTTTTAATTAAATAAATATTAATATAATAATTATTAAAAGTCAATTGACAATTTTTTATTTATTGCGGGGGGAAAGTAAGCTTCCGCTTCCAATTGTTGGGGATGCCAAATTGGCTTCCTGCACCGGATTTCCCCTTTCCTGGAAAATACTTTTTATTTTATCACTTTTGGGATTTCTTCTGCTAATTGTCAACCCAATCAGATGGAAAACTTGCAAAAAATATCCTAATCTCCCACATCGGGAAATAAATGGGAATTGCCATCCTGCTTTGCCATTGCAACTAGCAAACGAACAAGTTTTCCCCATCTTTCCGTGGTAATTAATGCCTACTACGAAAGAAAGGGAAAATTGGTTATTCAAATGGAAATAAGAAATGACTACAGAAGCTTCTTTAATCCTCATAACCATTTCTCCATCAAACTCGTTGGAAAAATTCATGTGAAGAAGCTTTGAAGCTTTTAATATTTATAACTTCTTATTTCCTCTGTAGAAGCGTTTCCAGAAATATTTTTATCACATCCCTAAAAAAATACCAATTTACTATGAACGCCATTGTGAAGGAGGAATACACATTGAAAAATAAAATCAGTTCATGCTCAGCCAAGTGATAATCCCACGTAGGAGGAAGAAGGTAAATTCCAATCACAGTAGTAGTTGTAAAAAAACGATCGTTGCCCATGCATTGATCGGAAGTCCGTAAGGAAGGAGGAAAGCCCAAAAGCCACACATTTACGGTAAAATTCAATAAATGTATAGGAAGACAAGAATCCATGCTAAAAAAAAAAGGAAAAAGTCCAAATTCCAACGCATTTGCAAATTGAGACAAGGAGAATTTTCAACGCAGGTTTTAGCAATCGAAAACACCACACATTGGTCAAATAGAAGGCAAAGCAGAAAGATTAAAATCCACACCAAGCCAAGATAGCTTGTCCACGCGTGAGGAGGAGGCAAAAATAGCTCATAGAACCAAGCAAAAGACCACACATTGGTCCAAATTGAAGCTGCCCACGCACAGCCATGATAGAGGAGATTTATTTCCATGCAGCCAAATCCAAAATAAGCCACGTAGGGAGAAGAAAAATCAGATTTGTTCACACAACTATCAAAGTATAGGAAGTCCAAATTAAAAAAAAAAGAAATCATCCACCTAGCCAGCAGAAGGAGAATAATCCAAGAAAAGTTGATTTCACATATTAGTGTAGAGTAAAGGCAAAAATTAATATTAATTTTTCCAACGCACCAGCCAAAGGCCCATTCTCCATGCCAAGTTAATTTGTTTTTTTAAAGCTGTCCAAAAAGAAGACAAGAGATTCAATGTCTATCATCACAGTAGGTCCACGCCAAGGCAATAGAAGGTAGAAATCCCACGTTCCAAGAAAACAATTCACGCCAAAACAAGACTGCCACACGTGCATGCAATAAAAAATAAAATTTTTCAGGCATGAGTTTAAAAATGTTTCCACGCAAAATAAAGATCCAGTTGTTCACATGGGAAGAGAAAGGAAGTTGTCCACGTTTGCAATACGAAAGAAGCACGCAGGAGCTCTCTAGGCAAGGAAAAGATCATGCATGCCATATAAAATATACCAGTTGTTCACGTTGAAGGAAAAAGCCAAAAATAAAAAAATTCAACGTATACACAACAAAAAGAGATCTCCCACTCATTAGCCAAGAAATAAATCTCATAAAGACCAAACTCACACTGAAAAGGAGAAGTGGATTCAAAAAAAAATCCAATTCTCCCATGTTGTTCCTAGGAATTTTTGCAGCTCGCGCGCATTCACCAGGCAGGTGAAAGGAGAATACGGGCCACACATCATCTTGAGGAAGATTGCTCACGCTAAAAGAAGAACCCACCCAGTCTAAAACAATACCATGTTTGCGCAAAAATAAAATAAAGTTAAATTAATGAAGAAAACAATAGATGCGGAACGAAGGCTACTGTAGGTTGTATTTGTCGAAGTAATCGACTTTGGAGCTTGATATCTCGAAGCTAAGTGATTGTTGAAAAGAACGGTTCGGTTCGCGAATTCTTCCCATATTTATATACTCATTTTCCAAATTTCAAATGCATTTGAACCTGATTTTATATTTTCATCTTGGAGTCAAATAAAATGCAGTTTGATGATTTATTCGGCGCACAATTTTTTTGCCTATCAAGGTAACTCACTTTGAGAGTTGATAGTTTGAACTCGGATGATCTTCAAGAGAAAATAATTATTTCTTTGGATTCTTCCCACCTTCATATACTCCCTTTCCAAGTTTTAGATTCCCAGGGTGATGTTTGGTATTTTTTTCCTAGGCTAAAACCAAATGGGATTTTCAGTTTTACACTTGCATTTTCCTAGCAGTTTTAGAAGAGTCAACTTTGACCTTTAATATTTGATGAAGAATTTTATTGGGAAATTTTTTTGACACTCAAACTTATGGTATCTTAATAAACTCCCTCGTCAATGAGAACTTCTCGAACAAGATTTGCTATTTTTCCCGGTGTAGTTTCACAAAGCGATTTGTGCAGTTTTGTAAGAAGGAAGTAATAGCCTGAAATCATGCTTCTGTTACAATCATGTCATCTCCAAAAAAATGATGTTGTGGTATAGGTTCTAGGACATTCTAACCACCTCAACGCTCCATTCAGAGTATGAGAACATCGCCAATAGTAACTTGGGACACGTCGACGTAGGTCGATCTGTGATCGCATATCAACCGAAGGCAAGTCACAATTTTCCTGACACTTGTTTTGAATTGGTCATCACTTGCATGGATGCACCATGACACTTGCATAGTGTGGCGATTCCACTCCAACAACCCTGAAGTGGAAGTAACCTCTAACTTCCTCATTATGTGGTACAAGTGTATTTATTGATGAGGTATTTTTGGAGTCAAAAGTCATGGTTATCGACAAAGATCAATAATGGGAGAAGATTGTTTACATAAATTGTCTTCACTTGATCATTGTGTCGGATCTATTCATCAAAAAACTGATACCAATGACAAGTGTGGCTGTGTGGATCATCAAGTAAGGTCACATCATTCAAGCGTGTCCTGTCGCGCTCTCGTAGCAAGCGGTGGATGCAATACTTCATTGGCCAATCTTAAAGTCAAGCGCTCTCGAATGGATGATCACGAGTACATCGAATGGAAATACTTTGAGATGGTGAAAAGATGAAAGACATAACTCCAAGTAGTGAATTGCAATCTCGACTCTTGGAAGAGCTTCTCAATGGCAAAAGAGAAGGAGTTGGATTCTGATAAGCCAAGGTGGCATAACAACTACTGTCTCATGACAAATGAAGAATTCACCATGGAAAGGTATTCAAAGCATGTGGAGAATTGTGTGTAATTGTGAATGCAAATTAGAATAAAGAAAAATTTCTCACACCAGAATGATGCTCAAATGGAGAGGTGGATGAATTACTCAAGTTTTAAGTTCGACTCTCTTGTTAGCCGGAGGATTGTGCAGAGCATGGTCAATGAGTTCATTCTCGTATGACCGGGATAGGTAGACTCTTGGCCCAATGGATAAGGCACTGATCCTAGGTGTCTTGATATAGGAGGTGCATTGTTGACTAAGATGTCTATGTGTGTGTCCAAGTCATTTAAGTGGGGTCCACATGTACCCATTACTTTTTGTTATAAAGTGGTGTTATTAAACTTTCTTTTGGCAATTTTTGATGACTTAAGTGGTTTTTATTTTTAGTCACTTTTAAAAATTGGTTGAAAAAGTCGAATTCACTTAAGATGCCATATTTAATGTTCATGTAAAACCCTAACTACTTTGTAACCAACTTTTGGGTTATAAAGGGAAGTCAGGGGCTCATTTGTAAGGGTGGTTTTGAGAGAGAAGAAGAAAATACTTTTGTGTGCAAGTTTTGTATCAAGAAAGAAACTTTGTGTTCTTTTGTTAAGACATTTTAGAGTTAATGAAATATTAACTTTGTGTCTGATTCATTATCTCTTTTAGCATTTGATGTTCTTATTTTCATTAGATGTTAGATGTTTAAATCTTGCATGCAAATATTGTCTTTGATCTTATTGTCAACGCTATTAATACATTGTTCTAGTTCACAATGAACAAGTTCTGATTATCTACTTGTTCATGTGTGTTCCCTTTTACTTATTCTCATTTAGTTGATTAAAACTTCACTTTATTTGAGTTAGTTATTCATCGTTCTTCTTCATGCAATATTAGGCTCTTCTTTTACCTAACTCTTGCATGTTCCTTCCATTCATTCCTTTCCATTCCTTTCCTTCATTCCATTCCATCTCCCTCATTCACTTTTCTTTCCATTGATGTTCCAAAACACCCCCACATACAATTTTGAATGTATAGGTGTAAATATAGTTTTGGTTTTCAATAAAGGCATCCTCACCTTCATTGAGGAGGGACTTCATTCCCACACTATTGCATGTCATTTGCATGCGTGAAAATCCATATGCTAAAAGTTTTAAACCCTAATAAAACCCTAGCCAAGAGCAGTTTACGGGAAAGTGTGTATACCGAGACTATTTTGATTTCTAGTGGAAAATTGATGATCAAATAGTGTATATGACTCCTCAAGGTATCCATAAAGGTATGTTAGGGCTCATGGTGATGAGTGGACCCCACTCAAACAAGTCATTTTCTAAATAAGTTTGTTTGGGACAAGGTTGTCCAAAGGAGTTGAAAAATAAATGGACATTGTTTTGAGTATGTGAGGTTTTATTGATGTCAAAATAGGTTTCAGGTCATGAGGATGCATAAAAATGGCAAAGTGTGCCCTATTTAGGTTGACTAGTCAAAGGGCAATTTTGGAGCAGTAAAAAGTAGTCTTCATAAATTGGACATTACAAGAGCTACAAGAGGAGTTAGGAGGTGATTAAATTTATTTTGGAAACATGATTCAAAGATATTTCCACTAAGGTTTGAATCATGATGATAAGATTTTATATAGTTTCCAGGTTAATTTTTGAGCAAGAATATTTCTTATTATTAAGGACAAAACCATTTTGATGCAAGATTGAGTTAGTTAGTGCATGAAATGGATTGAGAAATGTTGTATATCACCTGTAATGTGAAGAGGGATGAATTTTTAATCCAATGAATCCATTTTGAGGTCTTGAAGGTGTCAGGAAGGGTGCAAACCAATTGGATGTTGAAAATAACTTTTTGGGTAATTTGGTTTGGTGAAGACAAAAGTTGTTGTGGTTTGAACCAGTGGATGTTTCATGGATTATAACTTGTTTAGGAATTTTTAAAGGTTCTTACATTTCCATAGAGTGGTAAAATTACATAGTTGAGGTGTTCTTGGGTGACCTTGAAGCCAAAAGGTGAAGACATGGTGCTAGAAACAAGTGTTTTGTGAAGGAAATGAGCCATTGGGCCCATTAAATGAAATAATTTGATTGGTTCATGATAATTGTGACCATGTATGATGTTTAAATGTTATTTTAAACATGTGTGGTGATTTTTAATGCATGAATAAAAATAGTTTTGGGATTAGGATATTTTTGTCATTCCAATGCATGGGATTTGAGGATTTTTGGTGCATGGATGAAGGTTTTTGCTAGGCTGACCTATATGGGTCAATTGTGAATGTTCTAGTGATTCTTATGGGATGTTTTTAGGTTGGTGTGGTCATGCTAATGGAGGGAAACCGACCTATTTTTAATTTGAATCAAGGAGAGGCTATAAAGGTGATGTTTTGGGTACAAAGTGCTAATCTTTTGGAACCCCTTTTATCTTCTTTTGAAGAACCCTTTGCTGCAAATAAAAACCCCTTGGGCCTAGCCCAAAACCCTTAGAATTTCATTCTAGGTTAGTAGCTATTTTTTTTTCATGAGGAGGATTTGAGTGAAGCAAAGATGGTGATGTTTCTTTGATGGTGAGTTAAAGAAGGAGGGAAAATCTTGTGTTATGTGCTTGAATGCTATTTCCTTAGCATGTTGATGTCATTTGCAGGTTTTGAAGTATTTATAGATCTGATATTGAGTTGAAGGAATTTTCAAAGAAGTATATCTTCATATGTATTCATGAGACAAAGTTGATTGTCTTGGTAGCTCTTCATTGTATCTTGTTGACTATTGTTGAAGACATCAATTCATTGTGATCTAATTTGAATATCAATAAAGTGTGGTGATCTGATTTAAGTATCAATATAAGTGGTTTTGTGTATATCTTATGATCCTTGCTTTGAGTATGTTTCATGGTGAAGTCTATTTGCTTGTGATTACACATTGATACTTTTACTTCATGAGGTTGTGTGCTTGTTGGTTTTGAAGTATAGTGTGAAAGGTTTTATTGAGACTGATTCACCCCCCACTTAGTCCTTGTCACTTCTAACACTAAATCAATCAATGTGATTATTGATGTAATTTAAATTGAGTTGTATTTTCGTAGGTAGAATTAAGATGTTTATAAACTTTTGAGAAATTTATTCACAACCTAGGAGTAGCTTGTATATTTCTTTGGCTCTGTGTATGAAGTAAACAAGATTGCACTAAATATAAAGCAAGTATTAAGTTTATATCTAAACATGTTTATATGAAAATGGTGATATTTTCCAAAGAAGGGATCTAGATTACGAAGAGATAAATTGTCTCTAGCCATATGTAGGATTATGTAGAAAAATTTCAGTGTTGATCTCTTAATTTAATTTAATTGGCTTTGAAAAGTAAAACATTGCGTTGCATCAAACTTTTCAACTTGCATTAGATACTATTCATGTTGCGTAACTAGATTCGACTTGCCTTAAAGCTCCCAACAAAGTCCCATTTGTCTCCTCCAAACAACAAAGCAAAAAAACATCCACTTTAAAGTGTGGGTTTTATAGCTATTTAAAAATCAAAACCCACTTGTTTACAATTTATATAGACATTAGTCTATTCAAATATATGAGTTATTTTATAACCCGATCGGTTATCGGTGATTTTTTGTTATAAATTATGACCTAGACAAAAGTCTAGGGTTCAAATCTAGAGAAGTGGCAACATTTTTTTATAAAGGAGGGTAAATAATTTTCAAAGCGGGAAGATGTTTTGAATAGTGATATAAATTTGTATGTAAAAGGGAGACCAAAGTATTAAAAGTGAAAAATTGTAAAGGACACATTGTTGGTTGAAACTTATGTCTCGAGATGTGTTTTGTTGGGGGATAAGATGAAATTTTTAATTATTTGATGAATTTTTGAAGATGGAAAAAAATGAAAATGTGCATGCATTCAAAGGATCCTTCCCTTAACCCCACCATCTATCATGATAGGGAGCACACTCACGGCGTTGCCTTCGGGCCTGCGTAAGGGGTATTACCCCTTAAATCTATGGGGGCTATCACTCATAGAACCCCACTTTGAAATTTCAAATCCAGAGCAAAACCTAGTGGGGAAACCATGTCAATAAGAGGGGTTACAAATTTGAGCTTCAAAATTCATCATACGAGTAAGTAGCATTGATCGGAGGACATATGCATTGGAGGGTGGAGGACATTCAATTTCCTCTCGCAAGCTACTAGCGACGGGGTCACATAATAGAGTATCTAGGTGAATAAAATGTGTAGAATGATTATCCGCATGATGAAATCTAGTAGCAACATGAACTGGTTATGCTATGCGAGATCAAGTAAGAGTGATCGAGTACAAAAGCTACAGGAGGTAATGAATAATTATTCCTTAGTTTTTATTTTTCATGTTTTCAAAGTGTGGTGTGATATTGAAAATAAGAAAAAAATGCATTCATATTTGCATATGTAATAAGTTAGTAATTCCTATGTAACCCCATAGTGGAAAAATAAAAGCACAATTTGTTGTAGTATCATAATACTTGAAGAGGATGAATTAATGTACATATCCCTATTCATACCTAGGTTAGTGGTCATCTTGTGAATTTTTTTGAAGGAAAACAAATGTGGAATTTCTATTTGTGGTTCCCATATTGGTCTAGTTAGATGAGTTCCCAATTCAATGCATGGTTGATAAGAGGTTGATGAGTTCCATCTCTACCTTCGGCCCAATTGTGGACCAAGATCACAGAAAGAAAAGGTGAAACACTATAGTTGAAGAACTTATAATTGTTTTATACCATGTTTACACTAAGGGGGATGTTAGAAATAATTAGTACTCACATTGTTATTTGAGATAATATGGTTATATGTTAGTTTGTGATGTTACATAAATATATTGTGTGTGAAATAATATTGCATATTCATGGGTTATGGTTGTGATAAACAACTCATGAGTAGTTATAATGGTGGTTGAAACCACTCATGTAACTAGTCTTATGAGATTATTTAGGGATTAGCGGTTATGATTGATTCCTAGTTACAAGGAGATATAAATCTTATATTTGTATATCGAATTAACGATATTAAGAAGACCAAATTATTAATGTTGGATATTGACAATTAACTATTCATTGATATTGTACTATGTTTATCTTTGTGAAATCTCTACCAAATTTTATAGTTCATTTCCTTATATGCTTTTAAATATTTGTTACTTTGACTTCTTTATCCAACCTCATAAATATATATACACTCGATTTGTGGCTTAATTGAAGGTTGTGTTATATTGGATTGTAGTATGATTGTTTTATATGATCTCAACCATGTCACAAAACATGAAGGGGTCATCATATGCGGGATTTTTATATACTTGATCCATCATGAATGTACTTTAAACATTTGCGCATTACATGAAGGCACATTTTTCATATCATGAATTCAAATTTTCCCAATAGTAAGTTCTAATTCAAGTTATTAGACATGTGTCTTTATGATTTTTTTGTTGAATATATAAATATAAAAAAACTTGTTTACAAAATAAAACTTACATACGAATGTCAACAACAATCTCCTTCGATACCACAAAAGGAATGATAAACAGATCATTCCAAGCCAAAAATAAATCAAATTCTAATAAAAACCACACTCAATAAGATGAAAGAAATTCACTCAGAATAAATTTACAAAAACATTTGCAAACAAATGAGCAATAATATCATATATTATTATGGAACTCTATGAAGTACAATGAGAAGGGGCCTTGCTTATATAAGCAAGGAAGATCAATCTAAGAACTAGTCAAGGCCATATATCAAGCCATAAATCAAGGAAATAAATAGACAACAAAGAGCTAGTTAAGACCATAGATCTAGGAAAGAACTAGTCATCAAAGAACTAGTCAAGACCATAGATCAAGGAAATAACTATACCTAACAACTAGATAATATCTTCCTAATATCTAAATAAGATAAAAGAAATATCCACACATAAGTGGGTGAGGATAAATAAAAGAGAAGGTAAATAAAGTACCTAGGTGAACATGAGCTAAGGTAAATAACCTACTCTAACACCCCCTCAAGTGAAGTTAGGGGCCCAAAATAAAAGTGGCATATCCACAATATGAGTCTCGACAATAATAAGGCATGATCAGGTACTCATGTACAATATATCCATGAAGAAATATCAAACAAAAAGTAGGAAATAATATTTCTAGAAGGAAAAATAAAGAAGAAGAAGGAATATATTCTCACGAACACCCCCCAGGAACCACTTCTGCAACCCCAAGCATGCTACGCAACTCAAGGTAGAAAGGTGATGTAAAATACTTCATAGATATGTTCCCAACCTCTTTGCTAAGTTGGAATGTACTCCAAGAAAATAAATCCATCCTGAATGTGTTGATGAATGAAGTTTATGTGAATCTCAATATGTTTGGTTCACTGATGCTCAACATGGTTGCGAGAAATGTGAATTACACTTTGGTTATCACACAAAAGTACATTCAGTGAATCCTGTGGGAATCCAAAATCACAATAACTATAAAAGCCAAAGAATATGTTGAATCCTTGTAACTTTTACCCAAGATTCTACCTCTAAAGATGAAAGTGCAATACCCTGTTACTTTTTTTATGCCCAAGAAACTGGAGAATAACCAAGACAAAAAGGTAGCTAGAAGTGGAATGCTTGTCATTAATAGAACCTACCCAATCTGAATTTGTATATCCAAATAACTAAGTAGAACCCTAGTTTAATGTAGTCAAGAGTGGGAAGTGCCCTGTAAATAGTAAAAAATCATTTTAGCATCCTGTCGGTGTTTGTTATGAGGAGAATGTGAAAACCGAGATACAATCCCTATTGTAAATGAAATATCAGGGTGAGTATGGGTAAAGTACATGAGACTTCCACCAAATGCCTATACAATGTAGGATCACAAAGTGGAGTGGTACATGTGGAAGTAAGAGTAACCCCAAACTGAAAAGGAGATGGACTTGGCTTGTAATAAGCCATATCAAAATGATAAAGAAGATCACGGGTGTACTTTTTCTAGCGTAAATGAATCCATGAATATGTTTGAGAAATATGAAATCCAAGGAAATAATATAATAACCTGAGATTTTTCATGTCAATTCTTCATGGAGAAATATGGAAACCATTCATATACCATTCTCTCATTACCCTACCACCTAATCATATAACCCATCAATGGTGATGCACTCTTTTAAGAGGGATACTATTGATTAAGTGAGTCTCTTTCAAAAGTATTCCAAGTGTTCTCCTTACCACTTTTATCCCCGTAAAAATTTGGTATATCAAGTCTGGGATATATCAAAAGACTCATCTATTGGAGTTATAAGAGCCTTTACATTAACCCATTCCACATAGTTTTTCTTGATTGCATTATCATAACTTTTCATTTCCCAATGATATTTTTTCCTTTAAGCCACAACGAATCAAAAACATCATTTCTTACTTGATGCTTGTAAACATTACGTTGAATCAAAAATTGTGTTACACAACACAATCCAAATCAAAACCAATCTAATCCAATCTACCATGAAAGCCACCTCTTGTGAAATGCCTAGTTCCACAATCAAGTTTTTTCTATTCCTAATCTCAAGGAATCTTTCCTTCCCCTCCCCTCTCTCTATATGGGATAGGGGATAGGGAGAGGGCAAAGATGCATATCAATGGACCAATCCAAAAAAATTCTTATCATTTGGATGCACACCCTTTGGTCAAACCAGACTTGATTCCCTACAAAAATTTACATGTTCAAACCAAGAAAACATATCCACTAGTATTCTTTGAGCATAAACATTGTCCAATACTTATCAAGATTTTGAAAAATCACAAACAAATTTTCACTTTAGGTTATTTACTTTAGTAAAATGGTGATTACATGTAACAAAATCCATAATATCTATGAGGACCTTGATATAATCAAATAACACCACCATGCTATTTTGTATAACTCATCAAAGTTTCAAACTTAGGTGACTCCATTATTGAAGACCCAAGGAATTTCAATGCAAAGTTACTGTTTTTGTGACATATGAAAGTGTGTGTCAAGATTATTAATGTTTTTAAACATTTAAATTGGAGATTTGCATTTACAAGTTCAAAATCGGATAGGAAGAAAAGTCACGGAAGACTAGTTGTAAAAAAGTTAGTGTTTCGTGGATTTTACATGTAAGATCCACAAAACAAAGAAGTTAACTTTTAGTCTTTCATGGAAATGGTGAAAGTAGTTGGTTCTTTGTAGGTGGAAAAAAAAACATGGGTTCTTCTTAGGGTAATCCTTGATGTAAGAAGAACATGCCATGCAGGACTGGAAAGAAAGATGTAAACACCTAAAATATTTCCCATACCGGAGTAATTTTTTTATTAGTTATTCTTCCCATTTCAATCATAAAGTATGCAATAGAGTTAACTCAGAACAAATCAGTTAACAAATTTAAACAACTAATTATTTAGTTAGGTTTGATCCATCCGATATCTCTTCCGTGTTTAAACCTTGTGCAACTAAGAAGGGTTATCCTTATCTCCCTTCAATCCACTCTATGAGAGAAACCATACAATATTTAGTATGTTATGGTTTACCTTTTTCTAGGTTGAGAAAGATATGTTTTCCATCCTTAAATGTCTACCATAAAAGTCAATTTATTAAATTTATATTCTAGTATCGACATATATAAAATAAGGATATGGTGAGTAGACAATGAAATCAACTACTTGCATTACTTGGGCCAAAGTTTCCATCTATGTATAAACAACTTATCCCAACACTTTACAAAAGCCTAGGGATTTAGTATTTTATCACCGAACAATTATCTTGATGTAGTTATCTAGATTGTTTTGTTTAAGAAGGTGAACATATTAAGAAAGAAGAAGCATGTTCTTTACAAGACCATCTCTCGTAAGTTACAAAAAACCCACAACTTACTCGGGGTTCTTACGGAATAGGGAGAGACCACGTAATGGAATTACTTCCATTATGTCCTCTTTCCCTCTTCTGTAACTACCCTTAGTTAGCATTATGTCAAGCTATTTACATGATGATGTGAGATTACATCCAATCTACATCGTATTTAAGGTTTTTTACCGCAAACATAGTTCATCTTGCAAAAATTTCTACGAGACTTAAGTTACTTCTTGTTTACCTAATTCATAATCATGAAATATTACTTAAGAATTCTTAAATTCATTCGATTATGTTTCCCACAACTTTATAACTTATTCGTGTTATGAAGTAAACTATTAATTACCCTCTTGTAAGGTCATCTTGTTGAAGTTATAAGTTACCAAGTCAAATATTGGTTTAGTTTACTAACCGTTGTCTTATTATAGAGATGATAATATCATTTACCTATGAAGGTTAACTTAATATTTCATAAGGAAATAATGATTTAAGAATAATCATTTTGTGTTAACCATGCCCATTTTATTCTCAACTAGGAGTTTATTATCCACATTCACTATTATCGTATCTTCTTATTATGAAGTATAGATGATATCGTTACCATTCACAATCAATATACATTTACTTTATAAAATCATTAGTGATCCATACTATTATTTCCATGATAAACATTTTGTTCAACAACTTGCTTTCTATTGTTCTCATTTAAATCATAGGATTAGTTAAGTCAGGGAATTAGATTAAGTAATAACTTAATATTTCATCTAAAGGTATTTTGACCACTTATTAAATTAATAGATCAGTAGTTGTTTATACAAGATATAGCCATTAAATAGGAATGTAGATAATATCTACCCATATACATATCATGATTAAATAGGCCATCCATTTCTTTATTAACACAAAATATCATGAAGTTCAGTAAATCATCTTTTGTTATTACAAAGTTAACAAAATTCATAATTATGATTATACATTAGGGTCATATGCCCATCCTTTCAATTAGGATTTCTTCATGAAATCATTTAATAAAAACAAGATACTTATTAAAATGAACCTTTTTACATATGACCGCAAGGTCGTAATCAATCAAAAAGTATTAAATCAGTCCCACTATTCACTTCATAGCTTCTCCTATTTACATGTACATCAATTAGGAGAGAGAAATATACATGGGTTAGTTCAAGAGAACTGACATGAGTCAACTCACTCATTTTCTACACCGTAATCATTATATAATGATAATAACAGTCAAGGTTTGACCCTATACTAAATCAAATCATTTTATCAAATGAAATAAACAAATTAAGTCAACAAATATAATATCATCATTTTTACAACAGTATGAAATAAATCATCTATATTGAATTTTATTTGTATTTCATAACAAATCTTAGTTAGTCATAGAATAATGATCTTCAACTTACAATACATGACATCCATTACATTCATCTAGAATAGACTTATACCTACAGTCCATATTTTCTACAAACCCCATAGTCAAGACTTCAATCATAAAACACATTATTATCTATAAGCCAAATCAATTTCTTGTAACTATATTATTTAAATCATTGTTAAAAATTTTTACTTTGCCATAAAATCAATGTAAAAACAAATTTCAACACAGTGTACTATAATTATCTAGCCACAACAACATACAACTAAGTACATTTTTTTCACGTAAAGTATTTATATTCCCAAGAGAAAACAAATATCCAACTAAATGTCTCATAGATACTTAACACAAAATGACACATAACATTCCTCATAGCCTGCAAATAGACTCAAATCTAAAAAAGGACACGGGTAATAAACAACTTCATATTTTCCGAACTTCGCATATCCAATATTGGGAAAAACAAACCCTAAAAAAGGAGACACAACTAATTGCTATTTGTATCAAAATATGAACGTATATGTTTACAACAAATCCTTTTCACATGACCCATTTCGAGTATATTTGAAATTGTTATATCCCATATATATATTCGAACATAAAAGAAAAGATACAGTCTTAATATCTGGTAAAGGACATCGTTTAAACACCTACATGCATTCTTGCTACGCATACCCAGATAACCATTGTTTGCAAGAAAATAATAAAAAATACGGTGTCATGCCCCAAAAATGTGCACATACTTCCGTAACTAAACAAATAGAACTACCCTTACAAGTATTTAAATCCATTACCTAAAATGAGCATTTCCATTCATATATATATATATATACCATCCCATCACAGGATATTGATTTTTTTATTCCTTGAATAAAAATAAACAAATCATAATCACATCACAGTATGAATCTCATACTTATTCCATATTAAAATGTTCCTATCCCAATAAAAACACAGTCCCAAATCTTAAAAATAAACTAAATAAATTGTTCCATGTACAACATACACTAACCTAGAAACTAAAACATCATTTCAACCCACAAAATATGTAAACCCATTTAGTATTTAACACTGAAGTTCATGAATTTCTACACAATTCGACATGCAAACCCCATAGACAGACAAAATTATAAATAATTTTTATTCCATAAAAACCAGGCATACAAAGACTCACATTTATTATCAAATTAAACATTATGATTTAGAATATGAGTGAAAATATCATGCTTGTAATACGTTTGATCTTGCTCAACTCATCTTTCTTTCTCTCAAAATATCCTCCAGAAATAAAAAAATAACAATACTCTTACTGAAGCATTTCTTTTTGCATCCGAGATGATCTTTATCCATTATCAAAATTGCATTCATGGCTGAAAATCAAGCACAGTGGAGAGGATTTCACTTCCTCCAAACCCCGAAATAGCTTAACAAATCAAACAAAGCAAATAACCAAATGAGAAAGAAAGAAGGAATGTGACCACATTTAGATTGGATTCTTGGGCAAGTTAACTATTCCGAAGGAGTCAGGCTTGTAATAAATGCCATTAAACCCTAAACCCCTCCATACCACCTTTAACATGCCACACATTAATTTTAACTTATCTTCATATTAACCAAACATGGTTCGCATAACATTGCCTAGACTTTGGTTAAGTTCACAATGTCTTATTTAAACATTCGTAATTTATTACTATGCCATGAAACAAACATGGCATTGCTTTATATGTCATCCAATTTAATCAAGTGAATTAATATTCCTTGATTTAAGAAATCCTTTTAATCTTTCATACACCTTAATCAAACTTAATATAAATATATTAACCCATGCTCATAGGCCATGAGAGCTAACATCATTGATACATGTCGCGAAAGCCAAGTGAGTTTTCAATGCATACCACCCACTTAATATACAACGAAGGCCCAAAAAACATGTTTATATATATATATATATATATATATATATATATATATATATATATATATATATATATATATATATATATATATATATATATATATTCCATAGTCAATGCCAAGTGATCTAGTAAGTGATCAATAACCTTACAATCATTATCCAACATATGATAAAACATATATTTGACAAAAATTCCAATACAAGCTAAGAATATCGGTTGTTAACTTTGTTTAAACCAGCTGATGGTCTATTGGCCGTCTATATGGTCATTAATTTTGGGACTCGAAAGGGCGGGATGTTACTAAAGGAAAGTATGTTATGAGGTGACTAAAGTTAGAAGTTGCGAAACAATAAATCAGTGCCATGTAGGTTTCCCAAAGTGCATTGTCCAAGAATGAATTTAATTAGAACAAATGAACAAGGTCATGGAAAAATTTCCATGGTAGAAGGAGAATTATGCCTTTACGGAGTCTACAAGGGTTTTTCGTGATCTAAAGAACATGACATTTGTAACTTTGGATTTGAAGGTGGCCGAGTGCGGGGTCCTCAAATGATCGAGTATGGAACCTTAAAAGGGCCATGGAGGTTAGATGCATTATCACATAGGTTGGAAATATTTAGTATGCCACATAACTTTTAAATACCACACAACAAAAGAAACCGCGCAAAGGGTCCTGGAAGCCGTAAAATAAGGTGAAATATTCAAGCAACCTCACAATTTTGTGACTTACCAAATACAAGTTACAAAATTCACTTCCAACCTTGAGGGAAATCAAAGACTACCCCATGGCATTCTCGTAGAGCTTTCCAAAGAAAATTTAGCCTTGCATTTGTAGTTTTGTTGATTGTAGACTATGAAAGCATCTTCTCCCCAACTATGCACTAGTTTTTATCCATAAATTTTGATGGGAGCTCCAAATTGTATGGGAATTATTGCATTCATTTCATCTCTCTAAGGACTACATTTTGTAGTAAAGAAATGTAGAAAATGATACTATTTCAAGGGAGTACCATGGAAATATAAGATTGTAGGGAAAAAGTACAATTTTGTTGGTTTCATACGTTCAACATCTCCACCTACCCTAATTTATTTCTCAATAGTACCCATGACTTGTCTTGTAGCCTCAATGGCATGCAAACTAAATGGAGAAATTGTGCCCATGTTTTTCTACAAAAATGATGGCATTTGGTCCTTGGTAGGTGGGAATAGACCATTTATGACTAATTGTTCGCTTCCACTTATCTCTAAAATTCTATAAATGTAAGTGCTTATGCATGTAAAAATGGTTCTTTTCTGCTGATTTGGAAGATCTGCTTATGGAGTTTTGCATTTCTTACCTTCAGACCTCTGTAACTCACATTTTTGTAGGAATTACAAATCTTTACTCGTAAATGTAAATGAATATTTTATGAGTGTCACACAACTATGGTTTATCCCTTTGAATGCCTTTGTATTTGATGTGGATGCTTTTCCTCTTGTTCTTCTTTGATTTTTATTCACTTATCTTCTTGAGCTACGTGTCTTCCTTAGTTTAATGCATGTGTGATTATATTTGTATATCTTAAGGTTAGAACTGATCCCTGTTCTAGTTTATTGCATCGTCTCTTTCATTTTACAACATTTTATCTCTCTCAACCCTGGATCCTTGTAATTCTTATATTATATTTTTAGGTAGTTTCATTGTGAAGTTGTTTTGGTTATTATTTAGTGAGATAGAATAGAAGGAAAAACATTATCTTAAGGTTTGTCTCAAGATGCAACGTCCCACACTTACAGAGACAATCATATGTCGGTCAAAAGTATTAATCTATCATGATCAAATCCTAGGGTGCTACTTTTGTGCGTTAACGGTTTTGGCATGTCGGTGGGACTAGGTTTGAGTTTCCTTAGCTCATTTTTTAATTTCTTAAGACTTGTAGGCAATATTCTACACACCGACAACTCCTAAGCTCGGTTTCTCTAACTTCAAGTAGTTTAGTTTCACCCCTTCATGAGAAGAGTTCAAATAAGAAAAAGAGTAGTAAGTGGAGAGTCCTTTGATTATCTGTAGCTTTCACCAAGGAGAAGAAGAAGGGGAATATTAGCACAAAGGTCTCCATCACCCCTAAAAGCTCTCCCTACCCTTCCTCCTGGTAGGCATTTCTTATCATCTTCTAGGGTTCTAAGACCCATTACCTTCATGGATCATCAAAGAAACCAAGATTTTGTCACCTTTGATGGAGGAATCCCTTTAAATTTAGCTCAACATGATGATATACCCATTACAACCCTTAAAAGATAGGGACACTTGTATGGACAAATGCACTCTCCTCACTCTTACTTAACACACCCAGATAGTACTTCATGTACTTGTTTATCTTTGCACACCTCTCTATCATCATTTTCTAAAATATAATTGCACAAAATACATCTAGAAACATCTATGCTTAGGCCCATTGAAGTCAAAATATGATTTTATCCCTCCCGTCTAAAAATGTCATTTTCAAGTCAATTTGTAAAATTATATATCGACTTACTGTATACGGTTTTGGAACGACATGTTAGGTATTAATATTTTAATTCCATCACATTTATATGAACAAATACATCCATTTTGTTTTCCTTTCCGACATAACAACCTTTGAAATCATATATAAGTAAGTAAATCGTACCTCATTTAGTGACTCGATACTTTATGAACTCCTCATGCAAAAGCTAACACAAAAGGCATCCAAAGCTCCCTAAAATGTGAAATATCTCATGCACATCCATTAGGTTAGCACCCTCTATTGGTATGAAGTATCCTCTCAAGTCTAGGAGTCTCCATATTCATCATATAAGCAAGCAAAGTGACCCTTCCCAAGAATTTGAGCAAGTGTGAAACTTAAGTAAAGTATTGTCAAAGCATGGTTGTCAAATTCTAATTGTACTACAATATATATCACATGTTAGGAGAATGACATGTGGTTTAAGCCCTCTTTGGAGTAGTGGTGATGTCGGTGGTGCATAGGGGTGCCCACAACCCAACTAAATTTATTTTACAAGAAATCCATCTTGCACTACAAGGGTTTGATGGTTTGAACAGAGTTTATAGAGCCATTCGAAGGTGAGCAAAGAAGACCAAAATATATCGAACACATTTCCGGGTAGGAAAAGTACCGAGGAAGCTATAAACCCAAATTCCAAGCAAGTCCAAGACTCGTAGTGCCCACACTTTTTATAGCTCAGTAGCTTGTTGTTTCTTTGCTCAGAGACATGTTTTGACAGAATTTTGTTTTATCGTGGACATTATATTAGAGATTGGATCTTATTAGACATGTGTGGACATTCAGGCGTATAGCGCCAATTTAGCTTAATTTCTATGTTGTCGCATTTTCTTATGATGTCATGGATACTAATGGATATGATGTTGTGTTTGGAACATAATTATATTGATGGATAGTTGTTGCATGTTGGGATCTTATGGTTATATGTCACTCTATCATCTTGTCTAACTTTTGGAATATTGAGTATAATTGTGCACGTTGTTGCATTTTGATTTCAGTAGGATGTTAGGCTAGTTTAGAACTCATTGAGATCTTGCTGAGTCATTGATTTATATTTATCAGATAGGTGCGGTTAATGTGTGCAATGAGTGTGCAGTGATGAGTTTACAGGAGGACGTGGGATTCGTGCCAACTACATAATTGCACAAGCAGACCTACGGCCGAGTCCTAGCCATGTTCATTGTGTAAAGCCTTAGTGTAAAAGATTATTATTTTGGGCACTATGTGTGACCCCAATTTTTGTAATGTATTGTGCCTTGAATTATTAATTTTGTTTAGGGTAGTTAAGTATGATGTAAACTTGTTTTGGGAGTTAATAATCCCACTTTCTTTTAAACTTTTGATTTTGTTTAATGAGTCTCTTAATCACAAGGGTTTAGGGTTACATTTGAGACCCTTGGGTGGTCCCCACACCCTCTACCATTGTGCCAAAAATGCAAAACCCGAAATTAGGTTATTTTGGGCATTTGTGGGGACCCCTTTTAGCTTGGGAGTTCCCCTAACATAAAAATGAGCCCTTGGACCCTACCTAATGGGTAGGGGGCTTATTTTCAAGGCTAGAGGGAGTTTTCCCTCCCTTTTTACCTCTTGTTTGGTCACATCCATGTAAGGGATGTGGATTTGAGTGTTTATTAAAAGTTTCACTAATTTTGTCTTGCTAACATTTAAGGGAATTTGGGAGAAGAGGGCAAAAAGACAATTTTACCCTTTCTCTCTTTTGTTTTGGCATCTTTGACCTTAATGAAGGAGAGGGGTGACACATGTCACCCCCTCATTTGTGAGGATGTTTACTTGCTCCTCTTCAAATTCCCATCCATGGGAAAAGAGAGGGACTTTTTCTTTGGAACTTCTTGCTTGGATGCTTGGGTGATTTGGAGCTTGTGATTTGCTTGAGTCAAGAGTGGAGAAACTTGAAGTTGGAAAGCTTTTTGGAGAGCTTTCCTTGAGGTAGGCTCTTATGTCTTATTGTTGTGTTGCTTTCTTTTTAGTTGTTAGATTGGTTGCTTGAAATTGTTATTTGTTGTATGTAGATTTTGGTTGCTTGCTTGTTTTTACTCCCTCCATCATATGGCATGATGGAGTTTTGGAGTGTGGGGGAAGAGAGGGAATTTTTCCTCTCAATCCTCAAGGCTTGATGGACAAGCCTTGTAGGGTCTTATTATTTTTCCCCTCAAATGGTTGAGGTGGGGAAGTTGATTCATTTGGCTTGAATCTCCTTCCCCATTCTTGGTAAGGAAACCCCTTTGGGGTTTGAAAATCCTTCCAAGAAGGACTTGGAGAAAGGGTGGAGGAATAAGGAGGGTATGGAGATTTTTTCTTTGTGCAAGCAATTTGGAATATAATTTTTGGAGAACTTTCTCCTCTCTTCCCCACTTTTGAGGAAGAACATGGGTTCTCCTCCTTGTAAATTTTGGAGTCTTGTTTGTATTTATCTCATTTTTGTGTGCTTGTATCATTGTTAGTTCACCCTCCATCTTGTGCAAGTTTTGGTTAGTTGACCTCTTTCCCATGGGCTTGGGGGAGGCTAGCATGCATCCCAACCTTGGGAGAGGCATGTAATGATGCCTATGGTTGGGTGGCAAACAAGCTCTTTCTCCTTGTTGGTTTTCTCGAAGGCATCAAGTTTGGAGCTCAAGGTTGATAGTTGGTGTTGTTGGAGTCTGGTTGGCTTCTTCTCTCTCTTTGGGGACATTACCTCCTTGTATTTTTTGGTCAAGGCTTTGTGGAAACTTGCACCTCTTGTAAAACTCTTAGTTTGTAATTTTCATTCTTATAAATGAGAGTCATTATTGATTTAGCAATCTCCTTAAAACATCTTGTAAGAGACTTGTAACTCATTTAAGGAGTAGTTATGTGTGTTGTGAAAGCATGTTATACATTGAATTTAAGACCCTTGAAAGTGAAATTTTGGTAACCCTTATTGGAATGAAAAGTTTTTTTTTTTAAAAGCATGCCCTTTTAAAAGAAAATATCAAGATTATTGGGAATCTTGTTAGTGTGCAAATCTGAAAATCGGAAATATATGTCTTGCTTTGGAAATGAAATTTTGGTTGTTATGTGAAGTTAGTATTTATTAGTAGAAGGAATCGTTATCCTTTTAAATTGAACACCCCTTATAAAAAAAAAAAGGTATCATGGATTTGATATATATATATATATATATATATATATATAGTTCATTAATTACGAAATTTTGGAAATTGTATTTTCATCTCATATTTATGTATATTTCACAATACTCATACTTCTTTATATATCAACCATACAAGTCTTTTTTTGATAATTCCTTTCTATTAGGGTTGTTATTCATACTAAATGTTGTATCCTAGAATTTATTATTTGAATCATTTAATTATATCAATTAATATGATATATGAATGTATATTGATATATACAAAGAATCGTTATATTTTTATATTTTGAAGCAAGTTAAGTATTGAAATAAATAAGTAAATAAATAAACACACTCTCTCTCTCTCTCTCTCTCGTATTGATATTAATTAAACTAACAAAAAAAATACAAGATGGGGGAGGCCGAACTCCCCACACTGTGCATTCCAACAAAACAAACAAAACGGGGGGGGTCGAACCCCCACCCCTCGCATTTTCTCCTGGCGCCGCTACCCCCACGCGCCACCCTTCCTCACCACGACCCCCCCGATCCACCACTCCTTTGCCCCGTGGCCTCCCGCGGCCTCTTCCGCCTACACTGCTCCCCATTTCCGCCCCCCTTTTTCCGCCCGCTCCTTCCAACCTCCTCCGCCCACGCCTCTCCTTCCCTTCCTCCTCTCTACGTGCATTTCCTACGCACAAGTGCCCCACCCTCCATCTCAAAATCCAGTGGATTGATCCATTCCAAGCCGCCGCCTCCTTCCCCTTCTCCTAAACCCCACTTACAAACAAGTATAAATTAGAACACGAAAGAGAAGAAAAAAAAAAAGAGAGACTTAGAAGAGAAGATTAGGGTTGTAGATTTTTTAAGAATAAAAACAAAAAAAAAAAATTAAGGTCCTATATTATTTTATCCCAAGAAGTATATTAATCCCTCACACTTTATAAGTTAGGGGGGGATTTTTAAGTGGCTTCGATAAGGGTGGAAGTAAATAGTAATTTTTTTTAAAAAAAAAATGGTGTTTGTTACAAGGGGGTATAACTTATACAATTAATTACTTAAATCTGATATGGGGAATTAAGCTTTTAGTCGGGTGTGTGGACAAATGATTTAAAGGGGAAAACAAATCAAATTAAAAGATGTGTGTATTTATTTCAATAACTTTGGTAAGTCTAATTGAAATAGGTAATGAATTTGTTGGGGCTAATAATACATTTGATGTTGAACATGATTAAATCATTATAATTAAATAACGTATGGGAGACGGATTGAGAAAATACAATTGTAATATTCATAGTTCACCTTTTAAAGAAAAAAATAAATAAAAATTTCCCAAATTCTTTAGTTTTCTTTTGGCCTGTTTCTCGGTGTCCCGAGGCGGGGCATGACAAAGACTATACTGTAAGGTTCAAGACCTTACAAATGTTATAGACTAAGTTGTACAATTTTGACCATGACCAATTTCAGAGCAAAGCTTCACTGACGAAGCATTCCTAGTTCCAGATCTTCTTGTTCTTACAATTAGACCACTGAGACTCTTCTAGATTCACAAAAATTAGCTAATTGTACTCTCTCTTTTGTTTGGGAAATTTTTAGGTCAATCGCCACTTTGGAATGCATTATTCTAATGTGAAATTAATGTTATAAGTTTACTAAATCAAAATATCCACATGTAACATTATTCATTCTTTTTAGGTACGTTAATTAAAATATTCTTGAATTTAAAATGGTGAAATCACCTAAAAAGGTGAAATCACACTTAATAACTTCCCATGTTCATGCAAAATGCCCTTAATTTAATATGATAAATTAAAACATGAATACACTGGAAAATATATTTGTTAGAAAAAAATCACATGGAGGAAAAATTTCCTACAAGATAGAATTTACAAAGAAAGAAATTTTGTTTAAATACTTGTAATTACAATCTACAATCATATTTACGAATATTTTAAATGAAATATAAATAAAAAACCATTTGTAAGGAAACCCTACAAATGTGTTGAGAAGGAATTTTCGAATCACAATATTTTGGAAATATATACAAAATCAGTAAATAATTTGAAAAATTCTAAAAATTAAAAATAAAAAACAAACATTTATCGCTCTTGGTACATGGTCAAATATCCTTGCTTGTAGCACCAAGACACATCTTATTTATGATCGAGAGTCAACTCTTGTGGTGGTCCCCACAAATCGAATATCACACAAACCCTCCAAAATCAGTAGCAAATAATGCTTAGATCTAATAAGATGGCACCCTTCAGGATTCGTTGTAATTAGAATGATTTTCTACGGTCAAAAGTTAATGTTGTTAAATTATGTAAACTTGGATCGAGTCGAAATCTCAGAGGAAATAAAAATCTAGTACAAGGATTGATTCTCTCCAATTAAGAAATGCAGACTAGAGATCCAATGGAAAAAAAAAACTAAAAATTCTAGTACACGGGTTCATTTACCATTGCTCTTCGATTGGAAAGTTACCGCTTTGGCAACATCCACCATCTTTGGAGCTAAATATTGCTAGTGTTTATTTTCAAAGACTCAAAAATGGTAATGCCATGAGTGGAATAGATAGAACAAATCAAGAAAAAATTGAGTAGATATAACATTTCAACAACCCTGACCAAACATACCGGCACGAGATTGTGTTTGACTATGTGATATCCCTCTCTAAACGTGAACAACGACAAACCTTACTCAAGAAGTTCATTCTTCACACTCGACAACACCATCTACACACACAAAGTGTAGTGAAGTAAGTTAAACCATGATAAAATCTAAATGATGTACCATACTATGAAATCGAGTAGTAAATTTGCATGATAATAATACTTCGTTGATTTTAATCATGGGATTGATTACATATTTATAGCATTTAAGAACTCCTCAAATCGAGGAGTCTAGTTTAGTTCCTAAACTAATGTGAGCACTAATAACTCAAGTAAACATACTAACATTACATCTAATTTTAAGTGTGAGTTGTTACTAACAACTCAAATACATTATTTACTTCACAATTACCTAAAAATAGATTTGTTCATTAGTTAATGTGAGCATTAACACTTTAATTTCCTAACATTCCCTCACTTAGTGAGAACATGTTAGAAAAATTATCACACTTTTAATTGTAGTATTCTTGACTATGGTGGCATACTTGATTCTTGTGGCTTATGATCTTGTTCTAAATGAAAGGCATCTCTCATCATCCTTCCATGGTTTTCCGTAGGTTAACCACAAACCTAGACATGAACAGAAACCCATCAATTGTTCACCTCATATGAGTTTACGGATTATCGTGAACCTTTTTGAAGATCCATGATTTGCATTACACATCGCTTTCAATTTTCTACTATATCTTTACATAAGGGAATTACATCAAAATTGGTCACACACATTAACAAGAATATACTTTTGTTTCGGTCATACCACACAAAACATGAAAATTGAAAAATAGGAACATACTACAAAATAGGTGCTATGAACATATTAGCATACCATAAGGATTTTTTTTTTTTTTGAAAATTTTACTAAAACAAACACACCACCAAATATACTATGCGGCCTCGTCGTTGGTGACTAACAAAATGTCGATGTTTGACCTCCTTTCTCTATTGCCTTCATCCTTTGATATGGCGTTGCTCAACCAGTGGAATGTGAACAGGAGACTCAATTACATGTCAAAAGATGACAAATTCCACCGATAATACATCCAGTTGAAATGCAAGTTTTTTTTTTTTCGAGACTTTGTAATAACTTTGTTGACAATATATATAACTTGACAAATAAAATAAATATTATTAACTCTATCTTTACAATAACTCTTTTGATGACAATATTTAATGACACTTTTAACAACTCTAACACAAATATACTTTTAAAACCCACTAGAAACTCTGATTTACTTGACTATAAACAATGATACTTTATAACTCTTCCAAATGCCAAATAACCCATCACATGGGCATTACTATTATTTCGAATCATAATGAAACGTTATATTGGCAAGTCTATTAAAAGATATTGACCACATATATTTAGGTAACGGTGGTATATATACTAGACGTTATTCTACATAAGAGACTCATCTAAACAAACTTAAGAATGACAATTAGACATTGTACTTTTAAACAAATGACATGATAGGTCTATAAAATGACATTCCAAATCTAATACTACCTAAGGCTTAGGGACTCCAACTTTTAGAATTGATGAATGCAAACAATGACAATAATATTAACCTAAATACCAAAAACTTCTTTGCATATTAAAATTGCGGGCTTTCTAGCAAAGTGGTTTTTAGGTGGATCGAAATCATGGCTATTGTTTTTAAAAATATATCACACCTTTTCAACGCAAATACGGTGGGATGGCATGCAACGCTTCAAAGACTCGAATAAAGTCAATGTCAGATAGGAATCTAAGGTGTTGTACCAATGTTGATGCCATGGAAATAAACCAAATTCTTGCGATTATTAACCAATGCTGTTACATGAATCGCAGACATTGACATTTAGATGCATGGCAGGTCCAAGTCTTAGGTAGTTCTTGGCAGAGAAGGTATGAAGATTTGTGGTGGAAGAAGCTAATGAATTTTAATTGTTAATGATCGAATCAAATACATAGGTAGTTCTTTCACTAATGAATCAAATGCAAGCTAAGTTTTGCATACAGAGATATGCTCTACTTTTTCATGTAGCAGGCTAAATTATTATACTTATGTAAGTTCAAACAAATAGAACAACTGTCTAAATAACAGTGTTTAAATGAAAACTACTATTGTAGATCTGGACTCACAAATGATTATCATGAATCGGGGCAATAAAACACAGGGCTCCCCCTTCAATTATTAAGAAGTCAATAATTCCATAATATAGAAAATCTTCTATTATACCAAATGAAATCAAAGTAGTATTAAATTTGCACATACTTGTTGGTTTTAATCATAAGAATGATTACATATTTATAGCATTTGAGAACTCTTAAAATCAAGGAGTCTAGTTTAGTTTTAGTTCCTAAACTAATGTGAGCACTAACAACTCACGTAATCGCACTAGTAATACATCTAATTTTATCTATGAGTTGTTATTAACAACTTAAATACATTATTCATTTCACATTTACCCAATAATATATTTGATCATTAATTAATGTGAGCACTAACATTTTAATTTTCTAACACAATCTTGGCCTAATTATTGTCAAAGGAGAAGTCCATTTGAAGTGACAAAGAAGGTATCCAAACCTCGAGGGACTTGAAATAAGTTCCAAAAGGGACCGCATGAAAAAGGGAGACATAATCGTAGTATGGTATCAATTATTCGCCAGTCATATTACTTTTTGGAAAAAACAAGAAATATCTGGAAATAGTGATAGGGGAAAGAAACCAAGGATGAGACATAAAACATGAGGAAAAGGAAGACAAAAGAAATGAGAAAAAACAACAAAGAAAAAGTTAGAACTAGACTATAAACAAGGAGCATGTGCCTTGACAATTTCCTAATTTGTCTCCCAACAATCAACAAACACATAAATACACTACAATATTACAAATTCCTAATCAAGTGCCTTCATTAATGTAAAACCGTTTTTCACATCTACAAATATGTTAAAATACTTTATCTCCTCACCATAACATAAAAATATTTATGATATTAAAAATAACTAAAGGTAGTTTACTTATTTTAAGAATGACATATACTTATGTCGATAGGGGTTTGATAATGATAGAAGAGGGCGCTATGGTGGACTATAATATTTTTGAGTTATTACCAATTGATTTCAAACTTTATATTTGATGTTCACTTGACTTTCACATAGAAATTTCAACCTTAACTTTGACATTAATTTCACTTAAACTTATGAGATTTTTAATTTTTCTTTTAGAAGTCAAACAAAAATAATAGTATTTTTGTCCGTACAATAAAGCTTCAAACCTTTATTTGTTTCCTTTTAAAAATTTATCAATCCTTATAGAATGGTATGATATAATGGCTGTATAATAATAAATGAAAAATAAATATGAAGAAGGTGATAGAGCTAATGGTGTAGTTATTTTTTATATATCCCATATAAGAAATGCCTTACACCATGCAGCCCATAATCCTCAGAGTTAGGTCTCTTCAAAGCAAGATATCAACACATCTCATAAGAAACAAATAAATCTCCTATTAATATGAGAAAAATATTATAGACAAGGGCATGCTTTTATTTCCCACATTTTCACAGGGTTATGAAAGGACTGGATAAATTCCCGATCTCCTTATTTGGTGTGTTCGGCTCTTTATTTGGCTTCTATGTTGTTTTTTTAAAATGTGCTTCTGACTATTTTTTCTAATTTCCTTGGAACCGAGATGTATTCATTTTTTTATATGTTTCAATATCCCTAAATGTGTTTTCATTTCTCTATATGCTTCTATACGACTAGGGTGTATTCACTATCTGATATTCCCGCTCCATGATTGATCTCTCTAAGACATATACTATATGATTTCTTATACATGTGACATGGTTTATGTTATTCCTAGATTTACCATATGGTTAAATGGTTTTAGCGAGATTACACTGATTAATTTGTGCCTGAGGTGTTCGCTGTTCTTTGTTAGATACGATTAACATGTATTCTTTTCTTAGTGTTCTTAATACGTCATTGTTGTTGAGATATTTCTTTTATATTTTATACATGATGTGTTTATACAATATTTATCTCTATCACGTGCTTGCTATATGTCATGGTTTCATGGTGCATATTTTGCCAATCTATGTTTTAATAATGTCCTTCCATGCATTTTCGTGCTCCATATGATGCATCTCTTGGGGAAATTACATCTGCATTGTTATATTATTTCCACTTGGGGAATATCATTTATTGTGCCATATTACTTACATCTTTCTCACTTAGGGTATATCTTTATTGTGATTATGTAGATTACATTTAAGGTGAACTTAGGAAACATCACATTTTTTCTAATGTAGTTAAATTCTAAACAAACTTGATATCGTGCAAATATTATGAACTCCAAAAGAAAACAGATCTCCTTCTTCGTTATTCAATCAAGAATTACAATGTTTCCTAAATAGGAAAACAACTCCCAACTCGAATTGCCAAGAAAACTCTAACTAACTTTGACTAAATCTACTATAGATGCTAGAAATTACTATTTTTACCGGTTTACTAGAATTTGCTATTCTTAGTAAGTTCGCATGCTTATTACGGCGGGCATAGAAAGCGCCACACATCTTCTACTTTCCTAAACTAGAGGAATTGCCAACTTTCCAACTCATAATGCAAATAATAGACTAAAATTAACTAATGCCCTAAAATAGGAAAAAAATCGAACTACAACTTAAATCCTAATTTTCAACCTCAAGATAGCGGATTTCAAGCCCAAAAATGTGTTAAAACATGCTCCAACTAGTAGGATGGAATGACCGGTGCTTTTTTCTCATTGAAACATGTGGTTTCAAAAAAAAACATGGACTCAAACAGACACCCGAAGCTTAAGTTATGACATTGTCAAGTTCCTGCTAATTTTGGCACATCATTCTCCCCTGCTTGAAAAAACGCAGCTCCTACAAGTTGTCTTCTTCAAACTACTTCCATTTATCTGCATCCAACTTCTTAATCTCCCACTTTGTGACCCAAGTATTGTCCTCTTGTTCCAGTCCTTTCCAATGTACCAAATATTTGTTGTATTTCCCATGTCGCGTGTCATTGTTTTCTTATCTAAAATCTGATCCACTTCTTCTTTCTTCTTCATCGAGACCTGTTGGCTCCAATCTACTACTTCATCAATAACATCCCCTTACGCACCATCCCCATGAAAATAATACAAATCTGAAACATTAAACACTAGAGAAATATCAAAATTTCCTGGCAATTCTACCTCATAAGCATTATCATTTTTTTTTTTCACGATTTTGCAGGGACCAATCTTCTTATACTTTAGCTTGTTATAGGTTCCTTTTGGAAACCTTTCCTTTCACAGGTATACCATAACCAACTCACCAACTGTAAATACCTTTCTCCGTCTATGCACATCTGCTATTTCCTTATACTTATCATTACTATTATGCAACTTCTTCTCGCACTTCTTCCTGTAATTGTTGTATATGTTTGGCAAATGCTTCTGCATCATCACTGACTCTACCATCAACTAGTAGTTATACCAAATCTAACACCCCATTTAGATTACTCCCATACATAATTGAAAATGGAGACTTTCCTATGGATCTATTTATGGAATTATTATATGCAAACTCAGCTTTTGGTAATGTTAAGTCCCATTGTTTCATATTTTCCCCAATGATGCACCTTAACAAGTTTCCCAAACTCCGATTTACCACCTCTATTTTCCCATCAGTATGAGGATGATAGGCACTGCTGAACTGTAGTTGAGTTCCCAAATTCTTCCATAAAGTCCTCCAGAAGTGACTTAAGAACATTGTGTCCCTATCTGAAGTAATGGTTTTTGGAACACCATGCAAATGAACAACTTCTCCGAAATTTTTTTCTACATTTGTCGCATCACTTGTTTTCTTCCAAGAAATAAAATGAACCATCTTAGAAAACCCATCAACAACAAAAAATTGAGTCATTACCTCATTGTGTTTTCGGTAATCCCAAAACAAAATCCATACTTAGATCTGTCCACGACCCTTTAGGAACAGGCAACGGCATATACAACCTTGTATTCGTGCATGGCCTTTCGAGACTTGAAAAATTCAACACCTCTCCACATATCTTACCACATCTCTTTTCAACTTTGGCCAATAGTATTTCTCTGCTACCAAGGCTATCATCTTATCTTTACCAAAATGCCCAGCCAATCCTCCACTATGCAACTCTTTCACTATATTCTCTCTCATAGACCCAACTGGAATACATAGTTGGCGCCCTTGAATAGGTAGCCATCCTGTAAAATGTACTCATCCTAGACATCTCTTGCATTGTCGAAAATGGACGAATTAACCTTTCAACAATATCCTTGAAATCAGAATCAGAAGAATACAAACCCTTTATTGCTTCAAAACCCACCACCTCATTTTCCATAGTGGTAAAAAAGTCACATGCCTACTCAATGCATTTGCAACTTGATTCTATTTTCCTAATTTATGTTTTAGAGAAAAAGTATAACCCTGCAAAAATGATACCCACTTTGCATGCCTACTATTCAACTTCTTTTGTGTATTCACATACTTCAGGGCTATGTGGTCTGTAAATAACACAAACTCCTTAGGCACTAAGTAATGCCTCCAATTCCTTAATGTTTGTACAATTGCATAAAATTCCACATCATAAGTAGAGTAGTTCTTTCTTACCTCATTCAGTTTCTCACTAAAGAAAGCTACTGGATTTCCACCTTGACTTATAACAACACCAATACCCACATGTGAGATGTCACAATCAACCTCAAACACTTTATCAAAATCTGGTAGTGCCAAAATGGGTGCCTCTGTCACCTTCTTCTTCAAGAACTGAAAAATATCCTCAACTTCCTTTGTCCACAAAACTCCCTTCCTTTTGTGCAATCTGTTATAGGTGCTACAATACTGCTGAAATTTTTAATAAACTTTATGTAAAATGTTGTTAGACCATGAAATCTTCTTACCTCTGTTATACTTCGTGGAGTAGGCCATTCAATAATTGCCTTTATCTTCTCTGAGTCCATCTATACCCCATCTGCTGAAATAATAAATCCCAAGAATACCAAACTCTCTTGCATAAATGTGCACTTCTTCATATTTGCATAGAGTTTCTCTTTCCTTAACACTTCAAATATCACCCTTAGATGCCTCAAATGTTCTTCTTTAGTTTTACTAAAGATCAAGATATCATCAAAATAAACCACAACAAACTTACCATTATACTCCCGCAAAGACGATGTTCATTAGTCTCATAAAAGTACTAGGTGCATTGGATAACCTGAATGACATCACCAACCACTCATATAATCCATTTCCTGTCTTGAATGTTGTTTTCCACTCATCTCCTTCTCTGATCCGAATCTGATGGTAACCACTTCGAAGATCAATCTTGGTGAAATACCTAGATCTAAAGCAAGCACATCCATCATATCATCAAGGTGAGGTATTGGGAACCTATACTTGATTGTAATTTTATTGATTGCTCTACTATCCGTGCACATTATCCATGTTCCATCCTTCTTTGGTGTTAATAAATTTGGGGTTGCACATGGACTCATGCTCTCCCTTATGACCCCCTTTCTCACGAGCTCTATCACTTGCCTATTCAACTCTGCATGCAATGTCGGGCTCATCCTATAAGTTGCTTGATTTGGGAGTGAAGACCCTAGAATCAAATCAATATGGTGTTGAATATCTCTTTTGGGTGGTAATTCATTCAGTAGCTCATCAGGAATAACATCAAAAAATTCTTCTATTAATTTTGTTGTTTCTACTAGTATTTGTGCACTTGTAGGTTCATCCTTATTTGCGACTAGTGCATAAAAAAACCAATTGCCTTTGCCTCCTTCACAAATTCCTTTGCAGAAAGCATATTTTCAGCCTTCCCCTCTTCCTTAAGAGGTAGCAAAACTATTTTTGTGCCATCCTTCCAGAAAGTATAAGTATTCTTTCCCCATCATGAATAACTTTTCTATCAAATTGCCATGGTATTCCTAGTAGCATATGACATGCATCCATAAGAATAAAATCACACCAAATCTCATCCTTGTAATTTTTCCCAATAGAAAAACTTATTAAACATCTCTTATCAATAGTAACTTCATTACCCTTCTTAAACCATGTAATATGGTAAGGGTTAGGATTCTTCTCACAATGCAGACCCAATTTCTCAACCATCTCATTTGAAACCATGTTCTCACAACTACCACCATCAATAATAACATTACATACCTTTCCTCCTGAAGTGAATCTTATTTTGAAAATATTTGTACGCAGCCATGCATCCCCCTTGATATCCTTTCTTGGAGAAATCATCATCCTCTTGATCATCAGATTTTCTCCAACATCTGGTGGAATTTCTAGGTCATGTTCGTCTTCTACTTGTTCAGCTTCAACAAGATTTACTCTTGGAGAATCTTCTTTCCTCTTGTCATGTGTATAAGAATGCGGGCATTCAAAATCTTGATGCCCCTCTTCACCACATTTGTAACAAACAAATGGTCTTCATGGAGCCTCCCATCCTCTATCACCAACATATCCTCTGCCCCTAGAAAATCTCTTGCCTCTTTATTGATTGGGAATCTTGTCTCGTATCTTCTTTATTTTCCACTCCACGAGGTGATTCTCCCCTACCTTGGCTGAAACCATCTCATCCCCGAAAGGAAGATGAGGCCCCCTATTCATTCTAGGTGATCTCCTAAAACTTTGACGACTTTGTTTTTCCTCGGCCTTTAAGGCTAATTGATAGGCATCCTCCATGCTCTTAATCCTATGCATACTTATCTCATCTTGAATAGAAAATTTTAATCCATTTACATACCTTGTAGCCATTTGTTCCTCATTTTCTTCATGCTCTACATGAATGGACAACTTGTAGAACTCATATGTGTATTCTTGCACTGTTTGTAAGTTCTGTCTGAGATTCTGAAACCTCTTGTAAAGGGTTTGTGCATAATCCATAGGGAGAAATTTATCTTTCAACTTCTTCTCCATCTTACTCCACATCCTAATTCTTTCTTTCCCCTTTCTTGACCTCTCTTTCTATAGGTGATCCCATCATAATATAACATGACCTTTCAATTTCGTGCATATAAATTTTACCTTCTTTTCTTCTGACATAGCCTTCCACTCAAAAAATTTCCCCATGCTAGTCAACCAGTCTATTAGCTCCTCTGGTTTTAGACTACCTCCATACTTTGAAACATCAACTCTTATCCCATCATTCTTTCCTTCTAATGCTCAAAGCATCCTTTCTTCAAAAGCTAAGGGTGGCGCTTGCGTTTCCTCCTCTTCACAAACTTCTTCTTCATCTGTGTCATCTCCACCTTGATTTCCTCTTTGGGTTATCATTGCAGCAAGCACAATAACTTACCTCTGCAGATCTTGCATATTTCTATTCATTTGGGAAATACCATCTCATTTTCCTCTTCCTGCCATTTTTTAAAGACTCGAACTAGCTCTGATACTAGATAATGTAGCTAAATTCTAAACAAACTTGATATACTGCAAATAATATGAACTCCAAAAGAAAATAGATCTCCTTTTTCTTTATTCAATCAAGAATTACAATGTTTCCTAAATAGGAAAACAACTCCCAACTTGAGTTTCCAAGCAAACTCTAACTAACTTTGACTAAATCAATAGGATTAGTCAACAAAATAGATAACAAAAAGACTTTTAAAGAATGAACAAGATATATATCCTATATTCTATCTCAAGAAAACTATAAGTTGCGAGATCACATTTAAATCCACTTTCAAAGGTAACTTGGAAGGAAAAATAATGGTAATTTATGGCCTCATCATAGATCATCTCTAGATTACGTGAAATCAACTAAGTCTCTCTCTCTCTCTCTCTCTCTCTCTCTCTCTCTCTCTCTCTCTCTCTCTCTCTCGTCCTCTTTCTTAGGGTTACATATTATTGTTTGCTTATTGCTTGTGTCTTATTGTATATCATCACTTGTATATCATTTGTTACATAAAGTGGTTACTCGAAATTAAAGATTTAATTCTATTTATATTAAATCACAACTATGATGTTTTCTTTTGATTAAAAATATTTTTTTTATCCAGAAACATTGTCATATATATCAATTAAAAAAGAATTAAAATAATATAGATGATTTATAATAAAAGTTTGGGAGATAGGCATTCCCGACCCAAAATATCAAAATCCAAAAAACCGACAAGAAGTTAGATATAGTTATAGAACAAGCTAAACAATATTAAAGATGTGTAAAAATAAGTATTGTAAGCCATACCGAAGTGGGAGGTAGAAAATTTTCCTTTGCTTAGAAGACATTCTACCCATTTGGCTCCTCCTTTGACATATCGGGTTTTACCCACCCACCATCTCTCAAATTATGCACAATCAACAACAGTTAAACTTCCGCCTAGGTCAAGTGAGAACATTAAAATCCTAAAATAGTGAGATCAAGTGGGATGGACTTGTGCTAGTTTTCTATGGAAAAATTTCTAAATTCATGACCCCTTCAAGGAGGAAGTTAGAGTGATGAAGTAGTCATGACTATGGGAATGATGACATCTTCAAGGAGGGGTAAGAGTGATGAAACCAATATGATTATGGTAACGGTGTAATATTCAAGGAGGATGAGGTCATGAATTATGTGGCAATAGGTTTTTGGATTACATCCTACTCATAGTGGACACATAACCCCTAATCATTGATGGCCTCTAATAAATGTTGAAAATATAGCATAAATTTTCTTCCTACACTTGGATCTCATAAAAGATGAAGTGAACACATAAATCTTATTATTAGTAGCAAAAAAAAAACATCTATGAAAATATTCGAATAAAATCACTACATGAAGGCAATTGAGCATCGTTTCTAAAACTTGTGTCATTCTCTTATCAATGGGTTATAGGTGAGATTTTGAAAAAAACCAATGCATTGCTTTACTTTACAAGCATGAGGGCATGTCTAGAATATATGTACATGCATTTTTATTATTTTATGTATCATTTCTATCTTGTATGTAACATTTATTATTTTATATATTCCATAATGTTAAACTTTGGAAATCTAGTTGGAGGTATATGGACACAATGTTAAACTCTAGATTCAATAGAAAAACAATATATTTTACCACCATTCTCAACTTCCAAGTATCTCTTTGAATATTTATTCAACTTACCTTATAAATTTCAAGGTAAATCTCGGTTTCATTTAGCCATGAAAATACATAATCTACTAGTTTTTCCAAAAGCACGTGACATAATTCATTCATTTTTGAGATATGTGATTCATAGGTTCGTCTTACACCTCAAAAGAGGGACATATTCATGTTAATTTATCTCGATTCCAAAACTATAATAAATTATCTTGTTCACTTGCATGGAAGAAAATAATACTGATGTTACACATCATATTCTACTACGACTCATTGCAAGGCACACCCATATTATATTGGGATACTTTAAAAATTATGAGATATGGATATCACAAGGGCATTTCACATGGGATCCTTGTAGCTATGTGAAAACTAGTAGTTTAGTCACATGCATAGAAAATTTTCATTAAAGGTATGGTGTTTTCATTACAAGTAAATATTAGTTTTTATTGGAATCATCATCATATCTATCAATTAAAAAAAATCTATTAAATAGTATATATATGATTTACAATAAAAGGTTGGGAGGTAGGTATGCATGACCCAAAATATCAAAAGCTAAGCATGATAATAATATCAATAACTTTACTATAAGTTCAATATAGTTATATAACAAGCTAAAAATACCATAGACATGCAAAACTAAGCATGAGAAGTCATGCCTAAAGTAGGATGTAGAAAATCATCCTTGGGTTAGAAAGCATCCTACACATTTGGTTGGACTCCTTTGATGGATCAAATTTTACCTCCCCATCAACTCTCAAATTATGCACAACCAACAACATTATAACTCCTGGACTAGGCGGTATGATAATGCCACCATCCCGAACCAACGAAATATAGTGGGATGGGTATGTGTTATTTTTCTCTACATCAATGTCAAAATCCATTACACCCTTCATGAAGGAAGTTAGAGTGATGAAGCAATTGTGATTATAAAAATGGTGGCATTGTCAAGGAAAAGGTGTATTGATGAATCATACATCGATAGATTTTGGGTGACACCATGCTCATATTGCATAAAGTAGTGCCCCAATGGTTGAGGAACTCTACTAATATTAAAAATTCAACAACAAAAATCTACTTACACTTAGATTTGACAAAAATTGAATTGAGCACATGAATCGTATTAGTAGCAGAAAATTGTTAAGAGATATTATCGTGATTAAAAATGATCAAAGTATTCCTCTCTTTCAAAGATAAAACAAAATAGTAGTGATGGTATGAAAATATTCATAATAAAAACACTACATAAAGAACACGATCATAGTCTCTAAAAATTTTCAATCCCTATGAGGTGATGGGTTATGGTTGAGAGGAGAAAACAAATTGATCTATTCTTAAGATTTATAGGCAAGAGGGCATGTCCAGATTTTTATCTTTATGTAACATTTATTGTAGTTGTGCCCTGATTTATGTAGTTGGATTGGGCAGTGATGATTCTTGTGCCAAGATTTCATCCTAAGAATCATGAGAAACTAAAAATTCAAAACTTTCAATAACAATTTAAGGTGGATCTCCTTCTATAGAATATTGAAGTTGTGCCCTAATATATGTAGCTAAATTGGGCATTGATTATTGTCCAGCCAAGATTTCATCCTAAGAACCATAAGAAACTATAAGGATCAAAACTTTCAATAACAAACAAAGGTGGAGTTCCACAAAATATTGTAGTTGCACCTTGATTTCTATAGCTAGATTAGGTAGTGTTGACTATTGCACCAATGTTTCATCCCAAGAACCATGAGAAATTAAATAATTGTAATTCTCAAGAACAATGAGCTGGAATTCCTTCTAGAGTATACATCAAGGTTTCATCGGAAGAACCAAAATTAAGGAATCCAAACTTTCAACATGATTTGGAGGTGAATTTTTTTTCGCATATATAGTCAGAGTAGCACCTAATTTTTGTAGTTGGATTAGGTGGTGATGATTGTTGCATCAAGATTTCATCCCAAGGACCGAGAAAATCAAGTATGAATACTTTCAAAGCAATTTTCATGCTTCTTTTGAAACACTTTATCTTTCTTCCACTTGTCTAATTTCCGTGCCTATCTTGGAACAATTCACTTGCAGTATTGTAAGTCTTGATGAAATTTTGGAAGAAGATTTTATGAACTCATATTGTTGTATAGAACATAAAATTATGATTCTCATCTTCAACTATGTTGGCAAAATTTAGTGCCAAAACAACCAACATAAGGGAAAACACAACCAAAACAAAAAAGCGCACACAATATATATTATATTTGATTAAAAAAAAGATTTTACAATCTCGAGTTGTTCTTATGTTTTCCTTTTTCTCTTCTTGTGTCCAATTTTTTTCTATTTCTTACAAAAAAATCATTGTGTTGTTGCACACATTTATTTATAATAATACCCTCTCTAAAATTTTTCTAAATTATATGCTTATGCATATATCTTCTCTATATTTCCCCTTCTTTGTATTCTCCTCAATTTATTTGTGTTGCAAAACTTTCTCTCTTCCTTATTTTTATGTGTTGTTGCATCCTCGTATATATTCTCCCCACTCTGTATTTAATCTTATGTTGTCGTGTGTATATATCCCCTTTTTTAACATTGTTGTATATATAATAAATATACTTTTCCTTTGCTTCTTAAAAAAACATGCCAAATATATATAATGCCACATATAAATATTAACGTTCCTTTAAAAGAATCGGACCCAAAATATTATAGGGAAAGTGGATTGGTGGGGGTATAAAAAGATCAATGAAAAAATATAAATGTCGGTCTATGTAGTAGTTAGAGTGGAGGGAAGAAAATTTGAAAGTTGCATGGGGCTCGAGATTACCAACTGCAATTAATTCTGACACTCCCCCTTAATATTGAGCCAAAAAAAATCATACAAAAATTGATAATTAATCTCTAGATTGGATGGTCCATCTATGACACACGAATTTTCTCTCAAATGCTCAAACCTTTCCTTTGACAAATGTTTGGTAAAAATTTCAGCTAGTTGCTTCTCTAAATTACAAAAATTTAGCTCAATTTTATCCTTTCTCAACCAATTCACGAATGAAAAGATATCGATAGCAATATACTCATTTTTTCCATGGAAGATTGTATTTTTAGATAATGCAATTGAAGACATATTATCACAAAAAAATGTAGAACCTCCTTGTTTCTCTTCGTGTAGATATGAGAGTATTATCCTTAACCATATCATCCGACAAGAGACCGAGTTTGCTGCAATATACTCGGTTCAACAGTTTGGACAATGAAACTATTGACTGTTTCTTCAAGCCCATGAAATGGATCTTGATCCAACATTGAACACATATCCATATGTGCTCTTTCTATAATGAAGATTACCTTCCCAATCACTATATGCATATCCAACTAACTGAAAATCATTATCAGCAGCCTATAAAATTCCATAATTTCTTTTTCCATTCACATACCTCAAAATACGCTTGCTTGCTTTCTAGTGTGTCTCCTTTGGAGTCTCCATGAATCTAGAAATTAGACTAACTGCATACATTATATTTGGTCTTGTTGCAGTTAAATACATCAAGCTTCCCACCATGCTTTTGTATCTTTTGGGATCCACATTGCTGCTGCAATCATCTTTGATCAATTTCAAACTTATCTCTGTTGGTGTAGATGTTGGTTTGATGTCCAACATTTTAAATATTTTCAAGATTTATTAAACATACTTTGCTTAAAAACAAATATTTCCTACTCCATTTGCTTGACCTCAATGCCAAGGAAATATTTCAACGTTCCCAAATCACTTATCTCAAACTCTTTCTTCATAACTGATTTAAATTCATCTATTACCTCGCTTGCATTTCCAATAAAAATTAAATCATCAATATACAAGACAACAATTAAAACTTCACCATTTTTTTCTTTGATGTTGAGTATGGGATCTCTATTGCTTTTGCTAAATCCATTACTAATAAGATAGGAATATATCCTAATGTACCAAGCTCTTGGTGCTTGTTTAAGTCCATACAAATCTCTCTTGAGCTTGTATACCTTTCTCTCATGCCCTAAGATTTCATAACCAAGTGGTTGTCCCACATTCTTCCAACACTCCATTTAGAAAAGTTGATTTGACATCCATTTGATGGACCTTCCATTTGTGATGAGCAGCTATGGCAATAATTGTTCTCATAATCTCTAACCTTGCTACTAGAGCAAATGTCTCATTATAATCACGTCCAGGATTTTGTTTGTAGCCTTTGACAACTAATCTTTCCTTGTGTCTTTCAATTTTGCCTTCGGGAGTAGTTTTGGTTTTATAAACCCACTTGAATCCAATGAATTGTTTTCCTTTAAGAATATCTACTAACTCCCATGTTTGATTCTTTTCTATTGCATGCATTTCTTCATCCATTGCTTCACACCATTTATTATCTTTAATTACTTCTTCAAAATAAATTAGATATGTTGTTGAAAATCATTTCATCTTCATTTTCTTCATACCTTGATTGTTCATAAATATCTTGTACACTCCTCATTCTTCCTTGTTGCTGGAATGAGTTAGATGATGATGAAGATGCTTCATTTTTGGTCCTTATATGCTTTGTTGGTTGTTGTCATTTGAAGATTCACCCCTTTGTGAAATGGGTGTCCAACTTGGTACATTGTTTACTCTGTCATCTGTTGGTTCATCAACAATTATAGGTGTATTTACCTTTGCTTGTGGCTGCTCCATTTCTTTTGCATCTTCCCAAGATGTTTCCTCAATGAATTGAACATCTTGGCTGATTATAAGCTCTTTTGTAACTGGATTATACAATCTATAATCTTTTTATTGCTCACTATATCCAATAAAAATGCACTTCTCTCCTCTTTTATCCCACTTTGATCTTATTTTCTTTGGCACATGTGCATATGCCACACACCCAAAAACTCTCAAGTTCTCAAAAATTGGTTTTCTTCCACTCTATTCTTCTTGAGGTATCATGTTCCTCACACTCTTTGTAGGAAATCTATTCAACAAATATACTTTTTTCCAACTTCTTCAAGCCAAAATTCTTTAGACAATCCTCTTTCCTTTAACATGTTTCTTTCCATTTCTTGAATGGTTATATTCTTTCTCTTTGCTACACCATTCTGCTAAGGTGTATACCTTTCTCTAAATTGTTTCTTGATCCTTTTCTCCTTACAAAAGTTTAGAAACTCATTTGCTATATACTCTCCCCCTTTATCAGTTCTCAATGTCTTTATATAATGACCAATGTGCTTCTCATCCATGGCCTTAAAGCGTTTGAATAATTTAAATATTTCGATTTATTTTTCAACAAATAAATTCACGTCCATCTACTGAAGTCATCTATGAAAGTAAGGAAATACACATTTTTAGACAATGAGGGAGTTTTCATGGGACCACACAAATCTGAATGTACTAGCTCAAGTGGTGAGCTTGCTCTCCATGATTTACCTAAGGGAAAAACATTTCTATGTTTCTTCCTAATATACATGCCTCACAAACCTTGTATATTCTTTCAAAAGAGGGAGTCCTCTAACCATTTGCTTATTATAAAGAACATTCAATCCACCAAAACTCAAATGCCCATACCTGAGATGCCAAAGAGTAGATTGATCAATGGCTATTGTTTTGAACGTTGTTGCTCCGCTACACTCTTGCATCCTCAAAGGAAACATTCTATTTTGTGTCATCTACACTACTACAATCAACTTGTTGCTTCCACCTTTATCATATAGCATGCATTCTCCATTTTCAAACCTCACCTTATATCCATTTTGAACAAGTTGCCCACTACTAAGAAGATTAGATTTCAATCATGGAGCAAATAAAACATTATGAATATGCTTCTTGTCTCCTTGCTTGGTGAGAATGGATACAATGTCTTTTCCCATCACAAAAATTTATCATTTGTTCCCATATTCACTTCAAATATGATTGCTTCATCTATATTACTGAACATTTCTTTATTTCCACACATGTGGTTTGCAAGCACTATCCAAATACCATATTTTCTTGCTTCCTTGCTCAACTACATTGCAAGTTAAAAGAAAGTTCCATTCTTTTCATTTTTCTCAAGTTCAACTTCTTTTTCATTAGAGAATCTTGCATTATGATTATGATTTCTCAAATCATATTATTTCTTTTTACATTCACTAGCATAATGCCCAAACTTTTTGTAGTAATAACATTGCACATTTTATTTGTCATACCTTTGTGTAGAACCACCTTTGGAAGTGTTGTTTCTCCTTCCTCTTCCTCTGGCTTGTGGCTCTTGATGATTGTGTCTTCCACCTTCTTATTGGTTGTTAAATATTCCTCTTCCTTTATTGTATGCTCCTATCCCCTTTCCTCTAACATTTGTATTTGTTTTGAAGGCTTGTTCATTGGAGGAGCTGGTTGTCCTACTCATCCTCTATTCATGGGTTTGCAAAGAACCCATCAACTCATCAACTTTCATTTGTCTTAAGTCCTTAAAATCCTCTATTGCAACCAAAACTAGATCAAATATGGTTGGAAGGATCCTCAATACCTTCTCTATGATCCTATGATCTTCAACCACATCTCCATTAGTCCTCATTTGATTGACTATGGTCATTGTTCTCGTGAAAAAAAAAAAACATTTATTGATTCCGATTATTTCATGAGAAGGGACTCAAAATATCTCTTCAACATCTGTAATCTAACTACTTTCACTTTGTCACTTTATTGATATGCATTATACAAGGTATCCCATAATTGTTTAGAGTTTATAATTATTGTTATCCTTGGGAAAAATGAACCGATGGATTGCATTTTGAATATAGCTTAAGGCCTTTGCATCCTTTCTTCTATTTTCTTTCAAAGCATTCTTTTGAGCTTGTGTTAATGCATTGAATGCAGCTTGGTCTCACTACCTCGTGTATCATCCTTCAAATAATTCCCATAGCTCTAGATAGGAGAACAATGTCTTTGTTTTAATGCGTTAAATTTCATAGTTCTTCCCATCAAATATTGGGGTTGTTCCCACAAGATGTTGCTACTAAAAGCCATTACAAAACAACCCAGAAAAATAAATTCTCAAACCCACGAGCTATTGAGCTTTTGTTTTCTCCGATGCCAAATTGTTGGAGAAATTTAGTTCTAAAACAACCAACACAGGGAGAAAACACAACCGTAACTATAAAATCACACACAATATATATATGATATTTGATTAAAAAAACTTTTTACAATCTCATAGATGTTGTTATGTTTTCCTTTTGTTTCTCTTCTTGTGTCCGGTAATTCATTTCTTTTTCTTACAAAAACTTCTTTGTCTTTGTTGCACACATATATTTGTAATAATCCTCTTTCTAAATTTTTATCTTTATTATATGTTGTTGCATATATTTTCCTTCTTTGTATTCTCCTCTATTTCTTTGTGTTGTTGCACTTTCTCTCTTCTTATATTTCTATGTGTTGTTACACCCTTGTATATATTCTCCTCATTATGTATTTAATCTTATGTTGCTCCATGTATATATATCCGCCCATTTTTATAACATTTCCGTATATATAGTAAATATACTTTTCCTTCGCTGCTTAAAAAACATGCCAAAAATATAGTGTGTGTTGCCACATATAAATATTAACATGCCTTTAAAAAAACTTGGACCCGAAATATTATAGGAGCAGATAATTTCGCGGGGTTCAAATCCGTGAGGGAGAAAACAATGGGAAGTCCACATAATTTTGCCACGTGGAAAGTGGATTGACAAGGGTATAAAAATCAATATTAATGTGGGTCTGTGTAGTGGTTAGAGTGGAGGGTAGACAATTTGAAAGCACGAGATTACCAGATGCAATTTGTTGACAAACTGTAAGAAACAGTTTACAAAGAGCTCATAAAATTTCTTGAAAAGACTTGTTCTTCTGTTTTGAAAGTGAGATTTCCATTTGACGGGACTGGAAACTACCTAACTCCGTTCAAAGTTTCTTTCTGCCCATTGAAATTTTGAACAAAACAAAAGGAAATGAAAATGGTGAGACTGAGAATGAATGAATCTCTCAAACAACGTATTTCCTATATATTTGGTCTTAATAAGCTAAAGAAAAAATGGGTATCATTATTTTTGGGTCTCCAATAATTACAGTTTAAAATATATATATTTTATATAAATTCTCCCTTTAAAATAAATTAATGAATATAAAGAAGGGCCCATGGAGATTTTATTTTTATCAGTTACATATAGGTAAATGTATTATTTCTTGGATTCAAGAAAATAAAAGGTATATTAACTTTGTAAATTGAATCTCCATTTCCTATTTTTAATGATTACATCTAATACTTGTTTTAATTATGTCATTTCTTGCACTCGAATAAATAAAATTGACATTTTTTTTTTTTTTTGTTGTTTTGGTTAGCATTTGTAAAGGGATTTAAGTATTCCACAACCAATTTATTTAGTTTCTTAATTTTATATTTTTAAATTGTTTGTATATTAATTATAAGTTAGAAGGATTATTTAACATATAAATATTGCATCTATTTTTAATAAGAGAATAACATTTAATATAGTTTTTTTAAAGAAAATTGTTAATAAAAAAATTGAAATATGTAATTATATATATTTAATTTTGGTTGAGACTAGTTATTTATTTATAATTTGTATTGTTTTAAATAATACATCTATTGATTATTGATTTATATTATGTTCTTGTTGATGTTCTATATATCGGGTGTTTTCTTCGTATTCTCATTGTTTTCTTATTATTTCTTGTTTCTTCCTATTTTATTTTTCCTCCCTAGTTTCTTTCCTTCTTTTATTGAAGCTGGTTTATCGGCTTTTTTACTAGAAACTTAGCTTTTTTTTGTTAATGACCAAAAACATAGCAGAGTTAAATGGCATATTGTTTTTGGGTGGGTCTTCTTGATCTTTGTTGTACGACCCTTGTGTTTTGTTCCTTTGTAATTTTTTCAAACATTATGTGTCACCATGTGTGTCAATACATTTCTAGTTTGAATTCAAGAAGTCCATTAATACATTTAAGTGAATTACTAAATTTATGACATGTAGAAAATATAGGAGAATCATATAATTTTTAAAAATAATTAATTGATTTATTACAAGGGCATACCCATGTAAAAATAATATTGCAAGAATTTAGAAAAAAATATCTAGTTGTCAATGAAAGTGATTATGGTTTGGAAACTTAAGCATTATGTTTAATTTCCCATTGAATTACATTACACTTAATGGAGAAAAATAATGAAGGTATAATGCATGTCCCTCATAAAATCCCCCGTGTTACTCTTTGTAAAGTGATGCGCTCATATTATGATTCCGAGGAAGGAGAGTAGTTTCTCAAATATTCGCACCGAATTCGGTCAAATGGGCAAGAATATTAAAGCTCAAAAGCATGCAAACAAGAATGTTAACTAGTATTTTACATTCACTAACATGAACTTCTAGAAACAAGCATATATTATGATAGAATATTATGTTTTTGAGAAGGGGTATGGTTCATTCCTAATAGCTCTATCTATGGATAATTGTAGGAATTTGGGGGTCACGAAACATAGGACATTGGGGGGCCAAAAAGAGGAGTTTTTTTGGGAAAGCTACAATTTTAAACATAATAGGAATACATGGATTTTTACACATTGGTGACCCTTAATGGGAAGTAAAGTTGATATTTATGCAAGTGCTAGAGGCAGCTCCATCATAGTATTTGATTTAATTTGGAACAGAGAATTCGTTTCCAACAAGCCACGGGCATGTTAGTCTTATCACTTACTTGTGTGTGGTTTCCCTCCTTTAACCCAACTACTATACCTTCTCTATCAAGCTCCATACGTATGTAGAGATTGTTGGTCATCAATCTTAAAACCAAGAAATGCTCCCACACTATCTTTTCATGCATTCTAGTTTATATGGATACGTCAATTGACCTCCTCACAACTATGGACCTCAAGATTCACGATAAAATTTTGAATCAGACCCTAGACTATGAAGGTATGCCCTTTAAATGTAGGAAGTGTTTTACTTTGTGGCATATGGATTTAGAATGCAATATTTTGAAATGTAAGGTGAGTGAAAGGGCATAATGGTGGAAGGATTCCCCTCCCTAACATTTCAATGTAAAAGGTAATACAAAAAGTGAGTCGTAGTCCGATTTGGAGATGAGATATTTATAAGATATTGTTCCACCACACAAATAGAGGAAAAGGAAGACTTACATATGACAACGGTGGAGGAAAAGGCTCATGGAGAAAAGGAGTTAGATATGGTGTACTCGGGTCTAGGATACAATCAAGGCATTTGGATACATCAACGAAGGTTTCGGATGAAAACGTAATGGAACTGCTATTACAAGAGGGACCAAAGTGGACAAAGTTAATGGGGATTCAAAATCTTATGATGGATCCCACCCTATCATGGAGATGGAAAGTTTTATTCTCGTTCCTTGGGAAATGATGTTAAGGGATCAGAATAACCCAAAAAATTCACACATGCTAACAACACAGTAAAATATAGGATAACTTTTTTTTGACTTGATTGACACAAAACACAACACAACATGTCGCCACCAAGGTTACAACTAACTCTGTGAACAACTCGATACAAGGATGACCACAAAGGTAGCACGGAAATGTTCACACCCATCAAGGATAATTCACTTTTCTTTTTGACAAGACAACATAGGAAACCACCACATAACACACTTACAGATAGGGCAAGCCACAATGAGAAATTATTGAAGGTTATTTATTTTAATAAAACATCTTTCGATCCTTAACTTAAGTTTTCTAGGACTCTAGATATGATTCGTACAATTCCTCTTACAATGCTAAGTTTCTTACTTTTACTCTGAAGAGAAATTTGCTTTAAGTCTTCTCTATTATGACTTTTATTTGCTTAATTTGTTTATTAAGAAAAAGGGGTAATTTAATTCCACAAGGCCATCTATTCACACTAACGCTACTAGAACTCGTTCTTGCCCATATGACAACATGGGTTTACGTTCAACACACTTAAGAGAAGAAATACAAAGTGCCTTGGAAAAAGGTTAGAGGGAGAAGGTCGAGTTGAAATCATCTTTAGGACCTCATTAGTTATTGCCAATATTTAATTGAAGCTAGAGATCTTAACCAAAATTATCAAAGATTTTACTTAGGCTTCACTGAATGAGTATTACCAAAGAGAACAATTTACCTTCCAAATGGCGAGAGAGATAGAGTGCGTGGTTTCCAAATTGTTTTCTCCGGCTTATTAAATCTTATCATCTTCTAACAACTAACAATTCATTTCACCTTAGGATCGTTTTACGAATTTCACCATAAAAGGGATAATGTTCACTAGTGGAGCTAGGGATATCATGTTATATAATTTTACTTGCAATGATAGTCTCGCCTTTGATTACTTAAAGAATTACTTGCTCTCAAGTTGGTGACCTCTACGTTACTTTATTTGAATATAACTTTTAGTTTAACTTCTATAAGTATTAAACAACCCATATTAGTTTACTTATGACACATTATTACTAAGTCATAAGCAAGATTTAACTCAACATTTATTCTCAAGGGTAAAGTTTAACAACACTCATTTACAAGAACAAAACAAGGTTACATCAACTCTTAAAATACCGATAATCCAATAAGGTCACTCAACAAGCGGTAACAAATTTTCTTATATTTTCAATGATAGTCAAACAATCCAAGGTTTCCAAAGTTAAGATGACAAAGTCCACAATACATTATACTAAGACATTGATCCTCTTCTACATTTTCCACTGGACGTTATCAATAGTTGAACAATATAAAAAGGATTCATGCAAAATAACTTCTCAACTGAGGTTGATGCAAAATTCTACAAGTCTATCCCTCATCTACCCGCATAAGCCATCTGCAACAACAACAAAAATTATACAAGAGTCAGTTTGCGAGAACTGAGCAAGATAAGGCTACACAAAGCCACCATAACTAAAGTCTAACAATACCATGAAAGAAACACTCTATTACGAGAATTGGGTCAATGCCCTAAACACAACAACACCTCAAATTATCATAAAGTCTCTACCATGCCAATCAAAGAAGAAAAGGCCTTGTACTTCCATTTTGAACAAAAGCAACAAAAGTTTAACAATTGTACGAGAATGGCTCTTGGCCTTATAAGAAGGAATAAACAATCTATAAGAAACAAGATTCCCATCAACAATTAAATATTTACAAGATTGAAGTTTGTCACACATGCCATCCATCTAAAATTACCAAAAGATACCAAAAGCATAGGCTTTAATATGAGATTTCTAAAAGACAAGAGCTGATCAGCCTAACCAAGAGGAACCACAATGTTCACAGATTAACATGAAAGGCCAAGCATATTAGAATTTCATTCCTGTAATCACATAGAGCATATCACTGAAATTAGATACACGACACATGACATGACATAAGTTTTGAAGCGAAGGCAAGGTATACTAGTCTTGACCATTAACTCCAAGAGATTCCCAAATCGTTCAAGAAGGGACAATGCCTTAAAGGCTAGTAATAACATACGAGAGAAGAAGGGGACTTCACAAACAAGAGTATACAAAACGTCATCCAAATTTTTATATCACTAAGGATTTACAAACCTCCACTAGTAATTCTAAAGTTTGGTTAATTTAAAATAAATTACTTTTTTTTTAAACAACAATATTTTAAGTCAACCCTTCATAACACAGTCAACATAGATACAAACATAAATTTCTAAGTGACATTAACAAAACAAAACCTTCCGCTATGAAACCATAAGACTATCAAATGCAAGATGAGTTTTCCCGAAGATTAATAACGTTTAAGGCAATTTCCATCACAAAATATTAAGGTAATTACGTGCATGGAAAATGACCAATATTAATTAATAGCATTAAAATTATAAAAGAGAAAGAATGCAAGTTAGGAAAATAGAAAGAAATGCCATCAACAATAATTTTGAGAGGGGGATTAGACCCAAACTATCCTAGTGTTAACGAGGTACTGGATTCACACGATAGAAACCTCGAGCTTATAGATCCGAAAAGCTAGTTACGGTTCAAGTGGATAGGGATGGTCAAGGTACTTCCTGAGGATGGCCTTAAAAGCCTAGGAACAAGATGAAAGATAATACGGAGTCTAAGCACATGAGATCTGATACGCATTGCACACAAAATTTTCATTTTAAAAGTTTTAATACCGAAGCTCCAACCCGGATAGCCCAAGCGGTGATCACTCCAATTCTACAACCTGTCTTTCCGATGTCAAGAAGATTATCGAAGGGGTTTGAGGAATAGATTTAATAACTTTCAACGAAATACAAAGAAAAAGAAAATAAACTCAGATGATAGGGAGGAGTTGCATAGTTATCGCAACTTATTTTAACGACAACGAAATACTAGCTGGGACAACATAATAACTTAAAACTCAATCGTAGAGAAGAAGATATACATAAACGAAAGGATGAAGGTTGAACACTCAAGCAAGGAAAACATAACACCCAGAGACGACGACACATGCGTGCTTTCCACTAACACACCGATAGTGATAAAAGTGAAAACAAGAATAGAACAAGCAGAAAAGAGAGGTCTCCTAGTAAGGCGTCCAACTGACAAACCAATACAAGGAAATGGTGGTTCGATTTCACGATATATTAAAAAAATATATAGCATAGTAGCAAAGTGTAGAGTTATCTTGCTGCTCCTCCAGCTTCGACGAGGCATCCAAACTCCCCAAGGTCCAACAACAACAACCCTCTAGTTGAATCTTCGTCCGTAGCATGCGAGGCACCAACATTCCTCTCAAACCCGAACTCCACTGGACACCTCCTCTTACAATCCTTTCATTATTGTGAGTTGTCTCCCGACAGCAAAAACATTATTTGGTGGAGTTCTCTTTCTGCATTTCTTGACTCTACTTTCCAGCAAGCTTTAGCAAGATATTTGCTAAGCAGATCTGCAATATCTCTGGCCATGTTCTCAGCTTTCTCCTTGTATGGAAATGTCTCCTCCCTAAAATGATGGGATAGCCATAAATACATAGATAGGATTTGGTGCTTAGTTTCAAGATCTAAAAGCTCTAGATCATTCCGTGTAGATCCTTTAGGTATACCCATGGTTATCCGAATAGGAAGATTATTGCTATATTGTTGAGAAAATCTTGATAAATGGGACATTGCCTTAGGATCTCTTGTATTGACAGGCGCATAGCAAAAATTGTACCGATCGCGAAGTGACAAACTGGTATTTTATCCAGCATGTGTGCCGCCCTTTTTACATGATCAGGTTTACAAAGAAAATAAGATCCATCCAACTGACAACTTTTAGCAATTTTTTTAGCAGCTGAACAAAGGTAGTATTTGGAAGCTGCCCAGCAAATAACTTAATTTGTTCAAAGAAAGGAAAGAGGCTAGCATTATAAACGACCCAGACAACCATGAGTGACCAACTTATCCACAAGATTTGAGCTTCCATGAAGGTGTGCGACCCACAATCCATTAAGCATGCAGATCCCAAAAACGTGGCTAGCAAGCCATTACAAATCACGAAGCCAAAATGCATGCACAACCCAATAAGAGTTCAACCACGCTTCCCCAGATCCCAGGTAAGATCCAACACATTTTCCCCTTACAGGAAGGTGCAGAAATGACAGGCTATTACTTCCTCATGCGGCCATTTTCAAAACTGATGTGAAATCCTTCAGAACGTACGCCAGGTTGGTCATTAATAATCAACATGGTTCACATAAAAAAGACGTCTATTTTGGAGGAGATCTATGTGATACGCAGATCCTATATTTCTTCCCATTCGAGCACGTCTTTTATGATTTCACGAACCTAATCTATATTTAATTAGTTCTCCTTAAATCTGAGCAGTATAAACTTTCATCCTCATTTCTCTGCATTATTTTATATGATCGCTTTGTTTCAATAAGTCTGATCTGAAATAAATAAAAGCATACAAAGAGTATTATATAATGCCTTAAGCGTAAATATACATGTATAGTTTTAGGCCAGATTGAAAGAAGCCCTAACCTAATTCGATATTGACATCTCCAATGACACTTAACGTGATAGAAACAAGGAATAAATAATGGATCCACAATATCCACTTTAAAAGACATCCATTTTATAATCATGTTGTACACGGTATCTCTAAGAAACCGAAATGTGAAGCGAAGAGTAAAGAGGTGAGCTGGGTTATGGCGGGAGCAGCATGGCAGGCTGGTGGTCAAATTCACCACTAACTTGATAATTATCTAACTTGGCATACATGGACCAATTTTATAACAAGGGGAAAAGAAGAAATTGCGGTTGAAGGCATTTACCCAAACATTTACAAAGCATACAAGGGCGCCTAGACGGCCAAGGATAAAAACTTTGAACCTTAAACAAGAACACTACATCCTTGATGATGGCGCCACCCACGAACAAGCTTCCCTTGCGCGAATCGAGGCTCGATCCGTGAAGCGACCAATCTAAAACAATAAAATCGCTTATAAAAAATTAACAAGGTTGATAACAAATCGACGATCAGATAACGAGGTTAACGTCGATCGATAAATAAAAATAATAATAATAATAATATTATTATTATTATTATTATTATTATTATTACTATTACTATTATTATTACCACTTATTAATACTTATTAATCGTATTAACAAGAACCAACTTACGAGCTTGATAAATCGAGCACACAGTTTTCCTTTAATAGGAGGAAAACGTAATGGACGAGGCGGGGCCAACCACAGAAAACATCAACACGACACGAGAAGACATGACAGAGTGGGAGAATTCCAATCATTTTCTGTGACAAGGGCGAAGCCAACAAGAGATCAACAGGAGCACCACAACATTAAATGCTTAGCGACATGGTCGTTGGAGAATGAGGCATTATAGGGATGGACAAATGTGGGTAAAAAGAGAAGGAAAAACAAATATGATCTTACGTTCTCAAAAATATGAGTGGCTAATCTGGAAGCTTAGGAATTAATTGCTAAATTTTGGCGGTCTAGTCGTTACTCCTAGGAATATAAATAGGTTACTATTTCATAGGTATTATTTTGGATGGTTATTGGGGATGGCCTTGCCTACTTAGGCTAATTGTTGTATGTTATAGTGAGCTTCAAAGTTTTTCCTTTTGGTTATTTGTATAATGTTTGAGGAACCTTTCAAAACCCTTTATTATTTTACCTAATCACATAATAATTATCGGTGTTTGCATATCCTATATTAATTTACCTAGTCACATAATTATTATCGGTGTATGCATAAAAGGTAAATTGTCTTGAGTACGCATATAAAACAAATTTAATTTAAAAAAGTCTTTCTTATATAGACAAGGAATAATTAATGGAAATAAACAAGTGGTATGCCCCTTATGGGAAAAATATAAATGATATAAAGATAAGAAATGGGTTTCCCCTTGAGGGAAAAATATGCACACCTGTGACTACAATATTAAGATGCCCCACTCCTCAGGAACAATATAATTAGTGAAAATATTTAAGTAGTGTGTCCCACTATGGTCATAAGATGGTCAATATAGCACAAAAATGATATTTCCATATGTGAACAAGATATAATAATGTAAATTTCAAGAAAGGATCATTACCCCTTAATATAACCATCATTCCATGACATATTCTAGTATAAAAAATGACCAATATTAGAATCTTATAAGACCTCAATATTGGAATCCATTTTTTTATATTTTGAATTCTATTGTTTATGGAATTGGATTCCATATTTTAAGACATTGGAATCCAACATTGTAAATAAAATAATTTTAATTTACTAATTGAAATCGAGATCATTCTAATAGAATAAATATTAGTTTTCAATTGTCCTAGTTTTATACATATTTTTGTGGTTTTGTTGATAATTTATATTAATAGATTTAATTTTTAACCTCAACAATTATGAAAAAGAACAATTTATTTCAATTTGAAAAATAACATGTGATATTGATATAAATTTAAGTTATTGAATTGCTACTATTTGTAATGTTCATTTGAAAACGTTTCACTAACTTAACTAGTTCTTCAACAATGCAATTTATAATATTTTGAAAGATGACATGTATTTTCAAATAATTTGTAGTTGTTGAATCTTTAATGTGTTGCTGACATACAAAAACTACTTTAAAAAAGTATTTGAAAACAATAATATTTATATCTCGTTTAAAATTACCAAATCATTAATGTGTTGTTGACATACAAAATCTTATTTGAAGTGGTATTTGACAACCATTTCATTTATATCTCATTTCATTGAATATGTCAAACATTGTCTACATCTTGCAAAAAAATTGACAATGGCCAAAATCTCCTAGCAAGTATTTGTCTTCACCTTTGGTGTCCGTAATAATTGTATTTGTTATTATATAATTACCATGGTTATTGAACACATGTTTCATAGGAAATCATTCACGTATATTGTATTTTTACAATTATAAGTGAAATACCCTAAATCTAGACCAAATGCATTTGAAAAATATCCTTGACATTTATCTCAACCCATTAATCGTTGTGCACTTCAATGAATAGTTTCTATAAGCATCTCACTTAATTTAGCACTCTTGGGCACTAGGCCACATGTATACTCGTCATTGACTATTAAAAACCCATTTTTAAATATAGAACATGTATTCAAACATTTGGCCACATTCTCTCGTCTAACCACCATTTCATTAAATTTGGACTAACCACCAATTTTCTAGACTTCCAATAATGTGATTATTGGTTTTATAAACATGAAATTTGGTTTCCAATTGTGTGTTTATCGGTTTCCAGTTGTGATAATATTGGTTTCCAATTGTGTGATTATCGGTTTCAATTGTGATAATGTTTGTTTCCAAGCATGTGAATGTTGGTGACCAAATGTGTCATTATTAGTTTTCAATTTTTCAAAATTAGTAACCAAAATTTTAAATTTAAATTGTGGGGCACCATATAATATTGTCATGTGTTGAATACATATATAGGTTAAAGAGGATTATTATTCTACCTTTTAATTTTTTTCACTTAAAGGGA